>JAWIIS010000017.1:2403225-3604838 GCA_033682625.1 Helicoverpa zea x Helicoverpa armigera
TGACACTGTATGAAGCTATGTTAAACCTCTATCCCTAGTTAACCAATCGATAGATATATTATAGCAATCCACAGTCAAGCTTTAGAAGCTGTATCAATACTAGCTACACAACTTACACCAGGTCTACGTTATACAACAGTCCAGCTATATTTATTGCGAGCATTACGGAAATTACCTGAACAAGAATTAAAGCCTCCAGTCCTGACATTACGTCTTGCTAAGACGTTTACGGTGTAAAGTAATCTGTAGAGATAAAAGTCGAAGCTTTATATAAATTACATAAAGCGCAGTTTACACTGGGAGAGTAATTAAACTGGCTGCAGTATCTGGAGGCCACAGTCAATGTAAACTGGGGTTTATTAGCCTTAGTGCAAACGTGGCTTTAAAGTAGAACGTAACAGTTTGAACCCGGTACTAAATGGATGCGAGTACCTAGAAGTACTACAACGTTGTTTATAGTTGGATTTATAATAAAACTAGCTTTTGCCCGCGACTTCGTTCGCATGATATAGTGACTTCCGGCATATTTTTGGTTTGACCAATAGATGGCGCTATATGTCCGGAATATTTTTTTTTTGAAATAAAAACTATCCTATGTCCTTTAGGCGTGAAGAAAAGACAGGCAGACAGACAGACAGACAGACAGAGTTACTTTCACATTTATAATATTAGTTAGGATTGAATAAATATTTTTTTAGTTTTAGATAGCCCATTAGAATAAGAAGGCTATGGTTTTATCCGGATGAGCGTTTCCATGGGATTCAGTTAAACCTCTTGCGAAAGGGACTTACATCGGCAGTTTCATTTCTAGTTCCATTTTATTGAACACTAGGCTTAAAAGACTACCTAAAGTTACGTGATCTAATATATCACCTGGGTACTTTACTGATCCAGTACCAACGTGTAACAGGTTTCAGCCTGGATTATATAATTGTAATTCAGGTCTTTTTATCGTCTGCTTTATATCTGTACCTGAGTGCAAGGCTTTCATTTTTGCAAAAGGTCAAACAGCTGGATTCGTTCACATTTTTTGATTATATAAAACTGTTATACTGTTTTCTTACACAATATTGTTTACTTCCTTCCTTGTCTATGTCTAGGTTTTTGCATTTCCTGTCACATCAACTGTTTGATATCTATTCATTTCCACATTTCATATGTAAATATTTAAAAGCGTTTATGCAACAACTTAATCAGATTAGTATTCAAATTACTATGAGTTTTTATACTAAGATTATCCAAAGTGATATATTACTGCACCCTCTACATTAATTAGTCTAGACTTTTACCGTTTAACGGAAAATTTAGAAACCAAAGAAACCAAAACTCGGTCCTAGAAATGTTGGATGAATTTAACCAGCTGTTTCTCGAAACTTTCATTCGTTTCCGGGAAAGTTATTACCGCACTTGGATAAAAAGTAACCTAGAACTGTTTTTAGGGTACCACCTATCTCCATTACAAAAGTCATTTGAAACAGTTAGAGCCGTTTTCACCAACAATCTCTTAACGTTTCCCTAACTAAATGTCACTTAGAATAAGGGCTCCCCCAATAATAAGGGACACTTAAACTTTGGTGAAAACGTAATTCGTATTAAGTGTTCCCCAAATGCTCTTATATCTCTATCACTTTTAGGTATTTGTTGGCGAAAATGGGCAATAGCCATTTATCCGTAAAAAAAAACAAATGACTTCAGTTCTCATATAAATATTAAAGGTATGGATTATATAGTACCTATTCTTCTACCAAAATGAGTTGTCTTCTTGGCTTTTTGTCTACAAAACAACGTAATAAAGGCTCAAATTGCTTCCTGAAATAATTTGGTAGCTGAGCTGTATCTATATTTACATAAGGGCTTGTTTACTAGATGTAAGCAAGACATTATTACAACAACCCCAACTTATTCTCAATCTAAGCTCATAACTCGCGAAAAATCGATCACAAAAACTTGAAAAAACTCACCTTTTGTATCCGCACTCGCACTCTTCAGAAACACAAACATACGAAAACAATTTATTTGCCACTTTCAGACTTCTTACACTCATTTTATCTTATCACACACTAAGAACTCACAAAACAATCACACGAACCGTCACTATTTTTTTAAAACGCAATGAGTTTTCTCTTCGTTTAGCAAATACTCTATCCCATATATGTTGTGTGGAGCACTGACAGTTTATATAAAATCAATAGAACCGTGCAATTAGGTGGGTGGATGTGGTAGTACGTCATACGCCAGTGGGCGGTTCCCTATCTGAGATAACTCGCTGCAGCCTTATCAATGGCAGCTGATATAGTTCTTTCTTTTCAATATTGTATCGACTACAGATTAGAAATATAAGAGCGAACACGAGGATTGAGATTAAAATAATAAAATATGACACTGCTATTTTTGATATCATATGTACGTGCGTGTACCCTTTTCCCAAGCATGACTGCCAGATGTAGCTGAGTACCAGTACTTTACTTGGAGTGTCTTGGAGCGACTGCCTGTCTGAGATCCTCAACCCAATAACCTGGGCAACCTGATACCCCTTGATCAGAATATTTGCCAGCCTTTCTGTCTTCTGACTATCAGTAACGGCCACCAAAGTCGTTCAAATGACAGCCGGGACCTATAAAGTTAATGTACTTTCCGAAACACAGACCAGAAATGAATAATAATACATATTACATAACGCATCCAATCACAATTCAGGGAAGGTCAATGACATTTGGTGCCGAATTAACTTCAAACGCTATTAATTTTCCTCATCATTATTGTTTTTATGAGCGGCAACCGACGCCTCAAACGGGGCCTAATTTATTCGGGACAAGAAAAATATTTTATCTGTACTAATGGACATAATTAATTGAACACACTTCGTAAATGAAAAATCGTTTTGTTTCGTCATCAACAGAATCGTTCGAATGGTCTATTTCTTTCTGCATTTAAGTTTAAACTATTCTGCTTGCAGCGGAGCGCTTTTTCCTCTACCAGTCGTTAGAGTTAATAAATAAAATTCTTTAATGTTACTTCCAAAGAACTTCCGAGGAACTCTCATTTCCGAGAGATCTGGGTCTTTTATGCTTTTTTTTCAGTAGAACTAAATATATTGATGTAATTTTTAGGTCTCATCTAGATAATGATTAAAGGTTCAATATCCTCTCGACACACATTCTAAGCGCTTTCTGGTAAATATTAGACAATTTGAAAAGCGATAGACCTCAGTGTCGAGGTTATCGATAAAAATAAATTTGAAACAAGGAAAAACCACCGGACAGACTGCTCAGCTATCCCTTTATAGTAAGTACTAATAAAATCAGGAGAGAAATGGATAGTCATTACGGAACGGGAAATATTGATGCTGCCGATTCTTAAAAGAAAGAATCAGAGAGAACAAAATGGCTAGAGGAGGTGTCATAATGGAAAACCGCCTAAGAAAGCAGTGTGCCAAAATGTGGGTGTGCGAGGGACGAGAAACGTTACTATTTTCGCCCTTCTATGGCTTTTTTGGACCTGGCCGATTTTTGTAATACCAATAATCGATGTCTCAAAGAACCCGAACGCCTCGTAAGTTGACTCGTTTCGATCGTTTTGGTCATGCCTACCGTACGAATTTGACATAGAAGAAAGCGCCTGACCTACCTGCGTTATGGCATCTCCTCATCTTTCCTTACTCCGTGAAAACAATGTTATGGACGAAGAGAAGCGCTGAATAAAAATCGAATAACTAGATCTTGAAGAAGACGTATTGTTGTTTGGGAGAAGTTTTTGCGAAAAATATCTTTCAAGACGAAAAGCTTTCCGTATTACGTCAATTTCTTATACAAAACGGATTTTATTATCAAGTAACACACGGTGCTAAAATTGCACGCAAATGTGCAAAGAGATTGTCAAACATGATGTCATGACTTTATCAAATACCGGCTTAAGAATCCCTGTCTAATAAAAACGTGCAGAATACTATATTTTTTGTAAGAACTTACTTTGAAGGACGTAGCTACAAATTAATGTCCTGGTATTGATTCTGATTGCATTCGTCTATTCGTACATTAATGCTATGTTTGCATTTTAAATCGTACAGTCAACAAAATGGTATAGGACTAAGCTTAAAATGCCTCCAAAAAGTCTGTGACCTTTATCAAGCAAACAAAATTGTTTTTATGATAATAATTAAAAACTTCCCACATCCATTATACGTCAACTTTATTTTTGACAAAAAATAATTACCTAAACTCAGTTACAAATTCTAAGTCAACCCAGCCCAAAAGGCTTTACAATTTCATAACATGTACTTAAGTACTTAAACATCAGCCCACTAATATAGTTTGCAACTTATAACAATCCTGAATACTAAACATTTAATTTTGTAAGTTAATTTAACAAGAAAATCGTGTACAAAGCGGCATATTAGGTACTGTTATGATTACATGGCCTTCTGGTTATTTCGTAAAGGAACAATCTCGGGGGAATGTTTTTGACTAACCCCTAGCTAAGGCAACATAATGTTTTTATTAAGCTTAAGGCAATTTATGGAGGTCGCGTTTGAGATGGTTTGCAAGGCCTTTCTTAACTTCTGATTTATATTTGATTGTGTTTAAGAAATGTCATGGATGAGTGAGTGGTCATCGGTCAAAAAGATGGTTGGGTTTGTTATTTCAAGTGTAGAAAAGCAAGTTTGATTAAAACAGGACAGCAAAGAACTTTTTTGCGAGAATAATCACGCGTATAATGTAAGTCTGAAATAAAGGCCTAAGAAGTTATAACGAAGAATAAATTACGGATAATATTTAAGACCGGCTTCGTGATATTGAATAATAGATTTTGTGATTTTAAGAAGTTTTCGCTTCATTAATAAAATATGGCTCAATATTGTAATTTGAAGGTCAGATATTAGCATATTCAAATGGCAGAATGGCTGTGCGAAATTATTATAAAATCTGCCTATGGCACGGTTGTATATCGAGTCAATTAGTGCAATATTTGAATACACCGTGCATAGATGATCAATATTGCAAAATCAGAGAGGCACGTAGGTAGAAAAGGTCCGATGGTAGTGGAGGCCAGTCTGTGGTAAGATTTTAAGGTCGTGAACCATAGAAAGATGGTCAGTTGCCACATCCTGCCGTAGTCGGCTTTATTTATCATTAATAAATGGTTTGCTGACTCTATTATATGTAAGTAAGATTTCGTAAAAAGTTTGGCAGACGACAAAGAAAATATTAAAGCTAGAATTATTCAGGAGTTTTCTCGTTTACTTTTAATATTCAAAAGACTAATCTTAAGTACTGTTTAAGCTCTCAGGGGTTGGTACAGATATTATTTTTGGATTTATATAGCCGTTAGGACAACACTTATGTTTTTATTTCTTTAGGTTTACATTGCTTGGACAGACTAGTTAAATGTTTTAGACCGTTTGACACTCATTTTATTAACCTTGTGGTCCATTTTATTAAAAACCGACTGATTTCAGGTCATTTTCTGCAAACAGCCCGCATGTTTCCGAGATACTTACTTATTTAACCGATAGTCAAGTTGTGAGTTTCGAGTGAGGCTTCTCAAGGCCGGGTCACGTGGGTGGGGTATTTGCAAATCTGAGGCGACACGCCTTACTGCTTATTAGGCATAGCAACAAGACATCAATTAAGTACGTCGACTGTACGTTTGTTGTTATTGGTGATTAAGTATGTAAGTTGTTTGTTTGGTGAAGTTTTTGATCGAGACTTTTCTAATACGTCAAGACTTCAGTAATTCTAATGGAATCCGATATGAATGTCTACATGTGTTTTATTAGTCTCAATAAAAAAACACTGCTTATATAGCCTTACCTCTGTAATTAAAGACAAGACACAATTTATCAGAGTTTTTTCGTCAAAAACTTTTTTTAAATTAAACAAGTAAAATCAACACTCTTCTTAATTTTACAATCAATCAACAGTAGTCCAACCCCAATACCCAATACTGTGAACATTACGAATGACGTAACGAACCTACCCACGTTTTTACCCGGCCCGTGACGTCACATCCGTGGGCGTTCGGTCTCATTTCCAGCGAGTACTCAACAATGGGAAAATGAATATAGGAGGCATTAAATGTACAAGGGAATGTACTGTTCGGTCCTTTTTCAGTTTTATTTTGAGCGTGAGTTTTATATGGTCGGTGAATTGGAAGCAATTTATTAAATTGTCATCACACTCAATTTTTAAAAATATATAGGTACTTATAAATATTGACTAATTCTTTTAAGAACTTCCTCCGTCATCCCGGGAGGATAACTTTGGGTAAGAAGTGGCCTAGGTCTTTTCTCAGGATCTAGCTAAATAGGGGATGATTGGTAGAAAGGCCACACAAAGTAAAATGGCTTTAACTTTTGGCTGAGAAATAACTATATACTTAGCACTTTAATTTTCCTTTGTACTAACACATCAAAATACCTACTTTATCATAGCTGTCTCGTTTCCAAAATGAGTACAGATCTATTAGTCCACAAGTGGGTAGACGAATTAATTTTATCGTTTGTACACTCCCACGTTAAAGGTTTTATATACCTCAGAAACATTTGCAAACCACTCGATATGTTTTATTGTTCAATATTTTAATTTAATTATCGATTCGATTAATCTTATTTTATCTTACCAATTTGCGGCCGATACTAAAAAGGTTCGGGTTTTTCTAAAAATTCATTAAACATCCTTTTATAACATTGTTGGTCAATATAACATTTATCCCACCCAAAACAATAATGTGAAAGACTGCCAAGTTCGATAATATGGGAATGCTTCGCCTATAAAAGAAGTGAGATCTGAATAAGTACCAAGTTCCATAGTTACATATACCTCAGTTCAAAATAGTTACTTTTTAAGGATGCTACTTGGCAAGTTTTCACACACCTTGTTATAAACCTACTAAACGCAATGAATCAAGTATTTAATTTTCTATTAAAACTTGCCAAGTAACATCATTAAAAAGTAACTATTTTGAACTGAGGTATATGTAACTATGGAACTTGGTACTTATTCAGATCTCACTTCTTTTATAGGCGAAGCATTCCCATATTATCGAACTTGGCAGTCTTTCACATTATTGTTTTGGGTGGGATTTCATTTATTTTTGTAAGGTTGATTATTTTATTTTTTTATTATGATTAAGTTAGTTAAGGAAATGTCTCATTTATACTATCTTTCAGATTTATGCTTCTTACAAAGAAATGAACTATATTAACTAAATGGACTAGATTTACCAACTGACTGACATGACATGTTATCATATATTATGTTCGTGGATCAAAGTTACACATTCGTTATTTTCGAAACTGACGCACACTTGGTCGTTTTCAGATCAGATTTTTACTTTACTTTGACTTAATACAAACCTTTGTAACGAATTTCAGATCGGTACGACGATTCGAAGATATATTATATAAATATAGATAAATTTATTTCGTTTTAGTTCCTTAGGGGTATAAATTTACACCGGGTATAAAACACCTTCATTATTTTGAAACCGACTCACACTTGGCCATTTTCAGATTTTTCCCTTTACCTTGACATAAAGACCTACCTCCATGCCAAATTTCAAGTCAATACGACCATTGGAAGTGGTCTAGGTTTTTGATGAGTGAGTCAGTCAGTCAGTCAGTCAGTCAGTCAGTGAGTGTATAGTAAAATAGCGATTTTCTGACGTCAATATCTCAAGACCTACAATAGGTATATTAATGAAATTTTGTATTTTAGATAAGTGAGGGGGTCTCAACAGATACTAGAAATTTGGTATGCGTAAATAAAATAGATTTTGAGTTATAGGGGGGTCGAATTTGGCCCGAAATGGTTCGTGTAATATAACCCACGGCCGGTGTGTCGCTTTTTTTGCTCGAACTTGGCGGACACACTGCCGTGTGTCTAGATTTTATGAGCCAAATCTTATACACCGTCTTGTATTCTTCCTGTCCCTGTTAGAAAATCTATTTAGGGTTGGTCCAATATTTTTTCGCCCCTATTCTCTCTATAACCCTTCGGTCTTTTCTTTGCTCTACATCCATATTCAACAACTAATTTTAAACCATGAGCCATTTTGTACCATGAGTTTCGTCCCTTTCCCATTACATCACGTCCATAACAGATACCAGAACACGCATGCCTCTCATCTTTTCTGTTATTGATATAACATAATTAACAGAACCACAAAATGGTACCTACTATAAATACGTGTCATATTTTTCTAAACCGATGAAGTCAAGTTTTTGTAATCAGAAGTATGACTTGCCAAATAGAACTGTTAAACGATACTTTTTCGTTTGAATATAATGATTCTTATCTCATAACACTTTCCGTGGATAAATACCGTGACGACAGCCCGTGAAGTAGGTACCTACACTTACAAAATGTTCATTTCTAATGTGACATTACGTGGTATTATACCATACCATCACAGTTTCACTTTCTATGCGACTATGCAAATCTACTCGTACATCACAGTAGAAAGTTACTCTAGCACTGTTTATGTAAACAAAAATATAGGGTTATAAATCAGTTTTACCGCGTTTACGTAGTTTTTTGGATGAAGACTGTGCTTGTGATGTTTTATTTAGACTCAAAATGGATTTTAATGTACCGCAAAAATGATTGTCGCCCTAAAATAGATTTTGAACCTTTTTGCAGTGTATGACGTCAAAGTGTGAACGGGGTTTTTTCTTTGCGTATCAGCCAGACTTTTATTAAATATGCATCAATTTGATGAATTCAAAATTAATATGATAATAAATAGATAACTCGTAGAACAGAAAACTCTTTTAAGCCTATAACCATTTATCATATCCCTAGCCTTTTCCCAACCATCGCTTTATGTTGCCATCGACTTCCCGTCTATCAGGATGCAGCTGAGAACCACCCCAACCCAGTTGCCTGAGACTGGTCAACCCGAAACAACTATCTTCTGTGTCTTCTGAAGACGAAAGAACTCGTCACGACAAGATGGTCACCCACCCAGTGACCGAACTTATGAAGCGTTGCTTATAGCGCTCTACACGTGCAGCCATTACTTACCTAACAAGAATAGCGTCTAAGATCTATTTATAAAATCTTTCAAGATAAACACAAAAAACCGCAGCGCATGCTATAATGCAGTTTCCCATGCCACAATGAGTCATCTGAGGAAAATAACCAAGAAATGCACTGGCAACATGGAGAAGAAAATTACTAGCGGAGATGTCATAATGGAAGCAAATCGCCTAAGAAAGCCAAAATGCTTGTGAGCGGGGGACGAGGAACGTTACTGTTTTCGTCCTTGTACGCCTTTCTTGGACCCGACCAGTTTTTGTAGTACCAAAAATCGTTGATAAATATGTCAAAGAACCCGAATGCCTCATTAGTTAGCTATAACTGCTTGTTCTGTTCATGCCAACTGTAGGAATTTGACGTACATGAAGGGGCCTGACCTACCTGTATTATAGCATCTCCGCTCATCTTTCCTTACTCCGTAACTGGCAATCTATTATTGCTGTCAAAGTTATGACCTTTGCGTCATACCAGTGTAATTGTACTGCAGTTAGTGTCATTTTAAATACTTCTTTTGTGAAAAATGGGTTTTAATCAAGTTGTTGAAATGGTTTAAGGCTGGCGATGTTATATCCTCATTTGGCAACAATGCTGCTCATAGATTTGGGGTACTTTTTGTGCAACACTGGGCGCAATACTAATTTCCAATTTAAAAAAAATGCAGATGTGATATTAATTTTGTTTTTCAGCGACGGTTCTGTTTGTTTTCAAAACATATACTTCATCAAATCCGATACGACCGCAATAGTAAACAGTCATTCAATGAAACCACAAATCATTGGTTCCCTTACACATTATCAAAAAAATCGATCGAAGTCAAAAAAAAATTCGTTATTGTATTCGTAAATAGAGCTCTCATGTAAGATACACACACGGTCACGTCAACGACTCCTTTATTCGTCCGTCGACTCGTGCAAAAGGGTCTTTTGAAAAGAGTGCGGAGGACTTCGTGACGTCAGAGTCGACGGAACCTCCCGAACAATGAGTAATAGCACGCGTGTGTGGGGTGTGATGTAAGTGGCGGCGGTGTTCATTAACCGACTTTGAATAGGAGAAGGTTGTATATCTGTTTGCTACTTGACATATGTCAAGATTGGTAGTTGTTTTTGGTGTTTGGTGCTTGAAGAAAGTAAAAAATTGTCAATACATTAAAATATTGTCGCATTTAAGTTAAACTCTTATGACTAAGAAAATCTTTTTGAAAAGATTTTGTTTATAGGTGTTCAAAATTAGTTGGTGTGCAAACAGCTGTCAGTGTGACACCTGGACCTCAACATTGTCTGTGGTATGAGAGGTCCCCGACGAACTGTCGAGCTTTTGAAAGGACCTACAAGACGTAGGCACCCTTTGTTTGCTCGGAAACGGTTGTTATATACAAAGAGTCTATGTGGAGCGCTATCTTCTATGTAACGTTACCCTATTCAGTGAGGGTTTTATTTCATTATAAGTTTGTGTTGACATACCTGACATCATCCTGCAAGTGTTTCAACTCGCTCAGTTCCAGTTCTCGCCTCAAGTTAGACACTTCACAGAGGAGCATGTCCCTCTCTGAAGACACCTTCTCCAGTTCCGCCCGCAAGCGGATCACCTCATTGGTGAGATCCATCGTCGCCATCTTGACGACTATCGATAACCACTATCGACACAACACATCACTAATCACAATGACACACGGCACATAAGCCAATCACCGTCGCGCATTTTAATTTTGGAACACCGCTCAACGTTGTTTTCGCGCACACTACACAGCACAAACAAGGATGGGCAATGGCAAAACTGTTCACTTGTGCAAAAATATTTCAAACTTCGCTTTTCCAATGTTTCTGCTCGTTCAGTCTACATCGCTGGCATCTGAAACAATAAATCATTCCGTTAGGGCTGGAACGTAAAAGAAAATTGTTCAGTTGGTATGAGAAGCCAAAATATTCAGTTCATAAAGTGCGCGGAACAATGGCGCGCGTATGAAGTTACAACTACGTGGGGCAATAATACTGCGTTATGAATAACTAAAATTGTTCCCCTTATTGGTTGTTTTCAGCAAGCATAGTTTTCTTTACATTTCTTGGTTTTATTGCGCTCTAGCGAATGGTAAAACATGTTTGTGGTAATAACGCTCCATTGCTTGAGGGTATACAATATACATAGACGTAACGAAATACTGTTTTTGTCTTGTATTTTTACTACTTGTTAGTCAGTATGTCTTTCCAATTTATATCTATTAGTAACAAACATTATACCTCATTTAAAAAATCTGGGTAACTTGAGTTAGTTGATTATAAGACAGACTTGTATGTAAGCACATCTACATATGTAGATACTGGATAAGGTTTACAGTCTAGACTGAATTTTGGGTTAAATCACTTTATCTCAGACTGATCGTGTTACCGACTTCAAAAGCCTGTTAGTACTTGCCACTTTAGACTGGATTTAACTATTTTACGCTAAGAACTGGGACAGCCACTTACAAAACGAAGTTTGATTCTAAGGAAACACACAGTATTGTGTAATTTGGCAGTTTAAAATGACCCTAGACGCTGATAAAAATCTTTGACCATCATAACACAGGTATGACATGCAAAACGAGTACAGGGTGTCCTATATCATCTTCACATAAAGGCTGTTAAAGCGCAGCACCAAAAGAATTTTTGCTATTAAGACATTAGTTAGTTCAATTTTGCACAACCTTTAAATAAGTAGTTGCATAGTGATTATGTAGGCTCTTCCAGGATGGATAATACATAGCTGACTCGTCTCCAATAGATTAAAAAAGTCTCAAAACGACTACGATTATTTTGGACCCATCAAAATCCTTTAGATAGACGAAAATCCGTAACTCCATGTATAAAATTTTTTTCCGTATATTTAGCCTAAGTGTAAAAGACAGTAATTAATTAGCTACAGTGTAGTCGTCTGTGGGATTTTATAATTAATTCTCTCTTAACTCGGTTAGAGACGCATCAGTTACATCGCCGGAAGAATACGTGATAAATGCTTCTGTCTTGTGGTGTAAGTTATGAGAATTTTGATTCAGATGCTAAGTTGCATAATTTGAAGGTTAAGAATATTCTACTTAAAGTATACTTATGTAGTATGCGAGCACGTCGATTGAGTTTTTAAAAATCGTCATCACTTCAATACAGGAGACATTATTTTGTTCCTTTTGAGTCTAGTTACTTACGTTCAAATTCCAAAGAGTTTATCGTATGTGTCTTCAGTAGAAGATTGGATTATACTAAGATTGTATTAGGATTTTTATTCATTCTGCCATTTAGTATATATCTTCAGAAATGTAAGATGATAATAAGTTCGGAAGATCGTAATACAAACAGACATTCAATTTCTAAATAACACAAAATCAAAACAAGAATTTCTTACACCTTGGACCACAAACTCGCTTTGATTCCGGGTGTCGCTCGCCTTGGTCAGACTCAGATGAATGAGCCCACAACTCGACAGTCACTGAGAATTACTTAATTTTACAATTACTGCCGCTCTAGACTTATTATAGCGTGAAGATACGACGTGTCCAATTGCTGAGTTTCACTATCGATTTGAGTAATGCCTCAAAGACATTGTAGTATTTCTTAACTTTAATTTAGGCTCCCGGTTTTGCAAGGTTTTATATGCAAACGCTAACTTAAACTGTTTTCAATGTTAATTTGAACACCATATGTATAGCCAGAGATATGAAGGATTACTAGTTGTCCGAGAGCGACGTCATAGATAGAAGGAAGTGGAGAAGATAAATAAGGAAAGCTGACCCCACCACCATGAGGCGCCATAGCAGGAAAGAGAATAATTCATCTGTTTTAGAAGGTGGGAAGTCATCAAGAGGCCGAGTTTTTGCTATGGGCGAGGGCGAAAGGAGTGTCACTCTCAAATTAAAACACACCAATGTTCCAAGGTCGGGAAAACTCTTTCGACCAATACCGCTACCATACTACTACTAATGAAAATTTAAAGAGACGGTGCAGCTAACAAGAGCTTCTTTAGTTGCTTTCTGCGTAAAGTACTAACTGTCGCTCATTCTTTATTTAAGTAGTCTCTAAATCTTACTCTAACAGACAAAACGCTTGCTAACAGAGCTAGAGGTATACTTATAGGAGAAGACGGCGGAACACACAAAAACATCTTTACGCTTGATAGTACATTTCCGTTAAAAGACTCCAATTCGATTTGTCCACCAATCTACTTCCTTCTTGACAAAAAAATTGGTAGCTAATAGAAAGCCTGTAATACAGTCATCTATATAATAACAGATTTTGTGATCATTAAAATTAATAGTTTTAAAAATCCCAGTGAAACCCACAATTTTCTGTGGGAACTGGTCTTTTGATAAAGTAATTGTAATGGAGAAGTGAATCTGGCAATTAAAGGTCATTAACCTGTGCGATATGCTATACAAACTACAAATTACAGTGACTGGTATTGAACTTTCGTTAAAGGTCGTACTTTCAAACCTTGACAGTAATTTATTACGTGTTTAAAAGTTACAGCTAAGAAAATTGTACACCATTTTGGTGTTAAAATGAATTAATCGCTTCTCGGTCTCTCGCCCATAGATTGTTTGAAGTCTTACTATCTTACCATAGACTGATTGTTGGTTTAGAACTACAGAGGGTCTTATAAGTTTTTTAGATCCCAAAAATAAAGATAAATGTCGCCTCTTATCCAGGACTTAAGGACCTAAAAAGTTTGCCACTGTATAACATCTTTCATTGGGTACGTGCCCCGAAAATATCATTAAAAGGTCAAAGAGATAGTTCACTTAGACGATGAGGAAAATAAATACCTACTATAAGTATATTTTTAAGCTCATAAGAGGTCAAATAAACATAGTTACAGCCGTTTCCAATTACGAAGAACCTGTTCAAAAAACATTTGTATGAAGCCGAATGGCGTCGAAAAAAGCAACTGAAAGCTGACAAAAAGTGATTTAATTATGTTCAAAAGCGACATGGAGTCGCTAATAAAGTTAGTTTGGGTAACTATGCACGTGAGCAAATTCAATGTATGCTACTGAAATTGTAACCAGTTGCCGTTAACAGAGAGACTTTTGGAGCTTGTTATGAAAATTCAGTTTTGGCAGATAATTAAATTAAAAGGTGAAAGAGAGGTTTATGATGTGATTTGTGAGTCTATGTCATATTGGTTGGGCATTCAATTATTTACAGAAATCTTAAGGTAAGAAACTTCATGTTTTCAGTGCCGAATCAAGAAAATAGGAAAACAGGTTCAGATGGGGATAGAATGGCTCCCGTAAGTTTGTATAGTACATGCACATACATAATGATAAATATCCTAGAATGAGAAGAAATAATGAAGAATAAAGGATAGAAACTTAGTGTACGTTTAATGATTATAAAGGTGTAATGCTGAGTGAGATGTTGCTCATTCTCAATTTCATCCTCATCCTCCGAGCCTTTTTCCCAATCATGTTGGGGTCGGCTTCCAGTCTAACCGGATTCAGCTGAGTACCAGTGCTTTACAAGAAGCGACTGCCTATCTGACCTCCTCAACCCAGTTACACGGGCAACCCGATACCCCTTGGTTAGACTGGTGTCAGACTTACTGGCTTCTGACTACCCGTAACGACTGCCAAGGATGTTCAATGACAGCCGGGACCTACAGTTTAACGTGCCATCCGAAACACAGCCAATGGTGTCTAAGATATACTTAGAAAGTACATACAAACTTAGAAAAGTTGCATTGGTACTTGCCTGACCTGGGATCGAACTCGCGCCCTCATACTCGAGAGGTTGGTCCTTTACCCACTAGGCCACCACGACTTTCTCAATTTATCTGCAGTTAATCACCAGTTTGTCCAATTACCTACAATCAATTGTATTTTTACAAATTAATTTTAACTTATTTCCATTCCTCTGTATACAAACCCTTTACTCTAAATGAGGAACCCGTATCAGATCAAACCACAAACCAATTAAGACGTTAAACTGATGGATACAAAGTCTAATTCAGATTAGCACGATACACGCCTCGCTGATTAAATTATCTAACAAGCTGCAACTGTAATTATATTTTGGAAAGCACGGGATATATGAAGGATATTAAGAAATGGTGCATTGCAGTACAACTGTTTTGTTTGGAGAAGATTATATAAACATACTGCGCTTCGCATATTTTTTATGTTGACTTCGCATTCTTGGGTATGTTGATAAAACGAGCAAGGAAGTTGATAAAATACACGTTTGGATTTTTGTGTATGCAGTTTCATTTGGTAATGTGCAAACTAGAAATGAAAGATATAACCGTACTTTTAGTTATCTAAATAATCGTTGAATTCCAAAACACATCATAATCAACATGTATAAAATGTAGATATTATGCGTACCTATCATCTAAAACAATTACCTACACTTTCCTATTTCTAAATTAATACACAAATCGCAACACAAACCACTAACGCCATCTATGAAAGATCTACGTCAACGGCCGAGCGTGCCAATCAGCTGATCGATACAACGAAAGTGAACGCTAAGCCGACAGATGTCGCTAGAGGTACCAAAACATCAACAAACGACAGAACGAGATTTATTTACTGCGTGGGAAGTGTAGTAAAACTGTTAACCGTATTGCATGAATGAGATACGACAGTAAGCTGTGATTTGTAAGGGAACAATTTCTGCTTTGGGATTGATAGTGAGTTTTTAAGCTTGTTTGTAAGTTTTTGGGCGTAGATTTGACGTCGGGACTCTATGTCCGGTGGGGTTACGTCATTTATCATCCGGTCATGTGTATAACGGGCTTTTACTACTTCTTTGTTCTTTTTGGATAGCTATCTAAGCCCTTCATCGCTTACTTTAAAACTAGACAATGCTTTTTGACATGTAATAGCAATTAAACGCGGTAAAAAGTAAAAATTGCCTGATTACCAGAACGTATTACAACCAGTCTCACCAAGGGATTTCGTGTTGCCCGGGTTTAGCAAGTCAGATAGACTGCTCGCTGCACCCGCTAGACTTGAAGACGACCCCAACATAGTCGGGAAAAGGCTAGCCATGGTATATTAAAAGGTTCGTCTAGCCGTCAATAATACGTCCAATTCTGACCATTTAAATTTAGTTTTCGACGAGTTCCGATACACCATCTGTCAAGTTATATTGGTTTCTATTGAGCAGTGCCCCTCAGGGATTCGCTTCTCATGACCGATTGATCCCGTCGGTAGTAATCCGGTTTTACGCGAGCCCTTTACAAACAAACAAACAAACTTTCTTTTCTGTAGTATTTGTATGGATGTTGATGGTTCTTTATTAAATGTTTATCTGTGATCGAATTAAACAGCTCTTTATAAAAAAGATGATTTTGCTTAAATATCCATGAGACCAGCTATTGACAAACTTAATGATAGTCACGTACGGTAATAAGATATCGGTAAAATTACAAACACAGTTCTCTATGAACTACCTAGAGTTATTCAACCTCACTTTAAACAAAACGAGTTAGAAAGAAAGATTAAAATAAAATTTTCAATCCTGAGAAAACGACACATCTGAACAACCATACATGTAGGTAAAAATTCAATTTCAAACAAATCGAATTCTACCAGAACCTACTAAAAAAATCCGCAGATACAACGACTAAATCAAATCTAGACTAGTCAAACAAAAAACGATGTAGCCACGGAGGCCACAAATATCAAAATGGCTGACACGACCTTCTGGATCGAGAACCAATTAAAAAGTTCCATCTACCTGGTATAAAACTGAAATTGGGTGGTTCCCCCCCCCCCTCCCTCCCACTCGCTTCCCGGTTCGTAAGGTAAACATTGTTCATCTATGTGGAATTCTGGAACGAGACTTTTATAGTTCCAACGAAATGTATTTGATGTGAAATGTATCGGATTTATTGGAAGATAAGCTGATTTTCATTACTTCCAGTTTAATTTGATTTGTTATGCATATAAAATCAAATTTAGATTTGAAGAGACACAAAGGATGAAGAAGAAACTATTGCAATTTTATTTTTAGATAATTTTCGGAAACTGAAACGGTATGAATCAGTTTATGAACGATCAATCAGATTTTGAAGGAACTGACTGATCCAGCGTAGGACATCCACCAACAAGGTGGACAGACGACCTTATAAAGGTCGCCGGAAGACGCTGGATGCAGGTCGCCTCCAACAGGTATCTGTGGAGATCTAATGGGGAGGCCTATGTTCAGCAGTGGACGTCCTATGGCTGAGATGATGATGATGATGAGTGATCCACTAAAACTGAATTTCCCAACTTTGTTAACGATATTGTAGAATTTAAATCTAAATGTTCTATTGTGTGGGTACAAACGTATTAAGATTATGACCAAAGAGACGATACGCCTGCTGTTGAAGATGATTGGATATCGATTGTGAATAGAAAAAGGCTTGTTCATTTCATTTGTAATTTTCTAAAGTTAGCTATGGTAGAAGCTGTATTTTGCTTTACTTTACTTAAAGATATTACGCATAGAGTTGTCTGCTTAGGTTTACATAATATATTAACGTCCAACGCGCTATAACCCCTGTCCTAGTTGAACTCAGCGAAAAAATCATTAAAATTGAATAACAAGTTTTTTAACTCCTGGAACCTTTTTCAATCACTTTAGGTACAGAAACTTCGTTGGAACCAATTAATAAATAATTACTTGCATGCCACGTGCCGTTGCCCATACAATATTCACGGGTCAATTAATAGTTAATTTTATTAACAGTAAGAACTAAACTTTTGAGAAACATTCTAGTTACTTTCTCATCTTTGATTACTTTTCTTGTTTTAATGGTTCTTGAAGTTATAAATTTAACAGTTCTCAGGAGAGTTCCGATACGTATCTAGATTTAATGAAATTCAAAGTTGTTGTTTGAATAAATATTTAACTTTCATTGTTTTCTGCGATGGTATGTTGTTATAATATCTTGTTTATCAAGTTCTCTACTATTTACCTTGCCTTTGTGTATATCTCACATTACTCTTACCATCTGATTCAAGTACTAGTTCTAGTATTTCCAACTGTATTGTTGATAGGAATTTCACTATTGCGTTACATAACAGAGAGAAATGCTCTGCTTATGTTCTCAAACATTTTATTTTCATGAAGTTCAATTATCATAAAACGATCCCTTTAAGAGGACGAATTGGAATTTTTGGCGCCAAGGATGTCAATTTTTCTCAGTAAATACAAAACGGATCAAAATACAACTTGGTTACCTGAAAGTTCATGATATAAGCCTTATTTTGTTAGTTGTAGAAACATGATTAGGTAACTTTTATAACAGAGAAAAATATATCAAACATACCTCTTTTTAAAAAGAGATTCACATATTATGGGCAAACGGGACCGATTTAAGCCTCTTAACTTTTTTAGTAGTTGAGTATATACATACTCTTTAAAATTGTAGTAGGAATTTTTATTAAATTATCATTTCTAAATATTAAAATTACAAAACCATTTTGTCGCTTACGACTTTTAGTTATAAGCTAGCGCGCGTATTGTTATCCTCGCCCCGCTCAGACGCTCCGACCCCTTTTGGCGCCTTAGATGCGCGTGCCGGTTATGGAATTATTGTTGACCAATTCCTCGCCTTAAGTAATGGAAAAAAAATGCAACAAAAGTCAAATTGCAATAGGTTTATAGATCCCTCCTTATATTAAGACGACGAACGCAATGTCGACTCAATTCAAAATCCTTCACACTACAGTACACTTGGTACAGAATTGAATGAAAGTAAACGTGATGCATGTGATAATGTTTTATAATCCTCAGTGGATTGTATTATAAGTAGTGTGACACCCATTGACCATTTCACTGTGAGTTATTCCTTGTTTTATAGTTAGGAAACTCGTAATGGTGACCATGATAAGGTAGAATGGTGTACACTCTATTTCTTAAAAGCTGTTAGAGATAAGGGCTTTGATTTAGATAGTTACTGTTAAACCACTGTTAACGTTGTGAATGAAAAATTTGTTGTAAATGCTTTGTAAAATTTACTTGAATAAATGATTTTGATGAAGATTTAGGTGAATACTATGAAACATCTCAATTTACTCAGTTGCTTGATGCGTCTTTCGTTTTTCCGGTCATAAAAATACCTCGTCAAAACATAAGCAAAAATTCTTTGCAAATGATTCCGCTCAAATATAACACGGCGTGTCATAATCGAATTGTACG
This sequence comes from Helicoverpa zea x Helicoverpa armigera, assembly GCA_033682625.1. Lineage (NCBI taxonomy): Eukaryota > Metazoa > Arthropoda > Insecta > Lepidoptera > Noctuidae > Helicoverpa > Helicoverpa zea x Helicoverpa armigera. The sequence continues at coordinate 2,422,424 of JAWIIS010000017.1, forward strand.
CTTACCTACGTAATTTTTACACGGATTCAATAATTGATATATCGGCTGCGCACGCGATGTTAAACGTACAGTCAACTTCAGGTCAGTGGTAACAGTTTTATAGGAAAATCGTACTTATTACAATTGAGTTAAGGTGCTGACAGTTACCACTGATGTGCAGTTAAACGAACTCGTGTACAATAATTAATTAAGCGATTCAAGGTTATGTATCAATTGGCAAGCCCTTTTTTAATGAAACAATAAGGATTAGTGGTCGGAACGAATCACGGGTCCATTGTTTGGGGGCTAAGTTGGTTGTGTTTGAATGAGGATTTTTGGGTGAATCATTTTCCTAATACTGTTTGTACGTCTGATTGATAGTTTTGCATAATTTTGAGGACTTGTCAAAATACTTTGAAGAAGTGTACCTAGTAGTACTAGTCGGCGAAGGGCGGGCGTTCTGGGGCTGTTTTTTTGTAAATTTGACCTTCAAAAAGTGCTGTTTTTCAGCCTACTTTGAATAAATCACTTTTTACTTTTAATCAATACCTGTTAGTCATCAAAAACTTTCTTTTGGAGTTATCTGTTCAGCTAATTATTTGCTTCCTTCAATCAATGGTGTAGGAAAGTCTCTCAACTCTCCAAACCCATGGCGCCTCTACAGTTGCGTCTGGATACTTTTACTCGCATTCCTAATACAGCGGCGCGAGCGCAGTTTTCACTCGCCGCGACTGGCATACCAAGTCTGTGATTTACTACCGGTAGCTGCTAGTCATTTGTAAGGGTTTCTGATGTTTTTATTGGTTACAAATTGAAATGGTTTTAGTAATTTGAATTGTACATTAAATTAATTGTGGGTTTTGTTTTGACATCTGTCACTTCTTCTTTAAAGAACTTCTATCCGTTTGATTCATAAATAATGGTTAGTAATCAGCTATTTATTATCGCAAGACTACAATCAACTAATAACATACCAGACACACTAATACATGAATCATAGCCCAAATTACATACCCCCCACTAATTGTAACAAACGCTAAATTATATACAGAACTAGAACTAAGTGAAGCTATTAAACTAGATGAATCAGAGCCACGTGCGTTTGCGCATAATCCATCAACACACGTACGGCAACAATAGTCAATCATCACAATATATTCTGGGGCACGATTCTGCTAATTTTACTTAAGCGACATACGATTCACATCCGACTGAGATCCAATTACGATTGAAGCGTATGTGGCATTCCGCTATTTTTTCTTTGAAATAAAAGTTTTTATCCTTTACTGTCATTTTGTCTGCAAATTATTTACGATTGCAATATGATTGTGGAGCAAACCACCGTATGGACCAAAATCACCAAAATGGCAGACCAATCGCAATCCAATCGAATGTCGTTGGAATACGATTGGTCTTATATTAGTAGCAGAACGCCCGATACGGTTAAAACTGCTATTGCGATTCAATTTCTATTCAATTTTGACATTATTAGAATCGGGCCCCTGGTGTGTCAGTCGTGATTAATCACCACATTACATGTATGGTGATACATAAGCTCTTTGGGCATCAACAATGAACTTTTATCGCCATTTGTATATTCGGTATGCTTCAAACGTTTTGTTGATGTGACTGGATTACTGAATGCCAATTTCTATTGGAATATTGTTTCACTTTCGTAAAATTTTAGCTGGTTATACATTTGTGGTTACGAAATATTGTTTTTGACCTGAAGGATAAAGTCTCAAATTGTGGCTATCATTCTGTTGCATATCAAAAAGTTAAAATCACATTAATAAGGTTTAATGTCGGCCATCCTGGCATCACTAGAACCAATAAATTGAAAAAGAGACCTTGTGAAATACCCGAGTCATGCTCTAATATCTGTGAAGGTATCTCAATGCGCTTCAAATCTTAAAGAAATCAAGTTGTTCTACGATCGCCAAACGAAGACAAATCCTTAACGATTTCCTGCGACCCCTATCGTGATAAAATCGTGCAAAATCCCGACTTTCCAGTTCAAGTGGATGTAGCCAAATCCACTGCACCCGAGGACGAATTTCTACGTGAAGACAGTGACAAACGACATAACTGGAGATGCGACGTTTTAGAGATTACGACCCTTGACACTTGCGAGGAATAGAATATTCTTACTTCCTACCACGTAACACATTATTCATACTGAAAGAGCGGAATATCACGCTTATGAGATCTGTCGGAGTTTGCAACTGAGCTATGTGAATCTCTGAAAGACAAATAAAACTTTCAGCGTTGGATTAATATGCTGCATGGTTTACATAGTAACAAAGTTTTTAGATATTTTATTTATGTTCTGTAATGTAAATATGGAATATTTACATCTATTATTTCACTTTTAACTGACTTATAGAACAATACACGGTTGAAGCTACTGGATAGAGAAGAATGTACTTATAAACATATGAAGTAACGTAGAGAATTTGTTGCTGTCATTTTCTGATGAAAGTAAATCAAGCGTATCGTTAAAACGAGGTTGAAACCTAAGCCTATGCAAATCATATCTCACCTTATATTGTTATTAGTAACATGATACCTCAAAGCAAGGTACAAGGCCTGAGTACTATAATATAGGACTCATAAACATGTCTTGTACAAAAGGACGCATAATTACCTCTCACGACTTTGACCATTAAGGTTGGGTTAATATAATCCTACATAATACTGAACTCATTTTGTATCAGTATTCAGAGAAACTCAAAGTTCTAACAGATAATGTACTTAATCTGATTGTTAAACTTAGAAACTAAGTTATAGCTATTAACAACGATAAACATGATTAAGCTTAAAAAGGTTGCTTTTACGACCCTCACAATGGATTATTTAAAAAGGTTACGTGGCAAAGGGTATATTAATAAAAGGAGCGTTTCATAAAATTGAGATGCTTCCTAAGCTTCCGGTTTCATTATACAATTTGAGGAAAGTTTCCTTGTACGTACCAAAAAGCCTATCAAGTCTGATATGAAAGATAAACAGAACGACATGCCTTCTATTTGAGCTTGTTATTTCTTCGTGTTTCACTGTGATTTTGTTATCAAATTGTTTAGTTTGTTTTAGACTTAGCTTTATTGTTTTTGTATTTATAAGTTAAAATCTATTTTTGTTATGGAAATCAATTTTTGTTCTGATCAGGAGCTTAAATGTCCTGCAATTTTAATGCGGGGGTATTTTTGGGGCATTTACAAGAGAAACGCTTTCATTTGAATAACTTTGGCAGTTGTTATGGGTAGTCAGAAGCCAGTAAGTCTGACAACAATTCTCACCAAGTGGCACCTGGTTCCAAATGTGACTGGATTGAGGTGAGATAGGCAGTCGTTCCATGAAAAACACTGGTCCTCACGACATTCGGTTATTTTGGAAAATTGATTTACTTACTCGCAAAAAGGCTAGGCAGATGTTGATCTTTATGGCTTAATACAAGTGACACCTTGATCTATATTTAGAAAACGTGACAGAGTAATAGAAACCAGTACCACCGGCTAAGCATTAGGATTCATGACATCATGTCTAAAAAACTACCATATCGATCACACCTCGTTTGTCAAAGAAACCGCTTATACTGGTCTTTGGAACATTACGAGTGTAACCGGCAAAAAGCGAGATGCGATATCTTTCTGTGTTTAAAATATTGCTAGTACTTCTACAAAGTTGCTTTAAACTAATCATTATGTAACCCCATATGACACACGATTTTTTCGATGGCAACTATTCTATGAGAATCTTACCTTGATGTGTAGCAAAACTCTCAATATGAAGTGTTGTAGTAGGTATTAGGTATAGAATAGAATTTGAGTGTAAAGATGACAAAGATAATTCAAATCGATAAGACTTCTTTAGGGAGTTTAGTTTAGGGATTTTGATAAGTTATAGAGGAGCAGTCAAATAAACTGCACAAAGTTTGCCATAAGAGTTGTTTCCCCCTCATTTCATAGTACTATAAAATTTCCTTGCATATCAGCAACCTGTTGTCTTTCAAATCGCTGTTTACCATTCATGCTATCGTGGTTAAGAGCTGCCCATAAAAATAATGTGGCTTTAACAGTCTGTTGATACTTAGCGGTAATTCCAAGCAGTCAAGTGTTTACCTTAATGGTTTACGAGCATTAAGGGAATCAGATTTGATTGGGTGGCCATTAAAGTTAGCCATACTTGCCTTTAGTAGAACAGTGGATTCTTACGCTGCGGTCTTTGGTACATCTGTAAATAAAGAAAATTATTTGGTTAATACTTTATTACGGTACTGGGATTGTCTTAGGCATTGGTGACAGAGAAAAAGTGAAGTAAAACATCTTGAAGAAACTACGATTAGTTTTCTCTAGACTAGACTAGACTTTTTTGCATCTTCAACGCTTACATCATTTGATTACTAGTGAGTGGGCTTCTCATTAATACCTTTGTATACAATAAGTTATAAAGGTTTATGCTCAATTATGTAATCCGTCAAATATTTCACAGATTTTACGATTCCATTTACGGCATGTACAGACGTTCAGACATTAAGCTGCATATTATGTAAATTAGTTGACTCAGTTTGTAATAGAGCATTAGATTGTGTGGTCTCAAGATAATATCTTGTAGCTTGAGCTTCCTCTCACTGATATTAGCGAATGTTAGCTTAGCATTCACTTGGAGTATAAATTAATTCTCCTTGATGAGCTACTCCGAGATTTCGCGGTCTTTAGTGCAAATGTCTTTGTCAACAAAGATTTAACTAATAAAATATTCCTATGTAACATATGGTTTGTATGCCATTTTCTGCAGACGTTGAAATTATGTCATAGCTCAGGTTACCCCTTGGTTTTTCAACTTTTCGAACGTACGTGGGGCCACTTTTCGTCCTAGGTGCTCCCAAAAGTATACTATATCGTCCAAGCTTTGTGAAGACATGAAAAACCTTCAGAAATTACGTAAAGATTTAAAAAAGAAAACGTGTTACCACACATATTCATTACACATGCTCTCAACCCCAAGAGCCAGAAAAAATTCAGTCGTTCCTCACCGGAATCGAATTGGCAACACAGCACAAAAGCCGATGCAACTGACCATACGAGCCATTTGTTTGATTGTTCTACTCGTCTTTTATGCTACTGATCTATATTCATAGAACACAAAGTGCACACAATTCGCTCTAAATTGTGTCGATCCTGATTGTTCATTGTCTCTGCAGAGCGTGTTTGTTTACAACACAATATCTCGTAAACAACAGTTCAATAGCACACATATTGTTACCTAACAGCCCAAATCGATTGAACCAATTTACGTTACACAAAGACCACTGCATTGCTTTAGCTCTTGGGCCTTTGAAACAAAGTTCTCTATCAGAAGATCCATTGATTATATGGATTTGTATCCTTTGTTATTCGGATGTAAAGCACTAGCTGTATCCTAAGGCTTCAGATGCGTTTTCAGGGAACTACTTCGAGCCTTATCTCTATCAATGTGTCAATTAATATGATTCCAGACCTATCCCTATCAAACATTTAACGGTCGGTTCAAACGCTATATTGTACCTACTGTGAATTTGTAGAGTTCGAGAGGTATTAGGATTAGTCATATCGTTAAAATTAGTGTTCCTTTTGTTACTGTGCTGTGATTGAACAACAAATTGTTCTTCGATCTATCTACTTACTGATTTGTACTTGTGCCTAAATCAATTTTAAACCCTTCAATAGATTTTTCATAATTTTCATTGACGGCGACGGTCACTTAGCCTTTTTTGGGCGAAACCTAATTACGTATAACACAGAAGACGGGTTACATAGGACCTGAAGCGTTGTAGGATTTGTTGTTTCATGCTTAAAAGGATTTTTCTCGATTTGTTATGGTTTAATCTATTTCAGCTCATTTTATTTAACGAAGGTTTTTAGAATGTAAATGTTATTTTATGTGGAGTGTATTCCGCCCTCTTTTTCGCTGATTTGTCGCCCTTCCGCGTCGCTAAACTGTTGTCATTCCGCATTCTTAGTGAAAGCTAAGCGTATCCCCCCCCTCTCTCCTCCCCCAAATACAGTACGGCTATACATTATACCAGAGCTACCTAAGTATCTATCAAAGCCTCTATCACCCATTTTGTCAATCATAAAACTATGATACAATTTGCATAACAATGTCCAAAGGATGTTGGCATCCGAGTTATTATAATACCTAATTAGGAGTTAATTTTGCATCGAACCCACTGCGCATGTCAAGAAGGCGTTCTTTGATGAATTTCCGATCACATATTAATGTGTTTCCTATGGTTATTAATATTGACATGGATAGTTTAATGTTTCCTGTTATATTTATTACGGTATTAATTTGTGAGGAAAACCTCGTGTCATATTTCATACTTCAACACTGATGTTTTAAAATGAGTAGGAAACAACATATACATGTAGGTACCAATTCTTTTGAATTAAATACATAATACTTAATCGGTACAAAGCGAAGACCAAAACAATATATCCTCCTAAAGTATTCCTGTCAGTAATATTCAACAAGAAGTTTATTTACAATACATTTGGTCTGTCTGAACTTGTCATTCTGTCATCTTTGATCTCCGTAACACTCATCGTCTTATCTTACTGACATCTGTGTTTAATTCATAAGATCTCACTGCTTTAAGAACTGAATTTCAGGAAATGAATTAATCAGTGAAGTTACTTTGTCAGAGGTAAGTAGATGGATATTTGACTTGGATTGTTTTTAAATAGAAAGCATAGTTCCATCAGTTTTCTAACTGGTTGGAACCGCACAAGTACTGCTAGCTTGTATGTAACCAATATTTCGAATATAATAAGTAATCTTATTTTATCGTCGTCATGTGCTTTTACGATGATTGAAGATTTGAAGAACCGCATATACATTACAAACTTCCTACGGCCGTGTCACCTGCATTACGTGGAAGCTATTCCATACACCCGAGTGAAAATTTTCCTAGAACCATCTTTGATAAATGGGCTATCTGAGAACGAACTTATTTTTCAAATTAAGTTTAATAGTTCCTGAGATGTACTTTCTAAGTATATCTTAGACACCAATGACTGTGTTTCTGATGGCACGTTAAACTGTAGGTCCCGGCTGTCATTGAACATCCTTGGCAGTCGTTACGGGTAGTCAGAAGCCAGTAAGTCTGACACCAGTCTAACCAAGGGGTATTGGGTTGCCCGGGTAACTGGGTTGAGGGGTTCAGATAGGGCAGTCGCTCGTTGTAAAGCACTGGTACTCAGCTACATCCGGTTAGACTGGAAGCCGACCCCAACATAGTTTGGGAAATAGGCTCGAAGAATGATGAGTTCCTGAGATGAGCGCGATAAGAAGACAAGCTCTTCAGCTTTTTTGTATGGTCGAAAAAATCTTATATTACAGGATTTGTAGTAATTAAACTTATCTTAGTTCTAAACCACTATGCGGACTATGTGAGCACAAATTACCATTTGCCAAGAATTTAACTGTGATAAATAGTAATTTTCATGTTTCTATTTACCAAGTTAAAGTAAGATTTATTCTAACAGTTTCTGCATGTTGTGCACTTCTATTATTTATTGTTAGACGCATTTTAGGCTCAGACTACACAAGAGAATTTTTAAATTGCCAATAGGATTGGGTGGTAAGTACCTCGGCAACAGCTAGTTAGAACATTATATGTATCTGAATAAGTTTTTGCCTTATTTACCTACTCCATGTCATTTATCATTACATCGTATATTATCATGACTAGGAAAGCGATTCCTATGTTATTTGAGTGGAGATAAGACCGAGTGCGAAATATTTTTCGTTATTGGTATTGTAGAAGACTCGAAATTCTAATATTATGGAGGATGGTTTAAGATTTTTTTACAGTGTGAGTGGTGCCATACCACAAACCATGCGGCACCTTCTATGTTGTCCACTATGCCCCGACAGCTGCATAGTGGATGACCTTTATAACGCTACTGACAATGCCGTATGCGTAGCGAAATATTGGGCCTAAAAAATTTAAGCTGCCATCGACTCGCTAAGAAGAAGTGTGATTGCGGGTGAAATGCATGACAAATCGACCTTAAATGAAAACTACTATGAAACTAAGAACAAAGACTATGAAATCATAATGGCTGAAATACTTTATCCCTAAGAAGAACCGCCAAAAAACTATCAGTTTCTTTTAATTAAAAGATATCAAAATAAGACACATAATATACTTATTTACGTGCTTAGATTTTACAATGATAAGTAAATGCTGTTAAATTAAGACGTCGCTAAAAATTATAATTAAAAGTAACAGTGTTTTAATACTTCGTAGAGAGAAAAGCAAATAGTTTATCACAATGCGTAACAAGAATCATACGCCATGAGAAACCTTTTTGCTTTGCTAACTTAAGCATCAAATACATACATTATTTGGTAGCTTTAATATAAAAAAATTGAACAAATAGATACAGTAATGAGCTGTTCGTTTTTGGTAACCGACTTTCCAAAAAGGAGGAGGTTCTAAAATCGTCGGAAACCTTTGAATTGCAAGCTATTAATGGCGATAGAAACTTAACGATTTCTATAATAAACTTACGTAGGAGTGTCAATTAGGCACAGAAATGGTTTATTTAGTTAGGTATTATCAACTCTATAGTAACATATGCATAATGAGGGCGTGGGTTGCGACGCCAACCGTCCGAGGTCACTGACCTTTGAGGAACATCAACAAAGGACGAGCCTTGGAACCTTCGTAAGGTATTTACTGTTATATTGTATCATATGCTTTGATTATTATACCTACATACATCTTATTACACGTAAGAGTAAAGATAATACATGAAAATTGTTAATTGCTTGGTTTCCGATTATAGTAACTACAGGCATGAAAGAAATCCTTTAGAGTTGAACTAAACTGATTAATAATTTAGGATTTTTTTCTTAGCACAACCTAAAACTAATTCATAATCGTCAAGGCTATTCGAACTCATCTTATTGGCGACTAATTGACAAAGAATTCGGATCCATGTGGATACGATTAGTTCATATGTTTACTAAAGAGTAAGACAATAGATAATAACAAAGATACAACAAATAAACAATCAATAACTGCAATACGGCACTAATCGGTAACAAGTAACCATACAAATAACAGTAGTAATATACCACGTTATAGTTTCTCAAGTCAGATACAGTAAAATGCTGCATATAGTGCTGTGTTGGCGAAACCATATCCAAAGGAACGCGTATAAATACTGTCACAATATATTATACAGATGCTGGAGCAGACTTGAGACTTTAAAACTACGGAGTACATACTGGCGAGGTAACACAAATTACACTGTTGTGTGTGTATTTAGATCATCTGTGCCCTAAAAGCATCCAAACATACTTAAATCGTGGCAATTCGACATACCTACCTACAATAATAACGACGAAGATGAAAAATGGAGCATACAAAAATTAATGCAAGTCGCGCCGTAATTGTAATTAGGTCACCAATTAGGTACAGGTCAGCACCATTTTTCATGAATAAGTTGAATTTGAACCCTAAATGAATATCTCATGCTCATACATGCTCTTACAAAAGCTTCAAAAAGCATACTAATCGGACAAGCATAGTGCGGCTTTGCCTGACTGACTGACTCAAACTGATTCAAAATTAAACAAGTTACGTTAGTAAAATTTGCGAGGACTAAACGTAATATAGTCAGCTATTGCTAAATGTAAAAATAGAACACATACATAACAGGAAATGCAATTTTCATAAGAAAACAACAACAAAAAAATATCTGACATAATACAGCAAAACAGAGTAAGTCCAGAACATTTAATTATGGGATCCGCGAGTCCATCGACCCCACTGTCCGTTTGTAATGGTGCCGATTCACTAGACTGGAAAATCTATAGCAGTTGAATACCTATTGATTTTTCATTTAAACGTCAACTTAGCACTGCATGAACATGAGTCTTTATTTATTAGAGCATTTTCTGATAAACCTTTTCCGTCTTACCACAAAAACTTTTAAACGTCAGTTTGACAGTTGTCTAAAAAATGACAGATTATGACGTTGAAATAAGGTCGATTTTGCAGCCACACTTTTTTAGACAAGTGTTTGACACATGTTTAAGTTTTTGTAGTAAGACCATTTTTGTTTTTGTCCGTTGAGTTTTCTGTTTGTTCGTTGTTCACACTTTTTCATTAATATTATAGTGAGTTCAAGAGAAGAAAATTAAACATTTACTAGCCACTCGTACTTTAGTTTTGAATTTGAAAACTTTATCTAGAGGTATTTAAAATTTTGTTTAGAAAGTTTGAGAAGATTAGTACTATTTTAAATTAGAATAGTTTACTATTTCGAGTGTTTTGTAAAGGCATAAAAAATAGCAAAAATAATAATTATGTAGATTTGCCCTTTGTACTCGTGTCCAGAATTTACAAATGAGTAGGAAAATTAGATTTTTCGAAGAGCCACAGACAATCATAAAAGAACAAAAATTTAATTAAAAATAATAAAACGTAACACGTCCCGCGCTTCGTTACGTCCCTAGTCTGTTAACCGTTTAATTGAATTCTACTGTAAATTAAGAGATTTATTTTAATCATTGTATTATTTTTATCGTCAAGCAATATGTATATGAGGAATTTTTTCTCCTCTCAATTTTCATCACTCGGGTCTTAACCAACAAAATTTCGATTACAATCAAAGCAGTGTTCATAAAATTAATTCCTCCTTTCAGTCCTACATAAAAATACCCGTTTCTAACACAAAGGCTACATAACAAAACATCGCAATTTATTCACAATCTTCTAAGATCACGGTGTATCATAAGATATTCAGCACAATAGAACTGACACGTGCGGTGCGCAGAGGCAGATGCGTCTACGCACCTGGTGAGTCGCGACGCGGCGCATACGACTCCAGAAATAGTATACGCGATCACGTTGACCGATTTCATTCGAATGCAGAATAAACATTTTTTTAGCCATGTTTGCTTAGAGATTGTGTAAAAATAAATATTTGGGAGATGGCAATTAACCTGTATTGTAAATGTAAATATGTAAAATATTTCGTAATCGATATGGATATTGAAGTCTTTTTTATGGTGTTAACAGCTGGGAAAAGGCTCTAAACGTGCTTTATGGCTAATTTTGAAACAGCTGTGTCTATAATAATGCAGAAGTTCTTTAAAAATTACGACGTCTTGAACCCGTAACAATAACATGCAATCAATAAAATAAGCATAATATAAGAATATAAATATATGTATAAATCACAATCAATAAAATAAGCATAATATAAAAATATTAATATATGTATAAATCACATTGTATGATAAATAAAATCAATGCCCATGATTATGTGGGTTTAAACATTACAACAAGCCATATTTTTAGTATTCTTGTTACAATTTTTACAACATTACACTCATAATTATCAAAACATTGTTATCAGATTGATCTAACTGCATTACAAGACGTTATCATACTATGATTCATTCACAAGCACTTATCTACATTATCGCAAAACTAGGTTAAAAACGAACATTTTAAACTTGACACAAAAAATGAGGATAAATCCTGTACCTACACAAATGACTAATTGTTTGGTTTAATTTCAACTCAATATTTAAGTTAAACCTATTAGTCACCCAGTAAGTTACCAAGCACACGCTTGTAATTTTAGATTGAATGTAAATTTAAATTCAATAACATGAAATAGAGAACCTACGGAATAATAGAAATTAACGTAATTATGACCTAGACTCGTAACTTCTCGTGAAATTATAATTGGGATTTAACCCTTTAAATACCCACTTCTATTCCCTACATCCTCTGACGTTGATTTTAGCTTAAGCAATTCACATGGACGTATATCTATACTTTTTCGTTCAAAAGGTTAACTAACACAAGCCTAACGTTCGATAGTATAGAAGTAACTGTGTGAACTAAAGATTAAATCTAAGCTTCAGACAATAGCGGGCTAGATGATGCCACTGAGATGATGATTAAGTAAAGCGTCGCGTCTCCACGCTTGAGCCCGAGAAGTAAACAAAGTACCTACATTGTAGGTAGTGTGAGATGTTGAAGGTTTAGTATATAAATTGTTTGTACATTGTATAAAATGTTAAAAATGTTGGTATTTCATTCAAGTAGATAAATATACTTCGATTAATCTGTATTATCGAGTTACCAAACAGTTAACTTATTAACGTATTTCGAGTATGCACATTTAAATAATTTTGTAATTTCTCGCCACTTATGGCAAGTACTTGATATACGTATCACTTACTTACTTTAATTCTTGCATTTTAATGTACAGTTAATATGAACCGAAAATCATACAAAATCTAGTAGGATTGTTTCATCGTCATCATTCATCATTTTCCTGCCCTGTTTTCAAGTATCTAGTAGGATTGTTTATGGGTTAGTATTGAATCATATCTTTTTTAAACAAATGCCTGTTACTACAATAAAAAGTGGCTTACTTAATCAGACAAATAATAAAAAGCTTAGTGTCTAAATTGTTAGCAGTGTAAAATGAAGTTTACTGACTGCGAATCGAGAGGCGTAAAAGTACTTGAATGTTCTTGTTATCGTTCCTTCAATATTAAATGAAGTTTAAGGAGGGTTTCCTAGAACTTGGTTATTACATTTTGACAATTGTACTTATTAATGAAATTAAATTTAATGAAATTAAAGTTTCTTATTCCATTTTTATTCTAGTAAGTTTTTGAGAGCTAGTTTTTGTAATTATGAAAATCTATTATTTATAAACTAGCTTCTGCCAGTAGTATCCAGTGGAACTTCAGCACGAACCCGGATAAAAAAGTCTAGAGCCTTCCTCAATAAATAGACTATCTAACACTAAAACAATTTTTCAATTTGGACACGTAGTTCCTGAGATCAGCGCGTTTAAGAAAACCAAAAAACAAACAAACTCTTCAGCATTGTAATGTTATCTATATCTATACATATAATAAATCTGTAAAAAAACTGTGTCTGTACATTGAATATATTAAAAAAATAATAATTGGGTGGGGTTTAGAAACAGTAATGGAGCACAAATCCAAAAAAAAAATTCTGTCTGTATGTCTGTATGTCTGTATGTCTGTATGTCTGTTTGTTTGTACACGCTAATCTTCGGAACTACTGGACGGATTTCAATGATTTTTTCTTTGTTGTATTAGTATTAAGCCTGGTCAACATATAGGCTATAATTTATCTTCGAAACTTGAAGACCTGATGCAGAACACCAACAGACCAACAAAACTATAAGAGATACCAAAATGGTGCCATAACAAAAATTGTTTTATGTGATGAGCATTTTCAGCTGAGATAATAAATTTTAAGATCTGGAACACCTGATGTGGAACCCCAAGAGCCCAGCTTCTCTGTACCATATACAGGTATGACGTTTTAGCAAAAGTTGTTCAACTTGATAAGCATTTTCTATTGACTTATACAAATTGAAGATCTAAAACACCTGATGTGGAACTCCAGGGGCCCAGCTAAACTATAGCATATAGAGGTGTGACGTTTTAGCAAAAGTTGTTCAATCTGATAAGCACTCTCTGTTGACTTATAAAAATTGAAGATGTAAAACACCTGATGTGGAACCCCAGGAGCCCAGCTAGACTATAGCATATAAAGATATGACGTTTTTGCAAAAGTGGTTGAATCTAATAAGCACTCTCTATTGACGTATATACATCGAAGATCTGGAACACCTGATGTGGAACTTCAAGAGCAATACTACATTTGAAATGTATAGAAACGAATGTTATGAAATAGGTATGGTGACACAAAACCGACGATTATCCCTTTATACACTATAGAAATATGAACTCAAGGACAATCCCCGGTGGACGTCGTTAAAAAAAAGACAATCCCCGGTTCTGTGCTATACCATTGCTAAATGTGGATGAAAACTACTTGGGCTATTGTGATGGGATGCTAATGGACTAGGAATGGGGAAACTACGCGAACTATGGCACCTGCCGATGACAATGTATTAGATACATGTAAAAACTGCAGGTGGAGACTTCGCCAGCTCACTTACTGGGCCCCCGGGAATCAGTCACTGAATAGCAACAAGAGGGCAACAGGGACATGAGCGGCTGAAGTGTGAGAATACCTCAGCGGATTTTAAACGCAGATTACGCGCTCCCTGTGCGTCACTTACCACGAGGCATCCTCCGAGCAGGGCTACTAACCCTGCTCTAGCGACTCCACTCTGGACGGCCAAGCCAAGCCAGAGGCTTGAGACCTACCCCCGTCATGGTTCACTCCGGCCGGCCGGAGATGGGGGCAGTATACTCTCCCTGGAGAACTCAGTATATATAGCCCCGCGGGGTAGCTACTCCCCGTCATCAGCCTCAGATGTCCTGCGGTGCTTATATCTCATTATTATTGTCGTTATTATCTCAAGAGCCTTTGTCCCAATTATGTTAGAGTCGACTTCCAGTCACGATGCAACTGAGTACCAGTGTTTTACAAGGAGCGACTGCCTATCTGACCTCCACAACCCGGTTACCCGCTCAACCCAACACCCCCTTGGTAAAACTGGTCAGACTTACTGGTCTGAGTACCCATAACGACTGCCAAAAATGTTCAATGACAGCCGGAACCTACAGTTTAACATGCCTTCCAAATAACGGTCATTGGTATCCAAAATATACGTAGAAAGTACCTACATACGAACTTAGAAAAGTTGCATTGGCAGGTACTTGCCAGACCTGGAATCAAAGACGCACGCTCATACTTGAGAGATTGGTTCTCTACCCACTAAACCACCACGACTTCCACTAAGTCACCACGACTTTGTCATCTATTTAATGTTTTTTACGTAATAATACGTGTAATATTTTTGCCACACACAACTTAAATGCGGACTAATTAGAATCACTACTTCTATCCCTAGGTATGGTCGCGTCTATTGCGGTTCAGTTCTCAGCGTTTTGTTTAGTCTGCTGTGCTTTTGCCGTTAAAGTACAAAAATTAAATATATGGAAGGTTTCTAATGCGTATTCCGTTGTTTTCAAGTCAACGGGCTCTTAAAATTCAATATCAGACGATTAAGATCTATGATTTTGCTGACCCCGTAGTCGCTGGCATAAGGGACAGGATCCGCGTACGAAGTCGCGGGCAGAAGCTAGTACACTATAAGTATAGATAATCTACAAAATACTAATTTCCGTCCACGGTTTTAACCACGTACCAATGGGACTTGTTAACTGAAATTTTCATACGTTACCCTAAAGTTTTACCATAATGGAGGAGTGTGTCATCCTATGCGTCATGGGAAAAATGTGTATCGATCTCAAAACGGTATGCAAGCTAATGATAATATTTGATTAAACCTATTGTTAGAACACACCTGTCGTAAACAATCTTGTGTACGGCAGAATTGACAATTATATGTATAGCGATGACGATACTGTGAACTTTGTTATTTATGAGAGTATATATCGACGGGTAATGTGGTTCAATTAACACTAAATTATTTTTTTTTACCGGCTTCCCAAAAAGGAGCAGGTTCTTAATTCATCTGTATGTTTTTTTTTGTATGTTCCCCGATACCGATGCGAAGAAGTGTGGACAGATTTGAAAAAAGTCGGTGACAAGATAAACACAGCAAAGCTTAGAACATTACATTATTACAATGTATTTTAAAGATTAGGAACAACAGTAGACCCCTACAGATGTATCCTGTTAGTTAAATAAAACAAAGAAAATCATCTAAAAATAAAGAGCCCGCATCTTCCATGTAAAATTGAAAATTAATTTAAATTCCTTATTGTAGTCTGTATAATCAAGATTTAACTCAAACAGTTACAGAACTGTGTTACGTAAACCAGTCTGTAAGGACGATCTATAAATATTATTTATCTTCAACAAAGATGGCAAGGAGGAAAAAGTATCATATTTATTTTGCTTTTACAAAATTTCAGGTGGCTTTACAATATTCACGGTCAGAATCTAACACAAACTTGGAAAGTACTTGAGTCAAAAATTAAGTCAGCTCTCTGGTTTTGAACATGAATCCTTAATTATAAAGAGGATCTCCTGAACGTACAGGCTGTACAGAATAATGGACAAAGAATAAGATAAAAACTTGAGCACGACAAAAATATATGGAGTATTTTTCCACAGTATTAAATCGATGGGAACGTAGGTACTAAATAGACCGAATCCTAAAGGTTAAACAAATGGTTGAAAAACTTTTGTTAGATAAACAAAAGTGGATATAAATTGAAACATACAATGAACAAATGTGCTCGTACCTCTATGCATGCAGAATGGAATTGTCAGAATTATAATTTAGTTGTAATAAAAAGACAGCTGTGTTGCTGGGAAGTTTGTTCTTCACCACTTCTTCCCAGCCATAACACTAGGAAGTGGTGAAAGGGGGCGTTTTGGGGTGCTGTCCTTATGTAAATTTGTCGTGAAAAAGTGCTAAAACGACAATCATTTCCTAACCGGATAAGACCTGGACTCCACCAAAACGTAGAGGAATCAAGAGTTTTTATCCAACCAATACAATTTCGTTATTCAAACATCTCGACTCCGCCCACTCAGTAATATCCCGGAGAAATTCTATTGGTAGTTTAAAAACTTCTGCACTACGCTTTGGTTGAGTCTGAGCTTGAGTTAGGAGTTAGTAACTACTTACTAAATGAAAGGATTTTAATCAGCTAAGAGCGAAAAGTGTATAAAAACTTAGTAAATGATCATGATGATGCGTTTCTTGAAATTACAAATCTTATACTCAACTTCTAATTTTGCCGACAGCGACAGGACATATATTACTCAAATTACGTAAAGGAAATAAAATACGGGAAAACTTCATAATAGTTGTAATAAATCACATCGGCATAATGTAAATGAATCTTAATTGCACGGCCGAACTGCAAGTTCCGGTCATCCGGGACCCTATCTCCATCAAAGCAAAGTAAACTGTACGCACGAGTAAATACGGCTAATTTCACGTTTGTTGCGCAAATGGAGTTTGAGCCTTTCGTACCTCTGGGAAAACGCGTCGTTTCGACACTAGTTGCTTCGTATCATCAAAGTACAGGGTCGCATTGGAACAAACTCATTTCCTGGAAATTTGTACTCACCCCCCACATTATAAGACGGAGATGATATTATTGTATATAGGACAAGTCTATTGATTTATCGTGTCATCATATACGTATGTTTCATTGTGTCAATGCCATGCAGAATATACAAATACATATATTTTGGTAAACAATTAAAATCAAACATCTTTGGCAGTCGTTACGGGTAGTTAGAAGCCAGAAAGTCTGACAGCTAGTCTTGCCAATGGGTATTGGGATGCAAGGGTAACTGGGTTGAAGGGATCAGATAAGCAATCGCTCCTTGTAAAACACACTGGTACTCAGACGCAACCGGTTAAGACTAGAAACCAATCCCAAAATGGTTGCGAAAAGGCTAGGGAGATGGTAGATGGTTTGGCAAATACCAGACATGTCTCCAGAGATTCGTAAATTAGAACCCATCAATGACTTCCCTTTAATCCTGGCACTGCAGTGATCAACTCTTCAAGAGAAGCACATACTTAGACCAGGTATCTCAAGACAGAGGCATTAGGAGACAGAAGTAGCCCTTGAGACGGCTCCGTGAAGATGTTTCTCGATTTTAAGTTCTAATCATCCGTATTTTGAACTCCATTGAATTTTTGATTGGTACTCTAAAAAGTTTGTTTTTCTTACTTTACGTTAAAGTGTAACAACGTTTATACATAATATTTTACTGTCTGACCCGAAATTCTCCGGTCCAACTGTCAAATGTTTGACAGCTGTGTTTGCTAAAGGTTCAAGAGAAGTTATTTTACATATCTTTTTCCTCGACTCTTATTTCTTTCACAGGAATCGAAAGCATCACCGGTCTGGAACTAACTTTAATTTATTTTTATTTTATTTATTCCTTTATTTCAGGCAACTTGGGCCCATAAAAATTTATAAATGTAAAGAAAGGTTATCCGTAGATGATAGTGTTCATCTTTCGTTTAGCTCATTTAACACATGACCAGCTTATAGAATTCTTTTTTGAGACTTTTTTTTCTAGTGTCGTTTATTGGGAGAACGTGTTAATCAAGTTTTCTAACCAAATACTATTTCATCATCATTTTGATAACCTATATATTTGTAAGTGTGTAGATATTTCTTAAGTGTTTTGGCACAGCCTTTAAAAATACCAGAGAAAGGTTTTCGTGTTCCTTGAGAATATACGAGCACAACTGTTCCCGTAAGACGCAAACCAAACCGCAGCGGGTAACAAATAGTTGTTATTTTGTCTCACCTGAACAAAGAATTTGTTCTGAAATGTAAACCTGGTTTACAAATCTTGCACCCGCAAGCAACCAGCATTGCATTGTATCTTCAATATTTATCGCTTCTTTTTATAACGCCTTATAAGTTACCAGAATTATTAAAACAACACAAATTGTGCTCTCATCATATTCATCAGCCTTTTTAATGACCCATCACAGGACGAGTCTCATCTTAAGTTCAGCATATTTTATACAGTATAAAAACCAGGAGTGTTACAACACCGTATTTTTATTTTGAACTGAGAAAGGTCAAAAATAATCAAATTCACGCAAAAATAAAAATCCCGTCTAAAAATTCTAGGGAGAACCCACTGAATATTTGAATAGTAATTAAAAACCAGGTAAAGTCTTTGACGACGCACTAAATTGAGGCAGGCAGGGCCGCACTCAGGCCCTTTGATGTACAGTTGGCCGCAAAATTGGCCGCAACTCATCCCCGCGTGAAAGCGTTGTCGCGTCAACGCTTTATTTTTGTGCACGTCCAAAAATAATGCGAGTTAATTAGGCGCGCATCAAGGAACTTTACACTGAAGGGGTAATCGGAATACCGAGTCGAAATGGACACTGTTAGGCCGGGACTCCACCAAAGCGGTGATGAGGCAAGCGGAGAGGAGATGTTTTTTATACAACCAATAGTGTTATTGACACATCACCTCTCCGCTCAGCTTCAGTGGATATAGCTGTTCGGAGATATGTAATATTTGTATGGCACGATGGAAGTGGAAATGAGAGACGATGACGCGCAGTGGAGACGAGAAATCTGAACTTTGGTGGAGTCACCCGAGCTAAAAAACATCTCTTCTCACACAGCATCTATATCTACTTTGGTCGAGTCCCGGTCTAACCCACCCCGGCCCTATTTTTGTGAAGTTTTCATAAACTGTAGTTAAAAGCTCAAGGCAAGTGTCATATATAATTTTGGAGTTATAATAAGAAATTATGTAGGTATCCTCCCCTTGACGCGTAAATCAAAACAAAGGTATAGAGATTAACGCCTGAGGCATAGTCAAGGTATTGCAAGGTGGGCGTGATATGAAAACGAGGCAAGGATAACATAAACTTCAGCTATACGAGTATGTACGAGTAATACATTTGTTGTTACTTATGATTTTCTATTATAAGAATAAAATCGATGATCCTTTTCGCCTTATCTGCCGTCCGTTTGGACTAATACTGAAAATGCCGGTCCTGTGCACCTCGCTAAGCTCGTATACGCTCGGCTCGGAATACAATATGTGTATGATTGATACCAGAGATTATGTGATTGCATTTCGGTATATATTGTACCTTTGTTATGGGCTTTCTAGTTATACTTTATGTGATTAAAGGTTTTGCAGATTCAGGACAACCTCCTAATATCCTAAAAGTAAATTCTCTATAGGTGCTATTTTTTGCAATAGTGTGAATAATTAAGGAAAGCGCGGACGGTTACCGAAACAAGACTTCATAACAAGTTATGTAAAAAGAATTATAATTATTTTTCTTACGAGGAAACTAGTTTCCAACAAAGATTTTCTTCCTTCGAAACCTGTTAAGATCTTGCGTTATATAAAAGTGTTAAAACATTTTTCCCGCCCTATAAAATTACAGTGAAAAGACCTCGCATGAAGTTCCTCGGTTAGCTCTAGTCTAGGTAATAGATTAACGTCGCTAAGTTATAAAACTTACATGCTCTAGTATATTTTGTAGCTTTATGTTACGGTTGATTATGATGTACATACCTGAAACAGAAAATATTAAATTAACCATAAATTATCTGATAATTCTAGTGGACTTGACTTCCTCTGGGCTTTATTAAATGTAGACCTTATAAACAGTGATAGTGAACTTCATCTGGGTTTTGTTACACGTGGATCTCACTGTTGCAAAATCTAAATCTAAAGAATAGGACTAACAATAGGAATTGCATTGGCAAGTCACAACACAGTTCAGTTTTACTCATAACATGTTTCTGCCAAAAGACTTTTAGAGTACCAGCACTTTGGCAAGATATGCATAATAAAAACGCTCAAATTGAGTTTATTTTACATTCTGATACACAGAAGTCTAATACGATTTATTACAAATCCAATATTTTTAACTAAAAGAGTCAAAGAACAATTAACAAGAGAAAAGTTAGACATATGTTCTTTGTAAGTAATGAGTAATTGACTGAGAGAGCAACCTAATTTGCTATTCAGTCACTTAATGTGATTACACAAGTTAACATTGCAAGACTTATTTTAAGGTTTGAAAACAAATTATGTATGACAGAATATCATAGATGAAAAGATGGCCACTTTTTATTACTAGAACCTACACACGGCCGTGAGCAGGGTAGAGGTCCATGAAAACAATTAACACTCGAATATCGTAGAAAAGTTAAAGTTAATGAATAATTAAATTAGTCCAAAGACACTGTACAACCTAATCCACTGTATTTAATTAAATCGAATATCAAAGAACTAAGCAAATCTAGACAGCTCTAAACCCAAGCAGACAGACAGCCCCAACTTAGCGTTAACTACATTAACCTACTTTACGAGAAAGCACAGAAACTAGCAAATAATACACAAAACAAAGTTCACGACCACTTACGTATGTTCGGGGTTAATCCCGGAAACTATTGAGTGAAAATTTGGCAGTTTCAACCGCTCCCTCAACGCTTTTTCCAAGGTCTTGGCAAATCCGGAGGTACGGGTGTAAGCCGAAAAGCTGAACCAAGCTTTTATGTCAAGACAGATTTAAATGTGGTCAAGGTTACTGCAGAAATAAGCTGAATACATACTAGACAATTTCACCAAGTTTCATAATCTAGATAAATAGACTATAAATCTAGAATATTTGGATAACGAAGACAAGTTACATAGTACATTATGAATATAGGTTAGCTATTAGAATTTAGTTAGTCTGTTTGCACGAAGTTTAATTTATTAATGACTGAAATTAGGACGCCTGCGAAGCTAGGTCAGATCCACTATGAAATGAATAGGCCGAGCTCCAGCTAGGTATTAATACATTAACAGTGACCTATAGCACTGAGCGATCTTTCATCAAATAGTAATTTGAAACTGGCAGGAATAATGCCCCGTAAAAATTGCAAGATTATATTTTAAGCCGTAAGTTAACATAACATAAAAATGTAACAATTTAGAATGCCAATTAACCAATCCAAACAAAGCCACTAACCAAGCATTTTCTGCCAACTAGCCTAGAAAACCAATGGTAGCAAGCAAACCAATTTTTGCCAGCATAGACGAAAAGCCATTCAATTTTGCAATTTTACCGCAACAGAGTACAAAGGCCTCAAGTTGCGGATGTTCGGTGTATCTGGACTGCACAAATTACCTGTCTGCTGCATTTATTGGCAATGTGGCTGTGTCTATCAATTCAACGTGACCTGAATCCTGAATTTGGAGTGCATGTGACAGACTAATAACTGAACATACACCAGGTTCGTCCATCTGCAGTTGTCTTTGACTATTTGCGTGTGATTTATTGAATTTTTCATGCTCTTGTGATGTTGCTTTTGTTTTACATTACGTATTCAGTTTTGAAGTCTTCATATTTTACATTTTCAAAGCAGCAGACATCTACATATCTAGCTGTTTATTCAATGGAACGCTTTTAGATTATGCAACTTTCTTTTGATCAAGGTTTTATTTGATTGTATAATGTTAAAAGTAAACAACATTGTGCATAGATCTTCTTAATGGATTTCTGCAGGTAAATGTGCTCGTGAAAATAAGTGATAAATTGTAACTGTCATTATTAATGTATATTAGGAACCAGGTTCAGGTTACTTCCTCAAGGAATTGTCTCAATTTTATTAATTTAACCGATATGGTATAAATTTTCGAGTCTCGTTTATATTGACGATATTGTCGTTTGGAACGAAACAAGAATGCAATCATCTGAAAAAAAAAAAATACAAATAAATAGAAGCCACGGTTTTAAGAACTCGAGCATGGCTTTGAGCTTTTCAACGACCCACATTTTGATATAAGAAATATGAATCTCAGAGACATAAACTTGCTTGAGGTACGTTAAATTTCATTCTTCGAGCGTCAAATGTCGATACCTCCCATACAGGATTTGAAACTATCCCTCCAATATTGTTGAATATTGTGAAAACCGTAGGCTTTATGTTCTTAAGGGTGATAAACGTAAAATGTGCGTTTTATGTGAATTTACATAGCAAGAAGCCATAAACGTGCGTGTAACTTAAGGGTTAAGTTAAGCTTATGTAGCGTCAGAATTATGTTCCGTAAAGTGTTTCGCATACTTATAGGCTTAAAGTTAGATACGTACTTGTGTAGTTTTAAAGAGTTTAAGTTATGTCTACTCTACTATTGTGGGGTCGTATTTTGAAGACTCGCCTAACTAATTTCAGGTTTGGGATATTTTGTACGTAATCAATCATACTTTTTAACACAAATTCAACATTAGACAATAATGAAGCATACAATATGAACAAAAAGACATTTTATACCCAGAAACGTCTACTATCAAGTATTGGAACACCCCACGTCCCCCTCCCTACGTTACTTCACAAATATACGGAATATTCGTATTCGTAAAACAATAATTACGCTACATAAATATATTCAGGGTGCATTTAATTGCAACGAGTCGAGGGTTGGTTTACTTCATAGTTTCCGCTACGAACAATAGATGGCGCAAATATACAGACACCAGAGGGAATCACTGGTATTCCCAAATGTGTAATTTCATATAAAGTTACATTTTGGATAGCAAAATTATATGTATTGTTCGCTTATTTTCGAGGTAAATTGTACCTAAATAAATATGTAGATAAATGTGAGATTGCTCCATGTAATAATATTCTGTAAATACTTTATGTTTCGTTCTAAAGGGCAATCCCAATGGAAAATATCGGTATGAGTCTTAATCTATCCAGTAGATTTTCCAAAATCTGGCTAAATGGCTCCTGATCTTGACATTATGGTGTCTTAGCTGGCAGCAAAAAAGCGTGGAAAAATTAAAATATCCTCACACGCAATTTCAATAAATATAGTTCACATGAAGAAGCATACGCTTTTTCTTTGATGGGAAATTCGAAAATGCCTTCTACACAGTGTATTTGAATGACAATTCAAAGTGATCAGTTTTGAAGCTAAATGAGTTACACTATCAATTTCTGCATGTAATTACTGGTTGTATTTACCTCTATTTGCATTTCCTGTTGTGACTTTGTGAACATGTAATTAATAGAACAGTTTAGTCAGAGCCTGCGGGCGTTTTGGTTCTGTACTCATCGCTTTGAGAGAACTCGATATTAAATCAGGATTATAGTGAAATGAATATGGGGTGGTAATTGTTTGAAGGGTGCAATTTGCATGTATATTAAGGTTTGGTAAGTAATGATATCCCTTTGGATCAGAGTTGAGGTTTGTAAAGGTCTTGCGAAAACTGTTAAGGGTCGAAGGCTTACTTTACTGTAAGATAATACACACAGTGAGGATGTGATACGCAAAGCAGATGTCGATATGACCATCAGTCTTTTTTCTGTTATATTGTCAGTTTTTAAAATATGTGTATTTATTTGTGAAGGTTCATTGATATCTAGGGGCATTATAACGATGACCCTAACCAAAATTTTTATTTGTTACAGCAGTATACACAAACAGAGGTACCTCTTAACACTTATTTATCACCTACGGCTGTTTCACAACCCTTTTCAGTTTGATCCACTAAATCAAAAACGCCATCCCTCATACCATAAAATAACAAATAAGATACAAAATTAAACAGCCAGACAAAATAGCATATACAACAAAAACAAATTTCACAGTACGTTACACATTAACCCTGGCCGGTTGAAGTGCCGACTGGGGGTTGACCTCATCGTGTTCCATACAGATAAAAATGAAAGGATAAAACATGTCCACGGGTTTAAGGTTTGATTATGAATTGAAAGTGATATTTGGACATACAATGGCATTAATAACCGGTTTGCAATTTTTTGGAAGTTTATTTCTGTCTGTAGGTTTGTGTTGTTTTCGGTCAATTTGGTACGACATCTTGCTGGTCATGTAACGGGTAATTTTAGGGCAAGGGTTAAATACGAGGGTCACACTGAAAGTTTTTAGAACTGGCCACTTATAAACAATATAATAAAAAAATAATTCGAAAATTCGAAAATAGGACTCTTTACCAATATTACTGAGTATATATTTAATTCATTTGTCATTTGTTTTACGATTTGGCGGCAAATTGAAAATTGTCTGTGTCACATCAACATGAATTTAACACGAGAAAATTTTCGTGCAATGATTTTTTATGACTTTCGATGTCATTTAAGTCAACAAGAAAGTTATGATAGACTACGATTGGCCTTTCACGATGAAGCCCCATCTCGTGCGACTGTTTACAACTGGTTTAATGAGTTTAAACGTGGTCGCACTAATCTCACTGATGATTTACCTGAGGGACGGCCTTCTACGGCGACGACTGAAGATAACATCTGTGTTGTGCGGCGTATGATAGAGACTGATAGAAGAGTGACCTATCAGCAGATTCGGAGAAGCTTAGGCATCGTTATGAGTCAAGTGCACAAAATCCTCCACGAACATTAAGCGGTCAGGAAGCTTTGCGCCTGGTGGATAATTTGACTGAGGCTCAAAAACTCCATAGTGTGGATTGGTGCCGTAAAATGATTAAAAGATTTAACGGAGGTGACTCAAATGCTGTGTTCGACGTACTAACACTACAATAAAACATATAATAAAACGAATAACTGGCTAATGTAACCAGATTCTGATTTTCTAAGAACTTTCAGTTTGACCCTCGTAATAAAAAAGATTTGTATGTCAACAGTCAGCTTTTACTTTGAACTTTATGTAAAAACCATTTCAAGTATCATCACTTTAAACAGACATAAAAGATAATACTAATAATTTCTCCTAACTTAATTCGAAGTTTACGTAAGTCAACTTACACCATTTTCAGATAAATTGGCATGTTACTTTGTAGCATTGCTCAGAAAGGCCATACTTATGACACAAGGACACAAGGTTCATAACTTCCTTAGCCACAAAACAAAGTGCTATTTATCGTTTTTACTGCCAAAATTCGTGATATATTGCTTGTTTCCTCTATAAGAACATATTGGGAATCAAGATTTTATGTCAAGAACTCGTGAGTATAATTTACTACCGTGTTGTTTTCTGATAGGGCGATGTTTTACTGGTGTGCGGCGGTTATACGCACAACATGCGAAGATATACATATAATGTTCGCGAAATTCCAACCTTTGTGTGCGAACACTGATGCTTACATATTTCTTCAACATCTGTCGAGCCATTTACCAACTATGTTGGGGTCGGCTTCCAGTCTAATCGAATGCAGCTGAGTACCAGTGTTTTACATGGAGCGACAGCCTATCTGACCTCGTCAACCCAGTTACCCGGGTAGCCCAATATCCCTTAGTGCTTACATATTTGTTGTTCGTGAAATGTTCGTGCACAATTTTGATGGAACTTGGCTATTACAATTGTACTACAACTGGAATATTTTTTGGCGTCAAACTGAAAACCTTATCAAACAAAGGTCGTTCTATTGGCTCCAACTTGGCTTGCTCTTTGTCCCATTTCTAGGCTATGTACTAGATCTTTTCAATCAAGAACTTAGTATACGAATGAAATGTTTTATAAGTATCTGATTGGCTAGAGAACTTATCTTTTGACATAAAACAAATAACGTCATTATGAAAGTGTTTCTATATACTCGAATGTTACATTGATAATCCATACCATTACCATAAATGCCTAAGTAACTTTGTCTGCCTGTCAGGATTCCACATCTGGCCAGAGTTGAAGGTAAACAGACAGACAGTCTAGAGCCTGAGAAAGGAAATAGGACATAATTGTTACCCAGGTGAAGGAAGTTGTTCCTTCGAGAAGAGAACGGAACCCCGAAGCATAGCTAGTATACCTTCCTTTATAAGACTCGAATCCAATTAAAATGGCAAATGAGGTCTAGTTCTTAAGGACAGAACCTTTTTCAGTTATTTTTTCCTCCCGTCTGAAGCAGTACAAGTTAATAAGTTTTGTTATAATTCGTTTCTCTAATATTACTTTTTAATTTGTTACTTCTTACGTAACTTGTGTTCTTTGTAACGTTTATACTACAAGATTAGGTAATAGCTTTTACTAAATTGGTACAAACGAGGATTATGTTTTTAGTATTAATTTTGTGTTTTTGTGCTCAAGTGTGTATTTCTTTTACGTAGGTATTGAGTACTGAAACGTGTGTATTCCTTTTACAATATCTATGTATTGAGTATTGAAACGACACCACCAGGTTTCATATGCTTCATAAAACAGTAATTTACCATCTAGTATAGTATTCTTCTTCTTCTTTCCTGTCGATGACATGTCTTATAGTGAATGTATACTTTGTCAGTTTGATATTAAAAACCTTTTCTTTTGCAAGTCGGTTAAAACTGCGACAATATTTTTCGCCTCACAACTTAAACGTCCAGCTGTGTAAACTAAGAAACTACAGTTTATTTTGAAAAGATTTTCTGCCATTCTTGTGCAGTTGCACTTCCGAGTTTCAATTGTTTGACCCATTTTCTAGAAAGTGTATTACCAAAAGCGTGTTAGAAATTCATATTTTATACACGTTGGTATGTGGCATCGTCACGCTATTTTCCTCCTTGTACATAGCTTTTATTTAAGTTGCTGCACTTACAGGGCACTTACAGGTGTACCCATATTGAATCACTCTATCACACAAGTTTGAGTTGTTAGAGAAGGACCCAATACGGGTTAAGATCGCCGTTGTACCTAAACTAAGCTGTCTGTATTTAATGTGCAATGAAGGATAGTATCTGTTTTACTGATTAGACTTAATGCTTATTGTTTAAGACTTTTACACCACTCAAAATACCCTTCTAACTTAAAAATAATACACTGCATATTTAATTACTTACTCAGTTCTGGACAAAAGTTCGCAATGTCGATTAGCTTGTGCGACAGGCGTCGTCGAATTATTTATCTTCTTGAGCCTTAGGAACCGACCAGACCCGCCCATCGTCTGTCCCAGGACACTTTCTCAAAGACAGACGTTGACTGACATGTTTCTCTTACATTATGCAAAAACGTTACCTTTGTTGAATCCATTGTTCTTATGTAAGCTACATTTTGTTTATTTACCGAAATACCAGATATTCCTGTGGTAAAGTGACTCTGAAGGTAATATAACGCACTATTTAATAAAACTAGGTTTTTGGGTTATAGAAAAAAGTATTCAATAGAAAAAAAAAAACAAATCTGCTTTTATGAGTAGTAATTGGAGGAACATACTTATGCCATCCTAATCAATATTTATGTGCATGTTATTGTGTAGCCTCTTTTGGCAATATAATCCCTAAATCTATACTGATATTATAAAGCTGAAGAGTTTGTTTTTTTTGCTTGCTTGAATGCGCTAATCTTAGGAACTACCTACTGGTCTGATTTGAAAAATCTTACAGTGTTAGATAGCCCATTTATCGAGGAAGGCTATAGGCTTCCTTTTTATCCAGATGCATGGAGAAGTTCCCACAGAACGCGGTTGAAACCGCTGGCAGGAGCTAGTAATATCACATATTAGAATCACCTTAATTAGTGCAAAAGTTACCAGGTCAGCTGTTTGCAAACGACACATTTAACCGAATTCAATTACGTGAATAAGTCTTGGAAGAAACACGGATATTGGAAACCTTTATAGATTGGAAATTGCTTCGATGCCCTCGAAAGATGTAGGGGTGTTGGAGCAATTATGGGTAAGCGTGTGTTGAATATAAAGTGCCATAAGCTAATTGAATTGTATTGTTTTACTGAAATTATTGCCCAATTAGATCCTCCTTAGTGAGGAAATTGAAACAATGTTTTATATACATCCAGCAGTTCTAGAGAAATCTAAGGACTGTTGAATAGACGACAGCAAGCCAAAAGCCAACCTACCCGAATCTGTCAAATTTTACCAATCGATCATTAACCATCCACTATTGTGATAAGGTTGAAACTCTATTGAAGAAACTTGTCTGTACATAAGCTCAGTAGCAGTATACCTAATGACAACTATCTACAATTCCCTAGGCTTTAACTCAATATTCATGAGCTGATCTACTTAAAACTATTGAAGCCATCCAAGCCGGTCCATTGTAATTTAGAACAGAAACGTCTTTCGTACTAAAGTCGTCAGTCCATCAGTGATTTAATACCAGTATTAGCAAGCCTTAAAACAAAAGACGACAAAAACTAGCTCAAACAAAAGAACCTTTTGTCAGGCTAAAAACTAAGAAAGATTGTGTAGGTAAATGATAAGACCGCCTGAAAGGCACTTGAAAAGGAAACAAGACTTTTACATTAATATTTCTAGGAAGCAAATTGTTACTAGTAGAACAATATGATTTTAATAATGCTAAGTAAACAAGCGGCTTAACACATTTTTGCGTTTGCTTAATTATAAAAGATTAGAAAGAAACATCAATTTTGAAATCTAATTAATATGTGCAAATATTATGGCTTGTGGGTTTGAATTTGAACCTTTGATTAAAATTAGTTAAATTGGAAACATAAATGGGATATTTCGAAGGATATATTAGCTGATATTTTAGAAGGTGACTTCTAAATCATGTATTTTCGAAATAACGTAGGCAACTATCCCATGGGTGCTGTGAGCTACGATTAAGGGATTAAATCAGCAGGAAGGACTGTAACCCTTGGGAATCAGAGATACTCGTAAACGGAGACAACCCTCATTCCGCGTCGATAGATTTTCACACCATTTCCCAATACTGTATCTTAAAAATAGACGATTGTGTAGCTCAAACTCTGTCTACTACTCGTAATATCTAATTATGCCATTTGCATCATACTTTTTGTCGTCTTTTCATACTGGACTTAAGTCTAGGTTTCTTTAAGATGTTTTCCTTCATCTATACTCAGCCACTGGTGTCTAACTTAGATGTATACTTTAGAAAGTACATAGTACTCCATTGGTTCTCGCCTCACTAGGAAACGAACTCGCAAACACGTGCTTGAGAGGTTGGTGTCCTAAAGTCTAGGCCAGCTAGAGGGACACTAGTAAGCTGTTGGTTATGCGAAATAGGTAGTAACTTCCTTAATCCGCCACCAGAGACTAGCGGGAAGAGTAAACAGCACCAACTTGCAGAGTAAGATAAGGCCTTCATGCTATATACTAAGCTGAACTAACTACCTAAGTATAATTTATGAGAAAAGCAGTGAGAAGCTATAATTACATTAAACCACAACTTGTTAATCTAAAGCTAGACCTCAGAACATTCAATACAAATAAATTAGTAACAAGAATTCTAGACGCTAAGGTTTAATATCAGAACTCTGCAAAACGTTTTTATTAATTCTGTGGCTGAAAGTATAATTGAAAATGTATTTATTATGGAAGACTAACATATTCAATTAGAGAACCAATTAATAAAAGGTTTCACTTACAGATTTAGAGAAACAGTCTGAAAAATCACAAAAGTAACGTAAGCTTCCTGTTTTGTAGTATTTAATATGTTTCCTCATATCGTCCTAATTCGTTTGGTAAATAAGACGCAGATGAGCCTGAACATCATAAAATTTAAAATTTTCCACAGCAGAATTTCTGTAACGATCGTGCAGGATGCGTAGCAGGATACGAAGCACGGAAACGCACGAGACAAAGGTCGTATGGGATGAAGGGAGGATGGGGAGACCACCCCATCCACCTTGCAGACGATTTCTATAGCTCCCAAGACGACATTTCCGCGTTACTTGGCGCAGTTCAAAACATGTTATTGGTTGAAACTCTGAAGTTTGACGTTGTTATGTTTGCCGGATTATTGGCAATCAAATTAACGATTTTACCTTTAGAAGCGATATGAGTATTTGTGAAGATTGTGACATTATTTTGGTGTACACGTGTACTTGGTATTAGATTACTACATACAGTGGAAAAAGCCGAAAGAGGTAAAAATAATGCTTCGAATGAAGTTTGCGTCTGTAACCAGGTTGGCACAATATGTATGAAATCGATCAATGCAATAAGTGGGAATATCCTCGAAGACCAGACCAAAATGTTTTGAGAGCTACAATGACGTGAAGATTTTGTAATAAACATAACAAGCGTGGGACAGGGTAACAACGAAAGAAAGAATCTGCGTACATAACATCATTGATTGTTCAGGGCACATAAATTAGGTCACTAATTTGAATCACTTATTTACAATGAGTCTAAGTTCGTTGTATTATCTACATGACAAAGACCAGAGTTTGTAACCACTAACAGTTTGTTGGTACTTACAAAGTTTCCGAACAGTTCAGTTTGCTTGCATGGGGATCAAATTGTTGTGGGACATAGGATAGATATAGCAAATGATATACTCTTCATCATCAACCTAGCCTTTTCCCAAGTATGTTGGGGTTGGCTTCGCGCAGATGAGTAGGTATAAGTGTTTTACAAGGAGCGACTGCCTATCTGACCTCCTCATCCCAGTTCCCTCTATTTAAGACCTGTTATCAGACTTACTAGGATCTGACTTCCCGTAACGACTGCCAAGGATGTTTAATGACAGCCGTCAGTCGTCTTCACATGAAACAATTACGCGTTTTCAAAACGTACGGTCATTCATGTATGTGGGAGTACAATCTTGACCTAATAGCCCAGACAGATAACTCATTTCACACGTAGTGTAGGCGTAATCAATAACTCATTAAGTGTGTTAATGTTGGCGATTACTTAATGTCTTGAAGTGCCATGAATGATTGTATCATTTTGTACCTTCATAATGTGTCAAATACTTATTTCGAACACTTAGTGGCGCTAGTGCTATAGGTAAATCAAAGTTGTGGTTGTCACCAATGAGCACCTAAATTTATGTTATGAATTCAGTGCTAGGGACCCTAAAATCGATGAAAATCATTGCACAATCTACACATCACGAAAATAACATCCTAATAATGAAGTTTTAACAAAATTCGACTCAAAACTACAGCTCAATCTAACACGTCCGCTCGCTATGGTCGTCGAAGAAATAATGACGACTATTACGTCACATCCCACGGAACTGCGCGCACGCATGTCTAATCGTGTCGGCGCGCGATATTGACAGCAGCTGACAAGACTGATGGGCTCGTGTTAAAAAATCTTACAAGTCTGTTTACATACAAAAGCGATACGTACGTGAGTTTCTAAGAATCGTTTAGTTGATGCTCTAGCTAGTGTGATTCTAAAATATTTATGTGACAGAAACTACTTGCATCACAGCCACGCACGGCTGTGATGCAAGTAGTTACAATTAAGAGGAAAATACAAATAAATTCTATGTGTCTGTCTAGCTTACATATTTTCTTTGTTTTAACCGATTTCTAAAAAGGAGGTTCTCAGTTTGACCAGTATGTATCTATGCATGCATGATTGTGCTCGATTTCGCTGAACCGATGCGGTCTTCAGCACACTATTAATGCCCCAAGAAGTAGGTAATTTTTTTGATTTATTTATTTATTTATTTATTACAGGGTTTACCAACAGCTTCTGTGTAGATAAAGCTTAGAGTACAATTTTTGTTATTACTAGGACTTACACAGTCGCCAATTCTAGGTTAACCAACATACGCTAAATAATGATAGAAAATTATACAAAACAAAAAACACTTCTTATTAAAATTAAAGAAAAACTAAACTTGTTGCAATAAATAACATATAAACTTATGAGAACAATAACAACTGTCTTAGAAATACTTACAACTTATAAAACTATATTTTGTGAGAACATCATGAGATCAAAACTTAGGGTAACTAAAAATGTAAAAAAATTAAATTAAAATAAAAATTCAAATACAAATAGAGCAATAGAATAACATAAAAACATAACATTTTACGTAACATTTTGTCGATGTTGCAATTTTTGGGATTCCAGTAATTGGGCCTTAAAGGTATTAATCGAGACATTGTAAATGTCAAGATCTGGAGCTGATTTAATCACTGAGTTCATCTCTCTGCTGAGTCTGACCAGTGGCGAGTTTACTCCTATATTGGTTCTAGTTGCTGTAGTATGATACAGGTTGGTTATGGGATGTCTAGGGATATTATATGGTACTTTTAGTCCCACACTTTCCACAAGTTTCATGCAGTCCAATTTATTATTTAATAATTTAAAGAAAAACAAGAGATCTTGCATCAGACGACGGTCACGTAGGGAATCCATTTTATAGCACTGGATACGTTGTTCATAGGGACACCGAGGAGATATTTCACCAGATGTATAAGCGAGGTGCTTTGTGAAAGCCCTTTGAATGCTTTCAACTCTTTGCGACTGTACAGCATAGAACGGGTTCCATACCACGCCCGCAAATTCCAGGTTGCTACGAACTAAAGCGTTATATAGGACTATCTTTGTTCTAACCAGTTTAAACCCTCTCGAACTCCTCTTAAGGAATCCAAGTAATCGTGCTGATTTTGTGACAATGCCATCTATATGGCTTCTAAAATTCATGTTGTTGTCCATAATAACGCCCAGATCGCGTACCTCAGTAACGGAGTTCAATACTGCACCTTTGATGTTGTACGATATCAAATTGGACTGCTTCTTCCTGGAAAATCGTATGTGGCTACATTTTTGGACATTAAGCTGCATGTGGTTTAACCTGCACCAGTCCTCTATTCTGTCTAAATCCTTCTGAATCAAGAAAGTATCCTCATGTGAAGAAATAGTTTTATATATCTTAAGATCATCTGCAAACATTAAGTACTTACAGTGGAGGATTTGATGTGTAATATCATTAATGAACAGTGAGAACAGAACTGGTGCAAGATGAGAGCCCTGAGGAACTCCTGAGTCTGCATGGTATGGGTAAGACTCATAGCCATTGACGACTAAAATTTGCGTTCTACGAGCCAAATAGGATGAAAACCACTTTAGCAGTGAACCATGTATGCCATTATACTCTAGTTTCAATAATAGCAGAGAATGATCAACTTTATCAAATGCACTGCTGAAATCAGTGTACACAGCATCTACTTCCAACCTTTTGTCAAGAGCTAATGTCACATCCGATACAAACTCGACGAGATTCGTTTCTACGCTACGACCAGCTTTAAAGCCATGTTGATTGGGTGAGATAATTTTATCTATATGGCGAGTGACGATAGGACATACAAGGGCTTCAAAGATCTTCGAAAAACATGATAAAATTGAGATAGGACGATAATTTTTAACATTGGCTGGATCTCCTTTTTTAAAAACCGGGACTATTTTTGCTCTTTTCCAAACATCCGGGAAGTTACCGTCAGCAAGAGAAGAATTGTAAATAAGCTGCAATGGTAGAGCAAGTTCTCGACAACAAAGTTTAACAAATAAGGGCGGTATGGAATCAGGACCAGGTCCTTTCGAGGTATCTATACATTTGAGTTTATTCAAAACTTGGTTCTCTGTAAATTTTACAGTACTTATAATTGAGTCAATCCCTGAAAATTCATTTGAATGTTTATTTACCGTAGTATTGGCTGGTGCACGACTAAAAACAGATACAAATTGATCCGCAAAAAGGTTAGCTATTTCTGGACCACCACTAACTACTCTATCATTCAAAAACATGTCAGCAGGTATGCTGGATTCACCACGACGTTTATCTTTTATAAACCTCCAAAACGTTTTAGGATTCTTTGGAATATCATTCTCAATATTACTTTTGTACTCATTGTAGCACTTATTCATTAATGTATGGCAGCGACTACGAAGTAATTCAAAGGTGAGTCTGTCCCGAGGATTCTTATATTTGCGGTATTTTTGTCTAAATTTCTCCTTTTCAGACAGCGTCCTAATAAGTGCGTTGGAAAACCAAGCTGGATATTTTGCTTTTTTCTTCGAATATTTGGGTATAAAATTGTCGATAATAGTTTGAAGCACACTATAGAAAGCTTCAACCTTTTCATTAACATTAATACAGTTTTGAAAGGTGCAGTTCCAATCAACATTTTTAAGTTGATTTTTGATCTGCTCATAGTCGGCTTTAAAAAAGTTATAACCAGAACGATAGTTAGTTTTAAGTTGTTTTATATCCGAGAAAGGAATGGATATAAGCAAGTTAGGGTGATGCGAGTCCAATTTACTTAGCAGGTCAGTAGGCTTGGTGACAGTTAGATTAGGTATGTTACTTAACACTAAATCTAAGATCCTACGTTCAGCATTTTCAGTGGAATTAAATTGATGCAGTTGGTTTAGTGACAAAAAGTCAATTAGAGGATAGCCCAGTGAGTTTTCGTAATTTGATGGGGAGAGATGTACCTCCTCATTATTCCTGTTCCAATTGATGAAACCCAAGTTGAAATCACCAAGAATCACAACATCGTCAACATTATTTAGTACATTATTGACATTATCTAAGAAATTCTGTAGAGAGTCTAGTTTGACTGGAGGGGGCATATAGATAACACATAACGCTACTTTCTTTATATTATTGTTTACAGATAACTCTATAGACAGCCACAGATCTTCAAAATTGCTTTCCCAGTTTTTCATTCTAACGGATTTAATTTTATTGCTAACAGCTACCATAACCCCACCTCCATCCTTTTTGGATACTTTTGAAGTCGATCGGTCTCTACGATAAATTACATAACGCGGGTCAATGAACTCTCCATTTGTTATACTATTATTTAGCCAAGATTCAGTGAAGGCAATTACATCATAACTAGTAAGCAAAATATTTTTATAAATGTCCTCAGTTTTTGTTCTCATTCCACGAACATTTTGATAATAAATATCAAGCATTGCGAGTACAAAATATGCCTAGAACATTGTTGAAAAACAGATGTACATAAATAAAGCTAACCTGAAATGTTTGATGGTTTCATTAGTTTTAAGCTATCCTGATTACGGATGTAGATACGGATGTAGATTGATGATTTTATTGAAGCTATCAAAATCACCGACAAGTTAAAAGGTCTTACTTAATTCTCATATAAAGTGGTTAATGTTGCGCCGGATACGATAATCAAGTAACGGTGCATTTCCGTACATCGCGATTCGATGGTACAAAGTTGACGTGGGACTGGCTGTGGGAATACTGTGTGAGGAAGCTAATTGGTTTGGACTTTTTGTGTCTGGAGATAAGTGTGGTAGTTGAGATAAGGTACTTAGTGGGCAGATCATGGCTGTCCAAGTTTGGAGACCTATTCCTTTGACCAGAAGAAGAGGTAAGTAGTGGTTGAGGAAAGGTACTCAGTAGTAGTGCGCTAGTCACGGCTCTTCAAGATTCCTATCGTTCGCTTTAGAATTTCTTATTGATAAGATCTTTCAATTTACAACTCATTTGCAGCAGCTTATCAGAGGTAATCCAGTACAGCTTTCTTATCAAAATTAAAATCATTGCATACAAATTGACGACAATAACTGAACTTTAAATACACCATCAATAACCCACCCACTATAAAAAGAAAACGACAAAACACAGACACCTAAATATGATCACCACCTCCGCAATACTCAGTTCACTCTTCATTTCATTCATTCAAACATTCAAACTAGCCACAACTACCCACAACATTACGCCCGCCCCCACAAATTTCATAAATTTTATTTTCGCACAGCATGAACTAAAAGTGATGACCTCCTCCGCAATAGTTCACTCTTCCTTTTATTCATTCAATCACTCACACTAGCCGTAACACATTACGCCCCCACCCAGTCTAAAAACTTTTATTTTTGAAGATATAGCATAGACTAAAAATGATCACCTCCTCCGCAATAGTACACTCACACATTACGCCCTCACCCAGTTGAGAAAAAAATATTTTTGAAGATACAGCATAGACTATAAACTATCGCCACCTCCGCAATTATACACTCTTGGTTTCATTCATTCAATCACTCTAGCTACAATATTACGCCCAAACGGTACATAGAGTATTTTTTACAGCTGTCTGTCAAAACGTCAGTAATAAGGTCGAGAACCGAACCCCGCCCACAACAGACGCAGGCCACGTTACGTCACTTGGACACTGAAGATAAGTTTGCAGTTTATCAACGATAACGATGGTATGGTTTTTTTTAGATAGAGGAAAGGAGGATAAGTGGATTGAGGACATTTTGAGGTTTCTGTTATCTGTGAAGAAAATAGTAACAACTTGGATGTGTACAATTCGTTTCAAAGAGAAATCTATTTCACAATGAAAAAACATTGTTTAAGACTTCATTAAATGTAAATGTTCGGCGGAACTAATTTCCACAACAGCAGAATAAAACTAGCGTAAGTTTTTTGGTATCTATAAGCTATATCAGTGTGAAGCTTCATCAAAATCCGTCAAGTAGTTTTTGCATGACACAGTAACAAACATCCTCACGTCCTCATCTCTTTCTCGTTTGTAAAATTAAAGTAATAAGTTGGGTTGTAATTGCACCCATTGGTAAACGACTATTTACAGCAAACTCGACAAAAAGCTACCAAAACAATGCAAAAATTAAAATAACTTACGCCAGCATTGTTTACCAACACAAAAATCTGCGAATTTCAGCAGATTGCTATAACAAACTCTGAATATAAAACAACAAATAATTTTGATTGATAACTAAACTCCAATTCCATTGTTCGTAGGTTCAGTTTTGAAAACCTACAAACGGTTGGTTCACGATTTTAACTGTAAAATGTTTATTTTCATATAAATTCGACTACCAGTATTTGTAACAGAATTTTGCAGAAATATTTATGAAGTTGTGCACAAAAATATTTTGTTACAGATTGAAAAACTGACGGAATGATATTTGTTTGTTTGTAGGTATGCAAATAGCCGCAGGTGGGATATGAATGGTGGTTCAATTTTAAATACTGGTTTTAAACAGATCTCAAAACT
The DNA here is from genome assembly GCA_033682625.1 of Helicoverpa zea x Helicoverpa armigera. Lineage (NCBI taxonomy): Eukaryota > Metazoa > Arthropoda > Insecta > Lepidoptera > Noctuidae > Helicoverpa > Helicoverpa zea x Helicoverpa armigera. Next base: position 2,459,568 of record JAWIIS010000017.1, read on the forward strand.
TATTTTTTTACTGTTTAAGGGATCAATGCCACATTAACTCGTTTAAAGTGGATTTCTGTTACCGATTTACCCATTGACTTGCGATTGGAGATTGAATTTTAGATGGGTGTAAGCGGGAGAGAAGAGGATCAATTGATGATTTTACGACATCCTCATAAAAATCTGATAGGATTTATTATATCATGTTAACCAAAAACACTTTCTTCCCCTGCATCTTTATAGTTTTTATTGTAGCATCCCAAAACATATAGGTATATAATATAAATTTTCTTTAAATTCCTAATGAGTGTTCCCTGACACTGACACAAAAATCACACGCAAAGAAATAAAGCAAAATGGGTCTACTGCTACCTTATCTTTCAAATACCGTCCCCGGGGGCAATCTTTCAATTGCTTCATGGGCTGCGCGCGCGCCGGTACACGCACTATGGTTCGAACGGGGCAATTTGCGTCCCAGATTGTGATTGAGTGATTACCGTGTTATTGTTTTACTGCTACTGTGGACCTTTAATTTATATTTGCTTTTAACCATATGGTTCTTCATGAGTCATGACAATGATACCTTAGAATATTATGACTGGTTGCTAATAAGTTCCTTGTAATATCGATATCAAATTAATTTAAAAAATAAATAATCCAAACAAAAACGATATTCGATACTTAGAAGCAAACTTCTGTTAAATGGTCTGTAATCGCTAAATGGCCATTAAGTTAGCTTGGGTAGGTCGACTTGTGTATATGAGTAAATTCCTCGAAGTGGGAAGTAGCAAATACAGAGTGCTTTGTGTTTACTTTGGGTGAGAGAGAAAGGCTTAAAATAATTTATAATTGTGCCAAATCAGTAGTATATACTAAATGCGAAACAAACTCTGGATCAAACATATGTGGCTCTCTCGGGACGTGGATGACATCGACTATGATGTACTCTCCTAGATACTGTAAAATGACATCTTAACCAACAAACAAATAAATATTTGCAATAACACTAACCACGGAAATAAGAAGGTACTAAACTAGACGCGGACTTGCTTGGGTTTCCTTTCGATTTCCGCATCCAAAGCAATATTTGCTATATCTACAGGATGGTTGTTTGTATATGCAAATTGTGTGTGCATAGCACCCAGATAGGACCCAATGTGGGTGGCTAGGAATATCAACTAAGTACTGCAGAAAAATTGCGCATGTTTCTTATATTGAAGGTATTAAGTAGATTCTAAATTTAGAAGTATCAGCTTCTCCCCACGTGCCGAGAGGAACCTTTCCCGCATTTGGATAAAAAGTGGTCATGGATATTATGTTATTTTAATATCATTTTTTTTTTGTTTTATTTATTACCATTTAAAATATACAACAGAAACATTAATATACATAGCATTTATAAACTACAAAAGTTTGTAATTAATGCTACAACTTAATCTACATCAAGATATTAGATATGTAGTAGATACCTACATATATTGAATTTTAGTGTAAATATAATCAAGTTTAATCAAAATCCATTGAGTGGTTGGAAAATTGAATAAACATCCATTCATAAGATAAAGACAGGAGGATAATAATAATGCTGATCCATTAATAGGAATTTTCGTGTTTATAATATTTGTAGAAATTAAAACTCACTTGAGAAAATATTCACGACTTAAGCTGAAACACTGAATAAAACTTTACGAAATAAACGATCCACTTCAATATATGTACATACATAGTAAAAACAAGAACTTACATTGCAAGCTTTTAAGCTGCTTTCTTACATTTGCGTCTGCTTTGTAAAATGTCACTTGAATTTTGCATGAAAGTTACATAAGCTTACATAATTACTTAATGCAACGTGACTTTTAAAAAGCTCCAACAAAGTTTGGTACATATGTAGTAAAGTGCAAAATTTACATAAAACTGTAAGACTGTCAGCCCGTTCCTGAAAACTTATTGATCCTTATTAATATTTTAAATGACAGTAACTCTGCCTGTCGCAGTTTCACGTCAAACTATTAAGCTACTTTTGATCCGGGTGCGGGAAGTAGTTCCCTAGGGACGCGGATGGAACCGCGGAGACCAGCCAGTTGCCTATAACCTGTATATTCTTTGAGATATTAATGTAACTTGAAGTTATATCTTTTGAACAGAATAAACTTTCATGATACAGAAACTGGAGTATAATATCAAACTTTTGCATTACACTAAACGGTGAAAATTACTTTTCGATATCGATCTACCCTTTGCTGAAGTAACTTCATGATCTGAAAGTTAAAGGCACAACTATTGGAGTCACGTACGGCCTTCATTTATCGATTAGCTTTGTAACAGGGAAGGTCATTTGCAGATCCAAGACTCATTTGCATAAACTTGCTTTGCAAATTTTTAATGGTTATAGACACCAACGGCTGAAAAAAAGGTGAAGGAAAACATCTTGAGGAAACCTGGACTATAAAGTCTGAAATCACCCACTCGCATGGAGCAAGCGTGGTGATTAATGCTCAATCCTTCTCCGCGTGAGAGGAGACCTGTGCCCAGCAGTGGGACGATAATAAGGCTGTAATTACACATGTCTTTTCGCCTTCAAAGTAAAAATAGAAGCATTAATGATGGCCTCATTAAGGTCTAAACTTCAAGAACGCTCACTACACATCTTAATGAAGATATGAATAGTAACTCAAGTGTTCAGCTTTTCAGCATCTTTCGCTCTTTAGCGTCCTTTGAAAGGCAAAGCAACAAGTGGAACGGCAGGTTCTGAAGAAAAGAGAGGTCGCATTACTGGGAGGAAGACGACAAATGCTCATGTTAACATATAAGAATTTATTTATGTCTTGAAGCTTTGCTTTTTGAAGTCTCACTTTTAACTCTCGTTTCTTCGTTTGTAACAAGCATTTGAAGTCGGCTTTCAGTGTCACGGCGAGCCGACTAAGGCCGATTTCGACTATGGCGGCTGTTCTCATATAAGGAGATCAGCCAGCTGCGCAGGACATACATATAGTGCGCAGACAAAAGTACACTCCCTACTTTTTTACGCCTTTACTGTCATAGCCCGATGGGACGGAAAACCCGACACGACCAAACTTCTAGACTACATGCTGTTCTATGAAAGTTTCTAAAACCCACAAAACAATTTAGGCCCGACCCGGGAATCAAGGTAGAGACCTCGTGCAAAGCAGTCGCGCTTGCGATCACTAGACCAACGAGGCTTCCAGTGTAGGCAGGGTTAAACATCAGTATTTAACACACGTACCCGACATAATTATTGAGGGCAACACCAGCTCCCAAGCCTGGTTACGCCTACATAACAAAATACCATGACCTGATTTTGCGATATTATTTATGAAAGGAAAAACATTTATTAAAATGAAATTCCTAAAGTGCATGTGAGTTCTGTAGTGAAAAGTTTTGTTATGACAGCATAAATCCTTGCTATCTCGAGAAGAAATGTAACGAAATAAAAACTCGAAAACTTAGACTAGACGTACAAGTAGGTAAGGGAATTATTTTCCAACTGGTGATAGTACTTTTTGGGCTAAATAATATAATCATTTGTATTTTTGGACAAAAGTCAACCAAAAATATGAGGATTAATTCGGATCCAGTTTGGTTTGGTAGCGGCCTATTTCAGACATCCGTAAGGGTTGCATAGTCATATTACCCAAGAGGGTAGTTCTAAATGTATCATTTAAAAGTATATTACACGTGGACAAGGGAAAATCAATATAAGCCGACTCTGTCTCCACTCTATATGGGTCATTGAGAGGTAGTCAGCAGAAAAAGTGATAGCTTTCGGCGGTTTTATGGTTAATATTTTATCACCTTTTCATTTATGTGATGATGTTACTTTTTATCGGTCAATATTAAATATTTTTTGTAATTTTTTGTAGGTACATACTAGCATTTTTGTAACATCGGGATCTTCTTGAAGGGTTGCTCCTCATTTTCTTTTATATGTATAACTTAATAATTGATTATTTGCCAAAGACGAAATTCCACATTTCTCAGCTTTGAGAATTCCACTTCTAGCTAACAACTTAAGCAATTGGCTTAAATGGAAGTCATAGTATCGGAAGTTCTAAACTAAGCGACACTTTGCCAATATAAGTTTCAAGTCAGATCAAAAGTGTAATCTTGCGATTTCACACTACAGAGAAGTTCATAATTTGTTTTCACTTCTTAAAAACATATTTCAACACCGTTTTCCTTTGAAAGTCATATTTTAAGTCAATGAACGGGTACACAATACAAAAACTAGCTATCTGGTTTTAACCAGTTATATTTAGAATAATCGGCTTAAAGTACTTTCGCGAGCAAGATTGACATTCTGATAAAAATGTCAAAACGATCTGCGCCGATAAAACCTGAGAAACGACGTTATTAAATAGTTTTTCACGCTCCAGTGAAAATTGCAGAAGAAATAGAATGCAGAAAATATTTTTAAAACGGTCTAGAAACAGCATATTTTTCTTGACCGTACTTTTAAACTTTGTAGGTACTTACCGCTTTGCCTTGCAATACTGCGTCTTTAATATGTTTTTTTTTTTTGCAAAACCGAGGTTGGCTTGACAAGTCTTTTAAGCCATTTTAAATAAGAAATTAACTTTCTTGCGTTCAATTTTTCAGTTTCGTGTCGAGCGTATGACATTGTAATCCAAATTATAATAAGAGAAATGAAGTATTCGTTCGGTTTGAAATTATGAGCATGAGATGACTATATTAGTGCTGTATTTCAGAGTATACATTGCGAATAATTAGGCGTAATAATATACTTAAAGAAGACTTTCAAGAAAAAAAAAGTTATATAACCTAATAATCATAAAAAATACTAGCTCACATTTGTTCAAACCTATTTATTTAATCTAGCACTAATTTCGCTAATCATCAATTCAAGGCCCAGTCAATCAATTTCCAAAGTGAAATCAGGTACTTTTCTTTTAAGATACTCTTGGGAAATAATAGGTCACCATTCGGCCAGAAGGTCAAAGAAAACATGTTAAAAGATCCAATATCCTACATCATCATCCTCATCATCCTCCTGCCCTTATCCCAATTTCATTTGGGGTCGGCGCAGCATGTTTTCTTCTTCCATACTCCTCTATCTGCCGTCATCTCACAAGTAACATTCTTTCTTACCATATCTACTTTCACACAATCCATCCATCGTTTTTAAGGAAAATAAAATAAAACCGGATACCACTGTAATTTTAAAACGATAAGATGCGGATGAATGAATTGATTTGATTGGCACCGGAGTTTCATTTAACGACCAGATGTGACAGTGAAAAATGATTGTAGCTTAGCTTTAATGTAATATCTCCTTTGTATTAATGTAAAGGAAAATTCTGGATTTCAGAAAATTAATATATGAAAAGGCTTTGTTCAATTTTCTTTTGGAATGGTGATTTAGAATGATAGGCTGCGATCTTAGAAAAGGTATCCAGGACAGAGCGAAGAAGATACGGAAAGCGGACTTCGACGTCACGAGATGGGACTAAAGCTAGAAAGAAGAAGGAGAATGTAGAATGGTAAGATCAATCAAATAATGTAAGACTGCTCCACTAAAGAATCTACACAAAGAAATATTCATAAAATAATAATACTATTTACAGAAAGCCCTCGAGAATAATGGAAATGAGGCCGTAAAGTCTATGATCAATACTGAACCTCTCCAGACTGTTGTGACAGCTAAAACGCATGGTATGCTGTAAATATTCTTGCATGCGGTTGGAAAAACGGCAATTTTAAAAAATACAGTTCACCCACATACAGAATGTAGCAGGAAATTACTAATAAAAACGGGTAATATTCACTTATTTGCGGTTTGAATGCTGTTACATTTTATTGCGGCCGTGTTAATTAGTACAAGCGTCCTTCTGGAATATTTTACATAATTTTGTGGAAAAAAAAATATGTCGCTATCATTGCGTAAGTTTTATTTGGATAAGGGTTTTATTTACCATTATATAATCCAGTGGGATTTATCAAGTAAATAATGAGAACATAAAGGTTGTACTATCTATACTTCTATACTAATATTATAAAGCTGAAGAGTTTGTTTGTTTGAACGCGCTAATCTCAGGAACTACTGGTCCGATTTGAAAATTTCTTTCAGTGTTAGATAGCCCATTTATCGAGGAAGGCTATAGGCTACTTTTTATCCCGGTGCGGGAAGTAGTTCCCACGGGATGCGGGTGAAACCGCTGGCAGAAAGCTAGTCTGTGATATTTTGCGTTCCCAAGCAACAAACACGAACATTGATGTGATAATTGGATTACACTGTCTTTACGATGATCGCTTGCTTATCTTCTTGTAGAATCTGTCTATTTTCACACAGGACAAAGTTATTAAGATAATGTTAAGGAAATTTTAAACATCATATCAGATATCGTGGGTTTATCTTAAAAACGTCACATAAATGCTTATACTGATCTTCAAAACGTTATCATTATTGAAGTATTGGTTGATATTGAATTGAATTTATCTGTTATTTTTACATACCTTTTATTTATAGGCTGTGACATATTTTATAATTCTGTTAGTATCGGATGCTGGGTGAGAGTCCCGAAGTTAATTAATTTATGGGTTTCGAAATACCTCGTATATTTCGCTTGAATGGGAGGTTGCTGAATAAAATATCGATATTTTAAAACAAGTCCTCTTGTTGGTAGAAAATATTAGTCTTACTGCAAATGCTATCTTTTTAATTCAAAATTACCTATTTTGTTACCGTAAAATTAGTTTTTTATTGCTTTTCCTTGTCTTCGTTTAGATCTTGGTCAAAAATGTACGTAATCTGGTAGAAAGAGTACTAAGAGTAGCCTTTCATGCGCCTTTGTTTATTTCGTCATATTTTATTGTAATGCTACTCTAAAATGAAACAAGAAAAAAACCGATCACCTTGGTATAAAACGTACGTTACGCTAGCATATTTGTTTCTGTCTCAGAATGTAAAAGGGAATACAAAATATCACCTACTTACAATTCAGCTCAGGTTGGGTATTGTCAGCCGAAAATCGATCTCAGTGGCGTGCACTTGGAGAGGCCTATGTCCAGCAGTGGACTGCGATAGGCTGATGATGATGATGATGATGATGATGGGTATTGTCATCGTGCACCTGAATGCAGGCTATGTTCGCAGTAGATTTTATATAGAGCAATATTAAAACTCATATTGGATTACAGCGCAATAAAAAATACAAAAACTTGCCTTTGAAATGTTTCAAAAGCTTTAGGAAAGTAAACACGAAAATACAACGTTCATTTTCGAACATAAAATCTCTGATACTAACGCCGGTAAACTTAACTTAAGTGCAAAGAGCACATTAATATCCTCTTTGAGATAGAATAAATATATTTTCTCTTTAAAACATAAAATGACACGGATTTACGTGAACATTAAAATTCGTAGAATTCTCAAATCTGGCTGAAACTAAGAGCAACCAGAAAAGCTTTCCAGGAAATAAAGATAAAATATTGCTTTTATAATTTCAAGAAATTTAAAACGATGAAAGAAAAGTGCGGAAAGTTTTTATTACGTTGAAACTGCAGTGGGATTTCGCAAACGTAAGTTTCTGGAATAAACTTAACATCGTTTCAAATAGATTTAAAAGATACGGCAACAAGTTGAAAAGAAACAAGAAAATGAAAGTCAAGTCCTAAGAGAAAATGGTTTAAATAGCTTGACTTGCTTTGTCACATTCGAGGTTGCTAAATCGAATTCACTTAGGACCTGACTACTGATTAAATATAACATCTCTCAAGTACGCTTTCCTTATAAATTCGTTTATTTGCATTTCATACGCGCAAACAACAATGTAACAGAAATTGAAAGATACAATTGGTTCAAAATGTCATTTCAACTTGCAAACACAGAAGTTAAATGAGACAGCTGTTTCCAATAATTTCCTTTACAAAAAGCAAAGTCTCTGCCAAGGAAGTGTTAACAAACGTTCAGTCCACATAAATTGTCCCTCGCCACCTCATAACTGGCGCCCAACGTGGGGCCGGGGCGCACCTAAAGCAATTTTCTATTACGTTCTTGTACGAGCTCTAAGAGTGAGACAAACACCCTAAACATCATTGCATTAAAGATCAACCTCCTTTGTTTCGACTATAATGTCTGTGATTGCGTTTGGGTGTCGAAGCAAAATGAACTTTGTACTTAATTTAGAAAGGTTCGATATCGTTAGTTGTATGTCGTATTAGGATAGGGTCTGGCAAGGGGAGCCATGAAAAACTGAAACAGGGAATTTTGAAGCCGTCGCGACAGACTGGAGTGTAAAAGTCGGGCTTTTGTTTACTTACCGTGAACGCGTAAACAAAATTCACTGAAGAGTGTTGGATAAGACGTCATAAGCAGAACGAAAATCTAAATAAATTATGGATTGCAATAAAATTCTGGCTTCGCTTTTATGTAATTAAAGCTTTAGCAGACTATCATCGGAATACTGACGAACCGTCTAAATATAACAAGTCCATAGAATAAGTTTCAAAATCAAATATCAAACCTACCCCAATCCAATTAAAACCAATAAATATCTCTAAAAATCCACTCCCTTAGGCTACGGAGACCCCCAATCCAATCCAAACGTATCTAGCACGCACATATTCAGTCCCTGTCTGGCTTTAGGGCAATTTGTCAAGCGCCCGGACCTACCCTTATGTCCCCTCGTATAAAAAGCATTTGAATAATCGAAATGATGACGCAGGCCCTCAATATTGGCAGTAGTACAGGTGCAGTAGCTATTCAGAAAATGGAGGTCGATAGTTTACGACGACATGGCACGAAAGGAACACATTTTGGGCGAATATACTGAGTAACAAAACTAAGAATTGCAACTTTGTATATGAGGTTTATAGAGGCAAATAAATATATAGAAAATGGATATAACAGAAATGGCAACTATTGAAATAGCACAAGATGACCAGGAAGTAATGCAAGATTCATAAAAGAGTCGCAAAATAATTATGTTTTCCGCAAAAGTCACTATAACTAAAGAGACCTAGAATATAATAGGACCTGTAATATTAAATATCACACACAGCTCCTTTATTAATATATCTGGATCTACCCCTATGTATGAGTCACCAACCACGCGGAGGGTGGCCGATGGAGCTAACACGGGATATTTATAGAATTTATCGTCGTTTTATATCGAACCACTGCACGGACTATTAAAATGTTGAGAATCATCAACAGTCCGTTCTTCACTTTTATGGTAAACTGTTTTGTTGAACTCTGCTAACAAAATCTGATCGACTTTTACGGCCATAGCAATATAAGTCTATTTTTCATAATTTTATTTGGTGGTTGAGTTGCTGTTAATTTTTTTTAGAGGTGCTTTGGCGTTGTAGTTGGTACAGTACCGTGTTTAACGACATTCGATTTATACGACAGACGAACATAATAACATTTATTATGCCCGCTTGGAATGAAATGAAATTATTTCCGAGTCTTTGAGCGAAATGTTTTCAATTCAAGGGAAATTAATTCATCCGTGAATTGAAATAAATGGATGCATTCAAAGTACAGTAAAATAACCGCTGGCCTTATTTATTTAGACACTTCGGCACGTGTTTACTGGACCGACAAACAATCAGATAATTAGTATCGTGTGCATAAAGCTCCGTTGCAATAAATTATCCCCCGTGGAACATTAATCGTAGCGGCTTGGGGCGGCCTATGTCCAGCAGTGGACATTTACAGGCCGTTAAAGTTACGGTGCATATGAATTTATTTTAGCACCTGTTAATGCAGAAATAAAAGTACCTCTAGAGTCAGAATATTCGTCAAAAACACCACGATTTATTTCCGAAGTTCATTCACAGTAAAATGGTGTGTATAAATTTATTTTACCTCTACCCGCAGTTGTGTAGTCCTTGGTCAGTGCTAAGTAATGGTTTTCGATCCCGACCTTTCTGTCTAATGTATCGAAAACTGGCGAACGAATAAACTGTTAGAGATAACGCGAACGAACGGTTATTGTGTCTGAGGTATTAGGACTGTTAGGGAGTATTGATTGTATTGATAAAGAATATAGCTTCACCACTATGTATTCCACTAAAATTGGAACAGATTACGTAAGTGCTTAATTTATACGCCACAACAATAACGATCATCATAAAAGCTGTCGTAAATGTAAAATTCTTTAAATGACTTCTAATCTTAATCCCGATGAAATGCCTATTGTTACACCACTAACAATCTTTATAGCTTATCAGATTCAGAGTTACTACCATAGATTTAAAATCGCACGTGGCACCATACTTGGCGACATAAACGTAGTATAGCGCTTTGAAAAGTTTCAAGGCGTGACTAAAAAGCCATTGTTTTCCACGAGACGCATGTTATATCAGCAACAATGTGCTATATGATGTGTTCCACTGTTTCGCAATGAGAAAACCGCTTAGTTTGCTTCCTTGTTGATAAGTACCTTTTGTTTACTTTGTTGTGCAGGTGACAGGCATCAAATGTATTATTCTTAGTCCAGAAGTCGAGAGAGATGAACAAATGCAGACATGGGTAGACAAGGCCAATCACGGGCATATAGTGGATGAATATTCATGTTAGAGCCGTATTCATGAAATACCTCATGACGAATTCATGAGGTAATAGAAGACGAAATAAACTCGACTATGGATTCAATAGTTCGGGAAAGCTATTTAACTAAACATGAGCGTTTAGATCAGTTCTATACTTCACTTAAGTGTTAAAGTGTATGAAGTAGAACAAAGTTTATACGATACTTTTTGTTACGGAGCCCTGCGCAGCATGTGTGAATAGCTGCACTAGGATATTCCAACGTTATTCTACCTGTACAAAACACTTTACCAGTTGCGAAATAAAATACCTGTCCAAAAGGAGTGTCGTCTGTTAAAAATGGTGCAAAGCTTTCAAACGCTGAGCTGGAGTGGGCCACAACTACTTAAACACGAGGAAAACACAATAAATCCCATCTCCGATTCTCAAAGAATTCAGGACATAAAATTTTAGAGCGGAAAATTTTAGGAACAAATCGTTCATCTGACTTTAAGTATTAAAGCTGAAGTAGGAACGGAAAGGAACTCAAATACATTTTGGTGCGAGGCCAACCAGCAGCAAGAAAACTTTGCTAGTACCTTAAAAGTATGAAAGACTATAACTAACGTAAGTTATCACAAACGCAATCTTAATAGTATCTCGGAAATGGTAACATGCTCGTTACGGGACCACCAACGGTAACAAAAAACCAGCGATTCATTCATTGAAGCAACTGTTTGGACACATTCTCACTGACTAATATTTGAATAAACTTCACATATAAAATTGTAACAGTAAGTATGGTCGCAGATGTAACGAAAACTTTATGTTTGTTGGTTGCAAAGAGCTAAATGTTTGTGGAAAGGATTTAGGAATGTAAATCGGATTGCGGATCGCATTACTGTTTCGTTTTGTTGAGAAAATTCTCCACTTCGATTTGAGGGTAAAACTTCGAAATGTTTTAAATGGAAGATAAAAAATAAAGCTAAACGGTGAGCGATGTAATTTAAACGGAATTCGGCTACGAGTATATGTATTTGCCTAATCAATATAAATTTACGTATGTGTACCCTACAGCGTTTAATTTATCTGACCTTAGAATCCCCACAGTGACCCATAATTGTTTAATAAACATCACACCACATTTAATAAAATTAAATCACTATTTGTCTTCGTAAACACACTGTCTGTATGTGTGTTCTACACAAATCACCGGGTTCTGGTGTACTACAAGTACTTGCTCCCCCTTATCAATTAGTCATTCATTTCAAACTAGTGAGGGGGTTTTTATTGCTGGCACTTCCAACTCGGAAGCTAAGTATCGTTGAGGTCCACTGGACTAGAAAATAACAGTAATTTAAGAAAAAACTTTGTACACAATCTAACTGAAGATTTCGCAAAAAATAATAATATGACAGCTGAAGTTATAGAAAATGATGAATCGATATCATTAAGACATAATTGATGGAATGTCAGAATAATACTCAAAGAAAATTATAACACAGTACAAAAAATACGAAAAGCAAATAAAGCTAAAATTACTTACGGTACAGAGCTTATGAAAACCGTGTCTAAAATACTCGATACGGAGGCGTGCCCGCAGGAGGCGAAACAAATTGATGGTAAACAGATATACTACGTAATGTTTATTCGTCGAAATGGAATAAACGAATCATTTACCGTACATGATATAACCAGCCGTAGGCGGCCATAGTTCAACGAGTATGTGATTATTATGACAAGAGAGCTAGAGGCAACTTATACGAAAACTGATGATAATTGCAATAAGAGTAAGCAAGGCCAAACAAACAACTGGCAACAAAACCCAAGCACTGAGATTGTTTATCCTGTTCAGATAGTTTATTGCTAAAATCACATTTCTCAAAATAATATTAACTTAGTGTACAATTTTGAAACAATTTGAAATTCTAATTGGGCAGAAGATGGCTTATAGTTGTTGCGGAGAAGTTACCTTTATAATCAAAAGGTTTCCTAAAGCATTGATAATAAAGAAAATAAAAACATTTATCTCGAGGGTTCTGAGTTTACAAGAATTTCAGATTTGTTTGTGTAAAATTCTTGTTAGGATTGTGTACATTTTCAAAGGGAATTTAGGAAGCCTCCTTGGGGTAAACATTAAGAAGATTAGAGGCTAGTTGCTTGCTTTTAATTAAAAGGAACACTCACCGTAATCAAATAACGTAATTACAATACCTGTTGGGATTTACTTATTAATTAAGAGTACGAGTTTTTCTAACAAGGAATTGGACCCTTTTAGAGTCGTATACACAGTTAAAGATGAAACAGTATGTATAAATAATACTGAACTTACCGATAGAAGTGTAGCAGCATTTCCTGCAACAAACCAATTTCGATCAGACAATGGATTCAACAGAACAGATAAAATAAAAGGAGTACACAAAACAAGCACGTACGATGCAAGGTTAATAAAAGCAGATGAATTAAAGTTAACAATAAGCCAAACGTCTGATTCATTTGTGCCGCTTACGGCAAAATATTATTTGCGAATCGAACCAGCATTGTGGGGATCGGAGCTTCGGCATCATTCGAACACGATTGTGATTCGAGTAGGGTCTAACATAATGTTTTGATAGAAGATATTCAATTACTTGAATATTAAGAAAAGTGTCTACTGTTTTGTAAATTGCAGGTTCCTAAATAGGTCATTAGGATTCATGATGAATCTATAACATACTACTCTAATCCGTCAACTTAGTATCGAAGTTCTGACAGAAATTCTATCACGCATATTCAGGAATATTGTCAGACACGTCGTTAACGCTTCAAGTAAGGAAGCATATGCACTGGTTGCTTGTATATCGGCTTAAGTTTCAGTTTACACCTCCGCAAATTTCGAAGTCAAATCAAATACATGTTGCATCTCGAATTTCGGATAGAATAAATACGCTTTGCTGGTTTGTTTAATTCTAGTGCTGAAATTGATCTTTCGGAATAAAGGAATACAAATCTTAAATTCAATATTGTAAAAAAAGGAAGTCAACAAACAAATCCTTCTTTATAGTAAATATTCGCAAACGGATACGAATTTTCTGATGAACGGATATTAATATCTAAAAGGAAGTAGAAGGAAGCAGAAATACAAACACAAAAGGAAACGAACAAACAAACAAATATCTATTCCGTAACTTTAACACAAGACGTCAAGATTTGTAAGATACAATTTCATTGTACATAAAAGTAATTTAAAATTAGGAACTGTTTATTTATCAATCCATGAACTCATAGATTCGTATATTAACTCTGCTCCTACAAAATTATGCGTCAATTTTTTGCAGCATTTTTACGTACGAGTTGAAAACGAGTTATTCAAAATAAGAAATGATAGACGAATAAAATCTAGATATTGTGCCATCTCCACTCAAACATAATTTTACATCGATTTTGCAGTATATTTAAGAACAAGTTGAAATTGAATTGATTGTACAGGCGCCTCCTACAACATTCAAACATGCACAAAAAACAGTATCACGCAATAATGGATATAACACGTGGGTCAAACCCCTTGCTTAAATCCCCTTTAATGTTCAATATTAGACCTTATTGGGGTAAAAATAAGGGTGATTTTGTTAAGGGGGAATGCAACTAAGCTCCCCTTCCAGTATAAATGACTGCAAGCAATGCAAGTGCTGGGTGCAGCGGATCGATAGAGCTGCGAAATATTCGGGTTCGGGTTAGCCTGTAATTGGTAACGATATGTTTTGGTATCGATTGCTGTTACAATTTAGATATACGTACCTAGTACATAAATAAATTATTCACAGAAGTTGAAAAGTTATTTAATTCTTATTTATTTTGACATCAGTAAGATTTTGGTTCTGTACCGTGTATTGCTGAACGTCCAAAATGTAATGAGTTACATGCTGAATATGAAGTCCATAAACGACTCGATACGTAAGCTCAATAATATTACCGAACTGCTGAATCTCCTACTTATTAATTAACCGGAAAGAAGATAACTAAAATGAATAAAATAACTTACACAATAACTCCATTAACCCCAGTTGAAACCGACGAATGGTGACAACTCCGAGTATTGGACATGGCTGGCGCGTTATGGATCAATTGAATGCCAACCGTTCATCAAAATCACTGACAGGTACAACAGGCGCTGTTGGCTTCGGAATAGATGCAAGCTCAATGGCATTTAAACCTCAAATGATAATAACAGCCCTCCGTCAATGTACAATAGGCTTTTTAAGTACCAAAGGTCGGGAATGGTTAAAAGTTGAGAGAATATTTAAAGGAGTTTCATCAAATAATTTGATTTGAAAAACTACTTTGTCGTAATTCCTATGTGAGTAACACAGTTGGCATATGCTGGTATTGATATACTTATAAAGTACTTAAATACAGTAAATATAATTTTACTAGCTGTATCGTAGTCTGCTATGACTACAAGTTAAATATCATGAGGAAAACACCACAAGCACACTAACAGCGTCAAAACCACAAATTAGGAAGAACATGTAATAAATTATTTAAGGCAACACAACAATTAAAATGAAGCAACCTAACCAACAAATGAGCAAAATTTGGACATAGACAAAACAAAATGAACAACACACTCAGTAAGCAAATTATAACACGCTCTAATTCTCATTTAAATGGAAAACTGAGCGATAAATTACACAGAAGGTTACACGTAATACAAGCTCTTAGCAACAGTGACATTAGACATTTGAAATAATTAAAATCATTACTTACAAGGCCCACAAGCTTTAACAGATATGTGAAATATTCTGCTCATTCGAATTTTCGGAAATTCTCGGCAAATCCACTGCGGCTAACTAACTAAAGTGGGTATGTATGTGTTACGAGATAATTTCGGTAAAGTTCATGTGTCATTAGAGTAATTACTGTGGTATATTTCTGCGTGGTTCTAGCTGAGTCAATGTACGAGCCACGATGAGATAGTAAAAGTTATTCAGGTTATAGTTAGGAAAAACTAGGAAGGACTTGGAATCAAATCGTAAACAAGGTGTAAATTTATTTACTACACTAGCTACTTTCTTGAACAAGACATTACGAACAACAGTATACGAAGTAGAATCCATCAATACAAGTAATTTGGTAAAGCATCGACTCCCAAACTACATTACCAATATTACCTCTACCCAGGCTACCAGAATCGATAAGTCAATAACCCAGCACACACAACACCGAATTATAACAAACTATAACACAACACAAAAGGCTGGGCATTCCGCAAAACAATTCTATAACGTAATACAAGTTGGCCTTCCCCTCAATGAACTTCTATCGATTTTCAGACGAGGGCAACGACCAAACGCAAGTTTTTGACACAACTGTAGGCTGTCCTCGCATTAGTTTCATAGTTCAAACCGGTCAACAAATCATCAATGTAAGCTGTTAATGACACATAAAATATGTTTTTTAAAGACAAGTAAACAGTCAAGTTTGTTGCAAACAATACAATTTACTTTACAATGCTGGACACGTGATTCAAATTGGTTCTGAGTTAATTTGATGGCAATTGTGTTGGTAATCAAGTCTGTTGAAAGCTTGTCATTTCATTGTTTGGGTCTACAAATAAAAAGACTAAACGTTTGAGGGGAAAGTGGACAGAGAAGTGTCACGGCTAATTTGAGCCTTTAATATGAGGGTCTTTTGTTTAGGTGTGTTTGTTCTCCCGTTCTGAAAGCGGGATGCCAATGAAAATTTAATTTTGCAGACGAAAATTATAAAATACTTAAGATAAATGTAAGTAACACATAATACACACAGATTAACTTATAATTCGACGTATTGATAGAAGTGATCTATCAACTCCTTCCGAGTAGGTAGGTACGTGTAAGAAGGTACCTCATCTTTTCTATAATAATAACAAAGAAGCTGGCATAAAGTTGGTTAAGTAAATAGAAAATACCTGCTGGCCTCATTATTCTTCAAGAAGTTCTTTGCCGCAAAACTTATGCAATAAATCAGACAGGGCTCAATAGCAGTTACGGCCATAACAAAAATAATTTGAAACTTCGCCGTAAAGCGATAAAAATTTAATAAAGTCCCGGAAAAATGCCGGAATCCGTGACTAGTTACAAAATGTAACCCAGATGACACGTAATAAAATTCAGCAAAGTCTGAATTTAAAGAGAAATTCAGGGCGAAATTTAAAATGTATGCAAATTCAACATCCAACGTGCCGGTCAGGACCGAGGACAATTTTAGTCTTTTGATTCACTAAACCTCTCGGCTTTTTAATGTAAAATATTTTTACAGGATGCATAATTAACATGAAAAGGTCAGGTTGATTTTTCAACTATCTGCATAGTGCGAAGTAACTTTAATTTTACTTTGGAATGCAGTTATTATAATATTTTGGCGCAATGCGGTTTAGCATTTGAAAAATGTGTCGACTTCGGTTCATCTTGATTTTCAGCTTGGCGTATTTTCGCGATTTCAATGCTCCAGGAACTAATGAGGATGCGTATGTACAATATGTTCCACTGTATACTAACGTATTTCAAACTAACATAAAAATGTATTCATTTCACAATCAAGGACCGTACACAATTCTCCTTAGTAACAGGAAAGAAAATAATGACACAAGAAAGTACCTATTTACTTATACTTTTCCTTAATTTCCTAAGTATAAAATTCAATACCGTCATACATTTCGAAGACGATGTAAGGAGAGAGGAAAGACGGCATACAAACGAAGATTTTACTGGCGCTGTCATAGTTTGTTGAACCGTTAAATTCGGTAGACATGTGTGGCAAAAACAGCTGATATTTGGGACAGCTCGCCTCCCGGGAACTATTAATTAATATTATAGCGAGGCCCTTGTCATTCGTTTGGGTAATGGAGAGGAAAGATCTCGTTAGTCCAAAAACAATATGTCACTAATGGCGATGTTCAATATGTTCGCTACAGTGATTTTGTTATAATAAGCAGAAACGAACAATTGGAATCTGGATAAATGTCAGCCATTACTTTTCTTACAATAATACGATAATATTGATATAAAAATAACTGAACATCTCGAAGAATGTTTTTCATTCATAAAACACGACGATAGAATTAAAACTTTGATAGACCTTCCACTATCTTAACACTACCCTACAGCTCTTAGGACAACCTAATTGAAGTGGCAATTAGTAGACTGGCTCAAGCAAGTCAAAGAAGGGACTAAATCAAAATTCAAAATGCACACACATCAAGATCCACAGGAGCATTTTAAGTTGTCCTCTCGCATGTATTTTATTTACAAAATTTTTTAAAGACATCTAAACTGTCGTATTAAGTCGGGATACCCATAACGTCTCTAACAGACACGTTCTTTGAAACGTTTATAGTCCCTTGAAAGCAATACGTCCAATAAAACGATTTTCGTTGCATTTTGTTCGATAGTCAATGAAGCATCCTTTATCGCATCACGATTTAAAACCAGTTCAATCCTTTGGAGTAGTGTAGTCTTGGAATAAGCCAGATATCTCCCGACCCCTATGTGTTCTATCAAGTGTCAGTATACAACTTCCGCTTCTAACAACCAATGATTTATAAGAACCTTTTACTTTTTATCAACCGAGACGAATCCCAATCAGTATAATTTTGGATGTTTGTAAGGACTGTGAAATTGGATTCTTTGAGAATTTATTACTGTGAAATATACGACAAAGATTCTTTTAAGTAGATCAACATTGGTCGCGTGAGTTTGAATGCGTAATGTCGACACAATGCTGAATAATAAATCTCCGATGAGATGCTTCGATTGGAATATTAATAGCAACCTAAAACTTGTAACCTATAAAGCAACGTAATATATTTAACTTGTTTTGTTTGGGATTAACTGTAGTTGCTTGTACTTGTGAACTCGATGTAGCCAGCAAACGATTTCACCATATGTGATGTAGAATTTTAGGGAGCAATAAATATTTCGAAACGAGCACTAAAACAATCGACTAAAACAAATCAAATACATAGTTATTGGTATTTAATTTAGTAAATGTAATTTTTTAAACCAAATCTTTAAATACATCAAAAACAATTAAAGACAAGAATACTCAAGGCACCAATGAACGGGCCTTAATACGGCTTACGAGTAACATACATAACAACACGAACGTATAACAGTATAGCCAATCACAACAAAACCTCAGTCGGAGTGCAGTGGCCGTGTGCGACCGTGACTCATCTATCAAGTGCATGCGCACACGCCGATGCCACCGAATTAGACCGCGATCGCATACATTATGCGGCTCAGTTTAACGCTTCTCGTTTTTTTTCTCAGAACCGTGTTTATCGTATTTGGTAACAAATTAAAATGGGGAGATTCGGTGC
Source organism: Helicoverpa zea x Helicoverpa armigera (assembly GCA_033682625.1). Classification (NCBI taxonomy): domain Eukaryota; kingdom Metazoa; phylum Arthropoda; class Insecta; order Lepidoptera; family Noctuidae; genus Helicoverpa; species Helicoverpa zea x Helicoverpa armigera. The sequence goes on from JAWIIS010000017.1 coordinate 2,478,401, forward strand.
GTTTTTAGATTTCGAATTCTGGAAAGAATGTTTTTGAATGCGGTGTTAATAAATTGGATGCGGCCAAGCGAAAATTCACAAAGGAAAAATAAAACGCGCTTGTTAAAAAATCGATAGCTTATCGTAAGACTTTGATAGTGCTAACTGTTATAAAACAACTAGGGCTACACAAGAGAATATTATTCAAAACGCAGTTTCCATTTCTGTCAAAAATTAGAAATGTATTTTAGACGGGTTACCGCTACGCTAAGTATCAGTGGGAGCGAGGGAGCTAAATATGGACGCACCAACGCGAAGAACAGATTTGACCTTTTTGCGAGAATATGACGAAGATGCGAATGGTCATACGTCATATTCTGACACTATATTTAAAGAAAACACTTTAATGGAAATAATATGTTACGCAGCATTTGGAACCGGTCCTTGGTGATTTGTAGTCGCCATTTGCGAAGAACGTACATACGGTATATAACTCAATTAGGATTTAATGTTATAGGCATGAGTCATGTGTGGAGCCATTTGCAACTTTCAGCACTGCGTTTTAATTTAAAAATTGTGAAATTTAAACTGTTTGTGCAACGTGACGGCGAAAGTAAACGTTTATTTTTAGTGTCTGAAAGACGTGAAAGGATTTAGTTTAAGGCCAGACCTGAAATTTATAATTTTATAACATTATCATTGAATAGGAAATTCCATTGTCAGCAAAATTGGAACCACAGAGGTCAAAGAACATAAAACAATAACTTCATTGTTTTTATATTACGTTTCTTAATTGAAATTTTGCGCAAGTGTACTTGGCAGCAGGATTAATAGGTACTTAAAGGCTTTATGCGTGACTATTATGTTAATTAAGCAATTAACTTAAATAAAACACGAGTAAATTAAACCTTTGAGAACAAAGTTTTAACAGCACGGTGAAAAGAAAAGTTACATGAAATGTGGTTTCGCAAACTAACACTTTTCTTTTGTAAAGAGGATTGACTGCTAGAAAGATGGAAGTACGAAAAAGGGTATGGAACGGGTCTTAACGCCTGATTAAACTTCGACAGGGGTACACTTAGGATTTGTTGAAGATTTAGAGACATTGTACATTTCCACCAATACCTTCTAAGCGGGGATTGGGAATTATCGCCAAGACAAAGACGTTCTACTTGAGACGATAGCAAAGAAAACCAAGGACTAGCGTTCGACACGTAAGAAGAATAAAATAGGTTTCGAATGAGAATTTTTCAAAACGTGCTGCAACTTACTCTCCATTTAAATATTGGAGATTTTAAAATGCAAAGTCCTTAACTACCTTGGCAAGATTTATAGTATTGAACTGAGCTGTAAACGTCAATTTCAAGTGCAATATGATACTGCACATTAGCTGTTGGCTATGTCATGAACGATCTGCGCAGTTATAATTAATGAAAGCTAAGTAGTATTAAATCATAATGGTGATGATGATATCATTGCTGTTAATACCTAGGTCCCAACAAGTATATAAGTGATTCCTACTCTTACTTATTTAGTATTGCAATTGGTTTTCACAAAACGCATTGTTGCAGGATGTGAAGCAAAATTAGTTTTAGTTTACATCTAAGCTAAAGGCTCACGTATTTTAGCTTTTTCAGAAATATGTTGGGGGCAGCTGAGTACCAGTCTTTTATACAGAGCTTCAGACTATCTGAATGCAACGGGCAGCACGATTTTTTAGGAGCCGCATTTTTTATCCAGCCGGCTCCACCGAAATTAGAAGTCATGCGTGATTTTATTTCTTTTTCGTCCTTAACATACATGCATAATATTGCGATAACGATGTCTGTTTAACCAGTGTAGTTACAATTAGTGGTAAAGCACGCTACTTAACTGAGAGGCGGTGTGAATATGAACGGTTAAATATTGATGATATTGTGCTATTTTGGCGGGCTGCCAATTATGCTGATATTCGTATAACAAGCCTTTCCTTTGGTCCACTTGTTTTATTATTGGGTGTAGTTTCATTTTATCCATATGTTTTTGTTGCATCTAGCTCCTGATTTTTGTCAATCGTCGAAGGAAAATGAATACATCAATTTGAACGTGATGGAGGGGACAAAATTCTACTTCACTATTTTATAGACATTACATGAGGCGACGGAGATTAAACGTGTTAATACTATAATCAATACTTAAGTACGAAGAATTTACAAACTTCATAAAGATAACTAGTTTATAGCTGACACTATTGTGATAAAATTTTCTACATATCTAGGTATTGTAAAATAGTTTTAGATAATAAACTAGAATGTTAAAGTCTGAAAGAATACAAATTCAACGTTCTGAATATGAATGATTTGCTTGCTTTTTTGATTGCCTTCAAAAACAGTTATTTGTTTAGAATTCCTGAAATGAAGACAAATTGAAGTGGCCAAGTAGAATTCAATTCACCTGGCAAATTACCTATACCTATTAGGTCTTATATAATTCTGGTTTCGCCAATAATGGAATTGCCGAGAGCAAAATGGAGGTTTGGCGATTCTCAGCATACTAATAATCAACCATATCTTCTTGTTTAGAAGCCCAAAACTAACAATTAAGTTGGAAACGGTCTCTCAAATGTTGACCCGCATACACAATCAATGTGGTCACGTTAAGATTCAGCAGTAACAGACAACAAGGGAATTATCTAGGGAACTACACCCACTGTACCTATTTCTGTAACAAAGCAGAAACTCTATTATGATGTATAGGTTATAGAAAGTGGATTATCGGTGTTACAGGCAAATGAGCTTATCTTTGTGAAGGTATGGTTAGGAACTAAGTCCTTTAACATGATACCTGAATACAAATTTCTCCAGTTATACAGAAGAATAGAACACTAAGCACAGTTTTTGGATTTTAGTGTTCAGGTATATATTAATGGGCTCCTTATTTCTGACTGGATCAGTTAAAGCCCGTTGCTTATAGGGTACTATTTTGTATTTAGTAGCTCTCGCAAAAAAAAAGTGTGATAATTTCAGTGTAGCCATAATTACTGAAGTTAGATAGCTGATTCCTAGCCTCATGTTTTCGTGTCATGAAAACGTGATTAAACAAAATGCAAATGCATTGTCGGTGTCTGCATCAACCGTTAGGTCCACAGATCTAGTTTTTGTTCGCATATTTGCATGAAACTCGCCAACTGATGGAATGGAATACAAACGTAGTCAGAAGCGTAGCACTAACATCCCAGCTTGCTTTTTTAACTGTCATTGAAAAAGAAAGATCGTTCTGTGTTCCATTGTAGTTTTTGTAGCTGGGTTAGAAACGTTATTTTTCTTTGTCAGGGTTCAGTGGTCAAATTTTCATTTTCCTGATCATCTAATGGATATGGAATTGGTATCATGTGATCTGGAAATACATGCCGGATTGCTTACAGAAATGCAAACTTCTTTGTCACTGTACCAGAATTTGTTAAACCAATAAAGAACGAATAAAAGATTAGTGTGGAAGAGCACAATTATTGCTTGCAACACTAAGAAATCCCTTATGGAAACACAAAGAAGAAGCAAGTCACAACTACAAAAATTATATTATCATCGACTTCAAAACAGCCGAAAGCATTTACTTCACTATTATACAAGCCATAACAAAGAATTTAAATACCAATCAATTGGCACTTTACCACAAGCCTTACTTCGGTGCCTTCAAAATCAAATAAAACGCTTTTGGGCTCGTTAAATTCGTCAGAGAAATAATCTGATTCCAGCCAATTGATGGCTGACCGGTCACCACGGTCGACCTCTTCACTTAATGAGCTTAAAATGTCATTAAAATCGTATAGTATTTGTTTCTTTTTTACTTTATTTGGGCGAATTTTTCTGTTTGATTGCTTGTATGCTCTTGTGATTGACGATATAGGAGACCTCATTAATTTTGTGATGTAGCAGGATTGTTTTTTTTTGGGATAAATCGTAGAAGGTTGTCTAGAGGAGGGCACTGAAAATTTAGAGACTTTTACATGGCAATCACTAGGTATCTAACTAATTGCGTACAATTACACTTTTAAGTTACCTAATTGGCTTAATGTAGGTGCTTATCTTTATTCTGTGTAAGTACTAAAGCCTTGCTAGAGGTCGCATTTACAGACAGATTTTGCGATTTTTTTCGCAGAAGTCCAAAAATTATGTGATTTATGTAAATGATTAAATACCTAAATGTAGGAGAATATTTGATACATTTTGGAAGAAAATAATTAATGTCATCTCTTTGTGTGGACAGTTCAGTGCCTAATTAATGAACTTGAGAGCGTTAAAATTTACTACTTGACATGATGAATAAATTACTTCAGTTGTTAATCAAGGCAGGGCAGAAAGTGCCGGGCGAAGGATAAAACTTTAATGTAAAGTAAATTTTAATCAATTCATAAATCAATTTCGTTTGATACTAAGTTTCAACATTTTGAATTAGATCTTTGGAACAACTGGTTATATTTTTGCAGCTGAATGTAATTTTCAGGTTAGCTCTGATAATATAAGACCTTAAAATATATTTACTAAACACATGAATGCAACAGTAAATAATGTACTTCCTAATAACATAACGCCACGAAATAAAAGTATACTTAACCGTAGGTATAACCAAATAAGTGAATGGCCGACTTACAAACACTTACCTACTTGAAAAGGCTCTAAATATCTTTGTAAATAAAGTCTTGGTACATTGACGATAAGTCGATAACAAAGATATTTCAACGTTTGAAAGAACTTAATATTTCAAGAGTATGATAAAATTGAGCAATTGTTATCAGCTTTAATTGAATTACAAGGCCGAAATATTGAAATATTTATGATAACAAGATATCACACGGAGAATAAACAAATAATATTTTGTTTATTACACTGTTTCAGATGCCAGAAAGTCTGACAACCGGAGGTATTGGGTTGCCCGGTCAACTGGGTTGAGGAGATCAGATAGGCAGTCGCTCCTCGTAAAACACTGGTACTCAGCTGCACCTGCTTAGACTAGAAGTCGACTCTACCATAGATGGGAAAAGGCTAGGCAGATGATGATACTGTTTCAGTTTAGCTACAATAGACCATCAACTATGAAGTGGAAAAAAACTCAAAATACATAAGAAACAACATGAGATATAACACTACGCAGTCCACCAAGTAATTAACGTGAAAAACTCCATTAAAAGACAGAAAACGACAGAAAATTCCAGAAAATATTTCTCCCAACATTCCTCTAGGAAACTCATCAAACTTAGAACATTAGTTTCAATGTTGCAAGTCATCTACAGCTTAGGCTTCCGAGAAATTGTTTCATGTATGTTCCAGATGTCGAGGATAACGGCAAAAACTAAAAGTTCATAAACTATACTGGTTTTGCTACCATTTTCAAGACCGCTCATGGTCTAAAGTCCAGGGGTAGTGGGACTTCTGCAAATCAGCCCAAGGCTAATGATATTTGGGCTTCAATAAATGTAGGTTTTGATGGAATCCCGGCGTAGACTGATTCTATGTACATACTCTGGATCGTTCGAATGGGTTACCGCGACCCTGGTACTCGAAGGGCTCCAGAAGGAATATATCGGAAGGGGTCATTTGAACATTACCCGTCTACGAAAAAGGTATGTCATGTCTTTCTGTGAATATAAACCTCAGTAGATATTGGTCTTACGAACACAAGTAAATTGTTTTTCTCGCCGCATACAGCTTATTTTCTTGTCCATTTTATGCAATAGTTCTAGTGCTCAGTATTAAAAATGTCATTTCTTTCTGAGATTGTTTCTTTCTGTCTCTGTTATTTCCACCGCTTGCATTTGTTTTTTGCGGTTTAACTGCCTTTCCGCTTACTTAGATCTAACTTCATGAGTTATAGGCAAACCACTGCATAGCCTGTAAATTGAGCTGAAACTCGGTAAACAACCAACATATCTTTAAGCGTTCTTGCTCATAAAACACGGATGCCTTCCTCATAAACAGTATCTAAACCTATAAATTAATAAATAACCAACGAAGAAAATGTGAAATCTACGCACAGCATCTCACACATACTGTATCATTTTCCTTTAATGAAAAAAACACGACTAATTACTACGCATAGCCATCCAACGTAAATATTCTTATTATCGTTCTATTATCGTGTGTGAATTGGAAATCCACTGTCAGAGGCATTTAATAATCATGGACATTAATGCAATTTTGAATAGCGTGATAATCAGACGGGCCTATAATTAAGATTAGGTACACTCAATATTCATAGAGTTAATGCTGGCTACGTATTATGAATACATCGAACTATTTTCGCGCTAATTGTGACTTAATTATGAATGTAATTAAATATGCGTCGTTCATAATTTGGACGTCCATAATTTCACGTTTTGTTGAATAATGAATGGACTGTTAATGGGATTCACTATTTGTTTTCCAGCCTCCAAAATAGCCCGAAAATGGGGGTTCCCTAGCATTGATTCATAGTAAACTTAAAAATGGTAGCCCGTTGAACTACAAAATATATAGCTAAAGTAACATCTACATAGTTCATAATGAAACTGATGATATCATTAGTCATCCTAATAAATGAAGGTCAATATAAACGAGGCCGTTTCAAGTGACAGGTCAAAGGTTTAGGCCATGAGCTGAACCCAGGAACGCACTTACATTACGACTTTTTCGATGGTGAAGACATCGTGAGAAAATCGATCCAAGGATACAGGAGCTGTCGATCAGGCAGGCAGAACAATTTAATGGGGCACCGAAACTTAAGGATAGAAAGAAGAGAAATAGCTTGTATGATAATTGTGATCAGGCACAGAATTTCAGCATCAAATATTATATTATGACTGAAGAAATACGTAACGATACTAGCTATGAAGCAGGCCAATGATTAAGTGCACGTCCATAAATTGAAAACGTCAGCAAAGTACCTCCAAATGCTCATTGAAGCGACACAATCAGGGTGTCCTAACCGCAGTGGCACGCCACTATTACGTACACCAAACGCCACATTGTTCAATCTAGACTTAAGAATATTTAGAGCAGACGGTTTCTGAGTGAATAGTACAATATTATGGGTGCTGCTTAACGCCCGTTCAAAATATTCCATCTATTTGTTGTTTTGCTTTCAGCGGGAATATTATGACTTCACACCACTTGTATAGATAGTTCAACTCAGATTTGCGCGCGGCCCTATGTGTGCGTCGTCTTGTAAATATACTACTTTCATTTGTGTGACAGTGACGTCGTCCGAGCATGACGTGTTCTTATCGCTTTTTGTTATGGGTACAGTCGTTTACGAAAATACTAGTTATTCACGACTCAAAGCTTTTTATTATTAAATATAGTTTTTCATTATTTTCTCATACGTCTTTTCAAATTGACATTGACAGTATCTAAGAAATAAATAAGGTGAAATATCTAAGATGAATTAAATACTCCTTACATATTTTCAGGCTGGGGGTACGCGGACAATAAATAAAAGTGTGGACTAAGAATGTAAAAAGAGGTATAATCTAGTATAATAATGTAAACAAAATGTGTGGGGAATTAAAATAAATTAAATTGCTTCGCATAATGTCGACCAAAATAAGACGGAAATAATGAAACTCATAAATGAACGTTTAAGTCAAATTGATGAAGGAATGTGGGGTAATACTTGTCGACATGTACAAAAGAAAAAAGAAAAATACTATAGACATTTTGACATGGAGTGAGAATTTATAATTCATCTTGGAGAGTAGCGAATCCGAAAATTCATCATTTGATTTTTCAAGTAGCGATTCATAATCATTATAAATAAATAAACATTAAATTACGTAATAACTGTTTTTCTTTAAACACCACACACTCCCATATAACCCCTAAATAACTGTATTGTACCCGACTGTACCTCTTGTCACGCACACAAAGTTACTGTATGTGTACAAGGGTTACCCACACATAAGGCCGCGCGCACGACTGAGTTGAACTTACTATACTAGGTTTATGTCAAAATTCTATCTCTAGCATGCCAAACAACGAATAATATAATAGTACTTCTAATAATATAATAGTAGTAGAACAATAACTAAAGGAACATCCACAAATGAATGACATAGCAAAGACGTTCGAAATAATCATTGAAGAAGAAGGGTGTACTGACCATCATGCGGAATTATCAAGCGTGAAAATTAGTAGCGAACCGCCATCAAGTTTGACGAGAACTGTCTTATTCTTAAACGCACATTGTTCTATCTAGAGTTTAATATATTTAGAGCAGGCAGTTTCCCGGTGAGCACTGATACCATGTTCGGCGGCCTTAATTTGCGGTCAGGTTTCGCAAAGCCGAAACACTGTTTACTTGCGTGAGATTTTGGTAAGGCGTTACCGTGATAAACAAGCTTAGCTTTGAGGCTTTTCCTTTCACTTGGAAAATATGAGATAAATAGAAAATATAGGTATTACTGATGTATTAAAACTAGCTTCAGCCAGAGGCTTCACCCGCGCGGTGTGTTAATCCAGGGTATCACCTATTTACATACACTGCCAAATCGGTCCCGCCGTTTTTGCGTGAAAGAATAACAAACATACATCCATAAATTATCACAAACTTTCACATTTATAATATTAGGATTATCTTAGAACTTTAGGATTAGTAGGATATTCCCCATAGCGTTAATTTCGATATTTTTTCCAAATGCTGTATCAGAAAGTTGTAGTACCCCAGGGAATGCGCAAAGAATTCGAATTTAAAGTGCTGCGGGCCATGATGGTTGGAATGCGGTTTTCCGAGAGAATTTCGCCTCATGCAATTTCCGTATCTAGATACGATACGCCGTTTAGCCAAGCGGTTGATCATAGAATAGCTATCTTCCGCTGTAAGTGTTTTTCTTGCATTTGCGAGCCCGTCTTACTACAAGAGACATGTGAAGAAAAACATGTTCAATTCAGACTAATAAAATTACATAACAAATAAGACATTAAAATGAAAAATTATTCCCAAATCTTATTGTTTTCCACAACTCCAATTACATGGTAATTTACCAATTTGTATCTGAATGGGCCGCCCAACTAAACAAACGCTAACAATTGAATGACCCGTGATGCAACACTCATTATCATTACCGCTGCAGTATTGTTATTGTCAACGACCACCATTATTATGGGATCTCTCATGATTGTAATAATAGGTATAAATTGGTGAAATGCAGGGGATCTTGTTAGGCTGGTCGGTTTAAGCACCTGCTCCAGTTCTACTTGAGCTGTGATACCTCCCACGTTTTGTACTGCTGTAAGAACATCGTCCATGGATCCCAGAGTCCAGGTTATGTTGGCCGATGTGCACCGTTTATCGTCGCACTTGGCCTGCTTCGCAGAAACAGAAAACAGAGGTTACATTATCAAGATTGTGCCGATTCTATTCCATTGTTTTCTTGATGATGGATTCACACAAGTTCTTGCTGTTTATTTTTGATGAGAAAACTTTTCGGAAATTACTTTTCATGTTTAGATTTTATCGTAGTAAAATATTGTTTAGATAACTTATCCGTCACGTTGTACTCACTAATGTGTCATGATTCAACTACTTCGAGGCTGTTGTGTTATTTTCAATTTTGCAGTTGGGATTGACCTACATACTCAATATTTTCTCAATGAAAAACAATTTCGATAAACGCATTACTTTCATTCAACTAGCATTCTCCATTTTTATTTCAGTTCAGTGACTCGTTTATCGTTTAATTTCCACATGAACGGTTTATTTGTCGTGTCGACCTATGAATATGGCACAGTTAAAAAACGAGAGAGATTTTTGCAAAAATGAGGCCAAAAGATTGGAGACCAGAAGCCTAGGCAGAACGCCAAATAGGCTTTATTCTGATGAACATAGGGAATCAGACTGATATTCTCTTCTCTTAGAAATAAATTATTCAGCTAGACTGCACGCTACACAAGGCTTTTGGACTAATAAATAAATCAACACGTTTGATGCACGGATTGGTACCTAATGGCAGTTTGATATTATATCGAAATCTCTGTTCTACATAATACACAAACAGAATACAAAATCAGCGTCTATGGATCTGTGAGTGAGATGAGAGCAGATTAAGTAATTATAGATAAACATAGGCTGGTGGAGTATGCATTTGATTCCAGAATGTAAAAAAATATGATTTTAAGTCACAAAAGGAAACTAGTTCCCCTACTTAAGCACAAGTGTCAAGTAAATTCAAAAGCAATACCATAAAAGTGTTATGTTTTAACCACTCCAGTACTATTCGTTACAAATTATCGCCTTTAATGAAGTAATCTAGCCTAAATAGAAGACCACGTAACAAATGGACAAACAAACTTTACCAAAACTGTCTCTCCATGTAAGGCACGGTGTGTGACGACAGTAAAAGCAGTGCCATGACCCGTTCTGAATGACAATGACCGAGATTTCAATCCTTTTCTCCTTTGAGATCATCGTTTTGAAACGGTGCACGTTTGAGAGTGATAAAGTGCATTTTTGATTTGGGAAGAGCGGATCAAAATTGAAAGTCTATTGCGCAGCTCTTGGCACTGCAGATTGATTGAATTATGGACAGGACACGTGTCACTAAGTTTTAAGTGTGCTCGGGTAGGTCATAACATTTTCCGGTGTGTATGTTTTTATTTGTACACTCTGATGAACACGAGAATTGAGAATCTTATCTTTGTTTGTTTAGTTGCCAGTTGCATTACTTCCGGAGATTTCATAAGGTCGTCCATCTAGTCTAAGTTTTTATAACTGAGTTGGTTTCCTCAAGAGTATCAATAGTGCAATAAAACCTGCAATGACCTCGTAGATCTTAGATATGGTTTTGTTTTATTTCAAGTATTCGCGATTCGTCATAGTGTTGTTTCCAAACGACGTCCGCTCTGATTCAGTTCAAATCATCAATCTTGCGAACAAAAAGTGGAACACCTTTTCAAACTTCAAAGACCATTTTATTTCACGTCGATTTCTGGATACAGCTAGCAATTTCTTTCATCGAAGCAAAAATATCGAAACCGTAAACGTTTTATCGAAACGTTAGCACACAGCACAAAATCCCTTCCACGTTTCGTCACCTAAACGCCGGCGCCATAAAACTGCTATGTCACCATTCTAGAGCCCGTGCGTCAGTTTCCTTGCTGCAAAGTACCCAAGATACCCATGTTTTATAGTGTCGTTACGTCACTGCCTTCAGACGCTCCAGATGTGTCGATAGTATTGTTTGGGTGCGTATTTATGACGTGGTCGCCGCATGTGTGATCATGCCCAGAAGAATCGTAAAGATCGCAGGGAATAACTGAACGAGTTGGGGCGTTGCCCCACACATGTTAAGGAAAGTTATACGAATTGTGATCTTTTGATGTGGTTTGATACTACTTTTTATTTAGTATGAAAATATTTGAAGATCAATGAGGAATCAGAAGTGCTGCTGAATAATAGTGAATGAATACTAAATCAATGTCGATGTCTGTTGTGCCAAGACGTTGCAACTAGGATTAACGACAGCCAGATAGATGGTTATTGCCGCTCGATTCGTATCCAAAAATGGATCGTTACTTTAAAATAATCGCTTCCACAGCAATTTCAGAAGCTACAGGATCCGTTTCAGCGAGTAGGTTTTGTTTACCCGGAATTGTGAATAAGGAAAATAATGGCAAAATGATACCAGGTATCGTACTTCCTTATTAATAATCCCACTCAATGTGATCGACGATCTAGTGAACAGTGGAAGGCTAAAGAAAGGTACTCCATCCATTAACCGTCACAGTTGACACTTGCCTCTCTACATATTTCTCAAGGGAGACGGAGCTCGGTTACAAAGGCGACATTAACTTAGGTACCTACAATGGAAAACAAATAATATCGTGTTGTGAGCAATATGGCCGTTTCTGTTCTACAGCTACCTTACATCTGACTATTATGGAAACGACAACTTATCTATATCATCCATAAAACTTCGATACGTAGAATGCAGGGACAAATTTCGCAGTTCAGGTTTTCTACGACGCAAAAATATACATACATAGGTGGAGTTTTTAATACGTAGTAGGCTTTCGGTCCACGACGCAACACCCTTTCAGTCAGAGGTAGGTACATACAATTTCCAACTACGAACGTAAACCATCACGTAACCGGTAGACGTAAGTCCACCAGTATTTATCATACTATACTACAGTTTCACGGTGCGCTGTCTCAAGATTCCTAAATGTTGCAATTACATTATTATGTGTTACCCATATATATCAAATAAGTTACATACTTAGTTGTCTCTGAATTACCTGATAGGTAATAATAATGACGGGTGCTCAATGACAATCGTAATAATTAGCGGTATGCGGTAGCAGAATCAACCCACAGCATGATCCTGTTTAATTAGCCTTGTAAGTAATTAGCACATAGGTACTCAAAAGGACACGATATTTAAGTAAAATTCTTACCTACTTCGATATACCTAGGTACCTAATCGCGAGTCATATTTGTTTGATCTAATTTCAAAGCATTTTTTATCCATTTGAGTCATAGGAAATCTAGATAATTTACACTTCAAGTTATGCACTGTTTACAGGTAAGTAGGTATATTTTATAATTCCTTTTGAAATGAGTCATTTTTACCTAAACGTTTGTTTGCGTTAATCGGATACTGGCGAATGACGTAAGTGAGGTGTTAATTTTAAGTTAAAGTAGACTATTTTTATAATCAATTTGTATTGGCATGCAAGTTTCGTGCGTCAATACTGTCATCTTTTATTTGATCTTTTATCTGATATTTCTAGAAACATTAATTAGAGTAATATTAATATCCAACATTATAATTATGTTGTCCTGTCCGACCTACAATTTATTCTAACTGAAATAAGTAAAATGAACAAAAAAAACAGAATAGGTAAGTTCTGTATTTTATCAAAAACTAACCATACTAAAAATATATAAATTATTTAACCTGCAGCCGGGACAGTGTCATAATAATTATCAAGAAGATACCTAAAGAAAAACAATAGAAATTCTATGGTGTCCCGACTCTGAGTGACTTGCAGTCAAAGTACTGCCTCTCATATGTATCTTTATCGAGTAAACTAAATGATTTTCTTGTTATTGAGGTAACATTCAAACTCTAATAAAAAGAACTAAATATACTACCTACCTTCTGCTCATGGTAACAAGTGGATGCGCTTGGACAAAAATATGATTCTCCTCGACAAATGGCATATAATATAGGATACAATTATTTTATATCTTAGTAGGGAAATGTATGTCACATGGGTTGTGGATCTATATTAATTGTTGAGACCTAAACTCTTAGGGGAAATAAATTTTTCTATCACTGAATTATTGTTTTTTTTTTTTTTCAATCAAACCAGTAGTTTTTCTGATTAGTGCAGCAAAACAAACAAAATCTTCAGCTTTGTAACATTACTGTTACTGCCTTTTTATCGTCCCACTGCTGGGCACAGGCCTCCTCTCACACGGAGAAGGATGTAATATTAGTATAGATGGTATTGTTCCCCATTCATCAATTTAAGTCCCCACTTACACGTTCAGTAACTTACTGTTTTGAATCATATTCTTGATCTAATTATAGTCTGTTAGAGAAACACCCCATAATGAATGGGGGTGTTAAGAAAAACATACCACATGCTTCACTGACAGGTTAACAGAGTATGTACTTAATATTAAAGATTAATATCATGTTTAGCTTTGTTATTTTTTGAGTAAGTAGGTAATAAAATTGTAACTGCATGTTACGTTACAAAATTGTGTTGAAATTTGAAATAAATTGACTAAATACCTAGTTACTTTTCATTTTGATTTAAACATACAAATAAGTGTGTATGTAAGTTAATCCTTGTTTAATAATGAATTAAGTAAGTATCTACCTAGACAAAAAACTTATCTACATAGGTAAGGTAGTTATAGATCTACATCTACATAACAATATAGGTAGGTAGGTATACGTTTATAAAAACGAAAGTTTTATGGTTTTATGTTAGAAACAAATTATATTTTTATAAAAACCTACATAATTATTCGTTCTTGTGTCCTATTATTACCTTGTTTGTACCAAATAAGATCAAATATTTGCAAGAATGTACTCAACGTCGACCGAATTCGATTACTCGAAACTTTCTCATTTAAATTGTCGGTAACTATCAGTAGCTACTTATTAAATAATATGGATACATACATAAAAATGCAAAATAATTATATTCACGTCCAGTAAGCATCTAATTGGGCGGAACGTAAATAAATTAACAACTACTCAAACAACCTACAAAGCTTCCTTACATTTTAAAAGAACGTTCCAAAACTTTGGAATAAACAGTGTGAACTCGTTTAGCAACCATCTAATGTTAATACAAGCGTGCGACATTAAGTTTTTATAACAAAAACGAACCAAAACGAAGAATAAAAGGGGGTAAATATCGATCATTCACTTACCACAACAAGATAAGCCGGCGAACTTGAAGTAATCGCACCAGTCTACTGCTTTGCGACACGATTTTACACAGAAACGTCCACTAAAAAACACAAATAAACACTACACTCTGTTTTTCAGCTCTCAAATTTATTATTCCGAGAAACTTTCAGTCACCAAATCATGTAAAAAACACTTTCACAGCATTTTCACGACGAACACGATTGGACAACTGACACATCCACCTTTCGTAGAAACGCGGCAACAGACTGCCAGACGGATTCGCTTGGGCCATAGACACGAGCTTTGTCTGTTATTGACTCCATTACTTTTACTACTAACCGGCCAAATTGAAAATGCCATTGCGTTCGCTACGTTCCGTACGTCGTTCCTGTCATGTAAATTATCCGTCTAATATTAGCGCCATCTATCAGCCTATGAAGAAAATAGCTAAAGACGATTTGTGATGTAACTGCCATCTAGTGACCATAATTAAAACTGTTTGCACTGCCATCTATTTTTAAACTGTAAAACTCGTTACTCTAGTGTTTGCTTCACCACGGAGTCGTTGCTTTAATATACCGATAGATGGCAGTATATATTTTTTTAAATAAAAATTGTTCTTACATTATCTTCACGAACAAAATAGTAATATGCGATAATATCATAATAATTTCTTTGAACGGAGCTTTGTAATTTCTCTTATCCTATTTTTACTTGTTGCGTTTCCTTTTGTTTGTCTGTTTTTTTTTCTCTCAATATGTATCTGCATGTTGTTTTATATTTACGGAATGTATTTAGCAGTTCAACAAAATTTTCTACCAACTCTTGTAGGTACCACATTTTATGCAAATAAATTAAATTGTTATTAAAATTAATCAATAGTGAAGGAAAACTTATGGTACCTACTTTGTCTTTTAATTTGTCTTATATTTTTGTTTTTTACCAAAACGACATTGGTTTGATATTTTAACCTGACTTAATCTACACGAAACAAATAATTCACAATTCGATAAAACGGATCGCTCCCATTTTCCCATAGAAATAAGAAGGGCATAGATATAATTTTTTGTTGTGTTGCTTTTTTAAAAGCCATAAACTTTCTGGGAAGAGGTGAGTGGTAAAAAAATCTGGGAGTTGGTTTGGAGCTCGAAATGAACGGTTTTGGTACACTTCCGCCCGATGACCGCTGGCGACGAGGGCATTAAGGTGCGAGTAAGGAAAACTGTGGAGGTGAATGAAAATTTAAAATATTTTTTTCTGGTAGTTACGTAATGAAGGACACCAATTTTTTATTTACTGACAAATTACTTAAAACTATTGAAACTTATATATATATTTATTTATCATAGCAATTAATGAGTCGTGAGATTGGTACCAGCGATATGAATAATTTTTGGGCTTATTATTATCAAAATTAAGTACCTGCAATAATATCAAGTACCTAAATGTAATTCAACTTCAAATAAGCTATATTTTTTCGGTATCTTACATCTAGTGCATATTTCCACATACTTATCATCAAAATTACCTCCCAATTTTAGCAATAAACCGTCACAAGACGGTCCACGGACGTCCCACATAAAAAAATATCAACACGACAACTCCACAGCTCTAAAACCTGCAGCGTGAAGAATGTTATTAAGTGGATAAACAGAAAAAAAACAACAAAAATATCTCTATCGGCCTTAGACGTGATAATTAGTAGATAGCCCGTTCGTATAGCGTCACGGGGAAACACGTTCTTCTTAATAGTATTTATAGAAAGCTGTTGGTTTTATACGATTATATAGTTGGGTGGTTTTTAAGGTCCCGAGTTCCCCAAAAATAATCCCTCCAATGTTATAAATGCGAAAGTCAGGATATCTGCTAAACTCTGAAATAGATGAGACTTCTATGTAGGTGCATTGTGACGTTACTTCATTAGCTACATTACACAAAAAAATATGGTACTTACGTTTTCTAGATTGTACCTACCTAACCTACCGATATCGGCTGGTCCAGAACACCTGTACTATAGTGGATTAAGTTTGCTAACCTGTAAAAGAATGGCAAAATTGAAATAGACCTATGAATTCATAGAGAGGCGAGAAAAAATTGGCATTCAGACTCAGACCAAACATAGTCTGACAAGTACCCGGATTCAAAAGAAGTCTGATGCAAATGACATGCTTATGCGTCACTTTAGAGATCAATGTAGGTAATATACGAGATTCGCAGCGTGTGATGTACTTACCTAGTTATCGGTACCGCTGTCGCTACCCCTATCGCTATCGCTTTTGCTGCCACTGTCGCTACTGCTGTCGCAACCCCTAACTCTACGACAACGCTAACTTTCCCTCATACGGGTGGCGCTTTTGACAAACGTACTTTTCCGTACTTTCAACACGTACCGTCATCATGTTTGCCACAAACAAGACCATCAAACAGCAAAATGAAAAGGTTACAGCTATCAACATAAACAGTTATAAGTATTACGATTGCCTGTTTACCAAACAACCGTCTATACTTCAATAGTCGTGATTTAACAAGCAAAGCCGGGGGCCGTACATTGTATGGAACAGACGTAAATATGACTGCAGATAACATAATACTAGATAATAATACAAAGTTCTACTTATGTCTCAAAGTACGGCAAAACTGCAAAATGGCAAAGGTTTAGCGGATTGGTTACGTGCAATCCATACTTTATTTAATAAATCTGAATAGAATTTTGTTTGAAATACTGGCTCTACTTATGAAATTCTCTGGGGGTGATGAAAATATGACATGTGTGTGTACAAATTTGTAAATAAATAAATAAATAAGATCTGTAGCATTATCAACTCAGGTTATATAAAATTTGATCGATCAAAGAATAAACTGCATTAATCGTTGTCTGTCTATCTATGGCCTGATGATTATGACCATAGCACGTTGCTTAGTGCCTCAGGTCAGGATACCTATCGTCTTACCGTTTTTTAGTGCAATTGGCAGTTATGTCAGTCAGTACTATGCTATACACAATGCAGTGTAATGCTATTTTCCTGGCTGTTATTTTCATATTAGTTGATAGTCGCCATGCGGTAAGACTAAAAAGGATTACGTTGAGTGAGTCGAGGAGTTTAGATTATTCCCTATGTAAACACTGTAACTCAGCTGCATCTTGTTATACTGGAAGCCGATGTCCAAAAAATTTTGAAATGCCAGGTACCTATATTAGCCTAATCATCTTGTTGTCTTGCAGTTGAATTCCGCGAATGGGTTAGCTTTGCTGACATTATGTTATAATTAGTTATAGCATATCTAGTGAAATATGAGTCTATGAAACTATCTAACGTTATCATATAGAGATTGATAGCTACTTCCGAGAAATGTTCGCATAGAACAAATAAGTTAGCCTGTGTTTTATTAAAGAGCAGTTAGCTAACTCAGTATTACTTCCTTTACGGCCAAAGCTTGCCAAGAGCTGAGAGAGGTGGATCAGTAAAAGTCAGGATCTTCCTCGCGCTGTGAGTGCGAGACATCTGATGACTTCACATCTTAGAAGAAATGCATCGAAATGACTTTGCCATGGCCAGCAATCTGAAGAACCTGAAGTGGACCCTTCTGTGACTGCATTAGGGACGAAGGCAAGGTAGCGGAGATGCCATAAGCTAGGCTTTCTTAAAGGTCAAGCAATGTACGGTTGGTGTGCTGTCTAAGATTGTTCTTGATCTTATTGGTAACTTTATTTCGATTCGCTAGTCATTTTTATCTCCATGGAATGCACTATTAATTCATGTTATGTACAGTGATCCTACTCGGGCATGATATTTCATAGGTTTTATTTATCTCTAGCTTCTGCCCAATGTATCCATTCTTATATCTACTTCAGTCTACATGTGTCGTACTGTCCAATAATCGCAAATAACGAAGTACAAGCGCAGCCCGATGGCTACACGAACTCATTTAAACTTCATTTGCTTAGTTTACATTGTATATTATTAAATAGAGCATTCGTTGTGAATTTATAGACGATATTACAAGATCGTGTCCTAGGTTTAGTGGGCCTGTGTAGAACTTTTCTTGACTTGAATGCTCCTTTGCCCATTAATTTGGGATCTCAACAACCTTGTTCCTCTCTACTCAACCAATCGTTGTTTAAAAACTTTTGCAATGTTATGTTCTAAACAAACTCGACTCATTAATTTTTATTAGGTATAGGTATTGCCTGTTTTTGAAAAGCTCAGTTAGGATATAAAAATGGTAGGTCCTAAAGGGTTAAATTTCACACAAAAAATAAAAGAAGGCTTACAAGTTTGGCACTAAAAGTTTTGATGATGATAGCTTTTTCAAGACATATCTTTATTGATTCATCTCGAAATTTGAAATATCCATTACCTACCAATACTCATGCGCCGGAGTCGAAACGCAATCGTAGGTAACAGCGGGCGGATTGTCAGAACAAGATAAAAATACACCTTAACCACATGAGTAAAAGAGAGAGAAAGATATAAAGTCATAAATATCGCGCAGCTGGATTCTTACCCGATACTTTTTTCTCCAAAAACGAAGTTCTTCGAGACTTTTACGAGTAAATACAGTCGCGAACACAAGTGTAGTTCTTGGAAGGAATATTTATTTTTATGAAAGTCATTGGCACTGGACAACGGTCCCGGGCCTTGAGACATGCTTTTTTTTCGTGATTGGACAATTCGCGGGAAAAAGAAAGTATGATTAATTTATTATAATGAAGCGGTACAATATTGTTTTAATTTGGACGCATCTGGGTGCAGGTTTTTGTTGCTTGTTGTGGTAGCGTGTCGTTGAAAGCGATTTTGATGATGCTTTCAGCGTCTTTAGTGTTTTTTCTTTAGTTGTCGATTTTCTAACAATGATTCTGAAGCCTACTTTTTGATATTAGCAAAATAATGAAGAAGTCGTTATTGGTTTAAAATGGCAAGATAACTATAAAAACACGCAGTAATATCGAGTGTCTTCTGTAAAGACTATCATGTAGGTAGGTGTATATGATCACCATAAATAGATTTGCATACAAAAAAATAAGAAAATTTGGATATCTACTTATACTTACACAAAAAAATCTACGAAGCAATTCCGTCACCGCCAGTACTTTTAGATCTCACCAATAAATTCAAATAGGCTTTATTTGGATCCCTACGGAGGCATCCGACACCGGAGTATCAATATAGTATGTTTTATTAATTATATCTGGTACCCCATCGATTACTCACGGCATTATCGGGTTAAGAAGTTATTTGTCATTTTTGTGCCACGTTCAGTAATATAAAAGGTATATATTGACAAAAAAAAAACTGAACATCAAGGCGTTCTCTAGCTAGATGATAAATTATATTGCGCAATATTACCTACTATTGTGCAAAACTGACCTTATGGGTAGATTTAACATTGCGCAATGATTTTTTTCGACTAATATTTTTATTATAAACAGTGCTGTATCCATCTTTGTAAATTTTTGTGTGCTGAATAGTCTGACTGAAAAGTTAATCAAGGATTGAGCAATAATGTATGCCATACCTATATGTGGTTACGGTAGGTAAAATTATAAACTAAAGAAACAGTGTATCATTATCGTGATCAACATCGTCTCAGCCATAAGACGTCCACTGCTGAACATAGGCCTCCCCCTTAGATCTCCACAGGTGGGGTGAGGTGACCTGCATCCAGCGTCTTCCGGCGACCTTTATCTAAGGTCGTCTATCCACCTTGTTGGTGGACGTCAGTGTATATGAACTATCAAAGTATCTAATCCATATTAAGTAAATATTATAAGTTCTCTTATCCTAACAACATTAATTCAAATATGTTATTCGTCATTTATTTTATGAAAAGGCACAAAAGAGTTGGGACATAAGCTGGGAGTTATAAAATTGTCCAAGTGTGCTGATTAACATAAATATCCCATAGTCCTTTGTAACGGTTCTTCACATATTTATTTAATTCCCTCAACCAGGTGCTTCGTTTTTCTTGTATAACTTTTTAATAAAATTGGGATAGGGGCAATAGGATGATGAAATCTTACGGCTAAAGCCCGAAATGCGGCTACACCTAGGTCTAGCCAGCTACAGCCAAGCTTAAATAATACAAAACATTTAATTTTGCATCTATATACTTTTGTATACACAATGTGGTGATTGATGAAATGCGGAAGCTTTGGTACTTACAAAATATTTTTGCGGGCAATCCGCCAAATTCAATATTGGCAAATAGAAGTACTTAAGTCTTGTATTATTTTGTTTTTCTTTTTTCGTAGTCAATTAATGCAAGGCACACACTTCCGCATGCAATGATGAGTTTGATTTCATGCTAATGTTTACCAGATCGTGAACAGTTATGGACAAATCGTTTGCTGCCTCGGTATTTTTATTTGAATCTATCATTTTCATATGATAGATTAGATATATAGATCCTTGAATGAAAATAAAGAGTTGACGAAACCTTTCCAATACATGATTTTCCGTTTGGCTTTTCTAAGCGGTAAAGCAAACAAGTGACGGTTACTGATTCAAACATTACAGGTTTTTTGTCGTGCGTAAAAAATCCGGACGGCGAATCTGATGGTGTGAAATTGTGGTAAATCTGAAACTGATACTAATGGCCACAATTATTTTCAAATGATGTGTTGCATATGTAAAGTCGGTAGTTTTGGGCTAAACTTTCAATTAACAACAGCAGCAAAAGGGCCCAAGGTAACAAGATATCTCTTCTCCTCAAACAATTCTTAGTTCTCAACATATTCCCAGCAAAAACGAAGCAAAAATCTAACAACTAAACAAATTAGTGTTCAAACTGAAAGCTGACACGTTGTGTAATGTACAAGTGGTACATGTAAACTCGTAAACAGTCCCACGCTACTCTAGTGGTACGTCAGCAGAAATGCAGGTGCGATTATGTTTTAGTTAGAAATTATTTTGTAAATCAGTGTTTTATTCTTTTGCTTCCTTTTACAAATGTAAACACACTTTACCTACATATATTATACAAAATTAAAATATCTTTTTTTTTCTTAGCCTTTATGTTCCCACTGCTGGGCAAAGGCCTCTCCACGTCTCCACACCTCTCGAACCTTCGAGTGCTCCCCACCAGTCAGGGTTGTAGGTGTCCTTTAAAACTATCTTTAAAAACTAAAATACTATATCAGCATCATAGTCATCACGGCCGTTGGGTTGTCCGTCTATGTTCGAAAAACTGTTATGTAGGTACCTACTGATATAAAAATATTAACGTATACAAAATAACTACAATCGAAGTATTCCTCAGCATCATTGTATTCCGGTGACGTGGCCAGAAGACAACTCTTTTACCTGACTGTTATGGTCTTTAGAACGGGTTTGGGAGATTTCTGTTATCATTTTCAGTTGATAGAGCCTGCATTGAGAATTTTCCATCGTTTATTGGTTTTGAATGAAAGGGAATAAGTAGCCGTAAAGTAGCTTAGGTAGCATTGGAAGTCGATATATGCAGTGAGAAGCCGGAAATTCTGACAACTAGGTTTACAAAGAGTATAATGTTGCCGGGGCAACTGGTTGGAGGAGGTTAGATAGGCAGTCGCTCCTTATTAAAAACTGGTATCCTAACGTAGTTGGGAAATGGGTAGGAAATGCTGAATTTGAAAATAATAATATTTATAATTAAGTTATTAAACAGCTTCTACTTCTTTTAGCACAATATTGTACCAAAAAACCACAAAAATAAAGAGGAAAAAAAAATTGTACCAACTTATTCACTTTGTCTGACAAAACTCTCTGTACGGTAAGTACTACCTACTCTTTGCACGAAGAATTCTTTCGTACATTTATACAGCTTGTTTTATTTTTAGAATTTAACGTTATGACAGAGCAATAACAATATATCATATTATAACCGCAAGAGATTCGCTCCGAGTCCAGTGTATGAGAAAAAAAATATGAGTTTTTTCAAGCACATGCTTACCATACATACATATAGATTATCACTACATATGCAAAACTCCTTCGTTCCAGATTTCTGTCTCTCTGTTCGCAGAAGACTTAAAAACTACTGAACAGATTTTAAGTATTTCTATCAGGTGTTTTCCTGTATCCCTAACTACAAAGTATTTTATGGGTATCTCCAGTAAACCTATTTATTCGTATTTCACATATTCACAGCACAGAACACTTTTTAACCAACGTCAAAAGAAGGAAGACGTTCTCAATTTGCCCAGTTTTTTTCAATCAAAATCTTTGGAACGGCTTTTGATGAATCTCGGTAAAATGCAATAATTTCGCTTATTTTATCCAGGCGTACCTACGGGAGAAACCGTTATCTACAATGACCTATTTCTAGAAGGCTTAAATTATGTCATTGTTGTTCTTATGCGGGTCAAACGAGGCATAGCGTATTTGTTTATTTTAGGTCTCAATTTGATAAGAGTCAGAAACACCATCTTGGCTGTCTTCGGGGAAATCCCGTTTTAAACCAACTTTATAGAAGTAAGCTGTGTATAATGGGAATCAAATTAATCCTAGTTAGCGCACCTACTTTAAAAGATGTTCACGTACTCTCATGCCAAATGAGACACTCATTAAATCAAGAACCCGTTTGTTTTTCAACCGATTGCAAATAAGGAAGTTATGTATTCATACTTTCCAGTTCCTTACAATACTTGGGATCATACTACTTATCAACCAGCACGTTTCTTTTTTTATTCTCAACTCAACAGACATATTCATCAGTAAAAAATAAAACTGACCGTTTAAATACTTGAACATTGGGTCAAAACTTCAACGTCATCTTAAAAGGTGGTGGAAACGTTGACTCATATTGTTATTTCATTATAAATGCACAAAATGTCTTAATTAAATGATCGGAACCGGCATAATAACTCAGAAAAAATACACAGCCTCCAACTCCGGTTGTTTTCTCTCCCTTTCACACGTAAGCAGATTTTTGCGCCATCTCTTTCTGTGCCAGACGAACTTGTAAATTGTTCTTTTTACATTACGCCCGACACGAAAGGTCTTATACAAGACGAATTATTACGAATGTAATCTTTATTGCTGTTGAAATAAAATCCTTTTTTATCTTGAAGTTTTTCTTTTCCTACATTTGGTTGCTCACGACGATGATCAAGTTATCTCGCTCAGACAAAACAAAATACAGCATAAGTCCTTTGAGCTTTCGAGTTTAGTTGCTTTACCGCGATTGCTTTTTGTATCCCTGTCCCTTTTCTCTGGCCATTTCATTCGTAACCAAACGGGTTTGATTCTGAAATCCTTAAAGATTATCTTTTTATTTAAAAATGGACTTTGCTGGTGAAGAGTCAGGGGTAGTTTTTGCTTGAGCGTTGATTGCAATGTAAAGTTTAATACGTTCTCGTGAAGATGTTACTGTCACATTCTACGATGCGATATGTGGTGTTTTTATTGTGAGTGCATTAAGACATGCATTGCACTCAGTTTGGTTACCGAGAGCCAGTTCGGGTAACTAATACATGATTCATACGGAACCTATTGGGAGTGACGCGATTTCACGCACGCTCTTGACAGAAACATTCTTTTGTAAGTGATAGTATGTGATGTTTAGTACATTTAAGGGATTTCTTGCATGGAATTGTTCTAAGTTCTCTGGTTCTTTGGCTACAGTTAAAAATTGGACTCTCTTTCACATTTTATTTAATTCGAAATGTAATAGGAGTACTATCTAGTTGGTTAATGATATCATTTCAACCATATTTTTTAATCCTATGTGTCACGATTATGTGTCTCAAAAAGCGTTCACTGACTATTATTACCTTATTCACAGTCTCATTACTCCAATCATCAACTCCTCATCAAGCTATACCTCTATTACCCAAATTGACTCATCCCAACCCATTTCTTCACTGATGACAATTTCCAAAGAAACCTCATTACCTATTATTCTCATCCTCACATTCCACGTCACACCTAATTTGACCTTTACATTTTCAACCCCATTAGAGGCAGCATCAAATCATATTTGTGCTCCTCGGATAAGTAGTTCAGTCTCTGTGTGATTAGGGAATACTTCCATAGCATGGAGAACAAATTTACTAGCGGAGGTGCCATAACGGAAAATCTCCTAAGAAAATAGTGCGCCAAAATGCGGGTGTTAAAGACGCGAGGAACGTTACTCTCTACACCCATACGCCTTCTTTAAACCCGACCATTTTTTGTAACACCAAAAATTGTTGACAGATTTCTCAAAGAACCCAAACGCTCGTTAGTTCATTCGTAATTGATCATTTTGGTCATACTCACCGTACTTGTCTGACCTAGAAGAAGGCGCCTGACCTACCTGCATTACAGCATCTCCGCTCACCTTTCCTTACTTCCATAGTTTCTCAGAATCTTTGAATTGGTTGAGTCGTCAGCAAGTTGTCATGTCTTAGCAAACATTTGAGAAGTAGTCACCAGAGTAAACATACTGCCTTCAAGTATTTGCTCACCACTCGACAAATAGATAATTATTTAGTCTGTTTCCACATTTCGATATTGAATTTCATGATTCTGAAATTCATTTTTCTTGTCGGAATTCAGATGGTGTGACTGCGTTTGTTTTGTTTGGGATCGAGTTTCAGCTTCTGTTTTTTGTTTTTTACTATCATCATCTACTGCCATAGTACCATCATTTAAAAAATTTAGTTTCATTATGTCTTTTATTTCTTTCATCTGATCTTTAGTAGGTATTAAATAGTGGCTGTCTTTATTAAAATTAATCTTCAGCGATTTGGCACTACTTGTATCTTTTTAACCTTTGAACAAAGTTACTTAGATACGATAAATTCTGTCTAGTGTTCAGCGTATCCGGCATAAATAGTGTTTTTATTGCTATTGCCGACATTTATTATCTTATCATACAAAATGCATGTAGGAAAACTGTATTTAAAAATCATATTATCTTTTAGGAAAGGAAAACGTTTTTCTCTTAGGTAATTATTAGCACAAGTTTTTTTCGATGAGTATTTTCTAATAGATTACAGAAGTTGCCGTGCCCTACAGGGTCCATACTGTACTATATTATTATGTAACACCTTTTAAACATGTGGAGTGCAATAAACGTATTGAGTATTGAGTATTGAGTATTGAAATAGCCCTATATAAACCCTACACAAATAGGTTCTTTAAATTAAACTCAATTAATTATTGACTATAAATTGATATTTATTTTTTAAAAGCCATAATTATTACCTAACTTAGTCTGTTCCTACATAAGTTCAGCTAAGTCATACTATCTTCAGCAAACTGTTCAAAGGAGACCACTTCAACTTCCGCACTCAAAGGTTATAATTACATAATTAAGAACAGACCTCCCACCGACCATATTTAACCAACCCGTCAATATTGGCGCAATAAAACCCTCTATCTTCGATGCAAATCCCTGAATTATCATTGTTTATGTTAGTGCATCAGTCAGCATAGCGCTAAGAAAATGCGATTAAGACATTATCTGCTTAGTACTATCCGCGCCCGAGCAGGACAGAGCACAAATACACCCGCATATAATTTGTACGGAAATAACTTTCCGTGCGACAGAGACGGCGCGATTGAAATGTCAGGATCGACGGGCGCATAATGAGAAAATCGTTGTCTCTTTCTCTCTAGACGTTTTACAATCGTTTATTGTCATGTTACTGTCTCGTTTCGACGGGCGAGATTGAGATGAAATCGCCGTCGGCGCGTTTCGTCCGTGTCCACCCGCTATTAATATTCTATATCGGTTTGTACCGCAGCCGCGGCGGACGTTACCCGCGTAACTTTTTATTTCCCGATTTATTTTGACAATCGTTTTTATTTTTCTAAATTAAAAACATTGACATTCGGTACGAGGATTTGTGTGCGAGTGATTGATTTTATTATATTCTGTTGTGACCAAAAATTGTTTATTTAACTGAAGATTGACAAGTGAGCATGTGTTGTGCCCGTATTTATTATTATGCGAATGGATTGCTTTTGCTACCGGCGATATAGTTTGACACAAGATGACCTGAACAATTAAGATATCAACTGTAAGTAATAATTTATACTTATTAATTTACAACAAAAACTGATCGAATTATAAAAGTTTTAGTATTAACTTAAAAAGCCGCAATTAGTATTTGACCGGTGACATTTAAATAAAATTCAGTTTATTTTGAAACTTTGCGAGTTGTTAGTGTAAGTTTAGAACATGTGGGCAGAGAAGTATTTTGTACCTGACTCTTTGAGAATGAAGGGGCTGACTTTTTGTATGTTTAAAAACAAAGAAGTGCCGGGTCGGCGGGGTGTCGTCCGGTGTTGCAGTGCAGTCACGTTTTTAGTCTTTCCCGGGAATTGCTGGGATTTTTATTTATCACCCGACGACCGTCGCCAAGTGGTGCTTGCATTTTTTATTAATATGAGAAATTTTGTATTCCAAGTACAGACATTTTCTGAGAATTGCATCGGATATGTATTAGCATATTCCTGACATAGTTGAACTAAAAACAAAACTTTGTTGTTTTGTACCGACTTTTATTTTTACATTACAATTTTTATGGCATATAAAATAATGTATTTGATACATTGTAACTGGTATGAGGGTAGTTTGTGGCTGTAAAATGTAACGATAACACCTGTATTTCCTGAAGTGATAATCAAATGTGTAACAAAGTTGATCCTACACCCACATGTCAAATTGTTTATTATATTCACCCCAAAAAATATAAGGTTTTCCCAATGACAGGTCTATTATCATCCACCTGCATCACCCCAATTTTATTTGGGATCGGCGCATCATGTTTTCTT
The DNA here is from genome assembly GCA_033682625.1 of Helicoverpa zea x Helicoverpa armigera. Taxonomy (NCBI): domain Eukaryota; kingdom Metazoa; phylum Arthropoda; class Insecta; order Lepidoptera; family Noctuidae; genus Helicoverpa; species Helicoverpa zea x Helicoverpa armigera. The sequence continues at coordinate 2,505,509 of JAWIIS010000017.1, forward strand.
CTTCCATACTCTTCTATCTGCCGTCACCTCACAAGTACCACTAATTTATGTCACTATCGGCTAAAAAATAATCCTATTCCTATGTACTGTAAGCTGTGAAGTTACTTCATATACCTAAAATAAGTAAATAGACAAAAATAGCGAACCAAAATAAAAACATGGATATTTTTTGGTTATTTTTGCAACAGTAGCTCTAAAGAAGTTCATAAAACTCTAATTACAGTAATTACATAAACTTAATTATGAGCAGTATTACAATTTAGCTTCAGTAATTATTATTTTATTCGTTTCATGTTGTAATTATGAGAATTTAAATTAAAAACATACATGAAAAGATATTCTAAGTAAAGTAGATTCTATTAAATACCTAATTAACTTTCTTAACTGCAGCTTCAGTATTAAATACTGCAAATTAAGTTAATTTACGCATATAATTTTATACATACGCACATTTAAGCATTACCGGCAGAACTTAAAAATAAACTTTATAAAGCATTTTCTTTGCAATCAACCATTAACATTAAAGAATTAAAAAAAAATAGGATATCATGTGTTTATACGAAATAAAACAATATTGAACAACGTTTTATATGACTTTAATATTGAATTAATAACCAGACACAGAAAAGTACGAGAGTAGATAATTATGGAAGCTATACCTATGCACCTTTTCAATCGTTTAATTTCGAAAAGCCTGCATTCTTCTTTGTGAGAATTATTCTCTATCACTAGAAAAATAGCTGATCCTCGCAATCTAACTATTCCCCTTTCTTTATAAAACATAGCCCTTTCTTAGGCTCTAAACTGTTTACCAAACTTCTCTTAAATCTTTTCCATAACTTTGGCTTGAAAGAGCGACAGACAGAAAGAGTAAATTTTGCCTTTGAGTAGTACCCAGTAAGAAATTAAAGATAAATAAGTATAGTTGTCTTGACTGATGATTAAGGTATCTTTGTGATTCACAAGGCAATCCTGAACCAGCTAGTTACCCGTATTATAAATGTTGATGAAGCTGTAATTTGATTCTCAACGCTTCTCTTGAAAAGCGAATAGCACCTATTCGTATTATCCTAACTAATGTTGTAAATTTCTGTCTGTTGTGCTTTCATGTCTAAACTAATGACCAGATTTCAATGTAATTTAGTTTTTATCTGGGTGCGGGAAGAGCTGGGGGGATACAGGTGAAACCGCCAAGGAATAGCTAGGTATGAATGTAACCTTATATATAGGTATATGTCGTTGGGTATAAATCATAAAGGATTTATGATTGTTATAATAGTAACAAACAACAAGAAGTACCTACTGAAAGTAATTTTTATAAAAATAGAAAATCTGAAACAGATACTTAATAAAAATAAACCATTAAATTCAGACACAATACAATTAATAAACAATGAAACTTAATTTACCAAGACTTAAGAACAATTCTCATCAAATAATAATTGTATTCATAGCCAAAACACCTCTATTGTTATCAAAAACGCAATTAACTTCAATAAAACAGTACAGTCAGCCACATAATACTGCAAAACAGTAAGATTTCACCATTAATAACTTCATAATGCTCACATTTCACGAGCACTGGCGGACTTGCACGAACATTCCCGAACGGCCCCGACGACCTGCGTCTGATCACGACTATGCGAGATAGAGTAATGATTTGTTTGCTTACAATCGATTCTTTAGATGAGCTATCGATATGAGAAATGTAAGATAGGTAATGATGTAATTGCTACGGAATTATGAGCGAATCGAATTAATTTACTATATAGATTCTTAGAAGTGTTTTTTGATGAAAGGCAACATGTAGCTTTTGATTCTTGGGAATATCCACTCTTTACAGAATGAACTATGGGCCTATAGTTGGCAATCATGATCTTTTGAGTCGCTCTAATACCTCAGTCCTATCGTATAGCGATCACTTTCTAAAGCCTTTTCTATTTTTTTAGATTCTTGTAATCTTCAATCACGTCCTTTTCACAATGCCTTAATCCACAGAAATTGTAAGCCTATCGACTTTTCTGTTAAAATCATTATCGTCATCGCCTCAATACAACGAATTATTGATTGCTATTTGAGTAAAAACTATTTTAATCTCTCCAATTACATTTAAAATGGCTTCTAAATCTACGAATATTACCATAATAGTTATCCAATAAGCTGAAACATTACAAGTCATTATGGATTCCTTCGTGCGCGTCTGTAACAATTATTGGTGTATCTATCGACTCGCGCGCATCGGTCGTCGACATGCCTCCGCTCTATCGATCTCGGATCTCGTTGATTAAGCTATTACCGAAACTACACGTTTCCTCATCTACGAATGCCCTGCGGCGCCACTTGCGGTTTTTTTGTTCACCATAAATCATATCCGTTATACGAATCTTCTATCATTTTGTATAGTTATTTTGTTTTTTGTAATGGATGGATTTTTCCTTTATGATTGGTGTTTAAGTAAATTGGTATGGTCGTAATGTTGATTGATTTTTACATTATTCGATATATCAAGAATGAATCCAATGATCGGATTGATGATTACCTGTCATACAGTAAAGTCTTGTTTCTAGCATCAATAATGATAAGTAGATACGGAGATACGAATAATAAATAGGTACCTATAGTTTGTTATTTTAAAGGCAAATGCAGAATCAAAATCAATAAAGTGTGTGAGAAATGAAATTCAAGTTGAATCGATACACTTGAGAAAATTGATGCTTATAAGCAAAGAATTGAAATAATATGGGAATTGGAAAGCGAGCGACTAGCGGATATTGCTACTAGCAGAGGTATTTTTCAGTTTGTAAAATAGGTTGTTGCTAATACTGATATCGAGGCCAATTTTGGCACTATTGTCTTAAAGAAAGCTGTATTAAAAGCGCCTTAGCCACTTCATAATTTACAGTCAGCTATTACAAGTGACGGCGTGTAAGATGTTAGTAATTTCCGAGAATAATATTAAGACTTTTATAAAACATTTAAGATCTAATAAAGTTTTATTAAGCCTGTGAATTATGTTTAAGGTCTTTTTAATAACGTCATTAATTATACTTGAAGATGTTATCTTGAATACGGAGTCTATGGCAGCGACTAAAGAAATTCTTACTTATTTTTATGTTTAATGTCTATTCTGTCTGTCAGTTCGCGATAAACTCAAAGCTACTGACTGAAATCATCTTGCCATTACCCAAAGTTTCACAAGTAACATTCTTTCCAGCCATATCTTCTTTCACACATCGCTTCTTTGGTCGTCCTTTTCCTCTATATCCATCTGCGTTCATGCTCAAGACCTCAAAATCAAAAAATACTCATACAAAGTGCTCTGAAAGACAGAACTTTTCGAACGTCAAAATTACATGAGTCAAAAAATCCCTAAAAATCCCGCCCTTCACCAATTTCTAAGTATATCTGCTGGGAAGAATGACTGACGTAACTTACTTCTCAGTAACTTCTTCCATAACATGATCCTCTAGTTCTCTTAAAACCTGCAAAAGTTTTATCTCTGAACCATTTTCCTTAGGTCTGCATCTTATCTTATAAAGATCATCTTGAACTGCCAGCGAACGAATTTATTTATAACAAAGACAATAAAGTTAAATAACTATTTGGACTCCTGGAGTTACCTCTGCCATGTTTCAGTTTTTGTTGCGATTATACTTATCTTAAAGTTTATGTTATTTCATATTCTTGGCTTTGCTTTTGTTATATTAAGTATTTTATTTGAGTTTACTGTGTTGTACAGTTCATATTCTGGAGTTTGTTGCGCCACTTCTTCTTCCCAGCTAAAATGCTTAGGAAGTGGTGCAGGGTGGTCGTTTCAGGGGCTGTCTTTTGTTTTTGGACGTTCAAAAAGTGCTATTTGCAGCCAAGTTTTAATAAAAGATTTTGAGTTTTGAGTATCAAAATGCTATATTATATATATGCTGGATTAGTTTTCAATATTTTGATGATTTTTGGAAAGGTATATTTTTAAGTAAAGAAATAGAGTCTCAAACATTTTTTTCTATAATGAACGTAAATTTTTCCAAACAAAGTGCAATAAACTCTCACGATACACTGGACGTTGAAATAAAATAAAAAAACATACCCCTTGTGGTGTAATTTCGCTGATATCGTTAAGTCGTTTAGTTATTTGGCCCGGGCTATCTCGGGAACTGGTTGGGGCAACCCGGGTCAACCGCGGTCACGGCCTTAGATGAAGACATTCGGGTTCCAATACAGCAGAGGTATGGAGCCGCTTGTTATTACTTTGATTTTTTTATTTTAGGAATTAATAAAGGACTATGTATTACCACGTGAAAAAACTCTAGTATTTTTAAATTGAAAAATATATAAATCGTTATGTATTTTTATCGATGATTTCTTATCTTAACTTTATTAATCGATATTTACATTTTTTTTTAAAATTACAATATGTAAATGTATTTATTTTCAATTCTTATTTGTAACAGTATATGCTTATAATTAAGTGATAAACGATAAGAAAAACATTTGTAAAAATAACACAGCCAATTGTCAAGTATGTATGTCAACAATAAAAAATAAATAATTTAAGTCAACAAACGAACAGTAAACGCCTAATTTTATTAGTTAATTAGCGTGTAAGTGCGAAGTTTTCTATTTAAAAAACTTGTCTACTGATTTTATTGATAGTAAACAAATATGGGCCGGTATTTTTATAGGTATAAAGAAAGTTTTGAATGGAAGCTGCTAATTTTACGAAGATATTGTAATTTAATTGATAGAGTTAAATAGGAAGTTTTGGTGACATTTGACACGTATATTAACCGTTTTTTCATTGTATGACTAGTAGTTGTTCAACTCATATTAGGATTCCATATTTACTTGAATCAACTTATATTGTTTAATACATACAAAACTATTTTTTTAGACCTTTACCTAATGTTCTTTTTTTTCAATTCCAATTATTGAATACGCATTTTTTGGAATTTATAAGAGAAAGACTCCCAGTAAAATATTAAAAGGACTGAACAATCTCTACAGATTTCCAGCAAAACAGAATAACAACATAATAAAATTGATGACCCATCAAAACCATTATTACAAGCCTAAGTTTCACTCAGATAATGGCACACAATGACCACTCCAAACAGAACCTAATCACAAAAAATGGCGAATAATCACTACATTTGGCGCACATCCCAGTTATTTACAATCAATCGCCTGCGCAAGACCGTGACACGACCAGAAAATACAGCCACAAAATATTTGTACAGTCAGCGTAGTAATAAACACACAGAAGCGAGACGAATCATCGCGTTCACTAAATAAAAATTTTCGAACGAACCCACAAAAAATACGAAAGAACCCATCGAAAGAGCCATCTCTTCTGGGCAGAACTAATTGGCGTTCGTTGGTTTTGAAGTTAAAAAAGTTATTTGTTAAACTCGTAACACTATTTTGATGTCCGAAGAAGGAACGTGAGGTTTCGGACAAAAAATGATGGTAGTGACCGCTGTAGTCTCTTTGATATACGGATTGAACAAATATTTTTGATCCAGTACCGTGATTGTATCTTTTTGTACAATAGTAGATGTAACGAGATAGAAATTAACTTTCTTCTACCAAAATATTTGCGTAAGAATAGTTCATTCAAATAACTGTGCAAGCCAATTTTGACAATGATATAAAAATCAGCATTGTAATACACTTGCTAACCATAACAGTAAAAACTTGACAAGTATCTGATGAGGGAGAAGCGGCGTGTGTCGATCAAGTAATAAAGTTATAACTATTGCATGTTAGATATACATGATACGGAGCGCAGTTAGACAAAACACCTGTATTCCTCGCCTACCTACCCACTTATAAATATGTAACCCCATTGTCCTCACAAAGAGATCTATCCGAGGACTTACTAACAAGGGGAGCTTTCGGAAAAAAAGTCGAGAGATCCGAATGCGCACCAGATTTGTTCCCGAACAATGGCCCTGAAGACGGTCAGGTAGAATAAATTCCCTTTGTTGACTACCATTAGGATTGTAATGTTCGAGGATTTTTCGAACTAATAAAATTCGGTGAACGCTAAATTTTTTTTCGTCAGTATTTGTTAGCTTGACTGTACTTTTTGTACCGTCCAATTTCTCAATTTCAAATCTAAAGTTGAATCATTGAAATTGGATATCGTTACTGCTATAACAGCTATTGGTATAAACGTTGAAAAAAAGAGAGAAGTTTAAACAACCGAAGAACACACATCACATTCACATCTTGATCAAATTCCGAATAATCAGCTATCGAAATTATAAAAAAAAGTATCCTCTACTCCGGACGGGCCGTTAAAATTAATGACATTTCTTTCACTATGGTCGAGAACAGTGTCGGTTACCTTGCTTCTACCTGCTAGTGATGTGTCTATTTAGACATCAAAATACACTTTTTTGTTCTCCCATATCTGTGAAACTACGTTCCCGAAACACAAAACATTCATTGTTGAGGTACTTTTAATGATTTTCGGCACATTTGAGGGGTCGTAACTTTGAAATTCTGCGAACCCACGTGGTCTATTTAGTAGAAAAAAGTTAAAGGTGCGTTTCTGTCAAATGAGGTGTTATTTACGATTTTGTGCAAAACGTGAGGGTTTCAATGAAAATGATACTTTAAGGTTTTATGTAGAGCGTAGTGTGATGTGGACTGGACTTCTGGGTGACTTGCTATTAGAGTTTTACGCGTGTTTCGTGTCTTGAATGAAGTATTTATACTTATGTTTTTTCTAAAAACATATTCTTAACTCTCCCAAGATTATATTGACTGTGAGTTCTGCGAAATAAATTCTATGAAGGATTTTTTCTTAGGACTACATGAAGTTTAGATCCGAAACCTTCCAGATTACAAATAAATGCATCTAAAATGCTGTTATCATCTCAATTTACTATTAGGAATGTACTACCACTTTTTTAGAACCACTTAACCAGCCCAACACCAATCCTCAACCAACAAATCCAAGACTTAACATTATCTCAACCCAAGCACAGGAAATCACATAAACCACGTATTAAACAATCAAGCAATGCTGTATGTATAAGTATTATCTTATCATCAGACGGACAGACAGGATGCCCGCGTTAGCTCCCAACTGACTGACAGACAAATCCTGGAGCAAACACTTGTTAACGATGAATAAACTTGATTGCTTCATGTTATGAAGGCAACTTGATATGGGTTGACAATTGTTCTGTTAGGGGAGAATAATAAAAGAAGAAATGAGGAATTTTATAGAAGAATGGATTGAGGATATAATAGGAGATCAAATAAAAATAGTTGAATAGGAAGATTCCTTCAAAACTTCAGTTAGAATTCTCTTTTAGGGTTGTTAAAATCTGAACGGTCTTAGGTATGTTCCTAGAGACCTTTTACTTAACATGAATTCAATTCTTTGCCTTCATGCCAAAAGAAAGTATGTAATTAAAAAGGTATTTTTCCTGTCACAATGAAAGTTTGTGAAGATGTGAGTATGCCAACATACGTCTTTACTTCGTCTGTATGTCTGTTACTCTGTCCTGCTAAACCTACTGGACGGATTTTGGCAGTAATATCGCTTACACATCAGAAATTATATAGGCTACTTCTCATCTCTCTTCTTGAAAGCACAATTTGAACCAGAAACTTTATCTAGTGTGAAATTGAATTATTAGTTGCAGTTAAATATCATAATTGTATGTTAGGACTATAATTATCATACATTAATCTCAAAATCATAGATAGTCTGCTGATTTGAGATAACATCTTTGTATCAGGTGACGTACAAGAAATTAATATAACTGGTTATTTTGGTCTAAATGCATTTGGTTTTACAGGCCAATATAATGGTCTATCTTTGGAACTTGATTAAGTGGTTTTCATAGATACCTATAATTATTTCGACTATCTGATCTAGGCACCTAAAATTAGTTCTATTGGTTAAAATGTATTCTTGTAATAGTGCAAATTATACGCCCATTAGCGACTCGAATTAGACCAGGAGTCAATTTATAGAGTAATGATTTTTTTGATTGATCCAATCTTCTTCTTCTTATTGAGTGAGCTGCAGGTTGAATCACCTGACAAGCCTTAGCATTCTAAAGACCGCCTCTGTAATACATTGTAACAACTACTGCTACTGGCTTTTCGTGTCCTCTCAGGCATAGGGATGTACCACCACCAACCTCCAAACTCCGTTTGTTAAAGTTTATAGAGCGATTTTGCCCTGAACCGGAAATCTATCACGGCAGTCATGTTTGTGACCATTGCAACCAACAGGACACTTGTTTTCACAATCTCTCTCTCTCTTTCCTGTTATGTATCCCACATGGTGGCTGGGCCAGCCTTCACACAAGTAATTTGGAAACTAGTTACCAATATAAAAAAATGCAATTGTTTCTCATCTATTCCTCAACGGAAGCCTCTCAGATCTCCTTACAAACCCAGTAGGACCAGCAAACGCATTACTTCGTCTCGTAGGTGATAATGACAGTTTGCTCCGCCATTTAACATGGCGGTGTGAGCTACTGCGCGAGCGCACCTCGCTCCAATATTGTTTCACTGTGTTTGGACATTATTATCTTCAGTTGGTTTAGGCGCGTGAGTTTTGGATTATGTTGGTAGTTTTCGAAAAACAAGTTCTGGTGAACAATCAGATAATTTTGTTTGTTTGTTGGGATTTTTTGGTATATGGTGTTCACTTTTCATGCAAGAGAAGAAAATATTCAGTCATTTTATTTTGTCATAATTTTAACTTTTGACTTCCTTTTTTATTTATTTATTCGTAGTGCTCCTTATAATCATTATTTCCTATCAAAGTGTAAGTATTCCTCAAGATTTTCATTAGATGATACATTAATTTACGGATCTCAATTTCATCAGTATTTCTATCGTACCTCGTTTAAGCATTAACCCGTCCCCAAAACGAGAACCAGACTTCTTCCTCAACCAAACAGTTTAACAACCAATAAATTGGCAAACAATAAACACATAGTAATACTCTACTCTAATAAAACCACAATATCTAGGATAACCAGTAAAACGCGCAAAGTACTAATGAGCAGTTAAGTCAGAACCAGTTTAGACAGGAATGCAAGTGGGCGTTCGGTTCGATTCCCCGGCCGGACACTATTGTGACGTAACGCCATAGATTGGTTTGTTTACGGTAAAGTGGACCAGAGATAGATAGAAGTTGTTTATGAGACATGAGCTAGCGATGGCGTTTGAATTGTCTATGATATTGTAGGGCTAAGTGTCTATGGAATTGAGTGCGGTTGTGTTGGGAAGAAATTGATATCTTTTGAATCAATGTTTTAGTTTTTTCATATTCCATAGTTTTTTAAACTACCAATAAACATACTGAAAATAAAACTATGTAAATAGAAAACAAAATTCTCACATAAAAGTTACAAGACAAAACTAACGAAACCTACTTCTATGTACTTTGAAAACTATCACTAGAAATCAAATTAATAGTAGTGAAGTAAAGTAATTAAGAGCTTATTTAGAGAAAAGCTTAGAAAGCCATATTCAACAATACCTAAGCACACAAAATCTAATCAAAATCTCCGCCTGACAAATTTAAATTACCCAATCAAACAGAACCAGCACTAAAATCACTAACTTTACTACCAATCCCCAACTTAAGACTATCTAGACAGCGCAACTAAATCGAATTTCTATCAGCAATTAAGCCTTCGCAATCAAAAACTAACATAAACATGGTGTCTGAGAGCAGTATTTTACGATTTAATATATAAGCTATAAACACAAAAGCTATAATTAATGGTAAAGCCTTCGGCCTATTGGTAACGAGGCGAGAAACTGGTGGGATCGTTTGGTCCAGGTGGACTACATAAAACTATCTGGACCTATTTTTATCGGCTCGTAATTTAGAACTTCGGTGGTATAAGCTTAGTATAGCTGACTGTTGAGAGGGTACCTAAGAATTCTAAAATGCATTGCTTTGGGAATTTAAGGTACCTATTAGTAAAGAAAACTAAGTATAAATATAGAAAAGAAACTATGTATTAATATATTATATAAAATTTCTTCCTAGAAGAAGAAATAATAAGTTCTTTAAAAAAAATTATGGCTTCTGCAGAAATGTAAAAAATTAACAATTATGCTCCTGTTTGTTATAATCTGTCATTTTTTACCGACTTCCCGAAAAGGAGGAGATTTTTTTATTCTAAAGCAATGTTAATCACTTTTTCATAAACGAAAAAATGCATAACAAAAATCGAAATAAACACTTGAAATCGTCATGCCGACTATTAGCAGTAATACAGGTATTTGAACAAATAGACACAGATTAAACATATTTAATCCCAAATAGAAGAATTGTTTGAACAAGTGGCACTACTTGAAGTATGGTGAATTCTAACCATTGTCCCTTAATACTCTATGAAAGGTAGATGACAGCTTAAATGGATACTATAACAATGGGAAGTGAGGATTTGTGAAAATTATAACTTTTAATATTTGAATAGAAAGGTGCTCAGAAATTGACAAGGGACCCCCTTTTTTTTTGGAACCACGCGTCCTTTATTTTTTTGTTTGTCGTGTCTGTTCTTTCATTGGTCTGTGACTGTGAGTTGTTCTTGAAAACGTGTGTTATTTCAGAACGTATATTTGTTTTCAATAAGTTCAGTGTATGAAGGATTATGCTGGTTCATGTTTTAGTATAATTTATTTGCTGTATCTAGGCTGTGTACGCTTAAGCCGTGTTTATGAGTTAGAAGTTGGCGTTAGATATAAAGCAGGAAGAAATAAATAATTTATTTTGATTTCTAACTTCATCTTCTGCTGATAGAAACCGCTGTTCCTTAGAAATGCAGACTCTGAAATTGCGTTTTTGAAGTTAGTCGTTTGTTCGTCATAATTATGTTGTTGAGAAAATTGTACAAACTTTACTTTGACTATAAAATAAACAAGGTATTAAGTATGCATTTCTCAATATTTGTAGGTGTATATTTCACACTAGTTAGGCTATCGAGAAGATACTAAAACAACGTTACTTCTATATACGGAGTTTGTGGGCCGTTTCTCTTGATTTGTATTACTGCAATAGTGTACAATTCAATTACGAAATGTGAGTCATGTTTTATTAGAAGTAACTACAAGTTAGTAAACTATTGAATTCTACAGTGTACTGAAAATACCTTAGACAAATAAATGCATTTGATTTACTCATCGGAAATATTTCAATAATCCTTACTTTAACTATAAATGCGAAAGTAATTCTATCTATCGCGCTTTCATGCCTAAACTACTGTATCGATTTATATGAAAATTCTGTTTTTAAAGCCTGAGAAAGGACATAGCCTATTTTTTATCAGATATTTCTTCGGGACACAGGCGAAATCGCGTAGAAAACCTAGTTCATACAAAATCGCGTTAACTGTGTCAACAATAAAATTTCGGTTCAAAAATCAATTTTGCACCAAAATCAATTACAATCCGTAGCAATTTCAAGCGAATACAAACAACTATTTCTATGTTAAAACGCGTGAATGGCACTTCTAAGACTCTTTGAAATGTCCACAGGCAAAATCAATCAGTCACATCCATGTACCAAGACCCTTCAACTTCCTGTATATAAATAGAAAACACTCGTAAGAGTGCTACAAACTGTAGACTAAACTGTCGGCCAACAGTTGCCCTGGTGGTTGGCAAAAACAAAAAAAAAATCTCGACTTCAATCACAGTTTTCAGACGGTCACATCTTCCGAGTCTTTTACCAACTATATTGGTGTCGGCTACTAGTTTAATCAGATGCAGCTGAGTACCAGTGTTTTACAAGGAGCGACTGGCTATCTGATCTCCTCAACCCAGTATTTCAGTCGGTCCGATACTGGCTAAATACCTGATCTTGATAATGCACGTACTATAATGGTATGGTATAGTTTGTTTGGGCTCATAAATCAGTACAAAGATGCATTCATCTTCATACTGATTTAAGGGTCATTCTAAGTTAAGAGGTAATTCGTTGTATGAAATGGCGGCACGAGTTTTTTTTTATATATTTTTACTTAAGTTTACATTTTTAAATGTAAACGGCTACGTTGAAAACGTTTACAAAGGGAACAGTCAATTTTTTGGTTTTATCTCGTTTTATAAGTGACCAGGGGAAATACACAATACAGGGGAGAGACAAGGTGTACAGGGGAAGATACTTCATGAACAGGGAAGAGATAAAAAATATAACAAGGTTAATTTTAAGAATCATCTTTATTTATTTTAATTATGAATTATTTATAATCAGACTTTTCATTTCTTAGCAGTCTTATGTGCTAGGTACAAAACATGAAAAACAATAATAAAAAGAAACAAAAACAAAAAAATGTCTTTTGAATAACAGTAACTTGAAATATGGAGAGAAAAAGCAAAAATTCGTAGAAGACGTTTAGCACTCCAAGATATAAGTAATGCTTTTGTAACACCACCATGTTCAGATAATGAAGGCCCACCGCCTCCTCAAAATATAAACAGGCGAACGCAGGCAGCACAGCAAAAGTCAACTTTTTTTTTAACGACGTCAAAAGTCATCAAAAGTCGCAGGCCTTTTATGTGCCAGGGCCGCGGTATCTCTTTTGAACAACCCGCAGCCGTGGCAGGCCTTGGGCCTACTGGGCCCCGCTGGGGATGCTGACATTTTTGAAAATTTAATGTACGTTCGTAAAAACATTTCTAACTTTGTTCAAATGTCTGATGTTCATAGCATAAATACTAGGAATAAACATAATCTCGCTGTACATGCTACTCGCCTCCACAGAGTAAGCAACTCGTTCATGGGTCAATGTATACGCTTTTACAATAAACTTCCCAAAGCGGTTCGTGACTTACCTATCAGGAAATTTAAAAATCATATAAAATCCAAACTCTTGAAAAAAGGATATTACAAAATATCTGATTATTTAAATGATAAAGAAGCTTGGGAATGAGCTGCTCGCTTAGTGAGTGATATCTTTTTAAATGCCTGTGTATTGTTACTTTTGACATTTAAATATTATTATCATCAGATAACTTTTATTAATGACATTCTTTTTATTGACATTTATATGTTATAATTGTATTTTTTTTTAAATTTATTATTATTATTGTGAATGTGAGTATCGTGTATGCGAGCAACATTATATATTTGTCGGAGGCGAACATCAGGATGGCACTATCGTCCGACATCAGTTAGGGTAATCAAGCAAAGAGATAACTCAAAGAAACTCAAAACTCAAACGAACTCAAAAGTCAAACGTTTATTCAAATTAGTCAGAACAAAAGACAGCCCCCAAAACGCCCGCCCTTCGCCACTTCCTATGTGTTTTGGCTTGGGGAGAAGAAGTGGCGGAACAAACTCCCCAGCAACACATGTCTGTCTGTTAGGTTAGAAGAACCTTTACACTTTAATTTCAAAAGACACTTTGCACACTTTACAATATGGATCTACAACAGTACTACAACACTAGGCAATAACACTAGGTACACTACACGTAACGAAAGGCAGTATCGAGATGTGCGCAGCACGACGACTCGACCAAGACCGAGCTCCGCGGACGCCACGCCGACCACCACTACTCTGCCAAGCGCGCCAAAATGTTGTTTCACCGGAAACGCCACCAGAGGGCGCGCTTGCGTGACGTTTAGTGTCCGTACTATTGACAGTCTCCGACACGGCCATCCTGCGTAGACCCACGTCCTCGTGGGTTAATCTGCAACAACACAAACACAGCACAGTATGCACAGTACAACCTCGGCCACTCCTGACCACTATGTAGCACACTGAACAAAAGTCACACAGATCCATCTGAACCACAGAACCACATAGGGTCATAATTACGCCACACAGGCTTATTAATATCGCTCACACTTGAATGCCACACAGGCTACCAACTGCCACACAGGCTACCAACTGCCACACAGGCTACCAACTGCCACACAGGCTACCAACTGCCACACAGGCTACCAACTGCCACACAGGCTACCAACTGCCACACAGGCTACCAAATGCCACACAGGCTACCAACTGCCACACAGGCTACCAACTGCCACACAGGCTCCTAGCTGCCACACAGGCTCCTAACTGCCACACAGGCTCCTAGCTGCCACACAGGCTCCTAGCTGCCACACAGGCTCCTAGCTGCCACACAGGCTCCTAGCTGCCACACAGGCTCCTAGCTGCCACACAGGCTCTAAAGATCAGTAAAGGGTAAAAGTTCACACATGTGACCATGGCTAAACTTCGTTTATTTCATGAACCTCACAATAATCTAAGTCATCAATGTTTTAACTGCTAAATCACAACACACACATACCACAACCATGTACCATCGTCGTCATAAAGACATAGAATTGAGTACCGGCTCTATATCTAGCTTGGAACAGATTAAATCTCACAATTTGACTCATCCTCATTAACTTCATTTGGTACCTGACCACTTGGCATACGTCTGATCAATCTAAACATTTTCAATGCAATAGAATGCTTTCACCTTGTGCGATGATATGCGATGTCCTGGCCTGCCGCAAACCATACGGCCTCCACGACGAATCTGGGGGAGGATGACGCTCCAAACAGCAACTGCAGCGCAGCTCGCCCGCCGCTTGACTAGTAGACCTCGTCCTGTTCTTCAGGCTCGTTCTCCTTAGATGTTATCTGTTAAGTCAGAAATGGAAAGTGCTTAGGCATCAAATATTGACAACATATGGGTCAGCAACAAACCTTCTCGATGGTAAGACCTAAACACATGTTATGGGTTTTAAGAATAGCAATCACCATTTAAATGAAGAAACTAGTTACATTAAATTCTAAGCACGAAATCAAAGAAAGATCGAATTGCTAGTCAGACTGAACTTGTAAATTACAAAATCATTACAGCTACGGTTGTCATTCACATCAACGCCTTCTACTCGATAGGCTTCACAAAACCGTCGTGTCCCTTAGCCGAGCTCTCAGCCCATCCTGGCCTCCTAGGGACCACAACCACAAACACAGTGACATGACACCAACTGTACCACAGATGTATACGGGTCTCTTCCTGGTCACCCCGATGCCGTCACACAGGCCAACGAGTCTCTTCCAGGTCACCCCGATACCCATCTTAGGTACAGCTTAACACAATAAAAACAACAGTACCGCAGACTTTACATAGGTCTCTTCTTGGTCACCCCGATGCCATCATTGGTACAACTTAGCGCAACGAAATTACAGAGTTGGTGAACGTAACACTTTACCAAAAATCTATCGTCTGATGCACAACACACGACACGTTGACACGTTGGGCTCCTGGCAGGCAGCTGGGATGCTCCGCAGTAATTTTGTCGCCAGATTGCACAATAACCACCGTCATTGTTGAAACATGAAAAAAAAGACAGATTCGGTTAATTTTCTAGCATACCCTCGATAACTAGCTTGACATGTAACAATGGAAAACGATACCATTACCATAACCGTGGTTACCATACTTGTACCTTTGCTGAAATTCTTAATAATTCTTCTACTACAAACTCCATTTCAAATTATCGACGTTACATTTTTTTTTGTCAATGGGCAGAATTTTATCTTCGCATGGCGAATTCTTAACACATGTGGGCATTCGGATTACATCCCACTTCTGATGTCGGAGGCGAACATCAGGATGGCACTATCGTCCGACATCAGTTAGGGTAATCAAGCAAAGAGATAACTCAAAGAAACTCAAAACTCAAACGAACTCAAAAGTCAAACGTTTATTCAAATTAGTCAGAACAAAAGACAGCCCCCAAAACGCCCGCCCTTCGCCACTTCCTATGTGTTTTGGCTTGGGGAGAAGAAGTGGCGGAACAAACTCCCCAGCAACACATGTCTGTCTGTTAGGTTAGAAGAACCTTTACACTTTAATTTCAAAAGACACTTTGCACACTTTACAATATGGATCTACAACAGTACTACAACACTAGGCAATAACACTAGGTACACTACACGTAACGAAAGGCAGTATCGAGATGTGCGCAGCACGACGACTCGACCAAGACCGAGCTCCGCGGACGCCACGCCGACCACCACTACTCTGCCAAGCGCGCCAAAATGTTGTTTCACCGGAAACGCCACCAGAGGGCGCGCTTGCGTGACGTTTAGTGTCCGTACTATTGACAGTCTCCGACATATTCTTATAACATAAATACTGTCTGGCGGGTTTGAGTATTTTTAAATGGCCTACGCAAATGTTCTGCAGATCTGGTATCGTCGTGTGACAGGTCGTTGAGCTCCCTAAGATATGGTTGAGCTACACGACGACTGATGCATGCGTGCCGTCTGTTGGGACTGGTCAGCTCCAGCCTGATGTGGCTCTTTCCTCAAAAGGCCATTCCAGACCGCGTACATGGTGACACTCACACATAATTATTTCATTTATAACATGTTTGGACTGTAAAAGAGACTATGACCCTTGAGTTTGTTTCGGCGTTTCTTCTCAGGGATCAGTCAGTTAGGAAATGCCGGCCTCAGCGTTCTTAAAATGACGTGTAAAAGTGATGTAATGTCCAACTTGCAAATAAACAATTTCATTTCATTTCATTTCATTTCATCTCTTTGAGGAGAGCATGGAACAACGCGCGCCGCCGACACGGGTCTGTTGTCTAAAAATAGACATGAGCGATGAGCTACCCGAACTCACCGCTCACAGACCTACGCCTACGGTGGCCGGGAGTCGTCTCGCGACACCCGTCGCCCGTGGTGTCTACCTGCTCCAGCGCGGCGGCCGGGATGAGAGGTGCGAAGCAGTCATGCTCGAGAAGGAGGCAACGGCATCCCATTCCCTCTCGCCCCGGACCATGGCCTGAACCAGGGCCGGACGCGAGAGGTCGCCGTCGCCTAAAGCCTCGACGAGGACCCGGCGGTGCCCTTCCCACGCAGGGCACTCCTGGACTGTATGGTCCACCGTGTCCTCGGGGCTGTCCGCACAGTGGTGACACCCAGGCGCCTCCTCACGACCGATTCGATGCAGGTACCTCTCGAAACAACCGTGTCCGGTGAGGACCTGCGTCATGCGGTACGTGAGGGCGCCGTGACTCCTCCCGAGCCACTCTTCAAAGAGGGGACTTACCGCCACTATGGTGGCGTGCCCTGCACTGGGTTGCGACAGTCGCTCCCTCCAGGCCACCATGAGATCGCGCCGGAGCTCCGCCCGCTGCTCGACAACTTGCCGCGGCAACGGAGTTCCCCCCCGGTCCAACGCTACAAAAAAAACAAGTACAACGATGAAATACTTATCCGGGTCATTTTTAATTCTCTGATATCGTAATCGTTTGCTATCCTCTTCTTTTCAAGCCATTTTTCTGTAAATAAAACGTAATATTGTATTGTAAAGCTAAAATAAGCATAACGCCAAGTAAAGGATTAGAGAAAACTAGAAGTATTAATGGAAACGCGTAAAAATGTATCTCCCCTGGACATTAAGTATCTCCCCTGCCATCAAAAGAGCCAGGGGAAATACGCCAGGGGAGATACATTTTCGATAGAAATCTAAAATAGCCGTAAAAGTATTTCGCGCACGTCATTCACACACAAACATAACAATGTACACACTATTCATAGTAAATATTGAAGTATATGTTAGTATTTTAACAAAAAATTGCAATGTAAAACTTACCAGAGGAAAGACTGCATTCACATAACTTTTCTGCACCCAGCGAGTAGCGTGATCGAAATTGCCGACAATAAAGGCGGCGCAGTTGCTTATGCGCCGTTTGCTGCTAACTTCACGTTACACACTATGCATTCAAGGTCACAACTTCTACAGACTAGGAGAGCAAAACTGATTTTTGAACGAAAACAAAAGACCAGGGGACGAGACACGAAACTCGGTGGACAAATTTCAGTGTTCATATTTTTTTTAAAGAATTGGAATAAAAGCACTTTTACTTGTAAGATACTATTACTAAGTTTACTGTACCTATAAAATTAAAGAGTTTAAAATAATTATTGAATTTTAATACATTCATAATTACTGATTTACAAATAAAGTCGGTTGGGGGACAGACCAGGGGAGAGACATTTTTCTTACATTAGAGCTTATTGTGACTTAAGTACGTACATTTCTGCAATAAATTTGAGTGACCACATAGGAAACATTTAGTTTTAAGTGATAAATAGGTTATTTGTAAAGTTTATTGAAAAAAAACGTATTTTTTTGTTGTTGCCGTCGAAAGTACTTCTTAACTTAGAATGACCCTTAAGCCAAACAAGCTATCGGCCGACTAAAAGTTTGCCGTGTGTGCTTACTGTAAGGGCATCAGTTTTGAACTAAGTTACACCTACATATCAATTAGTGTGACTTACACCATTTCTACATCCATTTTACCCAGATCTCCTCTCCTAACGAAAGGATCAAGAAATAAGGACCACTTTATATTAGTTTAGGACCAGCTAAATCTAAATAGTGGGGTTTACTTACAATATCTCACTGTAATACTAAAACTGATTCTTGGAAAATGGTTTTAAGTATATCCAATATTGACTGAGCGAGGCCGGGAGGCGAACAGTAGCTTATTGGTATTTTGGATTCTGGTTCTAGTAAATATTGGTTCTAACCAGTTTTTGACCGTATACGGTTGATCGTTTTTCTTAGGATTTGTTGAAGATTCTCTTAGCTTAGAAGCATGTTTGAAATATTGGTATATTTTGTACTATAGTGATGTGGCAATCATTTATAAGTAGCTATCGAATTGTCGATGTTTTATAGTAATTGGCAATGGCGGTTTTGAATTGTCAAGACATTCACATAAGTGCTTCGCTAATGTCAGTAACTAGTAAAAAATTATTATTTCAAATGTCGAATATAATTTGATTCAATACCAAATATCAGCAATTTGTCATGTGTTGACAATATAATTAGTTAAATTGACTAAAAACTTTGTTTCAAGTTTTCAAAATTACGAAAGAGATTAAATAAATAAGCAGGTACTAAATTACACAAATTCACTACTATTCAAACATACGCTTGTATCTATCTTTCTAAGGAAAGATGATCAGCAGAGATGACAAGGTAAAACAAATGTTGTTTTAAGTTAAACTCCTGCGCACCTATGCAAATAGGGCTCCCACTAAATTAATATCAACATAAAAACTGCTCTTAACCGAGTATACTGAACTCTTTCACTATGTATTAATCCATTGAAAGTTGTTCAAATAACGAGAGAAATAATTTGGATTCCAAGGTAGCAATGTAATGTGAATTTATGATATTCCCATCATCGTAAAGTTTGCTCTACAAAAGCTTCCAGGCTGTTATATACAGGTTGACTTAGGGTTGTCACAAAATATTTTTAACTATTTTTACTAAGAAGTATAAATACTTATCTACTTAGGGCTGATTTTTCAATCATCAGTTAACTTCTATCTGAGGAATAAATATGGCGGTTTGACATATTTTCTATACAAAAGCTGTCAAAACGTCAAACTTATTCCTCAAATAACAGTTATCTGGCGATTGAAAAATCAGCCCTTAATAATTTTGTTTAACTTAAATTATATGTTTTTTTTTCAAGTAACTATTTAGTAGCGTTCTCAATACTATAGCAAAAATATCGATAACCTAAACACAAAACAGCACAACACTTAACCACAAAAATAATAAAAAAAAACAATATTTTTATATTGAAATTAAATTAAAATATTCCAAAAAATATTCAAATCTTCCCTTACGCAGCCCTGGATGCGCGCGCGCATACAGTAGGGTCAATATTGACGATGGCAGTAAGCTGCGACGACCCGTCACGCGCATGCGTGTGTCAACATTTGTGTCCCGTCCGCGATCATGCGCCTATGATACTTCTTTATGGCATGTTATGGGAATAATTCTCTATGGTTACGAAAAAAAGGAAAAGTCATGGTGGTTTTGAATATCTTTACTTAAGTATACATAAGTATTTTCAATAGAATATTTCTGTCTTTATATTTAGAATATGTCTGCCTGTCGGTTATGCTTTTGGCTGTATTTCATAATTTACTGAATCTTTTTAGTTGGAAAGATGTAAAATACTTCTCTATTAGACGAGTTAAAACACGTGCAATAACTAAAGACATATAATTCTACACACACTAACAAAGCAATCACAGTGTTGACAAAGCTAAATAAATTATACTAAAAGTCGATAAAGACCGTATCATCGATAGTTTATGTCGAACATACACGAAGTTCCTTATAAGCAAGTCTTGTATGAATATAGTTGTGTCTGTGTGCGTTGTTACTTGTTATGTCTGAGGTTTGTGATAAAGTCGCCGCATGTGTCCGAGCGGCGCGGGCGCAGCGTCTTCGAATAGTGTTGTTGCGATATCGATGAATAGGAATTGAGGTATCTAAGCTGCTTTATACAGGTAAAAAGATGTTGCTATATGTAAATAGTTGTAAGTCTAATATAAAAACATTATTTGCTAGGTGATTAAGGGTGTTTGTTGTGATTTTTTGTCATTTTAAAGATGATTGAATTATATTGTGCATGTGAAATAATAATTTGCATTTTTAATATTATTTATTAGTATGCAATTGAAATATATATCTGGAATTATCTTACAGCTACAACTTAATTAAAATATCACAACAAAGAAATTTCTAAGCACTAATATCCGCAGAAATAGTGCCGTACCCGTTACTTATCGATAAAACCGTAAAACCCAGTCTCACTGATGGTCTGGTCGTGGTACATTGGCCGTAACAAAAAGAACCAACCAAAGTGTGTAATATGTATGTATTGTTATTATTACGTGAAAAATACGTGTAAAGAGACATGCAATATGCAATAGAGTAGAATATGACGTCACTAAGCTTGTGTTGGGGCGGCACTAAAAGTTTTTTCTAGAGAAGTAGGTGGAATATACTTAAGGGGTGAATTTTCTGTGTTTTTGCTGATATTTTTTGTGATAGCATCTAGTATATTCAGCAAGCTATTTCAAGTGACTCCTAGTCGCTGGTTTTCGGTAAGTAATTGAATGCTGGTTGCTATTACTACAGTATGAATTCAAAAATTAAATAATCTTGGGGTAATTATTATATTATATTATAATCTTTATTTCAGACCAATGTCCATACATAAAAACATACAAAAACCAGTTTACAAAATTTGAGCACGTATAAATCAAAATCACTTTCAAAATCAAATTAACATTACTGAGAAATTTTATTGGAAGAAGTTATAGAAATGGTTTAATAAACGCAGTAACTTAAGTTATATTAAAATGACATATAAATATGACGTCGAAGAGCGATAATCCCTAAAAATATTGGAAAAGCCATTTCAAATAGCTGAAAATTTCTCACGTTTAATAGGAAATTTAATTTAAATTGTCGATTTCAAACCTGTAACTAACTACTAGTCTTAGTCATCATTTGAAATGAGTTTCATGATTTAATGCTAAGCCCGTAGCTTTTAGCATAACATTACATTGAAGGGTTATATTTTATTACTAGTTTATGCATAATTTAGTCATAGAAATTATCCATAAATCACTATGCAATCAAAGTACGAAACCTACTTTCATCGCAGTTAATTACTTACAATTGAGGACCTCCTTCTTCTTTCAAATAGGTACTAAATAAGCTATGGAAATAAAATATTTTGAATCAAAAGAGAACTTAACTAGAAAGAAAGAAAGAAAACAAAACACACACCTTAAATTAACTCTGGGTTAAGCTCGCTATTATACTTAAGCATTTGTGTTCAATGAAGTTTTTTTTTAAGATTTGCTCTACTTACTTAATACCTTATCTTACTAGCCATACATTGAAACAGTACACCATAAGATCAATAAAAGGCAAAGAGATATACAAATAAAGAAAACAAATGACAGAAAAAAAACAAATCCAAAGCTCATATCGTGACCAAAACGTCGCATCGCTGTAACGCGCGCATCGTAATGATAGTGATGTGAACTCGGCTGTGTATAATTTAGTAAGAATTGAGTTATTAGTCTCCAGATACCAGTCCCAGCACTGGTTTAATGCGCCCGGCCTTTCAACGTCTTAATGTGATTTTGATACGGTCAGATAGAAATTTGAGTACCACGTTAGATTCCAACTCAATTAAGATGTATTTTTTATGTTTTCTGTGACGAAATTAACGGTTCCAAGTGTGCTATAACGAGGTTCAAGTTTAAGCGTGGGCAGATATCGGAATTGTTATGTTAAATATGTTTCAATAAACGTCTTTCTTTTTATGATTTCGATTTATTGTGTGTTGCGCAAGATTTTTTCTGATAATGCGTTTTGATTGTTTTGAATAGCTCTCAGTTGTTTGCCCTTTAATACTGTTCGGGTTCAAAAACCTTGTAAGAGTGGACTGCACTGGTAGACTATATGCTTGATATAATACGGTTTTCTTGCTCCTTCCACTTGAAGTTTATTTAGCGTGGAGATCAAAAGGTTAGGTATTAATGTTATTTATGTAGATTACGAGCTATTATTTACAAGGTAAATATGACAAGAGTTAGTTTGTGTAGTGTTTTGCATTTATTAATAGGTCATCCATATAAAGTCCTGGTGACTTTCGACGCAATGAGTCCGTACAAAATCTTCTATTTTTGATTCAAGGGAGCATAAAACTTGTACTCCACTTTTAATGTACCTTTTTTACATTAAGGCTTTCAATACTAACGTGACTTACGGGATGTAACCTTGAACTAATGGGGTTGGTACAGTCGCAAGTCAAAGTTTTCAAGCCTTACATCAGATACCTTAACCATACCCAAAGAGAATCGACTTAATGAAGTGTCACACCCGCTTTTTTAATACAGTTGGTCTTATTATTCCCTTTTGGTCCTTCAAGCCGGATTGTGGGCGTAAGTTTGTCGCTTTCTTATGGTCCCTATGAATTGATTAGGGTGTTTTTTGTAGTGCATTGTAGGGTAATCACGGTATGTCTTTTATCATGGTTAATGATCACGGATTAACATGTTGTGATGATGTGATGGGATGGTGATGACGCAGCTCGTTTTTGAATTTTGATATCGAATATAATGGGGTTTTTGTGCTGTTGTTTTTTTGGTGAAAGGGGTAATTTAGATGGTAGCTTTGTCATAGTTTTTGTTCGAATAATCAAAGAATTTGGACATCAATTTTCTATTAGTTTAGTTTTCGTCTTTTATGGAAGTAAATTAAAATTATTGATGCTGATAAATATACTAGTCATCAAAAGTAATATACATTATACATTACTTGATACTAGAAAAACATAATTTAACTCATACTTTAACACTTTACAATCATGAATTACTTAATCTATTTTCTGTATATCATCTTTAAAGGTCTCGTAGTCCTCACCAGAAGTACGTATCAACATCATTCAAGTGTTATCAAGGGAAATAAGACTATATTTATAAGTACTTAGGATACATTTTTAAAATAACAATAGCCATCTCCAGGGCCTATGCATTCCTTGTAACGGATGTTGGGTGATTAAGAAATAACTTATTATATATAACCCAGACATGCCCTGTCATGTTCTGTTTGTTAATTTAGAAGCCAACACTAATGACTAAGTGAGTTGCCTTTTCTTTATTGGGAAGTAATTAATTAATATTTTTACTCTTATAAAACTCCCAATTGAATAGATACGTCATTAAAATTCCGATATCTTTGAGATCTTATTCAAGGTCTGTCCCATCACTATTTATATTTTGCAACGGTTGTTAACCTTTCGTTGCTACTCGTAAAAGTCTAGGGAAATTGTTTGGTCGTTAAACTTGGCTATTCCTATCTTTAAACCAGACCTGTTCCTACATCTGGCCACCAGACACAGACCGATTAACGCATTAAATATATCCTTTGAGTAATAATATCTATAGCACTAAGTATTCCAAAATAAAATCGAATCAGAAAGCAGGACCGCGAAACGAGTCCTAACGAACTTAAATAATGTTTTTTTTATTCTTTTTCTATACTGGCAAGACAGCATGTCGGCGCACGAGTGTTGCTCGGGGCGATTTGGGCATTTTTTTTTCTTCCATACGAGTTGCGTTCGCCCAAGCTTGTTCTTGCGGGTAATGGCTTCATTATACCATTCGGAATCTCTGGAAAGAAACTTGGGGGCGGAGAGCAAAAACCTGAAGTGTAACTGTGTAGCTAGAGTGAGTTGCAAGTGTCTTTTAGAGCAGTTGCTCTTTATGCATGATGATAAATATTACTGCAGACAAAGTAACATGGTCCTGTATTCTTCATAATATAACGGGCAGAGCAGAACTTAAAAAAATCAGACTAGTGAAAAAGGTGAACTTAAAAATGTATGTATTATGTACCTGTAGGTATCATGTAAGAAGAAGAAATGCTGTGCCAAAAAAATAACTTATAAGATAAACATAGGGCATTGATGATGATGATGTAACTGTAGGTATTTCTAACTTAAACGAATTTATTCCAGTAAATATTGGCTGTTTATATTAAGCCGTGTATTTGACAAAATTATTCTTGTGAATACACATAAACCTCAACAGCTAGTGCAATATAATTATCCCATTTAGTAAATTGAGCTCTCAGTTGCAAATCCTCGTTCTTTCCTTACCTCAAGGCTTCCTTACTTTTAGGGAAACCTCGAAGGTTTAGTATCTGTATAATGATACACCAATCGGGATCGCTTCGGTAATCGTTCCTGAGTTATTACGCAATTACGTCTTCAGTTTCGTGTATTTTAAAACAGCTCTTGTGTTGTAATTTTTGAAAACATGATTCGGTGATCGCGAGATCTTGAATTCCAGTGGCTTCTTAACTGGGAGCATAAAATTTCATTGATATAGTTATTGAGAATTCAATGAGGTGGATTTTTTTGACAGTTAAAAGCAGATTTTATGTGCTTTAATATTTGGATATTGAAATGAAACCAACCACAAAACAAATACTTTATACCCATCCTTACCAAAAATGAAATTACACCTACTAATGAATAACATTAGGAAACCGAAACCAACTTAATTAATCGATGAAAATGTCCCCACACTAGTTTCACTCGTGGAGGTCCCCAATTCGGTCTTATGTAATGACAGGTCCCTCGTAAATTCGTTGAAGGATTGCCATCGAATTTCTCATTTTAGTATCGAGCCTGAAGGTTGAGTTTTTATTTTTGCGCCTTGTAATTAGGCACGGAGCCTTCGCGTTACAGTTTCGGAGAATCGATAATTTGTTATCACTTAAGTGAAGCTGTGAGATGGGTCGCGAGTTGTGGATAATTGACGTTTGTATTAGATAATTTGCCGTGTTATTTATTTACGTATGTAGCAAAGCAATGCTCATTATTTTTTAATCTAACGATAAAATTGTTTAACACTTGAATAAAGTCATATAAAACTATGACTCACAATCATGATTCAATTTACAACCATTCATTCACGCGTAATAATTCATACAGAACTATTATGCCTCATGTTTAAGTATAAACAAAATGAGAACAAAAAGTATCACTCGAACTACTAAAGACAGATTTTTATTACAGATTACAGTGTAACTAACGACTGTTCGCAGTCTTTTATTCTTGGCGAACAAAAACAACATTAATCTGAGCACAACGTGGTGTTTATCTCTATTCAGCCATTGAAAAGGTGCAATAAATATAGTAAGCACACTACGAGCAATTGAAATGTATACTACTTAATAATCGCCGGCATGCAACGCCAGCACACGATCTCGCTCCGTGTGGCCGACTCGCTTACCCTACGATTTTATCGATACCCGAGAATTTTTATTTCCCATCACCTTTACCAATACCGATACAACTTTTATTCGAACAAAAAATTCTATCGATATTTTTTACAATAACTTTTCCCATCACTATTACGTTTGACGGCTTGAGATGTGGTTTTAGAAACCCAATAGGTTGATTAGGCATGATTGTTAGTCTTTCTTTTAATCATGTTGCTATTATTAAAGTTCTTGTTAACCCGACTATTATGAAACTAGCTTTTGCCCGCGACTTCGTTCGCATGGAATAGTGACTTCCGGCATATTTTTGGTTTGTACCAATAGATGGCGCTATATGTCCGGAATAAATTTTATTTTTTATTTTTATATATTTTTTTTAAATAAAAACTATCCTATGTCCTTTCTCAAGTTCCAAACTATGTCTGTACCAAATTTCACACAAATCGGTTCAGTAGTTTAGGCGTGAAGAAAAGACAGACAGACAGACAGACAGACAGACAGACAGACAGACAGAGTTACTTTCACATTTATAATATTAGTTAGGATGTATTCGGATATAGAAAAATATTTAACAATGGTACTATGAAGATTGAAATGTATTATTACTACGCGTTGCTTTGACTTTATAATATGGTAAATGCATTTACATTTAGTAAATTATAATTTTATAACCCATTTAATATATATATACTAAATGAAAGGTTCGCTGTGTGTCAGAATCAACTTGCCGATTTAAATGCACCTAAAGTCCTAAATTCAAAAGTAGAAAATTAAGTTACTTAATCATTAGTTACACTCAAGAATGCGAACAATACAATCGTTAAAAAGTATATCGGTCACATGTTTGTCTATAACTATTAAAAAAAAATACCTAAAAGCCGCCTCCAGAATGTCAATTTGACGTTTAAAATTCCGCGCTAGTGTCAATCCGAATGCAATCGATTCATTCGATAATCGAGTACCGTCACGTGTGGTCAGATCGTAATGTATCGATATGTCGCGCGGATAAGTCCGTTGACAACGCCACAACTAGTTGGTTCCCGCCATATTTACCATGTCCAACACTAGAGATTTATAATATAAAGTGCGCGTGCGCATATTGCGGTTTTATAGAGGTGGGACATGATTTAGTGTTTTGTAATTGAAGCTAGTAGTGATGTAGTGTATTTTAATTGTACGATTAATTATGTTCTTGTGGTGGTAAATGGATTTCTATTATGGTAGCGTTTAGATTTGAAGGGTTAGGATTAAGTGGTTATTTTGTGGTTTAATTAGTTTATTTCTGGACCACCTTGTGTTACACAGAAATAGGCCTTAGAATTGGCAATATCAGATGTTAGAACATACTCTAGGGCCTAGACAAATTCACGCTCACAGCAACACTACTTTATACACACATCCTACATACTTTATAAACATAAAAAATACAAGCTATTTATCACAATAATTAACATGTAAACAAAGCGGCTACCGTACAAACACAAATTCCTCATATAATTACATTCATGTTTCTAGCCCGGGCTAGATTACAAGCATTTTTTATCCCCTAGCCGCGTAGTCGCCTAGTCGGCTTATTCCCATTTACTCCAAACCCATTGTTTTCTGTGAGCAAAGTTTTTATACATTTCTTTCACTTGTGTCCAAAATTTTGTAGAACAAAATAAATAAATAAAAATATGCCTTCAAATTTGGCTAGAGACGTAATTTTGATATTTTGCTGAAGATACACATGGCTCCAAAAATTTGTGTGTATCTTCAGCAAAATATCAAAATTACGTCTCTGTTTTAAAATCTTTTCAAGTAAGGTGGAAGGATTTTATTATTTTGAAAGAAATAAATGTTCATGACACATAAAACCTCATTGGAGGATGTATTTTATTTTTAATTTTTCTTAACTGTCAAGAACAAAAGAAATGAATGACACTCTGCACAATTTTTTCCCTGTGAGCACGTTTATATAATTTCTTCTAAATTAATAAAACTATTGTTACATATTTACACCACTTGGAAAGCCTTTTTCTTTTATGTTCCCAATAGCCACACCAGCGTGATATTGAAGAACTAATTATTTAATTTTGTGGGGAACAATAAACAAAAAAAAAAAAACGAAAACTAAAAAGCATCAAAAAATTCATCCCCATCGCCATCGACTGGGAGCGTACCCAAGAGGCTGGCAGCATAACCTCGTTGGATCGCCAAGCTGATCCTTTGTCTGAGGTTTGAATTTCGAAAGAATAGATTTTTTCCGTTGGGAAGGAGTTTGTGGAGAAGATGGGAACATGCCTAGTCGCCTAGGTGCTTAGTCGCCTAGGTCCCCTGTCGTATAGGCGCGATATTACCGCTAGATTCGCCGGATAACGCGAGTGCTATCAAGTTCCTGCTAAGATCTTAATCGGGAGATGTATTAGCGCGGTCCAAGGATGGTGGTGCAAGTTACAAACGATAGCTTTATATGCGCTGAAAAATATCTATGCTTTAAAACTGATAAGAATATTTGGGTAATTTTTTGCCGTGACAATTACAACACTAAAATAAACAATAAAATTATAACATTAAGGCTGTTGAGAAAATTATATCAAAATTAAATATGTACTTACATATGCCAAATGTCAGTGCAAAAACCTGTCAAAAATATTTAGTAAAACTAAAAATATCTAAAACTAAAACTTACTATTCTAACGCTCACGTCCCCGCTCTAACTTAACCCCACCACCGCTCACCTCGGTCGCACATACATGCATCTTTAAACACTTATAAAGCATTGTGTTGGCAGCTAATTAACCCAAGCAAGATTTATCGCGCTCACTCGCAACCATGATAAAAGATATAAAGTCATTTATTCAAAGTAGGCTGAAAATCAGCACTTTTTGAAGGTCTTTACAAAAGACAGCCCCTAAACGCCCGCCCTTCACCACTTCCTATGTGTTTCTGCTGGGAAGAAGAAGTGGTGGAACAAATTCCCAGCAACACAACAACACATAGATATAGTCTAGGGTCAGACAGGCAGTCGCTCCTTGTAAATCACTGGTACCTACTTAACTCCATCCGGTAGGACTGGAAGCCGACCACTCTGGCACTCTGGCACTTTTGCAAAAATGAGTTAAATATCTCTTAAAACTATCCTAAAGCACCCCTTGACTTTGTCGTTATATCTCATATATAGACCGTATATTTTTTCTTCATTGTTGTATGTGTCAAAGTTTTAAATAATGCTTCTAGTGAAAAACTTATTTTTTGCATAAGTGACAGTCACTAAGATATAGTGCCAACTATGACCCACGCCGCTTTCTCAAAATCGATTTCATATCAGGCTTAATTGATATATGGAATGATTAAAAAATCGTTTTAATTGAACAGCCTGATCTTTCGTAACTAACGATACCGATTAAAAATGTATCGAGTTTCGATTATCTGTTTGATTGATTCGTTTAGTGTGATTGTTTGTTTTTTTTTGTGCTTGACCAATTTTTTTTTATCTTGAACACCATATTTTTACTTCTTAATAATTTCTTCGTACCTTTTCCTTCGAAAAATCATGTATTTCTAAAAGATGCTGTAACTTATTGGTTGAGTTCAAATCAAATCGATTACGATTCATTCTTTTTAATAAACACTTCAATTATAACCAATGTTATTGAGAGATTCAATTAATGGGAGGCTCGTTAGAAAATATCAATTAATTGTTAAGCTTTAGTTATTGAAATAACTTTTCATGTTTTAATAATTATACATATAACTTTCTAGAATATAATACTCAACTAATATGGCAATATGATGGAACCCTTTTTTAAATACTTTTATTATACGTATTTATTTAAATCAGACAACGTCAAATTTTTAAACATAATTATGTCGTTAGCTCGCATTCAGTCTTCCATTAAAATGATAGCTATCTAAATCGAACAAAAACAGCAAAAAATAATGCAATCCTTACATATCGCTAACGATTGTCTTGATTGAGACTTCACAATTTTAAATAACAAACAAAACAAAACATACAATTTATTTCATCATTTCTTCCACAATTCGAGGTATCACGTACAAAATTAAATTATAAATTTAAAAAAACCCCCGACCCAAAAAAAGTACGCAATAATTATGACAAAAGGTTAAAAACGCTAAACCCTATAAAAAGCAAAAAATAACTTTTAACACTACGTAAACTAAATTTTGTCGTGTCGGGGGACCGCTCTAATTCATTACTTTAGATACGTGTTTTTTTTTGTAAACGAATGTTGTAATTAGGTAGGTATATCATTTGATTTATGTAAGTATTTATGAAGGTAAAAAGCGGTCCCCCGACACGTCAAAATTTTGTTTACGTAGTGTTAAAAGTTATTTTTTGCTTTTTATAGGGTTTAGCGTTTTTAACCTTTTGTCATAATTATTGCGTACTTTTTTTGGGTCGGGGGTTTTTTTAAATTTATAATTTAATTTTATTTCATGCTTTTTAAAGGAGCTCCTTAATTTTTCCTTCTTTCATTTAATTTATTTTATCTTAAGATGGGGTCGCTATATGCGATCTCGGCCAAAGGAAGCTGTTTAACAATCCTCATGACAAACTGGCTCTGGGAGAATTGCACAGATTGAGAAACAATAAAGATTAACCTTTGGACATTCTAGATTTTCAGCAAAAATATAAATCGGTTTATCCGTTTCATTCCGGCATTCCAGGGTTTCATCCGCCACATCCCATTTCCAGCATCAGGTTCTCGTCAATCAGAAACATGAAGAGAACTCGTCAAGACAAATTCAACGAGCCCAAACTCGATGGGTTTACTAAAAGGCAGTTCAGGGTTACGTCTCCTACCTTCGTGCCCTAACAGCAGACCAGCTCAGTGGTTCCAAAAGACATTAGTGTTTCAAATTTCAGATCCCACATATACTTGCAAGTAAACTGAGCGTGTAACATTCCTATCACATCTAGCAAACGAGCTGATGACCTTGAAGACCTGAACCGATTTCCACCAAACATAGCTAAGAACACTCCCGACTGACATACCTATTAAACAAAAAAAACCGCATTACAATCGGATCATCCGTTTGGGAGCTACGATGCCACATACACACACACACACACACACACACACACACACACACACACACACACAGACACGTCAAACTTATAACACCCCGTCGTTTTTGCGTCGGGGGTTAAAAAATCAACATTACTACCAAAAAGTACAGTAATCATTCGTTTCATGCACTAATAATCATTTCTGAACGCAAAAAAAAAACAAATTGGAACTGTCAAAAAATCACCCCCTCGTAAGGCTCGACGACTTTATAAGGCCGGTTGTACACTCGCGTTAAGGCGGGCTCACACTGAACCCGGCGGATAATTAAAGAGGCCAGTGGATGATAAATAACCGAGTGTCCGCGTTTTTACCGCAGATGTCATTATCTCGGCCGACTCTATCAGCCGTCACTCGATTACGCAGATGTGTGTAGAGTGGGTGATACCGCTGTAGTTTTGTGCATTTTGTTTGTAATTTTTGAGACTTATAATTTTCTTTTGTGAGTTCTTTTTCTAATTTGTTACACATGGTACATACCAGTCCTTATATATCCTAACCACATCTTACTGCTAATAGCTTATTATTTAAAATAATGGTCAAGTCAAGTTTGACAGTTCAAACTTTTTGAAAAGGCTCGGGAGTTGATCAAGTTGACAATGATTATTTATTTTATTCACGTAAGAATTTACTGCATTGTATAATATTTACGTTTAACATTTTTGTTGTGTGTAACTTTTCTGTCGTAATAGAGAAATACAATTTATTTATTAATTTATGTTTCATGTACAAAAAAATATATGTACATTGGCGTTCTATTACCACAACGCATTCTCTACCATGATTAGGTCAGTTTTAACAGCTCTATACAGTTCCCCTCTTACATCTTCAGCGTAGCGCATGAATAATCGAAAGGTCCAAGTTGATGAGTGCGCGTGAGAGCTTTTTTGTCTCAACCGGTGCACACACTGCAAGGAAAAAAACTCGGGACAAATAATTATTGTTGTGTTAAAAAAAATGTCCCTTAATTGTAACCGTTGTATGCTCGTTAATTTTTAACGCGAATTATGGTCACAGTAGTTTTTTGTGTAGTCTAGTGTTGGAATTTTTCGTGTGGTTAGTTATTTTTTTATAGTGACTAATAATGTCATTATCATCTCCCGAGCCTTTTCCCAACGTGGTTGGGGTCGGCTTCCAGTCTAACTGGATGCAGCTAAGTACCAGTGTTTTGTAAGGAGCGACTGCCTATCTAACCTCCTCAGCCCAGTTACCCGGGCAACCCAATACCCCTTGGTAAGACCGGTTGTCAGACTTAGTGGCTGCTGACTAGTCTTAACGACTGCCAAAGATGTTCAATATAGTAACTAATAAAGTAGTTACGTTTATTGTTTTACTGTCATAAACTTGAACTATAAAGATTAAAATAAAAACGTGAATGCACTGCTAAATTATGATATTAATATCAAAAGCGCAATTTCCTCAACACTCTCAATGCAATTCGAAAGATAAATATAGCAATCAGGGGTCAGTGTAAAAACAATAAATTACTTACCAAAAACGAAATTAAACAGCACGTACGAACAATCAGAAATGACTCAAATATATTGAAAAAGACTATTTTTGGTGATACCACTCTTATGCACTTAATCAACGTATATGGGAAGTATGTATTGACTGAGTCAATAAATTTAATATTTTTGCCATTGTAGTAAACGAAAAAATTTTTTTTTTTTGCATTTTTTTCTTTTTTTCTCTTTTGCAAATGGAATGAACGATTATAAATGCATTACTTTTGTTTGCAGATGTCCGTAACTGGTTGCAATTTCAACTGGTAAGTTAAATTTTTCTTTTTGTAATTTTTTGTTTGTAACGATGTTTTAATTACTGCAGTTGTAGAGCTCAAGCAGACTGCAAACTTTTAGTCGGCCGATAGTTTGTTTGGGCTCATAAATCAGCATGAAGATGAATGGTAGTACGCACATTACAAAGACCAGGTATTTAGCCGGTATCAGACTGAATGAACACTTTGATTAGAATCAAGATTTTATTAATACAAAAATATTAACAACTGTCGGGCGACTATTTAGTCTGCAGTATACTTTTAGAGTAAGTCATTAGTTGAAACAATTAGCACCAGTATAAACATGAACTTGATAATGACTGTTACAAATTGTACTTCTCAATTATAAGATCCTTTTTAGTATTTTTAATTAATCGAGAAGTGTCAGTTTTCTTGTTGTACTATTAGGGTTAACTTTTGCACAAAAGTGGTTCTGTTTATTTTTATTTTATTCATAGTGTATTAAATATTTAATAAACATTACACAGAAAAAATAATACTGTTATAATTTGGTACTTCGGTATAACATTTTATTTATTGGAACTTTATTAAAAATGTGTGACATTTTTACAGAAAAAATAATATCTTTTGCCATAATTTATATTTTGTTATATAAATGTTTAGCAAAACATTTGCTCGTTTTACAAAAACAATTATTATAGTCTCGTTATTTTTAACACTTTTGATGGTTTCCCAACATGCAATATTAGCAATATTTTTTCGTATAACTAGTTACTCTTCAAGAATATTAATTTTCTTAATAATTTTATTAACATTTAACAAGGTTGACCTTAATTTTTTTTTCCTTTTTTTTGTAATTTATTTCGTAAGTCACGCGAAGATGTTAACGTTAATTGTTTAAAGATATAATATTATTTTTTTTTGAAATATATTATATCGATCTTGTATTTAAAATATAATTTATGATGAGTCCTGTTCGTAACGGAACCAGTTATTATGACACGATCACAATTAGGGGGTAGACACCTGCTAAGTTGTTATTAAGTTTGTTAAATTTAATCTGTTTTTTATTCATTTCACTTTGTTAAAGCAAATGGGCGAATAAAACAACTACCATAAGTAAATAGAAACAATAACAATTACATTGACGACAAATAATTACACGAACTAAAATCGACATTAATATCGTCTTCGTTTTAAAATGGTTGCAAAATATTTACCTAAAGATTTTTTTCATGATTTTTTTTTTAAATAACATTGTTTTATTGTTTAAACATTGATTAACGCTCTATCGTTCTCTGTGTGAGAGGCCTGTGCCCAGCTGTGGGACGATAAAAAAAGGCTGTAACGACTAAAACATTGTACAGCATTGGGTAAATTGTCCTATAAGTTAACCCCGTAGAGTCCATAACAATTATAATCTACTTTGTAAGCATGGTTATTTTATTAATTATATGCAATAGTTGGTTGGCACTTAGTACCTGTGTCCAATACACCTGCTTGGTACCCCGTGGGTATAACGCAATATATTTCCAGTTTTATATATATTTAAAGCTTCATTACTACGTCAATAAATTATAGGAAAAACTTAAAAAAATAAGGGTTTCTGTCTATTTGTAATTTTATAAATTATAGACGTCGAAGGATGTGCCCTTAAGGGTTAAGGACTCGCTTTTTCTTTGCTTGTTATAAACCAATATAACATTTATTAAACCAA
Organism: Helicoverpa zea x Helicoverpa armigera; assembly: GCA_033682625.1. Classification (NCBI taxonomy): domain Eukaryota; kingdom Metazoa; phylum Arthropoda; class Insecta; order Lepidoptera; family Noctuidae; genus Helicoverpa; species Helicoverpa zea x Helicoverpa armigera. Next base: position 2,539,676 of record JAWIIS010000017.1, read on the forward strand.
TACAAGATAAAAACCGGGAAAAAATAAAACACAGGTTAAGAACATGATTTACGTGCGATAACTGCTGATTCAAATAAAAATGAATTTAATAACAGGATAACAACAAATTATTTTAAAACTTACAGAATTTCCCGTGGTTTCTCCCGCGTAGCGAGGGAACTACTTTCCGCGGCAGGATAAAAAGTAGCGTATGTCCTTCCTTAGGCTCTGGTAGACTATTTGTGTTCATTTACATTTAAGTCTTCGTTCTAGCGTTAAAGTGTGAAAGACAGAAAGCTTTTCTAGAACATATAAATTATTATTATTCTAGAACTTTCGCATTTATTTCGCAATTCAGGCAAAGATCTAAGAAGTAAACCAGTACTATTAAATTTTACCGATCAGACCTAAAACCTTTACTCATAATAGAGAGATCATATTATTCGCGGCTCCATAAAAGTCATGTGATAACTTTATACTAAGTTTTATTGCTAATAAATTCGAATTTATTTTGTTGTTATACCTATTTGATTTTGTGTCGTAAATATAAAGTTCTTGGTATATTTGCCAGTCAGTGTAATTTCGTATTATATGAAAATAAGTTTTCGTACCGGTAGTTCCTGAGATTAGCACGTTCAAGGAAATAAACATACTCTTCAGCTTAATAATATGAGTAAAGATTTCAGTTCTGTCGTGATTAGTCCACACAAAAAAGTATTAAATACATCTAAATATAGCATAAATAACTTGATAGAAATCAGTCCCATTTAAATCGAAATCCATAAGCTTATAGCCATTATAAGAATTCTATCACCAAATTAAACCATTAAAACCTACACACAAAACACAGCGTAAATCATAACCAAAGTTATTATAAATCAATGTTTACATTCTCAAACTATAAAAGAAAGTTAACTTAAACCTGTTTAGGTCCACAAAAAGTATAAAAGCCGAGTTTAATTTCGTAAACAGAACGATAAAGCATTTTGTGCGTGACTTAAACTCGGTCTTACATTGTAAGGGCAGTAGGCAATGTAAAATACTTGCGTATCGGGGCAAAGCATGGAGCACAAAATTACTGCCAGAGAAATCATAATGCAAAATCTCTTGAGAAAACTCGCGCCAAAATGCGTGTTTTCGGGAGACGAGGAACGTTACTAGCTCCGCTTTTACAAGCTTTTTATGGAACGCCTATTAATCAAGATCAATCTTTGGCAGACTGGGTTTAATTAGACAAGGAACCCGAACATCTCGTTAGTTCTGGTAACATAGTCATAGTCATGATCACACCTATAACGAAAGAAAGAAATAGACATTCATTTGTAAAAAATATCGTACCATAAGTTGTAACCATACTCTGCCATATAATCAGGCGTACTTAGCTACCGTACGTTACCATGACCTACAAGAAGTTGCCTGACCTACTCTCCTTGTGGCATCTCCGTTCTTTCCTTTCTCCGTGTTACAAGTTTAGAGAAATTCATTATGCGTTGGTTTTACGAAAACAATGAGGGAATAAAGTGTTAAGTGTAGCACTGAAACGGGGCTATTTAAGGTTGAATGTACGACTTATGCTTGCTCATTGCTTTTGCTTTTGTTAGGAAATCGATACATTACATTGATACGTTGGGTAACATAACACTAATAATTCGCCTTACAATTCCTGGTATAAGGCAAAAAAAAAATATTGAGAAGGCATAGAATCGGAAACGTAGTTTTCTAATGGCAATATTCAACATCGGCAGATCAGCAGATCTAGAGGTTACTTTTCACAACTAACAAACTTTACTTCTTTCAAAGTAAAAACATTTCTTTCATTTAGGTCTTAAAAAGCACTTAAAAAGGTCAAAAATATTACAAAGATTTATTTTAGTTGCCCATTAAAAAAGTGGAAACTTCGTAGTCTTACATACTATAAGTAGGTATTGATAGTTAAGTATACCTAGTAGTAGATGGTGTAGATTAGTTTAGAAAATACTTAAAGCTTACTCATAACCTGTGCCGATTTTCAGCCATCTTTGAAACCCGAATAAAACAAATGAATTCAAGAAAACAGATAATGCACGGCGACATGTTGATCGAACATGTCTGTATGTTTGTTTACATGTCTGCCCCGATCGCGCTTGTCCAAACATGTGTAATATACATGTCCGACTATATTTAGATTGAGTTCATTAATACGATTATTGGAATATGTTGTTTATGTTTCGTCTTGATATATAAGAATCCTTCTCCGTGTGAGAGGAGGCCTGTGCCCAGCAGTGGGACGATGAAAAAGGCTGTAACTGTAACTGTTAAGCTACGCTTGGAGTTGTGGGTCCTTAGATGGGAGACCATCTTGTCATGACGAGTTCCTCTGTGCTTTGAAAGGCACGTTAAACCAATGGGTCCTGGTTGTCATTTGAACATCTTTGGCAGACGTTACAGGTCGTCAGGAGCCAGAAAGACCGACAACCCGTTTTAAGGAGTATCTAGTTGTCCAGGTCACTGAGTTGAGGAGATCAGATAGGTAGTCGCTCCATGTAAAACACTGGAGCATACTTAGCTGCATTTGGTTAAGACTGGGACCCCACTATGTTTTTTTTATTGTTAATAATAAGTTTGGAAAAGGCTAGGCAGATGATGAAATAAAGATGATCTTACATAAAATCTGTAGTGTTCTTCACTATAATCTAAAATACCATCTTCACAAGGCCACTACCATATGAAACGGAAATAGAGTATTTATTTAACGTTCATATGCAGTAGGTATTGCCAGTTTTTTGTTAGAGCCATTTCCTTTTAAGAGTAATCAATATTAGAAGTTGTGTTGTTTTTTTGTTAACACATTGTAATTGCCTGGGAGAATACTGTTTGTTGTTGGACTTATAACTTAATAGCAGGCTTCCGCAATAGTTTAAGACAATAGAGTAAAATTGCCGGTAGCTATTTAGTTTTCCTTTATTTAATTTTTATTATGTTGTTTGAGAAAGTGTAGTGTACTGAGCAATATAATTTCTATCATCTTTCACGGTTTCAATCTGTGTCTTTCCCATATTTTCTTCGAAATAAGTTCAAAAGTTTCGCAGACAAAAAGATAAGCAGAGACAGTAATTTTGGCAAAATATGATCTAATAAAGATAATCAGGATTTGAGAATACAGGGATATATTATATAGAATACATTTTTAACTGAACCCTAGTCAACTGGATTCTCCTGTTTGGACGGACATACCAAAAAACTGACAGCTTAAATAAAACTTTTCGAGGTAACTTAACGGTTCCCCATTCATGGACATTTGACAGTCACTTCAAGCTCACAGGTATTTCCCAGTACAAAAAAGGGAATTATTATTATTATTGGTAATAGTGAGTACACTGGTGTTATTATAATCCAGTAACAAATGATTCGAGCCACGCTTGCGTTCCGTAACCATGCATGTGTCGGGTTAAGGCGAAGTCTACAAGAATTTGAGTTACTAACTTATTTAGAAGTAAAGTAATCTTGATTATTTTTGATGGGTAAGATGGGTAAACGCAGTGCTCTAATGTAAAAGGGTTAGATACATACTATATACATACTTATATACAAATATTATATACAGGAAACATATATTTGCTTCTTTTTTTGTTTTTACTCTAACGGCCCCGAAGCTACTGAAACGGTTTAAAAATTCTATCACTTTAGAACTCATACCATTCCTGTGCCTATATTTTATCTCGTTATGGAAATTCGTAACCATTCGATGCAGGCAAAAGCGAAATAAACAAATAGCGAAGTCATAAGTGGTTTCTGTTACTAAGGCCAAAGTTACCACTAGCCTATATAATAGTATTATTAGATTTCTTCACAAATTCAGTAGTCAGTGAATCATTTTACACCGTTCTATTATTCCCGTACAGAAGTCCATCCCCTTAATCAGGTAGAACCGCGTTTGGTATGCGCGCACGCATCTCTAGGACCATTTCTAAGAAACGAGATAAAAACCACCGGCGACACTCAATTTATTGTGCTTTTTAAGTATTTACATACTTTTTGTAATACATATGTAAGTAAAATAACTTAAAGTCTATATTTTATTCGATTATTGTATGATATTTGACGTTGGTAGTTGTATTTAAATGTTACATTTGTAGCTGTCGGATAATATTGTAAGCCTGGTTAGACTTGTCTGTTTTTTTGTTGTTTAGTCTGTGGTAGGGTTGTCATTTACGCTAGAGGTTTTATGCCACCTAGCTAAGTTTGTTTACCAAGTCAATAACTAGTCATTATTTAGGTGAGGTTAAGGCTACAGTTCCTGGATCGGTTAGTGGGATTTCCCATAACTGAAACATGAACAAAATAAATAACAAATAAAAAATACATATCCTATACAATATGAAAAATAATACACACAGAATAGATTGGTAAGTATATAATTATAATTAAAAATACATTGAATAAAGTGTGACAACCCTAGTTTTTGATATATCGTAAGTAAGATATGCGTGTATGGATTAAAAAAACAGTATGTTTGTACAAAAGGATGTATGAGACAGATCATTAATAATATTAATATTTTTCTAACACTGGATTAAAATAGCCACCTTTTTTATAAGTAGGTACCCACTAATTTTAGACTGTCCGAAACTTATTTGCACATGAAATACGTGACAGAATAAAAACTTTTTACAAAATTGTCACACTAATTTCAATGATATACACAAAACATTCTCATAAGTCTGACAAATACTATGCTGAAAACTGCATCAAAATCAGTTGAGCCAAACGTGAGATAATCGCGCACAAACATACATCCATACATTTCAATCTTAAAACATCCTTTTTTGAAGTCGGTTAAAAAGGAAATTGACACAAAATTAACAACATCATGATACACAATGTCACTAGTTACTTAGGACATGCGTGACTCGATCGAGATATGAACCTGGGACCTCTGACACAGAGGCCGCAAGACTCAAGACTACTGTTGACTGTTTTTCCTTATCGCTTTGGCCTTATATTTTTATTTTATTACGTTGTTTAATTGAATTAAATTGTTGATATATTTCTTGATTAATGTGTTCCAGATGGTCTCTTTTTTTCTATCTGTATATATTTTTTTACCCTGTTTGTTTGAACGCGCAAACTGACTTGAAAAAAAATTCAGCTATAGATGGCTTATTTATCGAAGGATTTCTGTGTCAAATAGCAAAATTTCATTGCTGTTCAAAGTAAGATCAAAGTCAAATCATTTATTTCATTTATGCCTTTACAAGCACTTATAAACGTCAAAAATATAACTAAGTTTGATTCTAGTTGCACTGTAAAATCATAAATATGAAATTCCCAAATAACTTCAGCAGTAGATTTAATAAAACTTCAGCAATAGAAAAAGTATAAAAAATCAAAAAATATGTCTCTATTGTTATCAGGCATTTCACCTTGCGGTCAAAATGTTCACGCTCACTTAGGACTATGTACAGTAGACTGCACATCAGTGGTAACTGTCATGCACCTTAACTCAATAATAATAAGTACGATTTTCCTATAAAACTGTTACCACTGACCTGAAGTTGACTGTACAAATAAAAGAGTTCAGTCTAACCGCAGAGCTTTCCTGTGCACGCGACTATAATTTGTATTGTGCGGTTTCTGTTAGGCGTGTGTAGGGATGGTGATCAAATGTAGATCGATTTGTTTCGACTTTATCCAGGGTGAGAATTTGAAATAATACTATTTTTGTAGAATTATGGGACCTTTACGACCACTATTTAGCCCCGCATTTTGGCGAATGAGCCTGGTCAACTTTTCTGCTTCTATTGTAAAAAAGAGATAGAGAAAAGAAGTTGCGAAATATTTGAATTATAGTATTGATAGATTTAGGCAAGATACGAAAAATAAAATCGATATCTGACCAAACTTTTACCAGGGTTTTCCAGTTTTCTGCATATTCTAATGTATTAAAAACTTATCATTCTCCTACCCTTATCCCAATTTTATTTGAGCTTGGCGCAGCATGTTTTCTCCTTCCATATTCGTCTATCTGCCGTCATCTCACAAGTGACATTCTTAAAAACTATGTGCAGAAGAATCTAGAAAGAACTCGCTGGGTGGCCACCAATCATTCACAATTATGCCATATCTACTAACATCTAATTGCCTAAGTATAAATAAAGATATAGTTATACCACTTCCTTTTGCGGTAATCGTAATAATCACTGAAGTCAGGAGTTCAATTCCTGACCCGTGAAACTGTTGATCCACTCGTATTAGTAGGGTTAATTAGAATATTAGAGAGTAATTAGATCTAAGAGTTATGCGTATTCATGATAAACTAGACACAAAGCAATTTGGAACAGGAAGTATCTTATTTATAGAATTTGAAAAAGTAAATGAAGCTAATCTAGTTGATTAAGACATTGTTGAAGACACAAAAAATATGATTGAAGATGTTATGTGGTGAAGTGATTATTCATAATCTTCTTCTTCTTCTTCCTGTACTATTTCCAAGTTATATGGTATATTTCCCATTTCTCTCTATCAAACGTCATACTAACATCCACTCCTCTTATTCATGTCCTCTTTCAGGCATTCAATCTTTAACTTACGATGTAGCACCATAAAAACCAGCTATCATTGAAATCCAAGCCACACCCCAATCATTATAAAGAACTGCACACAACTAGCAGTCTAAATCCCCATCGTTACGCATCGCATGTATTTCGGACCTCTAAAACAATGAAAATTTTTATTTATCACCACTTCACCGTTTGTCGTCTGGGTATGCTAACCGATTTTGGATTCAATGCATCGATCTTTTTCGGTTCTCGATTCATAAATCGATTCGGCACTTGCGAATTCTAAACATGTATTGTATGTAATTAAATAATTGTAATGTGTGGTTCGTAGTGGGATAATTTGCAAAACGTGGTTTGTTTTCGGTTAGTGAAATGTTTTCATTGATATCTAATTTTGAATTTGACATACGTCGCTTTGATTTTGAAACTAAAATCGCCGCAATAATTTCGTCGTTATCACTGCCAACCGGGATTAAACCAAATAGGCTTTCATTTCTACCAAATAAAAGCCAGCCTTTGGGTAACAAGAAGTGGCAAAAAAGTGACTTTGATAAGTACATAATTGAAAAGGCGATGTGACTTGAAAGTTTCAACACCAACAATCAAGTTAAAGTATATAAAAACTAGATTGATCAGATCCTTCGACCTGATGTGACATATATGTACATCCTCCACCAAGTAGTAAAAGACTATTTTATATGCTGTTTTAATGAACCAAGTTTCCTGGTTACCCAAGACCCAGTTCGACTTACTGAACCAAAAGTCACGAAACAAAAAGGAAAGGACAGTAAATCTTATCCTACAATCTTATCTGTATGTCCAAGGAGTATAACTTCAAGTTATTCAGGAGACATCTTTGGACATCGCTTGAATATAATCAGTTTTCCACTAAGTCGTAAATTTTCTCTTTTCAACACCACTCCATTCAATGAATCTGTAATTTATTTGATTATATGAACTACTTAGCTAGAGAGAAGCCTGTGTTTATTTGATTTACTTGCATACATTAGAATTTTATCTCGATGATTTAATGGTATTTCTACAAGGCCTTCATTTCTTCTTTTGTGATAAGATAAAGATATGTTCCTTGTTTTTGTATCTTCATTAACTTTTTTTATTTTGATGGAGACATCAGAATAACCTAACGGAAATTAAAGATTCAATTTACCGAGTGGATTTATCCTTATTTCACTAGCTGCAAACCTAAAATTGACATGCAATTTACTGGTTGCAGTCTTCATAGCCATGTTTTGCTACATTCTTAATTTGAAAGTCCAAAAATTCTTAAATACAATACTTAGTTGAAAATTTTCGCTCCAAAGACAGCATTCGGTCACTTCACTCATAGTAAATTCGTCATGCTGTCCATTTTTGCTTTATTTCTACTTTATTAGAAGTACAGTCACATCTCTTGGCATATTTTCTTGTATTGTTAGTCAAATATGTATTTTGAAATATCACATTTGTTACGTTTGTCGATATTGTTGGAACTTCAAGTTTTCTTTGGCATGTTTCTGTTTTAAGAGTTTTTGTAACTACAATGTCGAAATTATTAGTATCTAGCTTGATTTTTTCTTGCAAATCTTTATTTTTGTCATTTTGATCATTTCCTTTATTTAATTGAGCAATATCATGAGTGACATAATTTTGCATTACTTATTATATTATCTTCTCATTGGCAATTTTGTACGAATTTATGCATCAAGCTATTAGACTTTTTGATGTTAAAAATATCTATCAAGAGTACGCTTTTTCTTTTACAAGCTGATGATGGATCTCGGCCAAGTCCGAGTGCTTGATTTTTATTGATTCTCAGTCTGTATAGCCGCGTTAAAACATTTATATCAGTTATTTATTTGTTCTACAAATAAACCACTTTCCGCTTCATATAATTTTGTCTTCGCTTTGAAGGACAAGATTGTTGCAAAATAAACTGTTATCTCTTCATAAATTGTATGTAATGCAGGATACAAAATAAGGAAATAAACCTGTAATCTAAATATATAAATTGCACTTAACAGTAGGATGCGTACAAGTTTCCAAGACTCAAAAAACTTTTGAGTCTACATCTCCTACCAAAACCTACCAAAAATAAATACCTAAGTGATCATAAAGATATAAATTATACCAAATTCTCACGATTTTATTCACAGCTATCAAAAGACCATCAAAGCTGTTAATCAGCCATAGATGTCACAAAAATAACTTGTCAAATAAAATCCTGCTACACATGTCGATCCATTCCTAAGGTTTGCTTTAAAACTTTAAACGGATTAAAATTCGTTCCTCATTTAGAAAAAAAGAAGTTAAAATTTATAGTTCCTAAAAAACGGGCCGTAAAGACAGCAATAAACCGGCTAGTTCCACTGCCTATAAATCCAGAAAATGACTACCAATCAATGTGTAAAAATAAATTTATAATGTAAATAAATAAGTTTCACCTACAATTTTTATTGTCCGGCTCTATTCGGAGTTGCTCGTTTTATTCCTCACTTCCTCCACCGTGGCGTGAATACGCTAACCAAACATTACCAAACATATTTACACGTTCTCCATACTTAATTTGAACTTTATTGTTTCCTAATTCAAGTCTGCATCTATTTTAGGGACCGCACAGCTTAAAGTTGTAGACAGGCGTCAAGTCATTAAGTAGTCGTCGGCGCTGAGCAATAAAAATTAGAAAACATAAATAAAGTTTTACTGTGAATGAACATAGTACCGAAATACGCGTCTAAAATAATGTTGGACTATATTTGTGTTGCATGGTTGAGCTTATTGAAATGCTGAGTGCAAATGTAGCGAATGTCGATGCAAAAGTGACACAAGCAACGGTTCTACATCATGTACCTAAAGTACCTGCTTTAGTAGAGCCTACATAATTTGCATAAGCATAACTTATAACATCTGCAGAACAAGGACATAAAATAAAAAACGAATCCAATAGAAATCGTTAATGTTTAGCAGCTGAAAAAGAGTATGTACACGTTTCTATTTAGAACAGTTATTAGCTTAACGCAGTTTTAAATATAGACTTTAGTACGAATGAAACGGATAATATGCTGGTATAAAATCGTGTTTATGAAGAGAACGCAAATAAGAAGGGAAATAGCGACAAACTTAAAGGGATTCATTAAAATAATTATGAGAACGTGGTGATGATGATGAAGATGATAGAAGACAAATTGCAAAAACCAATGCTACTATATTTTGTTTTAGAAACACTGTTGTCTTTTAATGATAATGTTAAAAGAGTTACAGTTACGTATATGACTCATAGGATTCCATATAATCCAAAAGGAATAACTAAACGGTCATAGCATCATCCTTTTTTGTTTGTCTGTCACAAAAGTCACGGTCGATTTAATCGAAGTGCATACCTCCTGAATTAAATACGATTTTGTATACTCACAAGGAATACTGATTTCCTTATTTAGGTTCAAAAATGCATCGAAAAAAACTTGTGAACGATTTGTTTAATTCTGATTTGTTGTTTTTTGCAATCCATTTGCGATACTTATTTAGAGAATTTTTATTAGCTTCATCCTTGATAGATTAAGTTATTATTTCATCAAGTTTGTTATATTCTGTCTTATCTTTCTTGTCATCTATGTAACTATTTATATCGTCCATGTATATAATATTGGCTTCCTTTACTTTAACAACATATAATATAGCTTTAAAATTATTAAAACTAATTTTACCGTATCTTATCTATCATGTTATACTGGGTGTCCCATAAGTCCTTTGAAATCTAAATTTCGAATAAAATTTAAATGGCGCGCGGGAATGGCATGCGGGGTGCGGGGATAGCATCAACGGTCTTTGGGAATTCATTCGCCATGGAAAGTTTTACCGTAGCGGACCGTGGTTTTTGTGTGCTTGAGTTTTATCAAAACAATGATTCGGCCACCATTGCGCGTTCATTGCGCGGCGTATCTTTTGATTCCTGTATTAACTGAATTTTTTATGGATGGTAATTTCTTAGCTTTCTTTAAAATGCGCTGTAACGTCGTTCTGGGTGTATTTAATGCATTGGAACGCTTACGAATGGATTGAGTAGGATTTTCACGAACTGACTCTTGCACTACGTCGATGTTGTCTTCCGTCAACGTTGAATCATTGTTGTGATAAAACTCAAACACACAAAAACCACGGTCCGCTACGGTAAAACTTTTCATGGCGAATGAATTCCCAAAGACCGTTGATGCTATCCCCGCACCCCGCATGCCATTCCCGCGCGCCATTTAAATTTTATTCGAAATTTAGATTTCAAAGGACTTATGGGACACCCAGTATTATTTCTCATTTCCAACTTCAATATAAGTCATAGGCTGTTAAATTAAGTAATAATCTTTGTATTTAAATATAATATTTACAATACAATACAGGGTATATGAATAATATAAATTATAAACATTCATACGTGCCTATTCACTTGCTGAAGAGGAATCATTGTTTTCCACTGGGAGAGACGATATCTGTCATGTAAAATATTTTATGTTTACAATCATTCAAAGCTGGAATTGACATATTTTGATGTGTAATTTCTCAATAGCTATACTCGTATTTTTTACATAAGTTATGTAGTCTTTAAAAATTTTAATTTATGTAACAAAGAATATTTGTTGCTAATACTATATTCAACTCTATCTCAATCAAAAGGCTGGCCTATACTTCGGCCAAAGGATATGCATTGAAGTCCAGCGTGGCAATGCAGCCAGCCTTTTGGACACGATCCCCGCTGACAACGATGTGGATGAATTTTTTGATACGTAGTTTTAATATTTCCCACTTTATTATTTTTGTAAATAAGTAGGTAATAAATAAGTATTCTATACTAATATAAATAAAATTTAATCAATGCTATGACTAACGATACCTGCTTCCATATCTTCATCTAAGCTTATCTCCTACGTATTCCTAAAGCATAGCCTATCTATAACTGCTAAACAATCCCTATTAGCCGGACGTGCACGTACGAAGTGAGTTGACACCGCTTCGAAGGGCCATATACGACCGGCATGGCGTTGAAACTCATTATAATTTATAGTCTGTCCCTTCGTCGTATACCGCGAATGTTAAGTCTAGTGATAAAAGGATTTGCCGCGGCGTTTGACGTAACTGTGACGTTTTAGTCAGTTTGACGTTTGAGGAGTATTATGTTAAAGACCACTCTTCTATGCTGGAATTTGGGACAGGCAGTTCCTGGTAGGTGTGTAAGGAAAGTTTAGTCGGTCAAGTTATAAAGCAGTATGCAAATGTAGTTTAATAACTTTATAAATTGGGCAGTTAAAGTCTATGAATTCATTTTGAAACATTGACGGAGCATAAGCAATGCTATATTTCATAATTTTTTAATGAATCGGATACATACAACACTTAATCGTGAAATAGTGATTATAATTGTTTATATGTATGATATAATTCGAGCGATATACATATGCTTACCTACCTAGATGTCCCACACGAAGATGTTCATTCCTTGTAAATTAAAACAAATCTTTTGATAGAACAATTAACATTCTACGGCCTATCAAAATCACCAGCAACAAACAGACAGACACACAAACAAAATCACGCCAATAAAAAACAAGCATCTTACCTCAATATAATTTACAATGATCCAGTAGTTACATGTCATGGGGTTTATTGCCATAATAAATGGCCTGATATTAACAGTCCACGTTTATCCCTTAATAGAAAATATGTGAGTCAGCAATAAAACCTACAAGCTGATCTAAAATCCCTACTAATATTATAAATGCGAAAGTAACTCTGTCTGTCTGTCTGTATGTTACGCTTTCACGTCTAAACCACTGACCTGATTTTAATAAAATTTCGCACAGAGATAGAGTTGACCTTAAGAAAGAACTAAGGATAGTTTTTATCCTGGACTTTTGTAGAATTCTCTTGGAAACGCGATATAACCGAACTCTATGCGGATGAAGCCGCGAGCGGAAGCTAGTAGTCGGCTATAAAACCTACAAGCTGATCTAGAATCTAGACTATAAACTTGTGGTACAAGAGAAATGAATTAAGATATCCATTTGTGCTGGTGTAAAGTAATTTAGCTACTATTTATGATAGACTCGATAGTTTTAATTGGTCTTCTGTAAGATAGTTATCGACTGATTTCGTTTTATTTTTATAGCATGTTTTGGTTAGGTATCTTTCAGTAAATATGTATGTGAAAATCTATTTGATACTAATAATTAAAAGCTAGCTTGGTGGTTGTGGTTTCACCCGCTTCCCTTGGGAACAACTTCACGGCACCCAAATATTATAAAACCTCTTTCGGTAAATGGGCCAAATATTTTGTCAAATTGGATCAGTAGTTCCAGAGCGTGTTCAAGCAAACAAACAAACCCTTTAGCTTTATAAAGATTACAAATTCACATACCGTATGAAAACCTTCTACAAAACTTAGTATAATGAAGCATCAAAGCGACAAACACATCAGACAATACGTAAATCAATCAACAGTTTTTACGACTCTACAAATCGCGAGTGAGCAGACTATGGAGGAAGGAACGATAGTGGAGATGCAATAGGGCAGGTAGGTCAAGCAGGCGTTCGGGTTCCTTGTCAAATCAAACCTACCAAAGATTGGTCTTGATTGATTGGTGATTTTATTTTGAAATAATATGACGTTCCTCGTCCCCTGCACACTTTTATTTTGGCGCGCTACTTAAGAGATTTTAATCTGTATTTCGGATAGCCCGATAAACTGTAGGTTCCTTTACGGGTAGTCAGACGACAGTATGTCTGACAACCAGTCCTAGAGATATTGGGTTGCCCTTGGTTGAGGAGGTCAGATAGGCAGTCTCTCCTCATAAGGCATTGATACTTATTCATTGGTACTTAGCTGCAACTGACTGGAAGCCGACCCCAACATAGTTGTGAAAAGACTCTGTAGAAGATGACTTAACAGATTTTGCGTTATGACATCTCTGCAACATTTAGTTCTCCATGTTACAGTCGGACTAAACGCTCTCTAATAAGACGATTCGCGTTCAAAACACATTCAGGCGAGCTGAGGCCATATCAAATGATGTGTGTACCTATTGTCTCAGGACTTATAGGCTATGTCGGCGCAATAAGTTCGTGAGCTGAGGCCCTAATGGCTGCGATCACAGAGTTTGGAGTGGCTTGGCTCTCGTATTTGGTTCTGTTATTTGTTGCTGAATATTAATTAATAGTTTTATTGGGTTGTGTTTAGTGAAAATCAAGGTCTTTGGTGTGTGTATGTGTGTTGTTTGTTGACTATTGTTTTGTTGTAGTTATTTATTGATGGGGTTTTAAGTAGGTTTGTTTACTTGTTTGTTAGTCGTAGCTGTCAAAATTTTAAAGAATATAGATATGATAAAAAATGTTTCTGAACTTTTCACAACTAGATAAATATAGACGTTTGTCGAAAATGTTTTGGTGCGGTCGAAACGTATTAAATATTTGCGAAATATTTACAGAATTAATAAGGAATTGATGGGCATAACACACTTAACTAAAATAATTTTATCGCACCTTCTTACAAATAAAATATCCAACTCAAAAAAAAAACATTCAAAATCCATCGAAAAAAAATACAAATTCCTACCCAACCTTGAATCTTTAAAACATGTCAAATACATACTTGCGAACAACGTCGTATTATCATTGATATATTATGTACTGTTTGCATTTTTATTTTATTGCATGCATATGCTGACGAACATGCTAATATCATGCATGATACTCTTATGACATCAGCCACAGCATAAGAATAAATAAATCCATTGTTTTCTTTATAAAGATTTTTTGATTCATTGCTTTAATAGATAAGGCTTTGTGTACACTATGTTGTTGTATTAAAAGTAGTTGGCAGTGTTATACTACGTAAAATGTATAATATAAAATGAATATAATATAAAAATATATAGCTTTGGAACATGTCTGGAAAATACCTATTAAAAGTCGTTCTTGGGAAACATAAAGGAATAGGTAGGTACTATTAAGTCTGTAACAAAAACGTACGAAGTAAGAGCTTTTATTTAACTTTAAGAAGTTTATTAAAAAATCTACGTATAATATTTATAATGCAGAAAACAACCTTAGTTGCCGAAACCGTAATATGAAGTGCCTATTTCTTTGTAACCTGTTAAAATAATTCTTTAAGCAATACGTGATAATTAAAAGTTACAAAACTTCATTAACCAGCAATGACAGCCGTGTACATTTTTTGTTTTTTCTTTAATTAAACGATATCACGCATTATTACGGTTCACTGCCAGATACGATCAAATTTACACTAATTACGAAAGCAACTGTATAATTAAATAATGTTAATTTACTTTAACACGAACAAAAACTAAAGTGAATCATCAAATTAAAAGTCATTAACCATTGTCAACAATTCATGTTAGAGTACTACACTGCAAACTTTTAGTCGGCCGATAGTTTGTTTGGGCTCTTAAATCAGTATGAAGATGAATGGTAGTACGCGCATTACAAAGATCAGGTGTTTAGCCGGTATTAGTATAAAGATTTACTTTTAATAAAAGTTGGCAATTATCAACTCTCGGCCGACTGTTTAGTCTGCAGTGTTAGTGTATGGTTTAAATACTAATTAAAAAGTATTGTAAGTCTCTATTTTCGTTCAGCAACTTTTCTATCACTTCAGCCGTAACTCATAGTGCTGCCCTATTCCTAGTTCATATATTTATCGACATCGATAAACAGGTCTCACAACTCCGACTAATTTAATGCTTTATAATTATTTAGATTCTTAATAGGTGGTTTGCGATATAATAACAGCTAATTAAGAGTTTAACATAGCATAAACATAAACCGACTAATAATCTCAATGAGTAATCTAGAACGTACAAGATCAAATAGTTTAAACTGACCCGCGTTATCTACAAGTTAACTATGCGAAATAAAACGTACTTAATCTGTATTAGTGTTAGAAGTCAAAGATAAAAGCTGCATTTGTCATTAAAAACGATATAGTTACGTTAATTTGTCGAAAATATTCTCTTGATTAAGGGTCTAGAATGTTAAAAATGCAGCTAAAAACACCATCGATGCAGGCCGGTTACGTTTCTGAGAAGGGCTCGGAACAATTCCGCCGCTAAAAACAATTAAATCGTAATTAAGGGCCGTATTAAGAGACGCGGCATGCGTCCGCGCATTGCCGCACTCATTTTAGGAAGAGGGTTGTGAAAGTATCGATTATTTTATCGAGTTACTTGTTTTAATTTTAAATGTAATAGGTAATAACTTTTCATTTTTAGTAAATAGGTAGTCATAGTCAAATAAGTACATTTTCAAATTTAAAATGTTCATTCTGTACATGATTATTGCAGCTGCTACTGTAGAAAATAATACTTATACATATCATGTATATAATATTATATTTAAAGTATACGATGCAGTTGAAAGTTGAACAATACAAGGATTTGTTATTAATAATTGCGTAGGCGTCACGACCAACACTTTCTCTTGCCAATTTTAATTTATCGCGAAAGTTACGATTGATATAAAACTTCGAAATCACTTGACACTTTACAAAGCGCAAAATAAGAACAAAATCCACCATTAATCCGGCGTATTCGAAATTCAAAATTCACGATTCGATTTTTGAATGGCCGATAAAAGTCGACACTCGAAACGCCCGCCAATTTTGCATGCATAAACATCGTAAATCTCATTGAATGAAAATGAGTATCGATATATCGATATCGGGTTTTACGATCGATTCATTACTCGAGTATAAGTCGTGGCCTTATTGAGGACAATGCTCGAGTCACGTCCCTAACAATCACATCTTCATTAATTACGGAAGGAATTTTTCCGATGGTAGCCTATGGGATAGTGCTCCAGTGATAAACTGCAGCGATTAGGCATTTTAAAGAAATACAATAATAATTCAGTTAGGTATTTATGTTAAAAACATACCTATTTTTTTAGTACTGGGCCACACTCTAGGATTAGATGAACATTTTTGAGTAGGTATTTTAGTATATACTAGGTTAGTCAGATAGTAGTAATATCAAATGTACATCCAACATATGTATTTTTCAAGATTCAATAGCTTGACTTTACTTGACTCATTAAAACGCACTTTACATTTTCCGCTATAACACGCACCATACCCAATTTCTTCGTAAGTGATAATGACGACTCGTAAGTCGTACGACTCTCAATTTGTCGCACGAGTTTTTGTCGCCGCGACTTGTCGAGATTCAGTCGCAATTAAGACCGTTTCCCATGTCTATGTAATTTTTAGGCTAATTAAAGTTATATAAAAGGCAAACACAGGGGTAATGAAGATTTCTTTACAATATAATTATTATATCAAAACTTGGCTGTACCGGTTTTTTGGGGGAGTGATAAGATGACAGATTTGGACATAACAACATTTCTCGTCATGAACGATGATACTGAAAAGGCAAAAAGATAATTAAAAGTCTCACTAATTTGTGTTATTAAAAGGTGTAAAAAGTTTCTGATCAAAGCGCTTAGCACGATGACCTTTTCAAGGATGATGCTTTAAATATAAAAGCAAAAACAAATTTAGACTAGCAGTAGAAAGATTTTAGAAGTCTAGCAGGTACATTTACAGACAAATAAACTCACAAATCAGACCACAAACCTCTTGACGATGTCAAACGAGACTTCAATTGCAAAAACAATGTAGGTCGCGACAACGATGCATGAAATATTGTCGAGATAGATCTGAGGACAGCCGGACTTGTGTCAGATGCATCTACAATTTATTTCTCAAGATACCGTTGATAGGTGATTACGATCTCAAAGAGGGTACAGGTAATATTGAAAGGAGAACAGAAAGATAAAATAAAAATATAATTTATGTAGATGGAGATTTTCTATGTATGGAACTTTTAAGAAATATAAATAATGCTAACGAAATAATAGATACTAATGTTAGAGAAAAGGTAGTTTCTACAGAACGTGAAGTTCTTGTAAAACTTATGGATAATTTGACTGAATTGGTTAAAGTTACAAGTTAGTGTGTTACTGAATATAATAGCACTCACGACTATAACAATTCACGTTTGGTGTGAGAATGGTTAAAAGATAGTAAATGATCTTAAACGAGAAGAAAAACATGCAGTTTGAAAAATATTCTTGAACTTTACAAGAACTTTACTAATATCCTTATTTATAGTAGTTGCAAGAGTAATTACAAAATCTTGTTAGAAGAATATTAAAGTTTCCACATTACTAGTGAATTAATGAAAAGGAACGCAAAGTCTTCTATGATAGGAATTAATGTATGTTTACGTGTCAATCGTGCTATTCGCCATGCAAATTATAAACGTTGTTAACATCAAACTATGTAAGGTCTGTAATGAGCCAGGTTTGTTGAGGCACAACGGTTACTAGTGACATAAGTTAGCTAGCAAGCAAACCTTCATTGAGTAACATGTTTTCCTCATTTAACTTTAAAGCTAATGCAGCACTTTTATGGCCAAATACTGAAACGCCACTTAATTTTAAGGAGAGTTCAAACATCATTCTGCATCTGTAACACTTATGTTAATTTCTGCGACTGAAATACTTTTAAGTAGAACTTACAAGTTAAGTATTGTTTGACTATTTCCTGGATAGATGACTAATCTACATTTCTAAGAAGAAATAAATATTTAAACTCAAATAGATTCATACTAAAATAAAGGCGCCAAAATTAACAACCGAAGCACTGTTATGAAAATGATTTTATGTCTTCCGCAACCCACGAATGAACAGACGCTAAATTAACAGAAGCGCAATAAACACATACACTAGCTAATGAGTGCCAAACTAACGCCAACAATGATACAATATTGCAATAAAATAGTCTAAACACGTACATTAGTTACAAACAACTTAATACAAACCGGGTAATTCGTCTCGCTCGCTCGTAAAATGAAGACATAATAGAGGCAATTGAAGTAACAACACACAGGCACGCAATCTTAACACGATCCCATTTACACTTTTTGTTTAACCGTACAAAACATTCTAATTTAGCAATTCCAATGCAGCTACCGAATTTAAAGGCGGAAATATAATTAACAGTAATTATCTCTTTGTTTCAGAAGCAGAAATTGGCTGTATGGAGGAACAGTTGAAAAGAACACGACATTTCGTAATCAACGATGCGCAAGATTATAATTTATAAGTACAAAATGACGTTGGTGAAGATACACGGGATCAGGTTGGAACTGACCTGACAGAAGATTTTGTAAACGGTGATAGAAGTAATCTAGTGGTTGTGATTGGACTTTCAAAGAGTGATGAAGTGTTGACTGTTAGTGGTGAAGGACTATGATGTCGCAGTGCTAGGACTGTAAATAATGCCTGATCGGGAGTCGGTGGGAGGTCCTGGGAGTGCAGGCAGTGGTTTCCTACCACTACAGTTCCCCTCGGCGTTTGCCGCATTCCATGCTTCGACCCCGCCCGGCACCCCCACTTCAGCTATGCATCACGCTACACATTATCATCATCATGCCCAGTAAGTACCTAGTTTATCATAATTTTTATCTGCCTAACTTTTGTTCAACTTCTTTCTAACTAGCTTCCAGTCTAACCGGATGCAGATGAGTACCTGTTTTTATTTCAGGTCATTGCATTCGGACTACATATTTAACATCGAAATCATTATTACTAATAGCAACTGTCAGCTCAATCAAAAATTCTTAAAAACCTCATATTCAATTCTTAATGTAAATGTAATTTAATAAATGCACATTAATAAATACTCAGTCCACTAAATTAACTGCAGTAATAAAGATATTATTGATGATGATTCGTTTATGAAGATAGACATCGCCATGTTTTATTAATGTGACTTGGTGTTTATCCTTACAGCTTACAACTGGAGCATTAGTCAATTCATCTTTATTACCTTTGCAAATATTTAGTATTGAGTATCGTCATTTGCCAAGCACACTTAGTTCTATCATCGGTTTAGTACCTCGCTTATCATAATCTAGCCTCTGAACGGCGGAGCGCTTTGCTATCGACGAATCCATCTACATATGTAATTTTATTATGATTCGCTTGCGAGGCAAGTGTCCTTTAATATTACGATCGCTTCACGTTACCCGCTCGCTCCTAAACGTCAACCACGTTTATTGGCCAACCTCATAAAATAGAGTGGTTCATTAAACATTTTACATGCTGCGAAACCCTTTTTATTACATAATTGCGTGTGTTACCTTTTTAAGTTAACTGTAATTCAAAACATCGACTTTGTTGTACTCATTTTCAATTAAAACTGTAACTGCATTATCTACTATATAAAAATAAGTCCGGTTTTCCTCCCTGACGCTATAACTCCAGAACGCACGAACCGATTTCCACGGTTTTGCATTCGTTGGAAAGGTCTCGGGCTCCGTGAGGTTTATAGTAAAGAAAATTCAGGAATAATCAGGAATAATTCAACAGAAAAGTGGGTAAATCGTTTTTCACATACAGCGCCATCTCTGATACATCTGCGCACCAAGTACCAGGATAGCATAAGTTACAAGAGCTTAGCTTAGTTACCAGTTCTCAAGTATCGACGCTATTGCCCACCTCACCTCATGTACTAGGACAGCATAATAAAATACATGAACCAAATCCATCGGGATCGCGGAATTTCGATGCAACTACTCACCATGTACCAGGACGGCATAACTTACAAGAGTATTCCAATCTCCCGTCGACGCTATAACTCCTTTGTATAAAGAAAAGCGATATCTCAATCATTTCAAATTCATGAAAGATATCGGTGGCGAAACGGAGTTCGCCGGGTCTGCTAGTCAGTAATAAAATTCATATTTGTTTCTTATGCACCTTTATGCATATGCCGTTCCATTAGTAATATTGCCTTTATTCCCACTTCACTAACTTTTTTACGTCCTGCGAGGGAATTTATATCAGGAGCAGGTAGAGAACTTTTAGATTAGATTAGAGCCGGCGTATTAACTGTGGTTTACGGCCGGCCGACCATAAAATCCCTTCCAGGTGAGACAACGTGTTACTTAATGATAATTTATTGCAAAACAACGGACACCGTGAGCCGGTCAGATTTGACGACAACATTAATCTTCGGTAACTGGGCGATATAAAAATGGCGTCGTAAACACCAAAAAAGGGTCGGATCGGCACCTGAACCGAAGCGGCGACTGATGAACAGGAAGTCGTCAAAGGAATTGAGACATTTACAATGTTAGGACGGACTTTAATAAAAGCAGGACGGTGCGTTTCAACAAATGAGTTACTCGCTGTGCTCAAAGGGTGCGTGATGTATGGCGGCGGCCGCTCGAGCCGCCCGACTGAAATGATTAATGCCTCAGTACCCAGCCTCAAGGCACGCCTCGGCTTTACCCTCACACTGCGCCAAGAGAATTTAAAATGTTAATTTACTAAGCACTTGAACACAGAATCACCTGATGTATGTGAATGCACTAGGCCTTTACCTCAATGGCAATATTTTATGCTCTCTACTTGAGAGTTTGAGTATCAATAAGAGTTGATAGCTGGAGATCGAAGCCAAGTGTGTTGGCTGCGTATTGAAGACGATCCTTAAATCTTCACACGAGAAAACACTTTGCGATGAAGCCGGTCTCAATATTTAAAGGCTCGATGCACGAGCAATAAACTCGTTATTTCCTACGTCTTATTTATATCGGTTGTGCAACTCGTTATGGTGAATGTAAAATCGGGTATGAAATTGGTTGTATAAAGACGTCCGCTTTCTCGGAAGTCCAGTAATCCTTTATCCACGGTCCACGGCGAAGGATTTCGTCGCCGGATGGGTGTACCCATTAACGACCGTTTCTTGGTGCCTCATTTAACCCGTTGCTGCGATAATTGCCACCACGTGTTTATTTCCAAGCGTTCTAATTATAGCACGCACAATGGGTTGGACACGATCGGTTATTTTGGCTCCGTTCGCTCCGTCAAAGTCAATTTTGTCCAGCCACAAAGGAGGTGTTGCGAGTCGTCTGTCGTTTGATTCATTAAGTACAACTCTTTGAACTGATGTATAGGTATCGCGCGACTTCGCCTATTAATTCCGATTCAACCTTTTTAGCTCCGGCTTGGTGCGCGCTGCGTGTCGTATTAGTTTGTCGTTTTGCATCATTGGAGTTGTTGCCACCATTCCCACCTGCTGTTCTTTTTGTTGTTACATTTATCTTGTGGCCATTCACTGCTTCGGAGTTCGTATCTAATTATACTTCGGGGACGTTATTTATCGTTGGGTTATCTAATCTTTATTTGCTATGTATTGAGCAATCTTGTTTGTACATAATATGGTTCCGAGAATAATAGCGTCTCCTGGGAATAGGGAGATTCCGTTAGCGTCCACTTGCGTCAAAATTGTGTTGGTAACTTGGGTTGCACATGTGTCGCCACAAAAGCTCAGGGCCACAATAAAAGCGCCATTCAGCCGCCCGCATCCCACTCCGTCCTCATTGTGAACGTCCTGGCTTCACAAATCATCAAAGAAAAAACCATTATTATTGACGTAGAGACAAAAGGCGTTATCGAGTCGTGATTGGGCGTCGTGTGTGGTTCACTATTGTTTCTGCTTGTAACACGAAATCCTCCGCCAATTAGGTGCAATAACTCTATCATTTATATCATCACTTAGGTATAAAAAGTGTAAGTTTTATTCTGATCTGACATACGATATTTATTTAAACGTTCCGAGATTTGGTGTCATCGATAGCTTTTTTCTGAGATGTAAACATAGACATAGGTATTGTCAATCTGATATGTTTGGAGTCACCAAACATTTTGTCATCAGCTATTTTGATCTTTGTCTCAAGTATGGTATGTGAAAAGGACAGGCAGTGTTTGCGCTGGACTTACATTCTGTTGTTACAGTTTTTGTAATGTTAATATTTGAACTATGGAAAATTATGGATGTCATGAATATAAAGAAGACTAATTACGTTACATAATGTGGAAGAAATCTTAGTTATTATCATAAGACTGACTATAAAATCACAAGTCCAGAGAAAGATACCAAACAAAATGAAGCTGTGTAAGTTCAAAATAAAATATCTGCTTGTAAACTTGAAATTGAGACCTAGACCAATATGTTCCCACAAACAATCAACTATTGTTTTAAAATGTACAAACTAACAAAAGTCAATATTACCATTCTCATTGAAAGATTTATTAGTGCTGAGCTACTGAAGTTATGAGACTTGAAATTAATAATAAACAAAAGAAACTAATTACTGATGTTTTTGAACAAAAAGTAAGTAAATGAAAAAGAGATTTATCGCGACGTTCTTGTAACGAATGCTGGACCGTAAAAGACGGAGCCTTTGTTGTTACCCTCCTGCGAATAAGTGGAGTTTTAAACGATCGTTATGAATATTTGTGGTCTTAAAGCCAGTAAGGTATAGCTGTTAGAATCTTTAAAATATCTTCACTCATGTTATGACCAGGGACCATTTTGGTTACCCATTGAAAGGGTTTTTGATAGGGTTTTGACAAAGTGTTGTTTTAAAACCAATTTCATATTTGTTACACTTTTTTACGAAAACCCTTATCAATGGAAAACCTCTTTCAAACCCTTTCGATTTGATACCTGTATATTCAAAAACCCATTCTTAATGGGTTACACTTTTTTGTCGTAAGACGTTTTGAACGGGTTACCCCTTCAACGACTGTAACAGAGTTACCCGTTGGAACTACAAACATTGTAATTTTATATCTCGTGCCTTTACTTTAAAGTTCTAAACTACAATACGGCCGTTGTATCTTGGCGAGTCTGAACTAGTGATGTAAAATGAAAAAAAAAACGATTTGTATTTTTTCACTTTATTGAAAAAAAAAGGGATATTATAAATTGCATATCAAATAAATAATCGCCTATCAATAAATACTCATCATTTATATTCTTTTTTACATCAAATAACTTACTTCACTACAAATAAACTAAATGTTTAACAAAACTCAAACTGCAGATAATTCGAAATGATACATCAATATGACATTGCTTTTTTTATTATAATGCAATACAGTTAAATTTATTCTTGTACAAAAATACTACATACATAGCATTAATACTGACTGCACAGCAAATTTTCCATATTTCATAGCAAAATAACTATCCCAGTCGCATATTAACCAGTAAGTACAACAAAACCTATTCATCATATTTGTCTTAATTTTCAAGAAGCCATGCTCGGCCAATTTAATGATTATTATAACAAAAAAATCCTGTCACATTGCATTATTTCTAAAACCAGAACAAATTAACTGAAAAGGTTCGCGGCTTCGCGCGCTTTTTCATCACTGGAGTGCAGAGTGGCGCGAGCGAGTAAGATAGAGTTCAATTAAAAAACATTGTATTAAAAATTGAAGCTAGTAACGAAAACGAATCGCTGCAAAACCGACTCCACGTAGTCTTGTTTGCCTACCCCTAGAGTGCAATTCAAAACCGCGTAGGCGCGGAGGGGCGAGGCGGCCTGCGAGCTGAGGAGCAGGTAGTTTTAACGCTCGCCGACGCGGTTGAGGCTGGCCGGCTCTGCCGGCCAGTAAGCCGAAGCTGCGGTGGTGAGCGTGAAAATCATCTGCGACGATAAGCTCGCATGGGACCGCCGGAGCCCCGCAGCGCCGGAGCCGTGACAGAAGCCATGCTTGCTGCATGTTGCATGCTTACTTCCATGTTGCATGCCTGCTTACATGCTGCATGCCTGCTTGTATGCTTCAGGCTTGTTTGCATGCTTCTTACAGGAAAATAAAAATTCCAAAACTATGCCAAAAGATGATTCTGACTATAAACATTCTGAAATATGATATTATAGTAGTAGCCTTTTAATGACTACTTATATGAAATGTATGCTAAAAGGAAATACTGACAATGACTGACAATGCACCAGCCCCATTTTTAGGGTTCCGGACCTCAAAAGGAAAAAACGGAACCCTTATAGGATCACTTTGTTGTCCGTCTGTCTGTCTGTCTGTCTGTCTGTCTGTCTGTCTGTCTGTCTGTCTGTCTGTCAAGACCCTTTATCTCAAGAACGCGTGGACGTGTCAAGCTGAAATTCACATGAAATACTCAGGTCTATTGCCCCTTTAAGCTGTGAAAATATCAAACTTCTAAGCCAAACCAATCAAAAGATACAACCGATTATGTCGATATTTTCAACAAATTCTCGACACTCGCAAAGGAATCAAAACCTACAGGGTACTTCCCGTAAACTCAGAATCTTGAAATTTGGCATGAAGCATTGTTATATAATGCAAATATAGGAAAAATTGCGAAAATCTCATTTTTTTTTGTTATATAATATAATAAAAATATTTTAATAAAATGAAACTTACTACCTTATTTCTCACGAACGAATAAAGGTACCAAATTGAAATTTATACCAAATACCTAGGTCTATTGTCCCTTTAAGCAATGAAAAAATCAAACTTCTAAGTTAACACGATCAAAAGATACAGCAGTTTTATCGACACCTTAGACGAATTTCCGTCACACGCTAGGGAATCAAAACCTACAAGGTACTTCCCGTGAGGTCAGAATTTTGAAATTCGGCACGAAGCAACGTTATATAGTACAGATAAAGGAAAAATTGCGAAAATGGTAAATTTGAAGTTACATAAAATATTAAAATATTATTTTTGCTTACATGACATAAAATATTTTTTTAATAATTATAAACTTACTACCTACCCTTTTTCACGTAGAGATATTAAAGTTTTGAATAAAAAGTGAAATTCATATCAAACTTTATAAAATTCTTAAATATAATGGCCTCTAAACTATGAAAAATTTTAAATCATTCAAAGGTCATTGGGCACCTTAGTATGAAAACCATACCCACGGCGGATACGAACGAAATATAGCACAGTATAATGATACAGGCTCTGATTTACTATGGCATTAGTCGCATCAATGTAAACCATGGGAATCTAGAGAAAATCAGGTGTAAACATCAAATATTTTCCTCATTTCAATGGGGAATTTAAACGACCAAGTTTGACGGATTTGAGAAATCATTTCTTTGTAGTGAAAGAGTATACTCGCCGTTTATTTCCATTGTCATCAGGTCAGGATCTGATGATGGAAATCCTGAGAAATCGAGGGCAACTAGTCGTCAGGCGGTTTCGAAAAAAACCTGAAACTGGGGCTCTTTAGGTGATTAATCCCTCAAAAATAAAAGATCCCATTCCTGCAATGGCTGCTTTAACCCAAGTTAGTAGTGAATTCTCATCACCTAAAATAAAATAAGCTCCAACACAAGGTTACGTTATAAATTGTAAAGGAGTTCCCATAACTATATCTGATCTTAGCTGTCGATCCCACAATGGCAGTCAAACCTATCTTTGTGGAAAGTCTTCGCCAATACGAATAAAATAAGCCCAAACACGTGGTAGTTGCAACATACCGTTCGGGAGTTCCCTTGACTCTCTGTAGTCTCCATAATCAAATCAGCTCCAAACCTTCACTGTTTACCAGTTCCCTCAAAAATACACTCACATGTCTGGTTATGACTCGATGCGTGCCTACAATATTCATGAGTTGCCCTCGATTTCTCAGGGTTTCCAGATCCTCATCAGATCCTGGTCATCCGGATGTGCACCTTCCTTCTTTATGAAAAGTCTTTAACAATAAAAACTAGCATTGCAACCTGTACAATCCTCTGAAACTGCTTGTCTTTTATATTTTTCAAACGATCCTGGACATTCGTCTCCATGGAATTTTAATAAAATATTTATATTCAAAGAAACGTCATACCATTCTCCAGGATTTAAAACTACTTTGATTCATGTCCGCCACTTTTTACAAAGCGGGTCAGATATGCCCCATGACCCTTAAGACATAATTAGTTATTTTCAATCAGATTTCTGAATGATGACTATAAAATGTTGTATATAAATAACTTTAATAAAATAACTTTTACAAGGTACTGGCCTACTATTTTAGTTATATTATAAAATATAAACTATTTTGACTCTCGCGAAATTACCATAACTACGATTGTTCTAAACTGAACGGTTAGCGCGAAACTCACTTTTTATCTATACAGCATTTGTACGGAACCCTCGGTGCGCGAGTCCGACTCGCACTTGGCCGGTTTATTTTTAAGAACTATAGTATGTATGTGCAAGCATATCATCGGACTTGCGATCCGACTCAAGTACGTGGCGCCACCTGCAGAAGCTAAAAATGTTGCCTATTGGGCAAAAAAGGAAGCGTGAACGCTTATAAATAATTCAATAAATTACAATTTTGTATTTAATTTTTTTTTTTTTGCTGATCTCATTATGCCGTAATTAATAAATAATAAGATGACTGTGACTAATAAAAAGCTGTTTTATTCAGAAAAACTGCTGTAAATAATATAAAAATAGAAGCTATATTTAAAAGAAAAAGAGTTAACATGTATAATGTGCGTTAAGATTATTAGCTGTGCATTGATGAAAAAGCTTTTGCTTTAGGAAAAATCGCTGTACGCTGCGAAAATAAATTGTAGTGTGTTTAGTGATATTTTGAGTTGAATATTTTGCTGTGCAATCAGTAATTTTGATGGGAATTCGGAATCTTATTGCATAGAAAAAGGATATTTTTTGATTTGCGTTTAAATACTACCCAAAAAAAAACATGAAAAAAAACTTTGCATCGTTGTTTTTTTTCTAAATTTGGTTTTTTTCTAGCCTATGTTTTAGTTCAATTTTCAAAATTTCCCTTGTGTTGAGTTAATATCAATGATTATTTTTCCGACCCAAATATCGACCAATAGAATTGCACCATTCGACGTCACGTGGTACAACCTACATGGTATTATACTGAAAATTTTTTGAATATTTTCTCTGGTCGTTGCTACGTCAAACTGACAGGTTGTGGCCGACATTTGGGACGGAAAAATAATCTCCCGAATACCACACGAGCTTCATAATTATCTGGCATTTCCCTCAAGGTTCCCTGCAAACAAATAAAGTCGTCAAGTTTTTCAGGAAAAATCACTCGCGCTTCGCGCTCGTTATTTTTTAACCTGAAAAACTTGACTCCTTCATTTGTTTGCAACGAACCTATCGGAAAATACCCGATAATTTTGAAGCTCTTGTGGTATTATAAGTGAATGTTGCCAATATTTTTATGAAAATTTGGTACTGTTTTATCAGAAAAGTACAGTAGATTCAAAAATAAACCTAAGACTCTATTATGTAATCTTAAGTATTAATCTTTAACGGTAAATGCCCTAACAATTTTAGAGTTATTATACTCTTGAAAAAAACAAGGCCCAGAAAAAAAACTGTTTTTTATCAGGTTTTTTTTTCACATTAAAAAAAAAACGGTTTTTTTGCAACACTAGTCTGAACATAGGCTCTGCGAACTTTAGCGCATCAGATCGTCGCTTGACCTGCTGAGGAGTCCGTCTGTCACACACCACCTGGCACTCTAGATAAAGAGATGCGTCCGAGATATCAGAGAGGAAGGCAGAGACGTGAAATTTTTCTGGCTGAAGGCCCACGTGGGAACTCCAGGGAAAGAGAGCGAACCAGCTGGCCAAGGAGGCCGCTCTGACAGAAGATACAGCGGAGTACAACAAAGTTCTCGTATCGTACGTGAGAAGGAAAATAGGGGGACCATCAGAAAGTGGCAAGCGCGATATGAATCCTGCAGCACAGGAGCGATCACAAAAGTGTTCTTTCCAAATGTCCTTGCGGCAAAAAGAACACCTAAAGAAGCTGTCCTTACACCGACACACATCCAGATCCTAACCGGGCATGGAGGATTCTCCGCGTATCTCCACAGATTCCACCTCAAAAACCCAAAGTCAAAGTCCCTCGTGCGTCTGTGACAGCTGCGATGAAACAGTCTGGCACCTGCTTTTCGAGTGTCCAAGGTTCTGATGCCCATCGCACAGCTTCTGGCATTCGGAGGAGACGGAGTGCCAGGCATAAGACTGTGTGGAGTCGCCTTTTTTATGAACAGGGAAGCGGAAAAACTAGCCATAAGCTTCTGCATAGGCTCGAGTCGAGCTGGAGCTCGAATAACCATTGCACCAGGCCTCGCCGCCCTGATCAACGGTTGCACCACCAAGACAACCAAAAAAGGCAGCAAGTACCATGCACTGCCTCAATTGGAAGTAGCCTCTCACCGATGCCGACTATTGCGATTCAAAGGCAAGACGATCACAATACTTGAGTGGAGGGAGGAGACTCTATTCATTCAGGCGTGCTCACTTCTACAAAAGATCGCAGATGCATAAGAAGAATCGCCAGCCATGGCTCGCACCATAAGCGTCGACGCGATAGCAGTTGGATGGAAAAGGGGTGACGTCGCAGACTGCTTCGGCTGTTTAAAAGCCTCGGAACATCATGAGGTGGTAGAATACGAGGACAGAGGGGAAACCTTGAATTTCCTTAAAGTCCCCGGAAACCCTACAGCCGGCGCGACGAGTCCCACGAAAAGTCCAACTGCGCAAAGCGGGTCTGAGAGAGCCCACCAAAAGCCGCAAAGGAGCAAAGGAATACCACCAGCAAAGAGGAGCACGCTCGTGCGCGGAATCGCCTTAAAGCTATCGGTTTATTCCTGAGCGCCATGCTCCCATCGGTCAGTCGCAAATCACCAACAGCGAATCAGGAATCAGCAGTGGAGCGGTTTTTCCGAAAAAAGCCCAAAGAAGCCTAAGCCTACAAGAGCGGACAAGGGGCAGGTCAGCCCACCGACCCTCGCGATGAGTTTAGGCACCACGGACCATGTCAAAAGCGCTTTCCTGGAGTACGTTTGCAGTTGTAAGGGCCACAAAGGAGGTAAATCTTAGAACTTGCAACAAGATCATGCTGACCTTCCGTCGAGAAAATGAGGGTCTGCTCCGGGTATTGCTCAAGGACGCAGAGGCGGCGGTGGACGACAACGCCAACTCCCAAGTCATTGCGGGGGAAATGACGGGGTCGTACATGGCCGCCTACAGCGCAAAGAGCGGTTTCGTGGCCCTGGACGAAGAGGCAACGGAGTGAACCGGCAAAATAAAATTGGAGACGCCACACGATGACCCGATAGTGGTTACCGCCAAATGTACCAAAATCATGATGGAGGATAGTATCCTTGAAATGGCACAGACCGTTTCTGGGACCTCAGACACCTCAGCATCGACGGAAGCTTGGGCGGTACCCAATATCAGATGGGTAAATGGGGTGCCGGGGTGCGGCAAAACTACCTGGGTGGTGAAACACTTCGACGGGAGGAGGGATGTCGTAGCCACCACGACAACTGAAGCGGCCAAAGATCTAAGAGGAAAGCTTGCGCACCAACTGTGAGATAGAGCGAAGACAAAGGTGCGCACTATGGCCTAAATTTTAGCCGGGTTCAAGCCAAATGAGACATGTGTCCGCTTGACGGTAGACGAAGCTCTCATGAACCACTTTGGGGCCATAGTCATGGCAGTAAAGTTGTCTGGTGCAAGCGAGGTGGTCCTCATCCGAGACGTGAATCAGCTACCATATTTGGACAGGGATAATCTTTTCCCATTAATGTATACCCGCCCATATCTGGTGGCTGGCATCACACAGGAGCTGCTCTGCACCCACCGTAACCCAATGGATGTGGCCTTCGCACTCAGCATCGTCCACTCCAAAACGTCGCTGTCTCATGTTCATTCCCTGAGCTTGAAGGGTTTTACAGGAGCGCAAGTATCGATCACCGCCCAAAACACCCTATTCCTGGTTCATACGCAAGAAGAGAAATCTTCTCTTATTAGCCAGGGATACGGGTCCGGTGAAGGGTCGCGTACCTTAACCATTCACGAGGCTCAGGGACTGACATACGACAGCGTCGTCATCAATTCATGACAGCGTCTCCCACGCGGTAGTGGCAGTGTCGAGACATACGGCTAGCTGCGTCTACCACACAGATGACGCCGACGATGCCACCGGCCGCTTCATTAAGCGAGCGATGGACGCGCCAATAAAAACGGTCGTCGAATACAACCTCAAGACGGCCATGCAACATCGAGACTCCACTGTCATGTTAGCCCTACTAGCACTCGCACAGTCCCTAGTCGCTAGCGGGAAATGAGACCAGTCCCCAATCCGTTCCTGTCCCATAATCTTGTCAAACTAAGTCCATTTGTATAGTGTTAAGTATTGTGTAATAACAATTCTGTATTGTATATATATACATATATTTTATAAAATATACATAAACATAAACATACATAAATACGCGGTGGACTCACATAGTCTTAAGACTAGAAGTCAGTAGACATATTAGGTTTTTGTGAGGCCAAGACGGCGAAAATTATAAAGTAAAAATCTAAATATGTAAAAGCGCGGACTCAAGTCTGCGGTAAGGTTTTATTAATAAAAAAACTTTAGCGCGTGTACAATCATGAAAAAAACTGTACACAAAACAATCATAGACACTAAATAAAAAACTCAACAATACTAATAAAACTCAACAACAGTAACAACGAAAATTTTTGTAACCGACTGCGCTCAAGACATTAAAGACGAGTAAGAAACATTCCAAACTTTCAAGGTCAAAATCCATTCCCCTTCTCCAACGTAATTTAAAAAATAATTTGATTTAAAACCCTTTGAAAACCCTGACAAACCCTTTCAAAGGGTTATCTACTTCAATTGGATATCATACATGAGCCGGTAACATCTTGTACTAGTTAACTTATTGAAAGGGTTACCCTAACGTCAGGGTTTTGAAAAGGCTATCACTACCAAGAGATAACACTTTTATTGACTGCAGCCATACAACCTGTAACCCTTTCGAAAGAATTAACTTATATTCGGGGTTGTACGGTCCCTGGTTATGACACCATTGTCAATGTAAACGTGGCTATTGTTACAAACTTTGAGACTAACATAAAAGTGAAATACATGAATGAACTTGTCTATAACATGACTCATGTTACTGATGCTGCTTCGGATCTTTAAGTCGATATAACGGAAGCGAAAAAAATAGCACCTATACCCAAATAACTTGCTAAAAGCCTTCCGTCTAACACCATTATCTTGGACCAGAACCTTTTTTTGTCGTAAAATTCTCGTCCCCAAATTGACCAAAATGGTCTCCGATCGGTCAATCACTATAAAGTAGTTCCGGTCATAAATTGTCCCTCTACATCCCGTTTGACTGTCGTTATTGTCCTGACCACGCCCCGGGTATAAATAGTCTAGCTGTGGAATTATCCTGGGAATAGGACTGTTCCGGAAGGTTTAATAGCTTTTGAAACCAGATGTAACTACTCTTCGTTTAATACGCGGAGTTTATTCGCGAAATTGTTCAACTTTCTTAGAGTTCTTCCGGGATCAAAGAATGTCTGTTTTAAACTGTCTGGTTTCGTGATTGGAATCATTTGTTTCATCATGACGTCAGCTATCGTCTCTAAAATATTCTCCTATTAGGTTTTATGGGATTTTCTCTGTTTGCATCAACATTTGTGTTCACATAATGTCATCATTACTCAACATTTTTTATAGTCGTGTTAACATTGCTGACTTCTGTAGTCCATCTAATTTATTGTTTTACAACAGGTTTTTAAACTCTATTTCCATAGCATCATTCAGTTCTCCCATTCAAGAATCTCCAACAAAGTTCAGTTTATTCAAATGCCAAACGAATTCGGGTTAATCACTTATAACTCATCACTAGTGTTCATGTGACCTCCCACTTCGGTCTAAAAATACCCTCTGCTAATAACTATACTCTTATTGTAGGCAAATTTTGTTTGTCACACTTCGTAATACGTGCCACCGTATGAATATTACATTACTGTTTAATAAACTATGCGTTATCCTGTTTAAAAATGGTTAAATAATTAATTATGTAAGCAAGTTCCGTGGGTGGGGACTTCGAGAATGAGTTGTGGACTGTCTCTATACATTCATTCATATCAAAATATATTACTGTAGCATTTATAAGTGGAGTCACTTTGAAAAATAAGGTCTCGAAAAAAATTCGAAGTTTATAAGAAATCAGTTCAAGCTTAGCGAAATTGGGCGTCAATGGAAACTTATTTTTTAAATCTCCAATAATCGCCATCTGGGCTATAAAAACGTTAATAACGAAGGAGAAGAAAAAGAGTGGGGTCATGCAACGTCGCGTGTGTACAGTAGCCGAACACGATCGTGCGCAGACGCAGCTCTGCTCATTAAAATCTTAAGGTGCGCGCGCAGACGTGTGTAGGGACAGATATGGAAATGTAAGGGATTCTGGGTGGGTAAACTGGGTATAGTTAGAAGATGATGGGTGAATTGGGGACTTAACAACTTTATGATGGTTTGATGTTCTACTTCTTCTTTCGTGTCGATGACATGTCTTATAGTGAGACTACACTTTGTCAGCCCAATATGTTTGATGTTAAGTGTCGTTGAAAACAATTGAGTTACTTTTTGTTGTAGTGACATTTGGCGTTGATATTGATTGAAAACTTCTAAATATTGTGTTGAAAATTTTACTGCCGGCAAAATTATTGCTTTAACGGCCTTTGGTCAACCAAGAGTACGTCCAGACCATAAGCTCAAGAAAAAACTAACAACTTTTACTTCTACAAACAGAGCTCAAAAAAATAAACTACCATAAATCACACGACCAATAACTATAGAAACAGTACACAAACCAATAAACGTTCATTTTGCGTTTAATACTGTTGTTTTGTTATTTCATTAAGCTGAGGTTTTTAATGCCTCACGGGTTCTGAACTTGCACAATTGCGCGTAAATCGGTCGCGTGGTTAAGGGTTCGATTTTGCTTCGTAATGGCAGTGTGGAGGACCTTAGGCACGGTGTGGGTCCTTAAATAGTTTGATACCAATTTGGGGTGGTTTACAATGGGAGTGGGACTAATATAAAACTGTTTAGGAACACTTTTAGACTGTGGAAGACTATTGTTTTCTTGATAAAATGTAGCTTGTGACCCGTCTTGAGCATATTCGTCCGTCTTGAGGCTATTTCGAAAAACGATGTCCATTTGTTGCTCAAACAAGAATGGTCTTTTCCCAATCTTCTGGGTTTAATCATCTGTGGATGGATTAGTATTCTAATAGAAATTCTCAAATAATGGGACGGATGTCACTGAATATTTGAATATTTAGGTACTATCCATAAATAAGAATGTTCAAGTTGAAAAAATATTAATTAAAACTATCAATGAAACTTTGTAACAACCCTTTCTCTCGTCCCATTCCTTAAGTTTTTAAGCCATAGCTGAACTTACTAAGCTGGCTGTCATCACGACTGTACGTAAAGCTTTAGAGGCTTGTCCCTTCTTGATATTTACGACTTTTAGAGTAGATCACTTACTGAGAGATTATAAATAAATCTCAAAACATTCTTAAAAATATGCTTACTGTTAGAAATGGCAAATAATTTTTATTTAATAATTAATTAATTATATCTTTTCCATAATAGCAACATTATATCCTTTCCCGAATTTCAGTATAGTAAACGTTTCAGCCATTTTACTGTGACACGCAATAGAGGGTTTACAGTTCCCACTCTTAATATCGAAAGCATTTAACCCTTTTTACTTAAGCCATTCAGTACACAAAAACAGTGATAAATATAGTGTTTACGTTAGAGAAATATTCTAAAACTGTATTTACAAATGCGTACCTAGTGAAATACAATACTATATCAAAGCAAGTTCGTTCGGAAACGTGGCACCTATGATTGTGTTTACTGAAATAACAATGCACTATGAAATGCTGTGGTTTGAGGCATAAGCGCAAGCGGGGCGAGTTTATGTTAGGTATCTTTGGCAGTCGGAAATTCTTATTCAAGACAACGATGTTATCAATTTTAGACTTGCACACTTTTTCACTACTCTTTGGAAGTTAAGTTTATAAGCAACTGTTTTAATGGTTTTGTACTTAATCTTCGGAGCTGAAAAAATAACGAAAACGCTGTACCTTTTTCTTTGCGCTGTTTTAAATAAATTCAAATGTATGAAGGGTTTAATTGGTTAGTAAAGGTTACTTAAAATTCACAGATATTTATAAGTGTCCGGAACTCAAAAATTTCAGAACATTATTTATTATGATACCTACTGGTCTAACTTGAATCCAATGACAATACCTAAAATAGTGCTCTCATTTTTTCACGTAGGAAGATAAATTGGTCAAAAACAAATTATAGGTAGCTGCAAATTTTGCCTTTATCCATAAATAGAGCTACAAAATGATTTCATTTAAATGCGTTTGGAAGCTACAAATGTCAAAAAGGTTAATAAAAATAAATATCGTTGATTACGATGGCACTTTGCTTCGACGACAGTCATGTCTATATTTTTTATCGCGAAAATAAAAACAAAATGCCCACGAACAGTTATTATTATTTTGGGTAACATAATAAAAATGTTATGCCTTACTTTTTGTGTTGTAATTTTGGAGCGAAAGCGTAAAATATGTTTGTTAATGCAATCGAATTGTATATGATTTTTCTTTTGCTAAAGAAATAAAATTGTGTCATTAACCATCACTACCGGTCAGTAGTCTCTCAGTAGTCAGTAGTCTGTCCTATAAGGAGCAGATTTATTAATTGTGCTTGTATATGTCACCGTAAGATTACAAACATCGTTAGATTACAATCTATCTCGAGAGATTGTAAACTGTCGAATTATTGTGAACCGTAACATCTGATTGCAATTTAACGTATTATTTTTCGCTATATTATAATCTATCAATGTAAAGCGGTCAAATTGTCAACTGGCGTAGAACGGAATGCATCTTGCACGCTGATTGGTAGAACGTAATGTGCCCCCGCCGCTCCGGCATTCGCCATTTTGTTTGTTTATTTTGTTTGTTGTCGATTGTGTAAACAACAACTGTGTTTTCTTGATTATTGATTTCCTGTTGAAAATAACTTATATCTTTAGAATTAGTTATAATAAAAGTGTTGAGGATGTAAAATTTATCTGTGATTAACCAAAGAAAACCAGTTTGAACGATACACCAACAAATTAGTGTTAGTTTCCGAACACGGCTGGTCGTGATTGGTCGATCTTACAAAAAGACTGACCAATCAGGGAGAGCTTTCGGACAGTTGACAATTTGACAATTTCTCATCGATAGATTATAATATAGCGAAAAATAATGCGTTAAATTGCAATCAGATGTTACGGTTCACAATAATTCGACAGTTTACAATCTCTCGAGATAGATTGTAATCTAACGATGTTTGTAATCTTACGGTGACATATATACTGATTTATGTTTTAAATAAAATTAATAATAAAACCATTTTCCTATCAAAACATACATTTACGGATGCCACATAAAACATAGTTAACATTACAAAATTATACCGCATATCAAAAATAAAATAATTTATTTATTCGCTAATCTTATAACTTGAACCAAACCCCCACAACATATTTCCGACACCGTCCGTTCTTGAATTGGGAGTGACTTTCGATAAAACATTATCATAAAATTCCGTTTTACAATTTCATTACGACATTGCAAGTGGTACAATAATAAACTTAATAATATAACTGTCAAGGGCTTTGGATTTAATTTATTGTTAAATGCTTTAATAGGTAATGTAGCTTATTTGTTATCTAATGTAAACTTAAATCAAACTGATTTTAGTGGTACGATAATGGAGCTACATAATATGCAAAGCTTGTGGACTTTAGCATGTCTTGCGCTGCTGGCTGATCTCTTTAGAGAGAAGTGAGTAGCCGACAAACGGCCAGGACCCTATCGCATATCTATATATAGACCCATAGTACAAAGTCTGCTAATTTATACCTACATGTGGGAATAAAATCTAGACTGTATAAAGTGAACAATTGTGAAAGCATTATCTTCTTACACTACCTACATTAAAATACATATTAGGTACTATCACAAACCATATCATTGATGAAAACATCAAAAACCCACGTAAATAACACAGCAAAACATAACCATTTACATACGAACAGAAATACTAACTTAGCATGTGACTTCATCTCTTAATATAGCCAGTACTTCAGAAAATGATTCAAGGGAACTACATTCAATGCTCAATGCACGGAGTGAGGGAAGAGTGGAGTTGCCATAATGCTGGTAGGTCACGCGTCTTCTTCTAGGTCAACACTTACGTTAGACACGATCAGTTATGAGTGAACTAAGGAAATCCTTTGAGTCATCTATCAACGATTTTTGGTATTACAAAAAAATATCGGCGAATAAGGGTGAAGACAGTAATGTTCCTCGTTCCCCGCACACCCGCATTTTGGCGCGCTACTTTCTTAGGAGATTTTCCGTTATGGCACCTTTTTTTAGATGGGAAATCATCAAATGACCTCTCCCGCTGTGGATTAGAGTGTCAGACTCTTACTGACTAAAATCCACCATGTTCCTTCTGAAGCTTTTTATGTACCAGTGACCCTTTCGAAAAATCCTGCAGCACCGTTATGGCAACTCTGTAGTTATTTTGTTCTCCATGTCAAAGTAATAAGATAGCAGACATAGGTAATAAAGTGTGACAAGAAGCGATTCTAGTTGATTCTGAGGGTTTAAACACCCCGTGTTTGTTGCTTGTAGGGTCAAGACCCTTAGGCGTGTCAGATGCTCGTAAAGTCGGTATCTCAATAAAAGTACCCTAGTGCAGCAACTGGCGGCTTTTACGAGTTGTTCCCGGTTTTATAACATGTATGTATGTATGTGCTGTGTGTTGGTAT
The DNA here is from genome assembly GCA_033682625.1 of Helicoverpa zea x Helicoverpa armigera. NCBI lineage: Eukaryota > Metazoa > Arthropoda > Insecta > Lepidoptera > Noctuidae > Helicoverpa > Helicoverpa zea x Helicoverpa armigera. The sequence continues at coordinate 2,576,825 of JAWIIS010000017.1, forward strand.
GTGAATGTAAATAATTTTATAGATGGGAATCGGCCTGAAGGTTTTTTTCCTGTGAATTTTTTTAACCTGGAAAACAAATTAATGTAGATATACATATATGCTAATATAATAAAGAGGAACTTGAACCTAAGCCCTAAAGGCACCAAAACTACTGAACCGATTTGAAAAATTATTTCACTGTTGGATAGCTACACTTTTCCGAGTAACACAGACTATATTTTATCCCGGTACGGGCAGTACTTTCCACGGGACCCGGACCAAACCGCGGGAAAACGGCTCATTTTACCTACCTAAGTATAAATCAAAAGAAGCTAAAATACGTCTAACTTTTAGTTGTTCATAATAATATTAATAAATCAAGCTAACACGGGCAAATTGATCACACAACCGCTTCACACTTATTCCTCAAGAATTTGCATTACACTCCGTCACTATCTAGAAAGTAGTGCGCCTACATAAAATCTAAATTTACCGTACAGAGAGCCCCCTTGTCAACTGAGGTCAATGGAGGCATTGACAGCACAAGGGCGTGAGTGCATCGATATTACTATTGATGCATTTTAGCTGGTGCAACAACGGACTAGTAGTTTTGAAGTTGATTGAAGAAGTGGGAATAGAGAATAGTGAAGATGAATTTGATGGGATACTTGAAGATAATGAGAAAAAAATAATTGAAAGAAAACATGTTATAAAAACTACGAAAAATATGATAAGCAAGTTTTTTGAAGTGCTAGAGTCAGTTGTACTGAAATATAAATAGGTAAGCAATATACTATTTCATTAGAAGATTACGAAGAATCAGAACGACGCTAAAATGGATAGATATAATGGGTATATATCTACATCTATATTTATGTAAAATAAGTCGTGTTATTTACACACACCATTTTTTTTGAAAATTGGTGAGAGATAGCTTAAATGGCGTAGCCGGATAAGCCAGGTGAAACCGCGGATGGAAGCTAGTTTATTATATTTGTATATAAACAACTATTATATACTATACTGTTGCTTAATTTACTAAACAATAAACACGGAAAAGCGAAATATTAAACGAAATACACAAGTTAACAAGATGGCGTGCCACTATCAGTGAGGTTAAGGTTTGATACCCTGCCAGTATTGATTACTAAATAAATAATTAACACAGACATACTGTTCTCGTGTTAAACTTACTATACTTATTAAAGACATACTTATCTATACTAATAAGAGTTTGTTTGCTTGAATCTCAGGAACAGGATCGATTTGAAAAATTCACACATTTTTGAACTGTCGGATTATCTAGCTTACGTCAGTGGTTTCACCCGCATACTGAGAGAACCACTCTACCTGGACTTGGATAAGAAGTAGCCTATATTTTATTTTGATATATAAGCTATGTTAGTGTAAAGTTTCATCAAAATCTAGGTAGCAGTTTTAACGTGATACAAACGTCCATATACAGGGTTATTTGTAAGTAGTGCGCATCCTTTCATGAGGTGATAGTATAAGTCAATACTGACAAATTTGACCATGGGATACACTGGGCAAAAGTTAACCCGTTTGCAAACTTTCTCACTTATAATATGAAAGTTCATAAAATTGTATGAAATTAATCTTCTAGCCTAGTTATCTTCTATCTTCCTTGCCAAGAGCACTAATTATGACAATATCCTAGAATCATTAGTCAAGGCGTATATCTTCACTGAATATTTACAGAGCAATTTGTATCAAATAAATATTACTATGCTGTTTGATCTAAAACTTGTATGCAAATTAAAACCATTTGGTCTGTCAGTTGTACGACCAATGGCTTCAGAATTATCGCCTTAGCTAGCCACTATAAATATTAAATTTATTTCTCTACGTGATTTCGCTTTTAAATAAAGATTAATATTGTTCTAATAATCCCATAAAGTAGGTATATTTTCTGGAAAGTTAGACACACAAAAATATATTTTAAAATGAATCTTGATTCCATTAAAAGTTTTCAGTGCGTTTGATACTGGTTAAATACCTGATCTTTGTAATGTGCGTACTGCCATTCATCTTCATACTGATTTGTGAGCCCAAACAAATTATCGGCCGACTAAAAGTATGTAGTGTGCCGATACTCTAATGGTCTCAAAAATATTGCTCCTATGAACTTATTTTTCTCTTTCCGGGCTATAGAACAAATATTTATAATCAGGAAGGAAGTACCAAATATTTTTGAAGTCCAATATCTAAACAGTGCACCAGAAGTGACCGGGAGACTTCCTGTCTTACGGAAGGACATTACAACTTTAGGGTTATCAAATACCATCATTGCTAAGCACAATAATCCTTTTATTAAAATAATAATTATAGAACTGAATCATGAAACTGCCAAAGTTATCAAAAATCGTTATCAAAAACTGAAAAGTCAATTAAAATCTATTGACAAATTAAAAGTGTCATTAGCTTCTCAAGCAACTTAAAAAGTTAAAAAATCTTCTTCTAATTGAGTAAGCTTGAGGTTTAATCAGTAGCAAGCCCTAGTGTCAGAGTTTTTTAATCCACCTGACAATTGTAGAGGTAATAAAGACTGCTACCGATTAGCATCGCGAATAATGTCGGTACTGATAACGAATCTCATCTGTGATCATCACCCAATGATGAAAAGAAATGCAATCGACTGTCCGTCAGTTACACAAAGCTCCATTAAAGTTAAAGATTCATTAAATCTATTGCTGACAATTTTTATCTTGTTGATAAAGAAGGAGTTAGCAATAGATTAAAGAAGCTTTAACTTTAATGGAGTTCTGTGCAACTGACGATATATCAAACAATTTTCAAGTCCAAGGTAGGCAATTGGCAGTTGTTCCATACCCAATAAATCTACCGAAAATCTGCTCAAACGCAATGCTATTATATCGACCAAGTGAAGTCCAGGGCTGCCACACAGGTCTAAAGCTACCCTAGTTCATAGCTCACGTGTTTAGTGCGATGACCCCTGCAACGGAAGCGTACACCGCCCGGCAATGGTGGAGCGAGGCAATAAAATAATGATGATTTATTTGTAAACATGCGCCGTGTGCGCGTCAACGCAAGATCGTAATTGCATAGGTGAAGGTGGTGTTGGAATTTTGTGAAGTAGATTAAGAGGGTAGTAGTTAAAAGGTAAAAAGGAAGGTTAAGTGTGTTTAGTGATGTCAAACGATAAAAATAATTAGTTTTCTCAAGGAATTATTAAGGGAAAAAAATGCAAAATTACCTCGTTTTTTATATTTATATTTTTCTGCCGTAATTGCTTTTTGTGTCACTATCTAATTGCATGTTCGATTTTCATGGATTGATTCAAAATGTGGCTCTGTAAATTGACACAGAGGTGAGTCAATGTATCCTGCCCCTGTACCATGCGCCCGCGCACCGAGCAATTGTTTACAATAGCTGATCTTGTTTATTTTCGCTGCATATGGATTAAAAAGCTTCCAAAAGTCCATTCCGGTCGTTTATCACCTTTTTTATTTACATATTGTTTAGTAATAATGCTAGTTTTTGTACAGGAATTCGTGTATGTTTCAGAATGCCTTTTCTTGTTTAAAATATAAGCAATAAAGATATTTTTGACACGAAAACGTAACCAAGTGTGAGAGCTGACATTGATGTTAACAAAAACTTAAATAAATCATATGCCACTTAAACATGACCCGACAAACAATACTTGACACTTAATTTACAATCTCAAACATAATAAAAACAAGCAGAAAACAATAAAGAGTGAGATTGTAAAACTGTATTAAAAATGTAGTCGTAAATTAATTCTGAGCGGAATTTCGACACATGCTCGAAAAGGCTATAAAACTATTATTTTTAGTGTAGCCAGACCAGACATAATTTTTATTGACATTTCAATTTGTTGACCCGTTTATACCATAAAATATGGTAATAATATTGTGCAATGTGCACCCTATTAAACGTTGTAAAACTTCCTAGTTTGGTATAATTTATTGTTTTGTTTTATTTTGTAGTGTGTCTGGGAAGACCGTTTTAGGTGTCTTCTGATATAAGTCAAAACGATGTGATCCGTTGCTCCATACAAATTTTTTTTTACCGACTTCCTATAAAGGAGGGGGTTCTAATTTTGATTTGGATTTTTTAACAGGAAAATGTGTCAATCTCCTTTTTCCCTCTTTTATACATTGTCCTCAAAATCTTCGTAAATATTACCACAAAAAATATTTTTGGCTACTTTATAATACGATTCAACTGCCGTTTCACGAACACTTGTGACTAAACGTACCAAACAAATGAAGCCACATAAGACCACAACTGACCGCAAAATAGCAAGTTTTTCCCGAACATCATAGACCACTGTAGGAAAAAGATACAAAGCTAATAAAAATTCTAAACATGCGTACCTAGAGTTCTAAGAATGGCGCTAGGTCCCATCACTAAGTATGATAGACATATATTCTAGACGTAAAGGGACAGATTCATTAAAGGAAATGATGATAAAGTAGAAAAAGAAAGTACTAAAGGACAAGCCTTCAATAATCCTGATTATGATCATTTTAAATCATCAAACAACAGAAAATACAGATAGCTGTATATAAATGTTAACGTCTTTAGAAGATCCTTTAAGGAGACGAAATGAGAAAGTTTGTCAAAAACAAAAACTTTGAGTAACGCAATCTCTTTTACTACATCATCAAGCCATTCAAAATGTACCCAACCCACAGCTCAATTGCCATAATCTTTATCCAACTCTCGTTCAGTTTTAACACCCCTTTAAATTTTATCATCTACAATTTCAGTATCATCATCATAACCCACTCCAATAGGTGAAGAAGTAATGATAGAAGCAGTAAAAAGTTTTATGATGCCAAATTAAGATGTTGTTCTAGTGGTGGGTTCGCTAGCAATGGTTGTAGTGTTTATGATTTGGTTGGATTTTAATGCTTTATTGCAGGTCAAAGGTTTATTGTTTCTGGGGCTCGTGTATGTTTACTGCCGTCAATAATTGGGTGCGTAGATAGAGGGACTTGTGAAATTTTAGATTCATTCATATTTTAGTTCCATTTTCAGTATGGAGTTTTGAGTTTAGCTTGTTCGTTTATAAGTTCTATCCGATTTTTTTATGTCAGCAGATCCACTCTAATCTCATTTTTGACGACTGTTGCACCATACCACTTTTTGACTTTTCAAACTTAGTCCTGTCCAGCTTTTTTATACCATCATTAAAACTTTCTGTGTTTTTTTGCTTCACTAAATAATCACTGTTATCTTTAGATACTTTAGCTACTATCAGAGCAACAGAAAATTAATTTTGTCAATCAAAAGTTTAGACTTCCGTAGTCATTCATTTGAGTGGATATTTATATATGTATTCAAGAAGATTCTTGTGCATTTAAGTAAAATACAGTACCCAAACATTGTTGTTATCAAAACAAACGTCTTGATGGAAATATTCGTTGATGATTTACAACGTTATAAATTCAATTGACATCTGAACTTCGATCGCTTTCAAATATATGGAACATGATAAGTCAGAATCATATTAGGAAATGATTCGTCGATATTATTGTCTATTACGCAATTTAAACATTAATTTAACACGTCGTAACCTTATTTTATAGATAATAAATGTCTGATGTTTAACTAAACATTGCTTGTACTGAACACGGTCTAGTTGTCTGTGTATTGCATTAAATTGCTTGTTTGTAGTGATAACGGGATCTTTAATGTTTGTATGATTGTCAACAATATTTGCATCTTCGATAATTCCTGGTTTTAATATGAGTCTCTATCCTTTGATGCCTACGATTTCTCCACTGGACATTGTGGAAGAATTGTCTAAAGAATTCAAGTCTACTAAAATACTTAGCTGGTTCTTTGCATTATAACACCTACATCATTCTATTGGTTATGTTTTACAATAATCTGGTTAAACTAGAAGTAATCGTTTTCAAGTTAAAAGTCAATATTTACGTTGTGAATAGCTTCAGTTTTGTTACTTGTATTTCACTTCCTAACTGGCGTCTATTTCATAATCTGTAACACAAAATATCTTCTCGTGGCTCCGAGATCTAATATAAGGAAGCTTCTTAGTGCTATTCTTAGTACAAGACCACATGCCTAGGCTCTAAGTGGATCTATTCATAGCCTGCACTGAATGGGTTGATCTCCTTGATGGACAAACCACAATAAATGTTTTGTCCAATTAAACACGTTTCAATTATAGTTTGAGTACCGGCAGACTGTAGACTAAATAGTTGGCCGACAGTTGGCATTTTTTTGGAAGAAAATCTCGATATCAATCAAAGTTTTCAGTATGAGACCGGCTGAATACCTGATCTTTGTAATGTGCGTACTACCATTCATCTTCGTACTGATTTATGAGCCCAAAACAAACTATCGGCCGACTAAAAGTTTGCAGTGTGCGGGTAATCTAACACTTCTCATGAAGGCCGTTGCTTCTAATTGAGTCGGTTAAGGGTCAACAATTACAATGACACTTTTAAATTGGTTTGTTGTATAAATATTTTTTATAGAACTGATTGTGTGTTTAGGGTGTTTGATATCCTAACCATTATGTGTGTTAACTCTTATCGCGCAAATGGCCGAAAGAATTTTGATAGGTAAGTAGCCATGTAATTTATTCATCAAAATAACATATAGGCTTCTTTTTATTCGAGTACGGAATGTTGTTCTGTTGGTAACACCAGCTTATCCTAAATCTTAAATCGCTGGCGGAAGATATTCTGAGGTAAAGATGCTATATTTTGATAATTAGGTAACTGTACAAGGAACATTAATTATGTAACTTATAAATGAAACTTATTACCACAATATCAATCACAATTCAACAAAAGACACACAATTCCGCCATCATATTAATACAACAAAATTACCATATCCTGTGAATTATTGTCGCATGGCAACCCCAAACGTGTTACAATTCTGCGCGTGCGTGGCGGCCATGCTTGATTTCAAAGACCGGGAACGCACCGTGGGACCATTCGTTCCTTACTATGGAAAAAATTAACATGCTAGTCGTGTATTCTGATTGATAAAGATATTATTGATATGATAGGTATCTATCTAGGCAGTGGGTTGTGCGTCCGGCGGTCTATGGAAGTAGGTACCGCTGCTTTAAATGAAGTAGTTTTGGTATTGAATTTGGATTAAATTACTGTTACTTTTGAAATGAAGGGCTTATAAATAAGTAATCGTTTCATCAATCTGCTGTTATATTGATGGTATGCTTAGATTATTTTTTCCACGATCCTCTAACTTTTAAACGAAAGCGTTCTTAGTTTTGCGAAACACCAATCATTCAGTCAAGTCTATAGAAGTCAAGTCATTAAGAACTAATTGCGTTAAAAAGACTAGAGAATTAAGGTTTAATTACGTATGATAAGCTCTTAAGCTTACCTTTGTTCTTTACTAAATAGATTTTCTTAATCACTTTGATTCATGGAACTTGGTGCGTTATTACATTGCAAAAGAATGAAAGCAGAATTAAAACTTTAAAGTATTTAATCTAATACTTCAATAAAGAGGAAATATTTTTTTTGTTTGTTGGTATCCTAAAGGCTCCGAAACTTAGGTATTTTATTGTTGGGAAGCTAGAAAATTCCCGAATCACTGAGGCTACGTATATTTTGTTTGGGTACAGGAATGCAGAAACACAGCTAGAAGCGTATAGAAGCTTGGAAATTGAATTACCCGATAAAACAAAAACTTAAACTCTTAATAAAACTATCCAAAAGACAAACTATGTTTCTTGGAGATTTTGTACTTAAAATGTACCTTTTAATAAGTAAAATAAATAAAATCAATAACAGATAAGATAAATAACATTTATAACAAAAGATAGTCGCAACAAGAAAGTTTAGCGAAGTTATCTCTAAAGCTATCAGTTGTAAACAATAGGAAAACAATTGTTGGAAAATAACAATGTTACTAAACTAACTATTGTATGGGATGGTACAATGTATCCAAGTTGTCTATTAAGAGCTAGGAAAGATGTTTGAAACAAGTGCGGAATAATGTTAACTTGAGGATTATTTGTAGAGGTAGGATCATTACTTCTCATAAAAAAAAGACAAATGAAAAAGCAATTTGTAAAAAAAAAATACCAACATTCGAATTCCTCCTTTTTCTCCTCCTTTTTGGAAAACCGGTTTAAAGAAAATCTGATGTGACCGAGTTTTCACTTAACCAACCAGAGTGGCTTTTGAATCGCAAAGCAAAGAAGACCATTGCGTTGTGAAAATGATTAGCATCTACCCACCTTCATAACTGTTTACTAACGAAAACAATACACTTATAACAAAAATATAATATTTTCGTATGATAAAAGTAATATAAACACCAGCACACAATTAACCATGTCTGTATATACAGCGTGTTGCAACAGGAGTCGTGCATTATTCAGCAGCGCGATTGACATGTCAGCGCGACCGCTGCGCTGATCAAGCTATTCAACCGCTTACTACTGCGTATTCACTACAAACACATTTTACTTCGTATGTAGTAGCTAAAATATATTTTGTTGACACTATACATATTTACGAATCTCTACGGTCCTGTCGGATTGCCGTGCCATCAGGCTGTGAGAGTGAAGGAATAGTGAGTGTACCTGTGTCTGCGCAAATGCTCGTGCACTATAATATATGTCCTGCGCAGTTGGCTAATCTTCTGACATGATAATATAATATAACCGCCGTAGCTGATAATCGGCTAGGAGGACATCATATATGAATATAATGTTCTCATATCATAAACACACAATTAACCATGTCTGTATATACAGCGTGTTGCAACAGGAGTCGTGCATTATTCAGCAGCGCGATTGACATGTCAGCGCGACCGCTGCGCTGATCAAGCGATTCAACCGCTTACTACTGCGTATTCACTGTATATACGCACTTTACTGGCTAAAATATTTTGTTTTTGTTAAATTGGAAATATAAACTAATAATATGATAAACAGGAAATATTTTTTTGTTTGTTTGTTTGTACCTAAAAAGTTCAGAAACTACGGACCCGATTTGAAAATTCAATTCAAAATTCACTGTTAGAAAGCTATAAAAATAAATAAATAATAATTGGCAAATCAGATAGTTTTTATGTTCGTCTTAAAGGCAAAAACCTTAAGACATTGCTTAATAGACACATATCCAAACCATTTACAGACCTATCATCAATACCTACCTATAGATCAATAGAAACCTTTTTAATAAAATAGCTAAAACGGTTTGATACCTCAAACCGCACCTAACTTAATCGTTTCCTTTGGATTTGATAAATATCTTTATTCAACGCATTTTAAATAGCCAAAATTAACAAAAAGGACCCAGGTGGCGGGACTAGTGTGACAATAAAATACGGCTTAAACAAAACTCCTACCGCGGGCCCCTGTGGTGACCAGTTTAAACCTTCTTGGAAGGACAGTCCTTGACACCATACAGAAGTGACTCATTTAAGGTTTTACTTGTTTAAATTTAATACAAAAGGTGTCTATGGTGTTATTTAGCGGTGAATTATTAGTATAATGTGGTATTCAGGTAGTCCTTTTGATAGCTTTTCAATGAAACGAATAAAAAAAGATAAACAATAGTTGGAAAGTTTTCTCTTGTCATCAAAAATAAGCAATAATCATTCAAAACAACGTCTTGTCAAAATTTAAATTATTTTTTAAAGGACAAAAAAAGATCATAACTTCAAGTGATTATGTCGCAGTTTCGTTCACTTTTATTCCGTAATCTTAAAAAAATATTAAAAAGTCAACAAAATCTCAATTTATTTGCGGCAAATAAATCTTTCTGTACATAAAACGGTTGTTCGAAACTTCGTCGATTTAATTCTAAAAGCACCGAAAGAAGCTTAAGGTTTTTTATTTAACCCAGTTCTTATTCTGGACCTTAATAAATCTGTCAATTGGACACTTTGGTATTTGTGAATTAAAATTTTCGAATTATTTGCTCATGAAATTTTTGATTTAGTGATATTTTCTTGACGAAAGCTGGTATAAAGACATGGCTCGTTATTTTTGTATAAAGTTTTATGTTTCATGGCTTTTTTTTTAGATATAAGTTAGATGTTATTATGATAAGCAGGATCTTTTTGGGTATCCCGTTATAATTGATATTCGTAAGAAGAAAGAATATAATATAAAATTTTCATATTTACCTACGCATTTTTTTGCATCAACCTGTATTTTAAAGGGTGACTGTTAAATCAAAACAAGACATATTGACATGAGACCATTAATTCGAAAAAATACCTTAAATTCTTTGCCGATAACCAATTTTTCTTAGCGACTCCTGCGCATCCAAGCGTTAAGATAAGGGTATGAGCAGACAGCGGTACTTTGATGATTATTGATGACATTAATATTGTTTACAACAATGTGTAGCTGCTTTAATATTTTCATCTGATATTGACGATTGGCGTAAAATTTGTTTTCTCAGATCAGTAAATAGTTGATCAAAACAATCTTATGTCTTAAACAATCTTTGAATATCTTTGAGGTGGTGGTAAAACCACCGTTGTTTGAAAACATCAACATATTATGAGCTTTGGTATACTCGTACGTAAATACATAGTTAATAAAAAGATCGTAGCCACATCAATTGGCCACTGCACCCTATATTCCAGGATACATGCTTACACATAGTTCCTTAACGAACCCCATACCACAGACCCAAGGAAATACCATAAAACACATGTTTTACAAATAACGGCCACAGTTTACCATAGATACGCGAGGGTTGTGTAGCAGGGAGTAAACACTAATTGGCCATTCCGCGAAAAAACTAAATAAAAAGCACATCGCAGTAAGAACCGAGTGTAATTGCCAACTGGTTTTCATGAAACATTCATGTGGTCATGATTGAGTCGCTCACATTGAGGGCCAATTACACTTTTAAAATGCTCAACTGACAGACTTCAATTCTACTGATTATTTGAAAATAAGCAAAAAATGGTATTAATACGTCCACCCGTTGATTACGACGTAAGTTATTCATTCTGTCATTAAAAGTTACCGTCGACGCCTATTAAGATTTTTTCATGGAAATTTGCTGCAGTATTCGCATAGTTTCGCGGCAACAATGGTTAATGATTTCTGTAAAAAGTTACAATAATTTTCCATTTGCAAATAAGTTCATTATTTTCTCCATTTAATATAAGCTACTGTGCTATGATGCTAATCATTGCTGATACGTAGAGAAAATTTAATAAAAAAAAATGTAAATAAAACGTCAAATCAAAAAGTCCGTCTGCGCGAAATCTGTAAAACTTGTTTCACATCGAGCAACAGTTTCAAAACTTTCTTCCTATTCAGAGGACAATCTGTGCGTACCTCCGTCCTTGTCGCACTCGTGTACAGATACAGACAGATCGCGTGGGCGAGCGGGACAGAGTACATGAAGACGTCACGGGGCGCAGGCGCGCGAGTGTTCTTGCACTTGTTTTATTTATTTTGTTAGCCGTCAAGTTTTTTTTTGTTCCTTTTCTCAAGCTACGTCTTTGTTCGGGTTCGGTCGGAGCGCAATCGGCCGTGGCCGGTAAGTTGGATAATTTCTTTATCCTACTCAGCCCACCCGACAATTTTCTGGGGCCGCATTATTATGAGGTTGATTTGTTTAATAATTTTATTACTGGGCGCATTGCGCATGCGCGCGAGCTATTGTGTTCTTATTTTTGTTTAGCTTTGCGCTTTTAGTGGTCGCTTTAGTTTTGTTTTTCGCTGTAAACGTGGGAATGGATTGTTTTCTCATTGTTTATCTGATTTGTCCATTGTTTTGCTGTTTATAGCTAATGTCTATTTTATTAAGCGGTCGACAAATGCGTTGAACATTTATCTTCATTAAAATTATTACGATGCAGATTCCAGAGAGAATTTTTGTCCAGATATTATTCCGTACTAAATTACTTTTTATGGCATATTTTTATGTTACACTGTATGTAAATATAAATTAGAAACCGATACTCCCCTCAATCGGCATAAACGACTTGAAAAATTAGCACTTACTCGCTACAGTACCCAGCTGTTTGTAAATCGTTTTTTGCTCAAAAACGTCCAGACATATTACGTCACGGATGCCGGTGGATTGCGAGCTCTCGTCCTCTTTTTATTGGCTACGGAACCCCACTGTCAGGCCTTGGCTTCGCACCGAGATGTCCCCGACGATACTCCGAATACTTGAATAGGGATCGTGAAAAAAGTTCCAAATGTGTCATTGTGTTCAACCTTTTTGGAAGCATTCAAATATTGTCATTGGCAAACGAGGTCTCGTAATTAAAATACACTTTGGGAAGAAAAAATTTCGTTATGTACTTCGCCTTATAAGGGTGTATGAAAAAGATGTTACAAGTCTGTTTGGGACAGGCATTTGAATCTGGTTAAGATTTTAATAGCTGGGAGATATGAGAAAATTTTATATTAACATTACAAACAGCAATTACGACAGTACTTTGAGCAAAACCCAGCATGTTTTGGATGTTGCATGTTTGACACGACCTTCTACTTTTAACCCACCAATTAAATACATTCGTATCTGGTAGTAAGCAAAATTACTTATGTTTTTTTTTCTTGTTCTTTCAGGCTGGCTGCTGCAGCAGCTGCGGCTGCCGGGGCCACCAGTGAGCTGAGCTACCTGGCTGCGCTCCATCCAGCATACCGACCAGTTACTTATGACCATCCCTTGTATGGAGCTAATACGTTAAGAGGTAAGTGTCACCTTAAACCTTCAAGGAATGAACGTACTGCTTTTTGAAAGACCAACAACGCATTTGTGACTCCTCTGGTGTCATTCTTCACTGGATCAGAAGCACTTCTGGGTGCTCCTTTGCTCCTCTTCTTCTTTGTTTAATAGCTGCTTCTAGGAGAAACAGCTCTTAAACTAATTGACAGTATAGTATGCGGTAAGTTTTATATAGAGATTGAATACATATGTTGCATATAAGAGGAGATATCTAGAATAACTGGACCGAATCCAGAAATTCTTTCACTAATTGAATCTTGTGTTCCTAATATTTTTAGAGAGCACATGTATGTGCATATAATCTGCGGGATTTCTTTAGTATATTATTGACTATACATAATTACTAAAAATGATTCTTTAATTCTGGCATGTATTGTCAGCTTTTTATATTAATTATGTGGTCAGAAACTTTTTGGTACTAATTTCCTGAATCGTGATTTTGTCAATGCCAAATTAGTATTTGCACATTACAACGAATATTTTTGAAACCAGGTAAGTAATCGATTATATATTTTTACACCGTCATCGAAATAAATATGGTGTCTTTTCTAGATTTTAAATAGCCTATTAGGTCAAAGTTTCTTTAAAAGATGAATTCAAAGAGATGACTATTGATTTGAATTTCAGAGAAATCAAAGATCGTGACTGATCAATAGTCGGAATTTTTATTCAAATCGATTTTCCAGCTTACTAATCGGTATAATTAAAACCCGTTCTTAGTTCGTTGATGAGAAAACTTTTAGTTGGGAGTTTGCCAAAAAGTCAATGTTTGAGAATTGACTACGACTTTTTCTCTATTATTTTGTGCCAGTGTCTGAAAACAAAAAGTAATTCGCACTCTTTTCCCAACTAAAGGTCTGAGCTTCGATTCTCAGCCGTGGCAATAAAAATGCTCGCACAAGCATCGAACCCATAAACCGCCATAAGCAGGACAATGAAAAACAATCCGATAAGTCGCAATTAAACCTGAGACGCGATATCAACTGCAGTGTGCGGAATAGGGCTGCTAGCCTCAAGATTTCGATTTTTAAAGAAAAAAATACGTTTTTCTAATGTATGATTCTTATGTAGTTGTAACAAAAATTCAATACTTATCGGACGAAATTTAAGATTGTCTAAAAAGTTATTTATCAATGTAATATCATATACGAAGGTTGATTAACAATGTTTCAGCTTGTATAAAAAGTTATTTATCAATAGGTATAATTTTAGAATAAATACAAAAGTCAGTAAATCAATAAACACAAGTACAAAAAATTTGTATGTATATGCAAAACAAAATCAATTTACATGCAATATTTTTTGTGTATTTTCATATAGATATATAATATATAATATGGTTAATACCCAAAACCAAAATAGAAAGAAAAATGAAAATGCTATATTTTTTTGTGGCTGGCAACCCTAGTACGTGTGAACGAGGTAACGCTACACCGCACTCGTAATGATAAATTTGCAACACTAGTCTGTTATTGCAAATTATATGCATGCCCAGACATTGCTATTGGTTTGTCTCAGATGCATCGTTTGCAACCTGCAATGTGTGCAACTCGAATTTGCATTTTATTAAGCTATTTTTTGAACATTGTAACTTAAACCAAAAAAGGAATTAGTCCTTCGAGACGCAAATTTTGGTGGTATTTGAAACTTCTATTAAATCATCAGCCTAGCCTTTTCCCAACTATGGTGGAGTCTGCTTCCAGTCTCACCAAATGCAGCTGAGTGCCAGTGTTTTACAATGAGCAACTGCCTATCTGACCTCTTCAACCCAGTTACCCGGGCAACCTAATACCCAGACTTACTGGCTTCTGACTTAACGTAGCAACTTCCTAAGCCTCAACAAAAATGATTATAAACCCGTGTAAATAATTCTAAACCCAATATCAAATACAATTTTTAAAACGAACATCGAAAGCACCAACAAAACCCATTGAATGAATAAAATTTCCCTACTTTCGAATCTCAATAAGCAAGTACCATTGCATATCTCACATTGACCAACGAGCAACGCCACGGCAAACCACTATCATTACAATTTATCTCATCCCCGAGGTGTTAATTAGGCTTTAGACTCACGACTGTTACCATTCGTACACAAACAAAAATAACTTCTATTGACAACTTTTTAAAGTCCAATTTTGAATGGCTGGCGTTAGATGACAGATATGGAAAAGTGGCTATTAAAGGACAGACCATGGTATGTCACGGGTTAAAATTGGCATGCATTTGAGTAACGAAGGGTTAGTCCGACCTCGCAATTAAGACGTTTTAGATTAGGTGTGTGACTATATACGGGGGACGATTATTTTCGTATAGTTATCGAAATAGAACTGATAAAAATACAGAGCAAAAAATTTATGTTAGGGGATTCTAATCAATAAAATATAATTCAAATTATTTCTTAATGAAGACACAAAACTAAAATAAAATACAATTAAATAAAATTAACGACCCATTTGATAGGTACAATAAAATAATGTCATTACAATTTCACGGTTTTTCCAACCGATTGGTATAAAATAATTATCAGTAATTCAATGTCATGGGTACTTTTACCCCATTGATAAATTTATGGGCGTACATAATCGATGTTAACGCCCTCTTTTGATAGGATTTGAAAGAACAAATAGGCCTAATAGGCGAGCCTATTATTCTCCTTTATATGCCTTCTCTAATGTTTAGCTTCAAACCGTAGAAGATGGGTTAAAGTTGAATATGAAAGGTTTTGGGGTCCAATTTGTGAGCGTGAGCGTTTTAGGTATAAGGATGCTGTGGGCAAAATAATTTTATTGGCATATTTAAAGACGTAATAGTAACAGATTTTTTTAAGTAGGTAGGTGAGAAATTTTATTTTACAAAATGTGGGATCAAGGCAATTTCAGTATTTTGCTGAATTAAACCCATTTATGGTCTTGAACCAAGGCCATGGAAACTCTTTCGAATCGCTCCGTAGCGGTGTGGTTTAGTTTATTCTTTTATTTTTACTTTCAAGATACAATCGAGTCATATCATATAGGTCACATTTAAAATCCCCTTTTTAAGAGAACACTAAACTGTACAATGTTCAATTCGTTTCAAATTAGGAATAAGTTATATGGTTGCAATTTTTTCACCAAATTAACATTTTTTCAATGACATCTTCTCTTTGACTCAATTTTGGTAACCTTTGCCAGTTTCACCTTTTCCCGCCTCATATTTTCCTCTTGGGCCAAGTGCGAGCGCAGCATACCCGTCAGTTTGCCCTCAGTCCTCACCGCAAATTACCAATTCGACGTGGACATAATATTTAGATTCCTCCTACGTACGTTTTATTTTGACGCTTTCCTCAATGCGCCTTATATTGTTACGGTCGTTCGAGGCTTGAGGTCAGTGGAACGAGTTGAGAACAGCCTTATTTTTAAAGTTAAAATAAAACTTTGCTTGGTCAGCCTTTTACTAAAACGTCTTTTGGATGCTGGATTGATGGATTGCTGATTTTATACGAATGTAGAAAGTTTTCTAAAGACTAAGATTTGAACTCGGGTACATTTTCTGACACAAAATATCTTATTTTCTTTTTTTGAAAATCGTGAAAATAACATTTATATTCCCTTAGTTTTGACTTCTACTTACGAAGTATATCAAAGCTTATCACCACGTGTTTCATTAACCACGACATATAATAAAATTATCAATGTTTATGCACACACACTGAAATCATCAAATCGGTCTGTCACCAAGGTCTTTAATGCCCCGTGTTCCGACACTGTAACTTAATCCGTTGCTACGGAGTGTCAGACAAGCACCCAGGTGTCTGTTTTCTTAGCAGCCTGGTAAATAATTAAGTACATAGGTTGTAATTTATTTAATTTTTCATCAGTAGCAACCGCATCAGTTTCTACGAAACGTTCTCACCAGCAAGATAAACTTCCGATTAAGAAAACAACAGTTTATCTATCAAAAAATAATAAAGACGATACATTTTTTGGTTTATTGCTCGTTTGTACATAAAGGCTCCAAAACTACTTAATCAATTTTATTTTTCGGAAACTATAAATCCAAGTAAAAATCATCAAATCAGTATGTCACCAAGCGGTTCTTACAAGGTTGAAACTTAACCCTTTGCCAAGGAGTGTCAGACACGAACCGAAACTGTTTATGGGTACAAAAAAAAAATGGCGAGCGGTGTCTGTTTTCTTAAGCAGTCTGGATCGACTTACACGAAGTAAACTCATCTTTTGATAACGCTCAATTAACGGCCATTTTTTTGTGACAAGTTTTTTTTTGGATGGCGTTATTCGAAAGGTGGGATAATTTTGTGTTGTTGAGTTTATGAAAAGTTGTTGCAATTAGAAATGTGAAAATTATATCGTTTTCAACCGATTTCCCGAAAATGAGGAGGTTCACAATTTGAATGTTTTTTTTGAATTTACAGAATATTATGAATATTAAGTATTTGAGCATCTATGTTACTAATGATAATCTAAAAAATGGTCTTATTTCCAAATGATTTTAACATTAAAATGTTACATCATCCTTCAGTAATATAGGCTCTATTTATCTGGGTACTGAAAGTTATGCCTTTAAGATGCAAGGAACAGCTAGTAACATTGATAAAGACGAAAGCTTGAAACAAAGTATCCACTTACTACATAACGTAAAAACGATGGCTGTGTAAATAGGCGGACCGACAAGTTTCCTACACTTTACAAATAAATAAAATTACCATTTCTATATTCCCACCCCTATCACAAAATACTGAATAAAAACCGAAACCAATACAAAAATGGCAAACGATTGATGACAATAATAAATATTATTCGTATAAATAACGCTTCGTTGCAACTATCAGTGAAGACTGGTAAAGCCTTAAATAGATTGTTATTTATTTAATTTTTCATTGGCAGCAACCCCGGGAGGTCTGCAAACTCGACTGGAACGTCAATCAGTAGCTATGGGCCATTTTCACCAACAAGTTAAACGTCTGATTAAGGAAAATAGTTGTTTATCTATACAAATATAGTAAACGGGAAACATTTTCTTATTTGTTGGTCGCTTGTAAAGGGCCTGAAACTACTGAACCAATTAAAAAGATATAACTAAGTTGCAAAGATACAATCTTCCCGAGTAACATAGGCTATATTTTATCCGAGACTGCCAGTGAAACCGCGATTAAACATCTAGTCGTAATTAAAACATAAAATAGTCATAATTAACATAATTTATTCTGCACTTTTGTTGCTAAAGCAAACATGAACAAAAAAAGTATTCACGAAAATTCCAGCTTCATTGTAAAAAAAAGTTGTTGTTTAACCTACCGATTACATAAGCGACCGTCAGTGAAATTCGCCCTTAATAGTTACCGATGATCGAACTAATAAATGCGAGAATCTTTCGATCCTTAATTTTATGCGAGAATCGAATAGCTTTCTGCTAATGACTTTATTGTTAACAGCATTTTTTTTCTTCGGAAATATTTGAGGAATTGTCTCAATCGCCTATTTATATGTTTGTACTAATTAATGTTTATAGTTAAACTTGTTTAACTGGTACGCACATGTCCAATCTTAATTAATTAAAACCCTGTTTTTGTATTTTTGTGCAATAAATGACATCTGCTTCGGTAAATATTTAATAACATTTGCAGGTCTGTGGGTTTATTAGTAATGAGCCATTGAAAAAGGGAAATCATTAACATATTAATTAATATGCGGTATAATTTGAATGTTTTACTTAGCCATTTGCAATTACATGAGTATCCGTTTCCAGTTAATATTAAAGCTGAACAAGTGTTTAGTTTTAAAATTAGAAAATGTTTTTAAATCACACATACATATAAATATAACATTTTGTCTGTCCATTGCGCTTTAAAAGCAAAACTGGAACTCTAAACTATGCTATCAATTGCTACCATCTCCGAGAAACGAAGAAAATAGCCTACTTTTATATCCGTGTGCGGGATTTTTACCCTCGAGACATGAACATCTAAACCACGTAAGATCTTACTTAAATATAAATTAAGCCATAATATGCATAGTTTTAATATTTCCTTATTTATTTGTAAATATGTAGATTTAATACATAATATAAGTGTATTGTCTCGTCTAAATATCTAATGAAATAATAAAGCCATCAAAAAAATTTAAAAGAAAAAAATTACGCTACGTTTCATCTCACATGAAACCATCCTACAGGTTAACTGGAATCGCGGCGAATCAAACGGCTCAGGTTTCGTCTACTGCACCGGACGGAGAGTCCTACAGACCCATTGGACATATGACCTTCACTGCACCTCTAGTACCGTTGTTTTAGGTAGCTGAAATAATGGCAACACTGCTTAACTTAGCTAAAAAAATGTGGATAAATCAGCGAATATAAGTAAAAAATGGAATAGCTCCTAGTATTGGGCGCGATAAACCGTGGGTTCCGGCTGGCAATGAAGATCTTTGGCGATCGTTACGGATGGTTAGAACCCAGTAACTGACAACCAGTCTTACCTAGGGGTATTGGGTTTCCCGGGTAACTGGGTTGAGGAGGTCAGATAGGCAGTCGCTCCTTGTACTTGTACTTACCAAGTAATTTGTCCGTGCCATAAAAATATTGATGAAGGTATTCCAATAAGTTAATGCATAAACTCAAAGTTATTTTCATGCGTGACCACGAATAATTTTCAACGGCCATATTTACATCCTATGTGCTGTTATGGTCCTAAGTTCAAGCGTAGTTGAAGATACTCTAGTACATGCATTTAATAATCTCTATAATGATGAGATATTCGAGTGGAGATCACTACATTAATTAGCTTAAAAATGAGATGATCTTGTAATTAGTCGATCTTACAGTCTAATTGTCACTAAAAGTGTCTCGATACAACGATAAGACACAATTTATGTATAATAACGAAGATGTAATCAGTTGTTTATTAATACGAAAGTGTTTATGCAAATACGTCTGACCTCACATCGTTTCAGAATAATCAGTTGCGAAATAAGCTATTAATGTCTAGGTAAATTATATTATTAATAACATCATCATCAATCATCAACACAAAAACCGCTAAAAAGACCTAGGTGCACTCGATTGGGTTTATTAAAACAAAATAACAGCGCACCTACCGTCATCAGTGGACTGCAAAATTTCGCAACCGAAGTGACAAGCCGAAACTTAATAACTTACTCAGAAATGCACCAGCAAATTGGGAGCTGAGTCGTCCAACCGGCTCCGTAACCCTACACCGCCTTACCGAACTCTCCGACACATATAAATTGTATTTTTATTCAAATCGAGCCTACGTGCCGCGATAAAGCCCCCTTAAAACAAATAACCACTCATTCAGCAGAAGAAAACCACACAAAAATCAACTTTAAGACAAAGATACAAAATTCAGGATGGACCAACATCTCTCAACTATCAAGATACAGGCGACAAAAAGCTTTACAGATGCGGTAACAGAGTTGTAGTTTCTGAAATAAGTAGTTTCGCTACACTACTTTTAGTTGAATACAATGGTGCTGTAAGAAACTACAAGCCTTGTGTAAACAAGCTAAAATATAACCTGATAGTAAATACACAAGAATCAGAGTTGAACAATGTAACATCATCAGATAAGTCGACGAATGATGATGTAAACGAAGACCGTGTTCCGAGACATATATAGAGAACAATTTAAAGGTTCATTGGGACACTTTTTCACTCAATTTGTACCCTTTTCATTCTTGTTGTGCAGATAATGTTGACCAGCTCGGTATTTATGAAATATTTGAAATCGCAACGGAAAAGATTTGGTGTTATTGTGCAGTAATAAAATCTGTATAGGCATCAGTCAAGGGTAACGAGACAGACGAGCGATTGGCTTCTCGTGTTTGCCTTTTTAATAAAGTTGTTCGCACCGATACCCTTCATTATTCAGCAGTTTTTTCTGTCCAAAATGTTAATCACCACATTTACTTGTGCCGTGTTTTTGTCGTGAGGAATTTTATGAAACATTTTAATAAAGTTGCTAATGGTACAGCTGCCAATCACCATCAGGTTGATATTACACTCAGAGAACCTTATATAAGAAATATAAATGTAAAAATTAATGACAATAATAAAACGAACGCGTATCTTATTCCTGGAAGTATGATTCGTAAAAATTTCGATATCGTAAAAACATATCCTGATTATGAATATGCAATAAAGGGTACTATCGTAAATGTCACAATTATCGAAAAAAATATTATAACTATAAGTGTAGCGGTTAAAATCGATACGTGTGTATCTTCATCGTCCGATAATCATAAATTAAGGTCCAACTCTGGTTTAACTGAGCGTAAAAACTGTGAACGAGAGATTGAGAGTTCATGTTACTCCGAAAATGAAAAACGAAAAAGAATCCAGACCTTCGATTGTGTAAAGGAGACAGAACTATGTCGATGTCAAAGAAGAAAGGAATTTAGAAGTAGATGATTGTAGATACCGCAAAGAAGTCTCAGTGAGGAAGTAATTTAAATCAGATTAATAACAACATATCGTTGACGATGAACTTGGAAACTTCAATCAATCTAGAGGAAGATTGATTGCTTTTTTCATTCAACAATTAATTTTTGCGGCAGATTCCAATTTACAGAATGCCACGGACTGAGTTGACACGTTCAATCTTGTTTTTTTTAATTGCCTTTGTCAAACACAGTGTCCCGAACTTTAATCTTTGTCAACGAACGATGGGCGAACCGGAACGGGTTTTAGAGTGGGATGGGACGACTGCGCCGGCACATGACAAGTGACCGGATTAATGCATTTTAAACGAAGAAGGCTTAATTTTGATCTCGGATCCCTTAATTGAGTGGGTTTTTTTTGTAAAGGATTTTTAGAAGTCACTTTCGAATTACTTATGTATGAGTCAAGGCTTTCCATGTATTAAAGGGTGCCTTCTTATCGGCTTTAACTAATATCGGACAAGAACTAAGCTTTTAAGGTTCGCTGAGTGTACAAAGTGCTCCAGAAGTTTAATCTTTGCCAATACTTTAATTCCTTCAATACTTTTAACGGGTTCAAGTAAACCTTCTAGAATAAAGTTTACCGTTTCATCGATTTTTATCTTTTCTGTTCCAAAGGAGTCAACAACAATGTTACCGCACTAAAGATCTCCAAGAATCTGCATATTCAAATCGACAGATAAACGACAATTTATTTCGACTCCATTAGGAGTTTATAGTTTTCGATGCTTGCATACAAAATGCATATTTAAAATTCTGAATAGTTAAACAGAATATCAGAGATGCACTTTAAGACATGCAAGGGATTGTTTTAAATCACAATAACCAAGACGTAATTGATACAGATGATGCGTTGAGTACCAGAAATATAAATTACAAAGCATAATCTATTTATCACATGGGTGGAAGGGTTCTTCAGACTCATGGCAAACCCATTTCAAAAACCGATGAAGACAAAAATGAGGTTGATTCACTTATAAACACTGCTTCAGTTTTTGACAAACAATACTTAGTCATTTTATAAGGTATTAGTGATCACAGACTCCAGACACTGCATAATTAAATGACGGGTCTTGATTGCTACCTTCTGTGCAGGCTTCAAAAAAACAAGGTTGTTTAATAACATAATTAAACAAGTTACTTGTTCTTACAAAATAGATCGGTGCACATTTTTTGCTGCAGTAAAATATAACTTTATTTCAAAGTTGAAATCCTCAGCTTTATATTTTTTAATCGCATGGATTATCTTTTCAAGTCCAACGAATATGTCTTTATTTGGTACTTGATAAAAAAATACCTCTAAAACTGTTTTACCTTCATCATGACTCTCAAAAACTTAATCAACAGAACCCAGCCTTTGTTCAAGTTCAATCTTATCCACAATTCTATCCGTATCCGAAGGACCGCCTGCCTGTAACATGTTCTCAGTTTAATGATTGACGAGCTCAGTTCCACACGATATCCTTCCCCGCTGAGTGTAGACCTATCGCCAACATTTTAATAAATAACTCTTTGCGTTCACTAATAGCGATAATTCGTTTGCTACAAGCCTTCGATATAAAGCATGGAGAATAAACTGACTAGCGGAGGTGCCATAACGGAGAATCACCTATGAAAGTAGCGCGCCAAAATGTGCTTGAGCGGGTGTCGATAAACGTTACCGTTTTCGCCCTTATACGCTTCTGGACCAGACCATTTTTTGTAATACCTTGTTGAAACCCAAATGCCTCGTTAGTTCCCTCTTAACTGATCATTTTGGTCATGCCCACCGTCCGTATTTGACCTAGAAGAAAGCGCCTGACCTACCTGCATTATGGCATCTCCGCCAATCTTTCCTTACTCCGTGATATAAACGAACCGATTTATACACGCGCATTGTCAGTTGTTTTAACTTTATAAGAATATATTAATGCGTCAATATTAATTTTATTAAACGCGTTGACCTCTCTGTTATTAATTTTATGGTCATAAGTCTTGATTACGTGTTTTTCAACAGGCGAAATTTCTCGATTGAGGTGTCGTTCGGTAATTTCTTTATTATATTAAGGTGGTATGATCGTGGTAGGTCTGTTTTTTAACGAATTTATTTATGCTTGAAATACCTTTTCTGGATCATGATCAAAACTTTACCAGTTTTCTTAAAACTTGGTAATCAGAGAATTTGAATTCTTGTATGGTCTTGTTCGTCTACCTACTCATTCTAACAGCATTTTTTCTCTCTCCCAAATCACCATTATTAGACAAAGCATGAGTTCCATCTATCAATTTCATCTGAACTATTCCGAGGAGCTGAAGGTGTATCGATCTACAGTCCTCTATAATTTTTTTCCGATTGGGAACCAGTTCAATCGATGATCGATGAAAAAAAGCCGTGGGTCGGTATCGATTGATCCAGTCTCTATCGAGATTGAGACATCTCGGAACGAGTTCCGATCGCCTGCGCAGGCGCCGGCCTAAGTGATAAGAGATTATCGGCTCATCGTAAATTACTTAATTTCACGGCGACCGGCGCTTGGTTTATCTCTTCCAAATTTTGGGAGCTTTTTAATTTTTGTATTGGCAACGTATGTGGTAGAATTTTTGTTTTTTGAACGAGTTTTGTTTTTTTGTTTTCTTATATTTAAGGATTCGAAAGCACCTAAGGATTATATGACATTTCACATTAGCCTTATTTCTCTTATAACTTAGACCATATACCCCACCCACGCCAGCTATATTATTGTTACCAAAATACTCGCCGGAGTTTTTAATCACGTTTCGATAAGAGTAATTACTCGGCGCTTTGCTAATGCCTAGTGTCCAAGTAATTGTCTAGGCTGATTGCTAAATGTTTTCATTATGATTGATCAATGGTTATGATAAATAATTGAGTGAGTTGAATCGAGTTCGTAATGCTGTGTTAGAATTTTTCGTCCTTTTTACTTGGTGTTTTTGGTCCTTTGATCGTTATTATAGATACAAGATAAATATAATTTTTCTATTTATAATGTTTATTGTAGTTTATTGGTAGAGTATATGTAATTTTCTTTTAATAAATATTTATAAGGAATTAACTTTGTTAAAACTACTAAACACGTGTTTTACAATATGTCCCGTCTGATACCGTACCACCTATTTCTTTTTTTCTTTCACTACATATTAGTATTTTACAATTATATTAACATTTACATATCTATTAATAATGTAGTCATAATTAACATGTCGTGATGCTGTCATTTGCTAATTTTTAAATTAGATATTAATAAGTATGGCTTTAATTATATACAGGTCATTAAACTTTGAACTTGATCGGAGTTTATTATTAGGTATGAGTGTATTTTTAACTTATTAAAATTAGATTTAAATAGGAGATTTTAGACAACAACTTGCACATATCTTTTAAAATGCGTCACAGAGATATGAGGTTTAAATTAGATAAGCAAGAGGTCAGAAAGTCTGAAAAGCAGTTGCCCAGGTAACTGGGTTGAAGATGTCAGTTAGGCAGTCGGTTCTTCTAAAAACACTGGTACTCAGCTGCGTTCAGCCCAGTTAGACTGGAAGGCTGATCCCGAAACATTCATAGTTGGGAAAAGGCTAGCAAGATGAATAGGTTTAAGGAAACTATAACAGCATAAACATAAACCACCAAAATAAATTATTACGAACAGTCAGACAGTAACATTAAAAATTACTTACATATTGCCCCAATCGAACTAATCCCGAGGCTGCAATCAATATTAATTTAATAAACTACAATCAGAAATAATCTAACCACAATACGTGTCAAAGTATTGATTAATTAACTAATAAACCTGTCTAAGATAATATTAATAGTCAAAATCTTCTAATTCTGTGTCACCACGTTGCTTTTAAAGTAGCAAACTGCAAACTAAACAGTCGCCCGACAGTTGACCAAAAAAATTTTTGCAAGAAACTCTTGAATCCAATCAAAGTTTTCAGTCTTTCTGATAACGAATAAATACCTGATCTTTGTGATAATGTCTTCCTAGCCGATTATCAACCAAGGCGGCGGTTCTCATGTAAGGACATCAGCCAACTGCGCAGCAGGTACATATTAGAGTGCACAAGCATTTGCACAGACACAGGTACACTCACTATTCCTTCACTCTCAAAGCGCGTTGGGACGACAATCCGACACCACCGGAGACATCTTTGTAATGTGCGTACTACCATTCATCTTCATACTGATTTACGAGTCCAAAACAAACTATCGGCCGACTAAAAGTTTGCAGTCTGCGGGTGCTCTTATATGTAGGAAACATAAATCACACTGCAGTATTTCAAAATCCATTCGGTTGAGTTCTAAGAAAGTTAATTAACACGTTAACACATGTTTTTGTTAAGAAACGCGAATTTTTCACCATGTGGTGACAAGTTTTGTGAAATTGGAGATTGTCACACACATGTTTTTGAGTTTAGGAAGTTAGTTTTGTTTGCAAATTTTGCACGATTATTTTGGATGTAAGAAGCTTTTTCATACTTTTGTCTTACTTGTGTTATTCAAGTCAGGAATAAGTACAAGCTGTTTTACCCGGTTTCATCCGTCTCATTCCTAACAAACAAATAACTTTTTTCTTTCATTATAATATGAGTAGAGTTTCGCTTTTATTTAGGTAAATACAAGCGATTGCTATATTAATTTACAACTGGATCACAAAGGTCCAAAGCAAAGACATACTTAGTTTTCACTAAAAGGATAAAAAGACCAATAAAATATACTAAAGCTGAGATCAAATACTATATGCAAATCCTTTTCTCTCATTAAGAAACGCGAATAAATCGCACTGTGACATGTTGCATACTTATTTATGAACCCGAGTCAGTACCCAAAATGTGATTTATTATAACAACGGAATGAAAACGGGATATAGTTATAGCTTTTATTTAAACAAATTTTATTTACGGCTCAATTCTAAATTTCGGCGTATTTGATTTAAATAAGCATTTTTTTCCTGTTTGATTTATTGGGTTTTAAAAAAGTGATATAAAATTGTTTATTTGAATTTAAACATGCTAATTTATGTTGTGATAAAATACAGCTTATTTTTAATTAAAAAAATACATTATGAAGATATCATCATTTTAACTAAATTAAATTGCAATTAATCTTTGCTAATTATTTTGTCAAACAAAATTAAGACTCAGTTTAATTCAATTTCAAGAAGGATTTACAAAAAAGAACTTCCAGTCACTCACAATTGAAATCTAAAAATAAAACAATTACACATTTCTATTTCTGTGGAACACTAATTAAAGTGTGCGGCCTTTAGAAGTAATTAAGTAAGAAACAAAACCGGAAATGCAAGCATATGTGCACAGCTTGACGGTTTCAAATTACTATATATTTCTTCTCTTTCTTACTAGTATAAATAACCAATTTAATTTGAACCGCCATCTCTATGAGTTCGAAGTCGGCCGAAAGTTCGTTTGGGCTCAAAAAGCAGTATGAAGATGAATGGTAGTACGCACATTACAAAGATCAGATATTTAGCCGGTATCAGACCGACTGAAAACTTGGATTGGAAACAAGATTATCATTTAAATAAAACGACTATCATCCATGGAAAAAGGCTCGAAGGATGATGGATTTCCTCCATGCACCCATACACAGGCAGAGTCTGCCCGTGACCACGGATGCTGTAAAGGATCCGAAACATCGGGTTTAAATAATTTAGATATATCCGCGATAAAATCCGTAAAAGTAATGTCTAATATTCGCGTAAGTGTCAGAAATCAATTAGATTATCTTCAAAAAAATACAGTAACCAACAAACGGGTCAACTGTCGGTCGACTGTTTAGTCTGTAATGTGCTGATACTCTACTTAATACTTGGAGAAGTAAGAGGTGTCTACTTAAAATGGTTGGTGTCCGACTATAACTTCGTGTCAATATTGTGACGCCCAATTATGGTTGGAAGTTAATTAGTGACGTTGTTAAGTTGGAACTCAATTATCTCACTGTTAAGTGAAAAAAATGTGTTCTTGTGAGATCGTTACTGTTCTAAAAACGTGATAATTGGTACAGACTTTTGTAGGAAAACTAAAATTCGTATGGGAAGACCTTTTTTTAAAATTTTACTGAAAAGTCGTTGTTACGGGTAGTCAGAAGCCAGTCTGACGACCAGTCTTACCTAGGGGTATTGGGCTACCCGGGTAACTGGGTTGAGGAGGTCAGATAGGCAGTCGAGGCAGTCTTGTAAAACACTGGTAGTTGTCGACATAGTTGGGAAAAGGCAGATGTTATTGAAAAGTCAGTTTCATTAAAATTAAAGTTATTCAAGAAAATACAGGGTTAGTAGTTCAATTAAAAAATCATAATTTTAAACGGCCAAGTTAAAAAATAAAAGCCAAAGACACTTAACTAACAACACAACTAATTTAAAATCGACTCAAACCCAGTAGTGGTTCAAATCACAGTTCTAAACCACTTCCAAGAAAAATATATAACAAAAAAAATAAGAAAATAAACGAGGAACGTTTATGAATAAATCATCAGCGATCATCTTGAGTAACAGCATCCAAAATGGACCATTAAAAAGGGACGGAGATAGGATATTTATATAAGAGTGAAAGAGATAGTGTAGCTAGTCCTTCAAACCTGTAATTATGCTGTTAAGAATATAATTTCGAGTTGTTAAAGCGATGTATGCGTCACATTACAGAGTTTTATTTTATTTTAACTTTATTAAGACGTTTTTGTGGTCGTTTGCACGGTGTTTGAAACTTGCTGTGAGGTGAAAATATGTTGGGAAATATTGTGTGCTTTTAAACGGCTGAAAAGTCCTTTAAAAATATTATTTTTATTTGACGTTGAATATCAATTAAAGAAAAAACAATTGTTGTAAAAGATACTTGATTAAAAAACAATCGTTATAAAATTCAAATATCCAAATATGTTTTTTCAGAATATTTTTTAATCCTCTTAACTTTCTGTTCCTTCAAAGATAAAAATATTAAAGAAAAAACTCTTGTTGACCAGTATAATATCCGTAGCTATTATTATAAAACCTCATTATTCATAGCTCTAAGATAAACATGCATCGTTGCACCAAAGCTTATCGAATACCTAATCATATAGATTGGACTATACTTTTAACATCCACTTAATGCATTCATTTTTTTCCACCAATTTAAGATCTTTCAATCAACGAGAACTTCATCAAAAATTAAATGACGGGTGTTTCTTTATACTAGTTTTTTTTTTCAAATTCTCTGAAGTGGTATCAAGTCTTTGCACCGACTACCTGAGATCACACTGTTGCACCACCTTTGATGCAGCATAAAAACATCGTTAGTGTACATTGGGTGTTTTTTGCAACGTCCTAACTAATGATCGTACTAATCGTTTTATGACATTGATGATTTAATGAGAGTAGTTTTTTCTTCCACAATTTTAACGCCTAGAAAAGGAAATTGGGTGTCAAACGAATTTGTTTGATGGTTTTTTGTTACTGTAATTAATATGTCCAGAGAATTTGTTTTTTTTTTTTGTCGAACAAAAGTGTTTAAGCAAGCTTCCCATGCTTAAACACACTATCTTTCCAATCAGACACAAAACCTATAATCAAACAGAAATATTATTTCCTTTATATTTTATTGACCCGTGAATATTCAAAATGGTGCGGCCGTAAAAAATACCTACGCCGACATTACAAATTCACGTCGTAACGCCTTCATCTCGCCGCACATTCGAATAACAACCAAACTCATAATTTACAGCGAGTCTCATTAGTATACGCTGTTACAAAGTCAGTGCGCGCGCGGCCAAAGACGCCGCCCAACAAAGCCATTGACATTCATATATTAACGCTAAACGTGACCACGAAACCACTAGATACCGAACATCGAAATACTAATTTTACGCCCAATCGACTCGGATAAAAATTAATACATCAATATCAAATGGACTCGGATCGACCTCTCGATTTTGATACAAAAAAGAGTTCGCTCGACACAACGATCATTCGATATGAGACTCTAAGAAAAAAACATAAAGACAGTTTTCGAATGAAGTTTTTGCGCGCGGTTG
Organism: Helicoverpa zea x Helicoverpa armigera; assembly: GCA_033682625.1. Taxonomy (NCBI): domain Eukaryota; kingdom Metazoa; phylum Arthropoda; class Insecta; order Lepidoptera; family Noctuidae; genus Helicoverpa; species Helicoverpa zea x Helicoverpa armigera. The sequence continues at coordinate 2,606,029 of JAWIIS010000017.1, forward strand.
CCACAATGTCGTTAGGGTGACCATAGCCGGGTAATGGAATTCGTGGCTCAGTCGATTGGCCTCAAATTCGATCGATGATATTTCTTTTTCTTTCGTTGTAAAGGACACGAATGTTGTTTTCCGCCGGTTCTCATACGATGAAGACATAAAAATTTGGGAAGTCGAGCGGCGCGTCAAAAGGAGACCACATACGTTATATTCGTGGGATTTGGGTATTATTTTCTTGTTGGGTCGTTCGTGTGTCCGCAAAATTGTTGGCCGCTGACGCCTTTCGCATCAACCTATTATTTTTGGGTAAAACGCCCGCCTCGGAGCCGGCAAAGCGTGATCAACAAATCAAATCGTTTGTTCTTTTTTTGTTCAGAACCCGCCGCGTGTTTGTTTTCGTACGTTCGAGATGTGATTATTATGGAAATTTGTTACTTAAGTGCCGCCTCCTCGATGAAGGATAGATTTTAATAAGGATGACTAATATTTTTATGAGTGCAACACTTAATCTTTTAAACGATCCTTAATTTTAACAAGCTTACAATGATGTCACCCTATTTTTATTATGAAAAGTAATGATTTAAAAGCATCATCACTTTTTAATTTATGTTATGTTTTAATTTTATACAGCAACGTCCTATTTTTTATTCGATTCAAGTACTGCAATGTGGTTCGTAAAATCCTGCAGTACATACCTTCGTAAGGTACAGAATTCCTTCACAAAAAGTAGTTTATCACCCGCGTTTTACATTGAATGCTTGTCTATGCAAATAAAGCTGTAGCTCCATGTCCAACCTTCCACATTATGTAGGGTGCCCAATTAACAGCGACATATTAGGACATTCCCAATTTAGTCCGTATGAAATCTGTTCCCGCGAAATAGCTCGTAAAACACATCCGGTAGTATATTAATCACATACGGTGCTAAGCGACCACTTTATATTCAAAATGGTGTCCACACGGTGACAACTCAATCTTGCTTATTACGGACACGATGACTAAGGCCAGGCTAATTTGTGGCCTTTAAAACGATCTATGAAGACGTTATATTTTATGTTTATTGAAATTAGATAGCTTTGCGTTTTTAACGTTCGTTTTTTTAAATTAAATTCTATTTAACGTCTTAAGTTTTGGTCTTTTGAGACGGTATGGTCAATAGATGAGTGCCATTTAGATTTAAAACGGTTTTTAAGATATGAAATGTCTTAATCAATTTTGTGTGTCTTTGGTCATCCCACACACTTAATTATTATAAATGTGAAAGTTTACTTTGTGGGCTTAACGGTTCTAAATTAAATCTAGCACACATACATGTGCATTAGTTCTCAAAAAGGGGTCATCTTTTTTCGAAAATATAGGTCACATATTCTGCTACGGGAATGCTTAAAAGAGTTACCGCAGCCCTGGTACATAAACGGCTTAAGAAGGAACATGGTGTATTTTAGTCAGTAAGAGTCTGATACTCCCCCAAGCTGTTAACCCACGGCGGGAGGGGTCTTTTGATAATTTCCAATTAAAAAAAAAACACAAATTGTAATAGTACCTTTTGTTTTTAAACTATTGTTTGTATTGTTTCAGGTTTAGAGTACTTAAGCGCAGCAAGGAGTTTGCATCCAGAATTGCATGCGGGTAGTACGCTTGCTAGCCAGGACTTCCAACTTAGTTTAGAAGGTAAGAAAGTGTTCCTTTATTCACCATATTCTTCTCCAGATCACCCATTCATTCTTCTCCAGAGACATTTCTAAGGGTCTAGAAGACTTGATCCTATGATTCATGACTCTTGAAAGCCGTCCTAGAAGGCCGTCTGTTGGAGGATTCCATCCACCTTTTTAAAATACTAAATGTGTTGTATAACAGTTGCCAATTTGGCTAGGGTTTGAATCACAATAGTTTCACATAAAATAAATTATAAATTGTTAAACATTTTTGGACAATCAACTGGGCTGTGGCATATCTTATTGGCATGCAATGCAAAGATGGCAATATTATAAGATAGCATAATAATCTAGAATGTTTACTGAAATTAAATTGCTTTCGCATAAAATTAGAATATAAAACCGCGTCGCGATTAGTCTGCCTACACTTTTTAATAGTCCGGAAGTAATTTAGCCAACTTAATAATAGTGGAACACTTATAATTTAGTATATCAATCATCTATTTTAAGTTTAAATCTTACGAGCCAATTTCCTCTCTTAGTTAATTGACTTATAAAAAGCTTTTGCTAAACACTATGTAGGCACTAAACGGTAATCAAGTTATTCATCCTATTAATATTATGAACACGAAAGTTTGTATGTATGGATGTTTGTTTCTCTTTCACGCAAAAACTACTGGATGGAATTTGATGAAACTTGCCAGTAATGTAGCTTACACATCAGAATAACATACACCTAGGCCACTTTTTACTTTTGTCCGGGACCGAGAAGTCTCTCAGCAAGCGGGTGGAATCGCTAGAGAGAGTTGAGGCTTGTCATCTCAACATAGATTTGTATTGTTATCATCAACCTACTTCGCCTACTTCAAAAACCTTAGAACAAAAATCACTACATTCTTTCTCTTCCCCAGGTTCAAGAATAGCCTCACCAACAAGATTAAGACTATCCGGAGGTGCCATAGGAGCCTCAGTGAACAGAAAAAGGGCTGTATCCTGGAGTCCCTACTCTGCTGAGTCTTTGGACCTGGCAGCAGTGATCAGGGCGTCTCCAGCAAGCTTGGCTGTGAGAGCACCGTCAGCAGCTTCCACGGGGAGCTATGGACACCTTAGTGCCGGTGAGTTTGAAGATCATTGGCACTGTTTTGGTACTTATTTTGTTTGTAGCTTTTATCTTATATTCTATGTCTTCTTTACATAATATATCTTTTACGGTACCTACTGTAATTTATTTGCGAAAATCGATTGACCTTTTTGAAGGTGAAACAGTATTGCATTCCATAGTAACCATAGTAAAGTAGTCTTTAACCTAGATAAAATTATGGACCCTATTAGTACAAGCACACGCTGCAGCTATTTGTACGGGCACAAGAATGCATGGCAAAGTTATTTTATATGCCTAAGTCATGAATTCTAATTGAATTACTGAAAGTGAAAAAGTTTTGTTTTTTTTTTCATTCATTTTCGAACGCTCCAAACCTTTATCCATGAAGATTTTACACAGGTTTAAATTCGCCCTTTCACATATTTTCAGGAGCAATATCCCCCGCACTATCGCTATCGCACGCGTCTCTTGCGCAGCAGTTGTTGGCTCGAGGGGGCGTGGTGGGGGGCAGTGGGGTGCTAGCGGGAGGGGTCTTGATGGACCCGGCCCACCAGCAAGCAGCGGCAGCCGCGGCCCATCATGCGGCTCACGCTCATCTGGTAGCGGGGATACATAGGTAAGAGAAAGATTGGTTATGAATAGCCGGGCGTGATTTGGCAAGATACATAAGCCAAAGAGATTAAAGTACCTAAAGTTAACTTCATTCATCATAAGCTGTTTCAATTCATCTATACTAATATAATAAAGGGTATACATATTTGTATTTGATTGCACCCTAAAGGCTCCGAAACCACTGAACAGATCTGAAAAGTTCTTTCACTGTTTATAAGCTACACTCTTTTCGAGTAACATAGGCTATATTTTATCCCGGTACGGGCAGTAGTTACCACGGGACACGAGTGACACCGCGGGAAAACGGCTAGTTAAGGATAACTATTAGCTCTGCATCAAACCATCTACTGATTTCTGAATAGCATATGAGCAAAAACGCGTGCCAATTTTTTGCTCCATTACTTCACAAAACAAGGACAAACTAACAAACACTTTCAAAACTATATTACTATCGATACTCGGATGCCAGTGGCGATTATTCGCATCAATGAACACTTTGACCTTTTATGTCGTCAGAATTCAACCGGTATGCCTAGATGATCTTATCTCTACTGGTTAAACCATTTTCTGGACCTCAGCTTTGAAAAATATTTTTGCTATGCTAAGAATTTCTTGAATATATGAGTAAGCTAGAAAATTGCTTCATGATGTCAATGTATTGGAATTTATCGAACCCCGATTTGGTTGATTAATGACTAAAGGTACCGACTGTGGTATAGTTCATGTGCCTAGTTGTTATCTTAACATTATGACTAACTACAGCTAGTTTGGTTGTTTAGATTGTATGGCAATAAAGTTGTTTTAATTATCTACTGGCGATATTATCTGTAGTGCAAATGATGTGGGTAATATTTTGACCCTTCATAAGGTAAAATAATTGACTTGTTATATTAAAAAAAAACATATTGATTAATTGAGATTTCTATTTATATTCACATACTTAATATTTTTTAGACAGTTACAAATACCTAAGAATACTAAAACACAACAAACAAAACGAGAAAATAATAATGTATAAATAAATATTAAAAAGGTAAATCCTATCTGCTTTTATTTGTTAACACAAATTTCGATACCTATTTTGGACACGAAGTAATAATAATTCAAATCAAATCAAATCATTTATTTTGCAAACATGGGTGGTAAGTACATAGATGTTACAAAAAAAAATATAAGTTCTCCATGTTTTGCCGGCAATGGGCATGCAAAATATAATTATTAAAATATAATTCGAAGTCTAAGAATTTTAAATGCGCAATGTACCTACATAATTATATCAAACTCATGTATGTATTGGTATTTTCTTATATCAATTTTATCCATTGCATCTTCTAACAAAAGTATGAATCATCTGATTTCCAAATATTTAATGCACGTCAAGGAAAAATCTCAATGCGTTTTTGATAGTAGTATAGGTGTATAAAGATTACATTTATCTCCAGATCGCACATATCATCACCGACGCAACTCCTGATGGGTGCTCCAGTAGACGTGAGACCAGGGCTGACCCTGGATGGAACACCTCCTCAGCATCTGCAGCAGTCTCCGCAGCAACCTGAAGTTACTAGTGTCATGGAGGCTGACAGGTTAGGATCGAAAAACCATTTTTTTTTCATCATCATCATATCAGTCAATTGCCATCTACTGCTGAAAGTAAGCCTCCCCTAACAAACGCCTACGCCAATTTGCTTTTAGTTATGTTCAATTGACAGTTAAACTATAATTACTAACAGATTGCATAATTCGTCATAATTGCGTGAAATCGGTAATTTTACTATGCTTTACATTAACGTTCACTAAGTACCTACTAAGTATCAATAATTACTAGAATGACTAACTTAATTTGATATCTTGTAGGTATATAGTCATCTGTTGCAAAACGAACCTACAACAGTTAAAATCTTAAGGTCTTTTAAAGTGCCTTTCTCCATGTAGAACATGGTCTTATTCATGCTGATAAAAATTTCTGTCAACAGTGCATCAGGAATGACGCAGCGCAAATCACCTCAGATCCTGATGGGTCATAGAGACAACCACCACAGTAACAAGCCCTTATCAGCAGCCGCTGAGAGCACGGTCCATGATGGACTGGATTCCAAGGACGAGCCAGGAGACTTCATTGAAACGAACTGTCATTGGGTATGTATCAACAAGTTTCATCCAACTAGAGAACGAACCGAAAGATATTTAAGGAACAATTGCCCAGTTCTGGATAAAACGAAACCTGCAACTGTCTCCAAGACTTCAGCTGTCTCTAGAAACCTCAATAAGCGTAGCTGTTTTCGTATCGATCACAAATATTTATCTAGTATCGATCACAAATATTTTTCAATACGTGAAAGTTCAAATCTAATCTATTCCCATTATTTCCAGGTGGATTGCAAGCTCGAGTTCCCAACTCAAGATGACCTAGTTAAACATATTAACACCGACCACATACACGCCAGTAAAAAGGCTTTCGTGTGCCGATGGGTGGGCTGCTCCAGGGATGAAAAGCCTTTCAAAGCTCAGTACATGCTGGTTGTGCATATGCGAAGACATACGGGGGAGAAACCTCATAAGTGTACGGTGAGTAGTGTTTTCGGTTGCAAAAACCAGAAAGTAATTTCAGAAATCATGCCCAAACTGCCGTCTGCCAATGGAAGGAATTTTTGAACTTTCGAATTTCTCATGAAAGGAGCATTTTTGTTTCACTAAGTCTCATTTATTGTGGCTTCTTTCTATAAACCTTATAAAATATTTATCGTAATGGTTCCAATACTTCTTCACAGTTTGAAGGCTGCTGCAAAGCTTACTCTCGACTAGAGAACTTGAAGACCCATCTCCGAAGCCACACGGGAGAGAAACCATACACCTGCGAGTACCCTGGATGTGCGAAGGCGTTTTCTAATGCTAGTGACAGAGCTAAACATCAGAATCGGACGCATAGCAATGAGGTAAGTACTGGCTTTGCCAAAATCGGGTCCCCTAGAAAAACTTAGCACCTTAAACATGTCCTAATTTGGGCATTCTACATAATGATGATGGTGACCGCAACATCTAGTTATCTCTCATCAGGGACTTAGCGCGCGCAGAAAGCTATTCCACTCCTTCCGATATTGAGCAACAATATAAAATTCTACACGCACCATTGAAATTTCTCCTGATACATTTTCAAAATTGTGTTTTCAGAAACCATACGTTTGCAAAGCACCAGGTTGCACCAAGAGGTACACGGACCCTTCATCATTACGAAAACATGTTAAGACGGTGCACGGAGCTGAATTTTACGCCAGTAAGAAACACAAAGGTAAATACCTACGTTGTTTTCTATCTATAATACTATCTATGTAAGTCCCAGATTTTTTTAGGACTATGCCACAGATTTTCCAGCTTTCAAAACACCAAATCTAGCTATATGGTGCTCATTCCAAAATCAAAGAGACCCTAGTCCCAATAGGTAACAGTCTTCTACTTTACTCTTTCATAATTTTTCATTATCATCTATCTTCACTCCAGGTTGCAGCCGCGGCGACGATTCAGCAGAATCAGGTGGTGGTGGAGCTGGTTCCTCCCCCCGTTCCGAAGAAGGTGGAGTGCCTGTTGGTATCCGAGGACACACATCCTCAGCTTCTGTCAAGAGCGAGAGCCCAGCGTCGCCTATTCCGCATGGATTACATACTCCTGCTCATCAGGTAATTGGCAAATCTATATTGATTACCAAAGTTTCTTGATTTTTACCCGATTGCCAAGAAGAGGTAACTATGTTTAAAAAAGAATTGGTTTCAAAAAGACCAGCAAATTAAATTTTCTATGGACTTTTATTTGACTTTTGCAAGGGTTTGGAATATCTATCGTAAATACTAGACCCAATTAATACCTGAAAAGGATTTGATTATTATTAAATAGTTGTCTTGTTTCATTCATCAGCTATCAGCGCAGTGCGGTGGGGAGCTGGACTTCGGAGGATCAGCTCTTGGAGGCTTCGGTGATGAAAATGGGGCACCTTACTTCAGATTGGATGGAGAGGTAAGTTCTGACCACCAAGTCATAATCTTCAGAATCTCAGAATCAATTGTTATGATGTCAAACCCTGCACAATGTACATGGATGATCTCATTATGAGAGTGAGCTATCACAAATCGAAATCTTCAAGTGTAAAATGGCCGAGTTTTGTGAAGATATTATGTTACTCTAACATTTTTAACATGTACAGAGCACATATGACTATCCCGTGCAGTTTGACATAACAGAATAAACTGTCTAATATTTGAACATCATGACTTTGTTCCTCTTTTAAAAAAAAATCCCTCTCTCCCCAGGTTGAACAAGAAGTAGTAGGAGAAGTAGGGCAACTACCCCTGATGCTTCGCGCCATGGTGGCCATCGGAGAGCCGCGCGCGCACCACCACGCGCCGCGCTTCGGGAACAAGATGGCCGTCGCCAGGCTCATGCCGCCTCCACACCCTGATATTGGTCCTGGTTAGTATCGTTAAGGCTTTTTTGTTATTACACTATTACAATTTTTACGGTGAGTGTGACAACTTTTAACTTTAACGTTAATAGAAACATTATTGTCAAATCGACGATTTGACTAACAGGCGGCAAGTATATGGCTGCTTATGTTTCGGTTGTCATCAAAGTTAAATTATGCAGTTTTGAGTCGTATTGTTAGAAATGTATTTCAGTAATGGCTTTTTAAGTCCTATCATTTTAAAGAATAATTATAATAAATGAGTATCTTTTGAATATAAATTGTTATTTCTTGGTTTTCGGACATACAGGGGCATATTGTTTGTTTTAACGTAATAAATGTAATTTGTGGTGAACTTAAGATTTAAGATGTATCAAGACTTACATTTCTATCACCAGGAGTCCAAGGAAGAACAGAGCTTGGCAGCACCAGTGTAGCAGTGGAGCTGAAGACAGGAGTTCCTAACACCAGGCGGGATTCCGGCATCTCATCAGGCAGCAGTCTGTATAGTGCAAGGTAGGCTACATCATTTATTAAAGCAGAATAAACATTAGCTTGATCAGTTAAAACATTTAAACTGTAGATCTAGAACATAATATCCTCAATACTGTGCATATCATATATTTTTTTAAATATCTACATGTTATTAGTTTCATTTACAACAAAAACATGTACCGAGTTATTTACAAGTTTTAACAAACAATAATATTGTAAAAGAGGTATTTACACTTATACTAAAAAGCATCAATACTATATTCAGGTTATCAATTTCTAATTTGGTCCTTTTGATTGAATCTGTTCTTTGTTCCTTTGCTGCTTTTTTAGCTTTGTTATGTGGAATCTATTAGGAGCCGCCAAAACGACAGCCAAGTGATGAGTGAAGCTATTACACCCATGAAAAATAATCTTCAAGTTTGAATAAATTTGATAATAATAATATCTAATGCTTCTTGTCCTCCAGATCATCAGACATATCCCGCAAGAGTAGTCAAGCATCAGTGGTGTCTGGTGCCGTGGCGACTACCACGGGCATCGCCGCGCCGCAGCGGTTAGTCTCGCAACATACCACCGTATATGATCAGCTCTCGCCTGACAGTAGTAGAAGGTAAGACTAACAGATCTTTCTGTATTTATAGAGCAGAAAATTACTGGCAATCTTGACGAAAATATTTGCTGTTCAGTCAAGTAAAAAATCATGAATACAAATTTTTTGAACTGTAACTAATATTTTAGTCTTCATCGTTCTTTATTTCTATTTGCACAGCACGTATTTCTGTTGTATAATGTGTAATGTTAAAGGCTCGAGCAGACCGGATGCGTATGCGTAACCACGCGCGTAGACACGCGCGTCGTTACGCAAGCGGTGTGGCCTGTCTCATACATTTCCATACATTACAACTCATGGTTACGCCGTAACTACGCGCGTGACTACGCGCGTGGTTACGCATACGCATCCGGTCTGCTCGAGCCTTTAACGTTATCACTTTACTACGAAAAAGTTAGACATCTGTTGAGCTCATGTTTAAAAAAAGTGTTACCACAAAACTGCGTTTAGGGATTATTTGGAGATAGATAAGCTTTAAATATGGTTTATATATACATAATTATAACTCACACTGTCCTTTGTGTTTCAGATCTAGTCAAGTATCGTGTGTGGGTTACGCGCCGGCGCCGTCGTCAGCGCTCGCCGCCGTGCAAGCCGTCAGAACTTCACAGGGCAATCAGGTATTGTGACCCTCTACTTTATTAGTGCTATGACGAGTTACTAAGGTACAAGGTTTACCCATAAGGCTTACCTGCAGTATCCCGAAAAGAGAACCGATATAGTTTCTTCTTCAATAATTGTGGTATTCACACAGTCATGTAAATTCCATCGGCTACCTGGATGAACATCCAAATATACTACTGGCTGTTCACGGAGTTTTTTTTTCATTCTTGAGGAAATTCTTCCCGAACCTGGTCAAGATTTAGAAAATATCCTTTCTTTGGCTCCAGACTATCTGTGACGTACCACATAAATTAAACTTACATCTCCTAATTTCCAGGCTGTACTCCTTCGAGGAGTGACCTGTTCAGAAGTCAGGGCTGAGGAGTTGGCGCTGGAGCTGGACCCCAACGTTCAGGTGAAGGAAGAGGCGAGGAGGCTCTCCGAGCAGTCCAACTTGAGCGATCAGGCTCAGTACCAGCAGTACCCTTGTGGGACTGATGATGTGGTAAGTTATATCTTGAGTTTATAGTTTTTTTCTCTAATCTAAACTGTCCTATAGTAATCGGACCATTTATTCAACAATGATCTAGTCTATTGTTTGACTTTATTCTGGTTTTGAGATTTAAGAGTCCAATATCCTGGGACGCTGTTCGGTAATCGGTGATGAGGATAAAATAAACATGAAATGTTAATAATAATGTGTCAGTTCACACCATTTACAAATGTCAAATATGTTGTTTCACAGATGAGCTTAGCAGATTTAATTTAATCAATACAACACCTATAACAAAATACTAATTTATTTTCTCTTCCTCCAGGGCGACGCTCCATTCCCGTTCAAGACAGAAGATGACCAGGAGACGGTGACGTACAAGGAGTCTCGCTCCAACTCCACCAACACCGTGGTCATCACCACCGCACAGGTCCACCACCCTAACCAGGAGGTCAATCTGGAACAGGTAAGAATCCATTTGTCCATAGTTTGTTACACCAGAATTGAAATAATTAGAAGACTGTCTTCTTCTATCTCATGTACTACAATGTTGGTCACTTGAACATTTTCTAATAACATATTTTCTACATTTCAGGTTGCCGAAGGAGAAATGGTGGAGAACAAGCTGGTAATACCAGATGAAATGATGCAATATCTTAACCAATCAATATTGGCAACGGAATCGGTAAAACCAGCTAAGACTGACTCCACCAACCAACCTGAGCCGGAAACCTCTAAAGACAAGGAAAGTTCTACCAAAGACAATACAACTAGTGACGTCCAAGACACGAACAATTCCAGTGACAAAATCAGTGACGTAGCCACCAGTGACGATTCTCTACTTAAAAACTTAGGTGCCATAGGAAGTGATCTCAACATAAGTGATATTCCAGTCGATTTAAGATCTTTAGACGTTAGTATGTCGGGCAACAGTGGTTCTTTACTCAACTCCAAGTCGCCTGACGATAAAGCTACTCCACTACAAGAGCAAGTTATACCAGAAGTTGTAACAGAGAAATGTGAGAAAGAGTACACAAAACCGCCATCAAGCAACGTGTCGACGAACCCTCTACAGTCGTTGCAGACAATGACGGCGAATCAGACTGAACAGACAAACAGAATGCGACCAAATCCTTTACCTCAGAAACAGAACACAATGAGTCCTAAAACTGTGGTCATGAGTCAAAATGTTTTAAGTCCACAGAATTTGCCGCATAGCATGCTCAGTCCGCAGAGCCTGCCTCACAGTGCTATGAGTCCTCAGAGTGTGATGAGTCCTCATAACGTACCTCACAGTGTAATGAGTCCACCCAGCGTCTACAACGTCATGAGCCCTCAGAGTGTCATGAGCGTTATGTCACCTCAACACAACGCAATGAGCCCCCAAAGCATGCAAAGCTTAATGAGCCCTCAAATGCCTAACCAGATGATGATGAGTCCAAGACACAACAACATTGGAAGTCCAATGTCCCAAAACATGGCCAGTCCGATGGTAAATATGGCAAGTCCAATGGGTCAAAACATCGCCAGTCCACATAGCCATGGAATGCCAAGCCCGATGCATCCAGGACTTCAAAGTCCAATGGGACCAGGTATGACTAGCCCCATGGTTCAAAACATGTCGAACATGTCAATGAATGCACAGGTGCAGAATCAAAATCAAATGATGAACATGAATATGAACCAGGGTCCTCAGATGGGAGTTAATCCAAATTACATTAACAATAGAAATTGTAACGCTAAAGTACCTAACAGGAACAACATGAACCAGTACCATAATCAGAATTATAGCCAAGCTCCGCCTTACCCAGTTCAGAATCAAAATGTAATGAGGAGTCAAAACATGCAACAGTACCAAATGATGCAGCAATATAACCAGAGCCAGATGCCCATGCATCAGATGGGTAGTCAGAATATGGTTTACAACAACCAGATGAACTATCAACCTGTGAGTTATCCGAACCAAAGCAATCAGATGCATCCGCTACAAATGTCAAGATCGTCGATGATGAGTGTAGATAACAGCGGGAATATGAGTCGAGGCACGATGAACAATTATTGCGAGCAGCAGAACCAATGCCCGCCAATACAGAACCCTCAATACAGCCAGAACATGCAGTATCCTCAGCCACCGCCATACAACTCGGTTGTGAACGCTGCAAACGTGATGGGCCCACCGCCTCCTAAAAACAACCATCAGTACAACCAAACGATGTTAAACAACAACCAATATTACAACCACCAGAGGCCGTACAATCAATGGGACTACCCAGGAAACCAGTTTAACAAGCACAACATGCAGAAGTCGGTTCAGAATTCCCTAAACATGTCCACTGGGAGTCAGAAGCCAATAAATGGAGCGAGGGTGCCGATAAACCAGAATCAAATGAAAGGTGAACAGCAAACGGACTGCAGTATGAATAGTTTGCGAAGTCAGAATAATCCTACGAGCGAAGTTCAAGTGTGGGATATCTCGCAATCACAGATCGAAGCTACCAATGGAAGGAAGAAGAATCCTAATGGCAATAATACTATGAGACAAGACACATATCAAAGAACATTGGAGTACGTTGAGAGTTGTGAAAACTGGAAGAGTTCGGAGATGGTGTCGAGTAGCACTCATCCTCTGCAGGGAGGCGACAACATGGTTGTGAATGACCTGCAGACCTCCCTATCTTCGTTTTATGAAGAGAATCAATACCTCCAGATGATACAATAGTCCAATTAGATTTTTTTAGGTCCAGGGAACATTTTAGGCGATTGAGATTTAGTCAATATGGAGTCGTTTTACGAAACATGAACACTATTTTAGTTAAGTTTTTTTAATGGCAGTTAATGTAAATTTAGGATAGTTTTAAGATCTGTTAAATGGTGCACAAGAAACTAAAGGTTGTAAATGAACTTTTCTCATACAGAGACTGACTAATGTTATTATAAATTTTAAGGTCTGATTCGTTTTTGGCAAGTTTTTTTACAGAATCAAAATATGGAGAAAGTGTTTTTCTGGTAGATTTAATTTAGGCTTATTGATCAAAGTACACACAAGAAGTCTGTCTTTTACTACAACACTATTTTGACTATAATTTTGTTAATCACATAACGCATTTTTTTTTAACTATTTAAAGGTCATAAATACCTCAAAAGTAACTTTTGATAAATGGTTGATAAGTCTAGAGCATTAAAAACGATAAGACATTTTTAAATAAAAAAGTACACTAGATCTAAAAGTAAATTTGTTAAAAAGACAACGTTTTTGCAAGATTGTACATAATCTGTTTTATAAAGTCTTCCAAATAGATTCTAGAGGTAGAACAATAATTTAATGTGTCAATGCATTTACATATACTTGTTTATGTAAATTTTAATCATAAGTGCCTTTCAAATGTACATAAGCTACATTGTACATACTTTTACAAGGTTATAAGTGCCTTATGAGGAATTAATTAGAATTATTATTGTTAATATATAATTATTAATCTTTAAAATTAATTATACAATGAGATCTATAGTGTGTACGGCTTGGTGTATGACCCTTTAGTTTATAATTTAATTTTTTAAGGTACATTCTGGCTTTAAGAGTAACTGTTAATTATGTTCATATTAACTGTTAACTTTCATTAAATGCTTTTTGATAGAAATAAGCAGTGAAAAAGACAGTCACATACTTCGTGTTTTTGTTTTTTGTTAACGGCGACTTTTTTGCGTTAAATGACAAGTCATACCCAAGCCTTAAAGATCTCCAAACAACGAGTGATCTATGAGATTATTAAATAGAATAAAAATAATTATATAAAAAAAAACTTTGTACAAAATAATCGCCTTTTCTAGAATTTTTACATAGTTGTTGATTCTTTAATGTAATTAAGTAAGTAACAATTAAATGTAATTTAGTTTTTATTTTTAATTTACTTAAAGCAATATTGATATGAATCATTGTTTTAACAACATTGAGTCTCCTAGTATAATGAGATTACTAGTTAATAAGTACTTGTTAATGATTATTTAACGCACAAGATGTATGTAGGGAGAACTGTGTATGTCTAATAAATTATTTGTTTTTATGTTTGTTCATGAACAAACTGTACATCTGTGACGATATTTTAATGAAACTATTAAATAAAATTTTCTTATTATGAAAGTATTAGTGTGATTTTATTTATGATAGTTTGTCCATACAATAATAATGATAACGGAGGTTTCTGTCTCTGAGACCCTAATCATCGACACCTTGGACATTATGAATAGCGGTGGATAGTGAATGATGATATGGTGAATTTAAGAAAAATAAGAAAATAAATTAATGGAAATAATGATAATGGCATCCAGACTGACTTTTATAGAAAAAGATTAGCCAGCTGCGCAGGATTACCTATACCTATTGGAGGCCAACAGATTAGCAATAGCGGGATAGTCAATCCATTGAAAGGTAAATGATTATTTAGGTACATCATTACTCTGTAATACGTACGAAAAACACTTCTTTTCATTTATGGATCATCAATCTACTTGTAGAATCCTAGCCATATGATTTTTCTGTTGCATCAAAATAAATGAAAACGAAACTCGAATTTCTAAACGACCTTCAACCAAATATAATCACGGAGATAATTCCAAAAACCTAGCGAAATGTATTTAGCCAATACATTCACATAAACCCATTTTATTGATACGTCTGCTGGCAACGGTATTCCAAAATAAAATGTGTTCTATTTTAACTCTCGACTAGTGACGTAACAGCGAGGAATTTAAACTAGAACGGATTATTTTTGCTTTTCTATTCTAGACTTTGAGAATGACGGTCGTGTTCGCAAATGTCTATTGTTTTTGTATCATGTTTTAGGGTGTTTTTTTGCTTTATAATTATTTCGATTTGGTACTTTTGCTTAGGCTGTCGCATTCATATTTTATTATGGTTGGATGAATGTGTCCAGGCAAACCCTAACCACCTTATTATAAAACTTGGTTTTAAGAAGTACCAGCTTTAGTAATAGGTTTAGTCCACTTATTTTGTTCGGGAAGGTGGTACAAAAGCTGGTACTATTTAAAAACCACGTTTTATAATAAGGTGGAAAGTATTCGAGATTTACACTTCAAGCCATTTTAATGACGATCCAATCTGATATAATGCTGGGCTTTGTCCAGTATTCACAAACTGCTGAATTCCTGGAACGGCGGTGTTTGACATCGACGATGTGTTTCTTTTACGTGGGTCCCTATGCTTCTTTTAGTTCAATTACTGATCTGAATCCGGTTCTGAATCGCCAATGTCTCCTTTCCATCGCCTTTCCAGAAAGTCACAGGTATGAGAACACACACTTGACAATTCCAGCGTTACATCAAATTTGATGAACCACATAATACATAAGGAAATAATAGAGGGAGTACATGAAGTGTATGACGGCGCCACCGTCGATGTGTCAACCGTCGATCTGTCAACGGTGGACCTTATATAAAGCGGCGCGCGCGCACGACTCGGGTCATTCGTTCGCCGACCGTTGCCGAGTGCACACCTCCCACAAATTCGTGATAAATAATTGTAGTGACTAATACTGTGTTAATTGGAATAAACCAAGTGATTGTGTGAGAACCCCTTTGTTTTATTTAACGATGTCGGATCCTGACGCCGACATGTACATAAGGTAATACATAGGGCAGTTCATAGAGTACATAAGGAAATACAGAAAGGAGTACATAGAGTGTACATAATGAAATACATAGGGGAGTTCATATAGTGTACAATAGGAAATACATTGGGGTTCATAAATTGTACATAAGGAAATAATAATTGTACATAGGTAAGGAAATACATATAGAGCTCATAGAGTACATGAGGCAATACATAGGGGAGTTCAAAGAATGCACATCGGGGAGTTAATAAAAACCGAGTATTTACAAAAACACCATCCCACATAATATACATTTTTTTATATTGTGGCAATGTGAAATCTACGAGTGAATGAAAAACTGAAATAAATTGCAATTTTCTAAAATAACACTGCGTTACATGATTTTAGTCCCCTTTAAACTGATAGCTGGAATAATAAATAAATAATAATATCGGGACACTTTTTCACACACGGTCAGTTAGCCCCATGCTAAGTTATTAATTAACTTGTGTTATGGGTGCTAACATAACTGATATACTATAACTATATATATATAAATACATATGTATTGTAACACCCAGACCGCGGCCAACAAGCATGCTCATCACACAAATGTTGACCGAACCGGGAATCGAACCCGGGACCTCACATTCGGCAGTCCGGCATGGTGACCATTGCGCCATTGTGGTTGTCTTCCACCTTCCGACTTTAAGTTGTTTCCGTAAAAGTATCGTAAGTACACTTAAGTTTTTCTCAACATGCTGGGGTCGGCTTCCAGTTGAGTGAGTCAGTTTACAAGGAGCGACTGCCTACCTGCCCTCTTCAACCCGAGGTAAAGTCACAAAACAATTCAGTAGGTAAGAATAATATATTTATTTTGAAATTCTCACAAAGTTCCAAGTACCAGTAAAGTAACAGTAATAAATTATATTAAAACGGGTTGTTCTACTTGTCTATGAAACTGTTTACAATTGGCAATGATATATGTTTTCCAGCGTCCGGATTAACTGCTCAAGTACTCGTTTTCAGCGAGTTTTCTTATTAACAAAATATCTTTTAAGGCCGTATATTTCATGATCATTTACGACTTTGTTGATATAAACTTGCTTTTAGTTTAAGCTCGCTTTATTTTTTACCTTTAGATACGTTGTAGTTTTCATTTTTCGCCATCGGCAAGTAATTAATTTAGTGGTCTTTAGTAGATACGGGCTGTCATTTGAACATCTTCGGCAGTAGTTACGGATGGTCAGAAGCCAGTAAGCCTGAGAACCAGTCTTAGCTAGGGGTATTGGGTTCCCAGGTAACTGAGTTGAGGAGGTCAGATAGGCAGTCGCTCCTTGTAAAGCACTGTTACCTACTAAGCCGCATCCAGTTAGACTGAAAGCCGACCCCATCATAGTTGGGGAAAGGCTCGGGAGATGATGTTTCTTTAGCTTTAAAACCTTTTCCGCTTCATAAGTTTCATTATATTATTCAAAGAAAAGTCTAAATATTTGCACAAACATCAGAAACGAGCACTTTTATAAATATTGAGACAATCAACCGATCAAAACGGAAACTAGATGACGCGAATCGCGAAAACATTTGCAACAATCTTTTACATAACAATATTCATCTACACTTCTATACTGTGTAATATTTACTATATAAAGATGAAATATTTTTGTCTCTTCGTTTGTACCCTAAAGACTTTGAAACTATTGAACCGATTTGGAAAAACCTCTTACTTTGGGAAGCGACACTAACCCCGGGTTAGTTAGGGTTAGACGCCAAACACCCCCTCTTTAAGTGACATACGCATATGCAATACCCGACTTAGTTTTCCTATTAAAACCCGAACTCTTAGTAACACAAAAGTAACAGTCATTTTCGTGATTAGTTGGTTCCCTGCACAACATTGGTGTACCAAATGACAGGTGAACGTTTTCGCCAAATGTCCATCACAGAAAAGTGATTCTACAGCTCTCACAAAACACATAGTAGGAAATCCGAAATATTGAAGATATTAAATTAAACAAAAAATATCTCCTAAACTAAACAAGTAATGCAACACCAAAGATCGAGAGTTAAGAATGATTCCTAAAAACAAATATTTGGGGGTAGAAAAAAAATGTGACGTGATAGAATTTTTATGTTGTTACTTTTAGAATGTACAAAAGTGGCAGAGAGTACTGGTGTAGATTTTGTGTGGGGTATGTGAAAAAAATAAAAATTTGTAAACTAGTGTAATGTGTACCAATTGTGTATCAATTGTTCTTGTAATAAAACGGCGGAACTTATTTTTATGAATTTTCAACGGAGAAAGACGGATTACGCTTGTAAGTATGTACAATGATATTTCGGTTCCCATTTCCCGGTTCCTGAATTAATTTCCTCACAACACGAGTGAAACCGTGGGACGGGACTGATACCCAATTAAAATAATTCTATTTAGATTTTACGCATACCTAACGTTAAGAGCTGCAAGCGAGGCCAATTTCTAAAGAGTGATAAATACAAGAATTAAATGTTTGAACGATCTCACTTGGCACGTAATAATATGTATTAAACTAAATGAAATTATAGTACACACATTGCTAAATTACAAAATGGTGATTACGTAAAAAGAATTCATAAAATCTTGCGCAATCGCAGCGCTCGAGATTCGAAAATTTTGAGGCGAAAAACAAATATTTTTCAACCATTTTGAATTCGAGATTTGGATAATTTATTGCTAAACTAGCTTCCGCCGGAGTCACTCGTTTTCTATTTAAAAGTTATAATTCCGTAATTTCACTCTACTTCTCGGGATTTCCAGAGATAACTCGAACTTTACCTATCTATACTAATACAATAAAGTGTTTTTTTTTGCTTGTTTCTTAACCACAAACGGCTCTGAAATTACTGAATGAATATGAAAAAATATTTCACTGTTGGGAAGCTTCATTATCCCCGAGTAATATGGGTTATATTTTATGCGGGCACAGGCAATAGTTCCCATTGGATGCGCCTAAAACCGCGAGAAAATAGTTAGACCATACTAAAATTATAATAGTGACAGTAACTGAGTGTTTGTCGAGCTTTGACTTTGAGCTTTTGAAATTATTACATAGTTAATCTAGCTAGAGCCTGATAAAACACTAGGGTACTTTTATCCGCGTACGGAAAGTAGTTTCATCGGGACACTGGTAGACCCTAGTAGATAAATAGATAGATTTTATTAGTTACACCCATTTTTATATTCTGATTTTAAGACCAATAGGTAAGGGTACATAAGTGACATAATAATGGGTCTTATCTCTAAGAGTGATCTCTTTCAGACAACCTTAACCTATGTAGTAGTAGTATATAACAGATATAAGCAATTTAATATTTAATTGATAAATTATTATATTACTTCTGCATTTCCTGACGTGCGCAAGAGTTGACGCCGCGCGTGATTTCCATAATTTATAGTTATCATGTTTAGTAACAGATGTTGACTGAAAATATCTGCGGTCTTGTACATAACGATGAAAGAATTACAAGTTTACATAAGAGAAACATATTTCTGTAGTATGTATATTTGTATTAAATTCAGTATGTTTCTAGTTCACCCCGTTATCTACAGAGTAAGGTTGGTCGTGATTTACATTGATAAATCGATCTACGCAATTTAACATTGTGTGATACTTACGACATGGTACAACAGTAAATTCTTCTTTCAAGACACTGTTTGGAATTCTAAACAGTATTTATAATATGTAGTAATGTATTTATTATATGTAATAACAAGAAGATACCATGACGGACCATTTTTTTTTTGTATGGTGGAGAAATCTTCAATTGACCCGGCTGTGAGTGCAGCTTAAGGAAGTGTCAGACTCTTACTGAAACCCACCATGTTCCTTCTTAAGCCCTTTATGTACCAGAGCCGCGGTAACTCTCTCGACAATCTCGCAGCCCCAGCAGGCTATTTCCCTTGGTAGGCCTCACTCACTGTGGTAACATCTAGGTACTTATGTTTAAAAAAACAAAATGTATAATGATTTAAGACGTGTTAGTAGATCGCCGTTTTATTTATTTTCATAAACTTAGAAATCACATATTCATGTAACATATTTATTAAATTTAAAAGTGTAAGCACTCGCATGATTATTCATAATTATTAATACCCATTACTAGGAGAGAAAAATCGTCGAAAAAAGCCATTACAGCCGTATTTTTATTTTTCTACAAAAACTAGCACTTGATTTGTAAAAATGCGACTATTGTATTTAGACTGCCCGCCCACGCCCGATAACCGGTGATCGATTTTTTGTAGGGGAAAATGTAACACACTGATATCAATAGTGCAAGGGACACATCCTACAAAAAGTCGGTCCGAAAATCCGACTGAGAACGTCAAGGAATCAGGCCGATTATCTGTCTTTGGAGTAGTGTGACGTGGACGGGCATCCCTAGCCCACCAACACAGCGAGGGGTACGAGAATCCCCACCACCACAGCAGCCAGGGACGCTATCTTATACTTGTGTTTCCTAGCGTTCACATTCATATAAGCTTCGAACCTGTAGAATCCATTGACGTCGTAATTCAATCTCTGGTACTCCTTCAACTGATTAATGAACCCTGGATTGGGGTTAATGAACCTCCGTCTTTGCCTCACGTACACAAATGCCTGTTCGAAAGTCAGTTTATACTTTTCCATGATATATGCGATGACGAGGGTGGCGGACCTGGATACTCCGAAATGGCAGTGGACAAGCACGTTTCCTTTCTGCAGACCTTCGTCGATGAAGGCGTTGGCCATCGGGAAGTAGGGCAGGAGATGGGTCTGAGGAGTGTCGTAGGCCCTAATGAAGAGTGTGCTAATGTTGGAATCCGCAAAAGTTGATTTCGGTAGGCGGTGAGCTTCAATCGTGAGCACATGGGTGATATTAAGCCGTCTAAGTACATTTTTGTCGGCTGCTGCTCTCGCATTGCTTAGGTAGAGTCCAGGGATGATCTGGCTGTAACAGGATTGAGTGCAGAGGTCGACCTTGTGGTATATTGCTCTCCTGGACCAGTTCTTGAGACCGGTGAAGGCGACGACAGGGTTGGGAATGCTGAGGAAGGCGACGATGAAGGCGCTTCTCAACATTACCAAAAGCAACCCTCTGACACTTATCATATTAAGGTTTCTGTGTGATTTCACATGTTCTTTGATTATTCACATTTTTTTGGGGTTTTGTTTTCTTTATTTTATAAAAGTCTGTACACAGAATTTGTATTTTTGACATGACATTTAGGAAGAGTTATTTGACGTAGGGTGCTTAGTTTTTTTTTTGTCAGAATTCAGACATAGCCAGTCATCTTATTAGTTTAATCCTTCTTGATGTGAATAATCTTTGGATTTTTATTAGGAAGCTATGTAATGGAATATAAGGCAACTTATTTAACTATCTTCCAAGGACCGTAGCATCATAAAAATTTGCTGTATGTAATTCTGAACCGATCTAGTTGTATTTTATAAACCTACCTTTTCTTTAGCTTTTGCTTAAAATTAGTGACCTTAGTCATTAAAGGAGCTTCAATATCTAATATATAACTACCCAAGGGGTGGAGACCTGGTGTCCTGAAATACAGACTTAACTTCTAACTTAGGCACCAGTCTCCCACAGTATATTCAAATGATGTATATATAAGATACCATGTTAAATGTACCAAACATATTGTGGTGAGAAATAAACATTTATTTATTATTATTATTTATTAATATAAAAAAATATTCTTTCTATTCTCAATTGTATCGCCACCATATATTCTAAGATTACTAAATAAACCTACGAACTACAGCTCAATAATACTTCGTTCAGCCACAAAATTCCTTTGAGTCAGCATTTGTATTTAGCTTCAGTACGTGTATACCTGGCGTTCTCATTCTAGTAATAATAACGATCCATAGAGAACAAAATGACTAGCAGAGGTGCCATAATGGAAAAAATGCATGCGAGCGGGTGACAAGGAACTTTACTAGTTTCGATTTTATACGCATTCTTTGAACCCGACCATTTTTTGTAATACTAGCCGTTTTCCCGCGGTTTTACCCGAGTACCGTAGTAACTACTGCCCGAACCGGGATAAAATATAGAATATGTTACTCGTGGATAATGTAGCTTTCGAATGGTGAAAGAATTTTTAAAAACGGTCCAGTAGTTTTTGAGCCTATTCATTACAACCAAACAAACAAAGTTTTCCTCTTTATAATTTTAGTATAGACTAAAAATCGTTTGACAGATGTCTCAAAGAACCTCGTCAGTTCACTCTTAACTAATCGTTTTGGTCACTGTTTGAAAGTGACCTATAAGAAGGCGCCTGACCTACCTACATTATGGCATCTCTCATCTTTCCTTACTCCATGGGACGAACAAATGTGACCTACTTTGTATGTGGGCCGAGAGCACGACATTGGTTAAATCATCGATGTAGTGGTGACAGTTTCTTGTTCAAGAGGATTAGTCCCGGGGCTGCGGGATTCTTGTCATGCTGTAGTGGATTCGGCATACATTGTAGTAAAGACTCATTTTGTGATTTAAATCGATTGGTTGTAGCGAATCTCCCGTAGTGAGCCGGTTGGATTTAGATGTCTTCTTATTGCACTGTTCCCAAATAATTTGAGCTCCGCTTATGTTACGTTTTCCGCTTCCATTTCTCTCGTTTATCTTAAGAATAGAATCTCATCGATGGAATCTTAAAGGAAATAGTTACTTATTCACACCTTGAATTCGCATTGTCACCCAGCGTTGCAATGCAACCAGCATTTGAGCAATTTCCGTACAAATTTTATTTTCTCTCTCTTCTTTTGTAAAGAAGTTTGTACATATTATGGTAATATTTTTTTAGTTAAGATTGATATCATCATCCTCCGAGCATTTTTCCCAAAGTATGTTGGGGTCGCCTTCCAGTCTAACCGGATTCAGCTCAGTACCATAGTTAAGACTGATATAATACTTATAATAAAAGTTCTGCTGCACTGTAAACTTCTGTGCTAGTAACTAGTACCTAAATGACAAGAGCAATAATAATAACAATGCTCGTTAAATATTTGGAGCTAGACCAAGATCATAATTGACATGCTGTTACTTTCAAATTAGCCATTAGGATTGATTAATTATTTTATCTAGTACGGCTGACTGATATACTTGATTTTTTTCGAAAAACTACCACTAATCCATTTTCAAATAATTAAAGAGGAGCTTTATAAATGTGCACTTATGGAACTTATGCGACATTCTAAGCTTAATTTTATTGAGGGCAAAAATATTAAAAGCATAATAGGAGGAGCAGGGCAAAACAAATATATTTTTTGACACCTGTGTATCATTTTTAATCAACACGTTGGCGTTGAAACAAAGTCCAAAATGATTGCTTTGGCGACTTCAAAACGGGTTTAATCATTTTTTTGTGATTTTTATTTTTCCTTTCCTGAGTAAAAGTGAAGGATATCTTGAGGAAATCTGGACATTAAAGTCTGAAATCGCCAATCCGTCTTCAGCAAGCAGCTTGCTAATAGACACTCCTTCTCTATGAGAAGAGGCCTGTCCCCAATAGTGGTACAGAGAAAAACTCTGATGATGAATTATTTACACTTTGTCATTTTTTACACATTTGTTTGTCCTTTCAGATTCATAAATGATGTTTTTGACAATGTGCTTGACAATGAATGTATGACTAATTCTTTGAGCATCACAGTTTGGCAATGGTCCGGCAAACATTCGAGCGAAGTGAAGTAGATATATTTACTTCTATTAATAGACGAACTGTCCAATGATATTAGATTCTTGCGCTAAACTGAGTGAGGGAAACTAGGGAGTTTACAGATGTGATTTAATTGAGGTAAATAGGTTGGTGGTAGTCAATGAGTTTTAAAATATAATAGGAGCAGTGTAAAGACGAAATAAGTAGGTAATTTAATAGTAGAGTTTTTTTCATCATCATCATCATCTCAGCCATAGTACGTCCACTGCTGAACATAGGCCTCCCTCTTAGGTCTCCACAGATACCTGTTGGAGGCGACCTGCATCCAGCGTCTTCCGGCGAGTTTTATTAAATTTAAGGAAAGCCAATTACTGCTTTATTATAAGAGCAACTTATCCTTATTTACCCTTATTTACATTTGAACAAATGATGATGGAAGCTTCTATCGTAAAAAGTACCAACGAATGGCATTTTCAAAATATCTGATGATAAAATGCAAGAATTACTTGTCACTAAGGCCCATGCCAATAACTTCATATCACCATAAATATTAGGTATAATGAGCATTAAAATATTATACTAGCCGAGCTTGAACTTTGATATTATAATTTCAGCCGCATCCCGAATGCACTACTCCATACAGATAAAAAGCAAACTTCCTCTATAAACAATTTTGCAAACCGGCCTTCTTTACTAGTTGTTGTTTAAGCAGACAAGCAAACAAACTCTTCACCTCTACAATATTAATATGTAATTTAAGTATGAATAATTTCTTCTTCTTTATCTTATAACTAACTTTACCTCATTACTTTCTTTAACCTTTGAGCAAATACAAAAACTAAATTCGCCAAAATTTCTCGATGATTTGCTCAAATACCTAACGATCACCAAAATAACTGTTACCCTAGCAGATATTGGCTACAACACGTATTTTTATTCAGCTACATTTCGCACGTTATAAATCAACATATTTTTTTTACAAAATATAGTGAAATGTTAATTTTGTAGCATCATCAACATCTGCCTTTTCACAACTATGTTGGAGTCGACTTTCAGTCTAACCGGATGCAGCTTAGTACCAGTGTTTTACAAGGAGCGACTGCCCTATCTGACCTCCTCAATCCAGTTATCTTGGCAACTTGAGACCCCTTGATCAAACTGGTTGTCAGATTTTCTGGCTTTTGACTACCCTTTACGACTTTGTATCATCATCCTTTTTCCTGTCAGCCGAAAGACGGCCATTGCTGGACAGTAGTTTGTAACAAACATGTTTTAGTGGAACTTTCATGAATATTATAGGTATTTGCTGTAAAGACATTTTGTCACTCATGTATTTCAAAATTTGCAGTGTCTCGGTCATCGAATGTTAGCGCGCAATTTACCACAAAATGAGACAGGGTTTATATTAGTTTCTTACTGAAGAAGAACAAGCATAGCATCGAGTATATTTTTGTCGGTAATTTCATCAAATTTAACGATGTCTGTCGATGTTATTGCCATGTTATTGCGCAATTCGCTGTTAACACGTGCCTGCGTTATTCTGCGAGTCAAAATAACGGAGCGTTGACATTATATTGTAGCTATCAGTTTCTGCTGAAAATTGATGATAAATGTAAGTTTTTATTCAAGTTTTATTTCGCTGTATTATTCAGATATTCATATTGAGGACCTTGTAGGTTATTAACAGCCGAACGGATCAATGAGGTTAACAACGCTCGCCGCGGTCAGTCCATGGATAGTTGAAAGTTTTGTCAGGACTAGTTCCTCGGCGTTTCAGAAGGCACGTCAAATTGGTGGGTCCAGCTATCATTTTACCATCTTTGCCAATTGGTACGGGTACTCAGTATCCTGAAAATTTGACAACCAGTTTCACCAAGAGGTACCTACAGTTTCCTAGGTAACTAGGACAGTTGGGTCTTGCCAGAAATGCCCAGGTAACTTTGTTGAGGAAGTACGATAGGAAGTCGCTCCATGTTAAACACTTGTACTCATTGCACTTGTGCATCTGTTTAGATTGGAAACCGACTCCAACAAAGTTGGGAAAAGGCTAGGCCGATGAGGCATACAGCATCACACGGCATATCGCATATTACATTAGTACAACAGGTGATGTTACCTGTAATATAAATCAAATCTTAAATACAAATACAATGCAAGTACAGACGACACTGGAGCTCACCTTTGGCACACCTCGTCTGTGATAGTAACCTTGGCGAAATAATTAGCGCAAGTGTACATTGGACATCAATGTGCCTATTTATCATGGAGTATTTTGAGTTTCGGAGGTATGAAGAAGTTCAAATTATCATCTTATTTGTTATTTTAGTTACTACTGTTTCGAATGTCTAAGCTGGAATGGTGTGGTCCACTACTGCTTGTACGGTGCACGGCGCTCCTAATATTCAGCTTAGACGAGCTAACAAATAAATAAGTGTACTTACGCCTTTTTCATACTTACTGAGAAAAACAATGTGTAATCACCAGTCTTGTATATTGTATATGGAGGATTATAGCGTTGCATACTTATAAGTCCATATTTCCTCAAGATATTTTCTCTGTTAAGTGCATGTTTCCTAAAGATGATATCCCCCAATTGTTACATATATGCTGTAATGTTGTAATAACTTGTTTCTATCACAGTAGGTTAGTTCTATACACTAAATAGATACCAACAATAGAAATCAGGGTCGGCTGGACCGAATTGAATAATTATTTCAGTGTTAGGTAGCTAATTCATCGAGTAATACATACAGGCTATTTAAGAGAACTTGGTATCGGGGTACTGGTAGCCCTTGGAAAGCTGCGGGCAACAGCTAGAAAAAAAGTCATGCCATAAATATTTTGAGATCTATCAAAATTCCCATAAATATAAACAACAAAACACTAAATCAAAGATTTTGCAGTATTGCAAACAGCAGCTGACCTGTTGTAAATCATTATATTTATGTTTCTGAAGGACTCTAAAATAATATTATTACGTTACAAGGTGAAGATTTGAATCTGTAGGATTTTTATAAAACTTGGCCGTGTTTTTGTAGCAGGTGTTTTTGTTTGTTATTCATATTTTTAATGAGAGATGTCAAAGGGTCAGGCTAGGATCTTTCTTTCTTGGGTGATTGGTGATCCATTTAGTTTTCGGTAAAATCTGGTTTGACTAAATGAGCACTGGTTGATGCAATGGGAAAGTTTGATTGAGAAAAGTTCATATTTTTTAATAAGTTTCGTATCAGAGGTAACTTGCAACATTATTTCAAGTTATCTTACCAAAATGGTATTACTAATATTTTGACCTTTTTAACTTTTTTTGAGCCCAGAAGCTGCCTTCTTTACATCCTATCTTGCTAAGCCTTTTTAAGATTACCATAGTCAAGTTCCAGTGAGTAATTTCTTTGATTCAACTAAAAGTAAAGTCCGCCATTTTGTCTAGCCACAAGCGTACGTAGAACGGCACACCTGATATCAATCCAGGCCAAATCATTTAGGTTAATAGCAACCATTGCATTCGCATCTTTATACCTTCACCGTATCGAAACGCACTATTTATAAGTTCGCCGAGATTTATACTAAAGCCTAGGTGTTATAAGTGTTGTGTACACAATGCTGGATATTTTGGGAACGTCGGCGCGTGAGTCGGGTCCGTGCCACCAGTTCAGTGGTGGCCGGCGCCGATCGTGTGCGCTTCGTCACTCGCGGTCTAAGTGAGCAGTGTTATAGTGACAACGAACTGTGTAAGTGATGAGTGATGTTACTAATTCATGCTTCGGATGTCGCTCAGTGCTTCTGTGTCGCAGGACAGGATCAAGTGGACGCGTAACCGGCTAATATCGCAGCCTGTGCTAACATACTAACGCATGCGGGTACTGGGAGAGTGAGTGGGCGGGTGTGGGTAGGGAAATTTGATAAGGCGAGCTGTTGGTGGAGCGGCTCGCCACTTTTGTATGCAGCGGGCCGGCGCGCGCGTCGCGCTACTATTTTTGACCGGCGTCGGCCGAGATATTTCGGCTACTGCGAACCGACCGCTTGCGCCGACGCACGCCTCCTCAACACCAATAATTCTCGCAAATTTCGCGAGTCTCTATGCTTTCCAGGACCACACAGCTTTGCATGCAGCTTTAAACATATACACCTAAACTAAGTTATATTTGGACAGGTGACAAAAGTCAATCTAAAAATAACAATTATAAATACACATGTGACAGAATTGTTACGTATTTGCGAAAAGATTAATGATGGATATAAGATATCGGCCTACGTCGATTCTGTAGAGTAATATCGTAATAAAAACGATTAACATTGACCAAATTATTTTTTTTTCTATGTGAAAAGGTTTTGATACAGGCAAAAATCATGTAAAAAAATGTGAGAAAAATATACACAATTATGTATTGCACCACAATTGTGAAATATATAAAATAGCCGCCATTTAATAATGCCGAGGTCAGGCATCTTAAGGTCACGTTGCTAACTGTCACCGTCACACTTGACATGTTTTCAGAAGCTGTGACATTAGTTCCAGATTTTGACAGATCTGACCTCGATCCCAAATGGATCTGTTTAAAGATATTCTTTTTGGTTTCGAAGATTTTTTCTTTTAAATCACTCTACACTCCGTACGACATGATATGAGAAATAATACTGAACAATTTTTTAAAAAAATTACTTCGCACGCCTGACATTGCTACGAGATTTCGTAGCGATTTGTAAAAGTGCTACGTCTGTAGTATAAGTTTACAAGAGCAATATTTTTTACATTTATTATATAAAACATGTAATTTGGGATAGATCAGTAGTATTATTTTACTTATCTTTAAATTAATAATATATAATATTCAAACAGGAAAATTCAAGGACTAAATACTAAGGTTGAAAGGTTGACTACACATACTGACTCGTATACACAAAGATAAATACGCTTTTCGAATAGGTTTTTGTTACCA
The DNA here is from genome assembly GCA_033682625.1 of Helicoverpa zea x Helicoverpa armigera. Taxonomy (NCBI): domain Eukaryota; kingdom Metazoa; phylum Arthropoda; class Insecta; order Lepidoptera; family Noctuidae; genus Helicoverpa; species Helicoverpa zea x Helicoverpa armigera. Next base: position 2,634,279 of record JAWIIS010000017.1, read on the forward strand.
AACAAAATTATTAAAACCTATGGACCTATAATAAAAACTACAAATTAATTCTCTACTGTTGTTAGTGAGTAAGTATCAGGCAAAAGCTCGGCCTACTAATTGCCGGTTTTTGAGCAGTTTTTTCGATGGTTTACCTTTTGATTCTCTCTTAAAAATCTTCTATTTTACAGTAACAAGCCACTAGTAAAACAAAAACTTCATGATTCGACTTTCGAAACTCTTTGTATACCGATGTTAATTTAATGAATTTATACATTGCTACGATATTTATATTTAAAACCAATGTTACAAAAATGAAAATTCCTAGCAAAAAATCCACACTAATAAATATTATAAATGCGATTGTCTGTCCAGTTTTAACGCCAAAACTGCAGAACTGAATCAGACTGCCTGTGTACCAAACATTTACCATGTTTGGTACACAGGCAGTCTAGAGCCTGAGAAACGGCTACTTTTTATCTAGGTGCGGGATGTAGTACTAATCATAACAACAAATTCTATTGTAGGTATGCAACAACTTGCTTTCGTCGAATGTACATCTAATAAAAGCCCATAACACTTTTGTTTTGGTTGTCTTGCACAAACAAAATAGTGGCGAAGGACTGACAGATTGACGGACAGACAGACAGACACGTTTGTACGGAACCTTTGAGCCCGAATGTAGGCCGACGTATTGTCGTCTTGTCGCCTCGTCTGTTTATCTATAGGTACTAATATACTATAGAGGAAACACTTTTGTTTGTTTGTACCCTAAGCTCCGAATCTACAGAACAGATTTAAAAATTATTTCACTATTGGAAAGCTACACTCTTAACGAGTAAGATAGGTCATATTTTATGTCGGTACCGGCAGTAGTTCCCACGAGACGCGAAGTAAAAATTATTGGTTATGTATAAATTGCACAAATACTATATATTACATACCATTAGGTATCGTTTGCTAGCGTTGAATAGAAAGGTGTTGGTATACACTGGCCTTGCCTGGTATCGAACTCGAATACTCGTACTTGAGAAGCAAGGGGCTAGGGCATTGTGAAGAAAATTGTGTCCATTTTCCAATTCTTGATAAAAAAAAGTATAGCGAACACCTCATAAATTCTTGGGGAGATTTACATAATTATTTTGCTTTCCACTACTATTAAAACTATTACGTGTTTTCAAAGTTTTTTTCGTTCATTGACGTCAATAACAAGGGTAATAGGTCAGTTGATATTTTTAAGATGTTCTTATTGACATTCATTACATACACATTTTATTGCAGATGTCTTAATGTTTTCATTTATGTAATCCTTGTGATATTATGCCTAAGTCATTCGCGCCACGTAACTTTGCAATCATTAAGTTAGCCATGTGGCACCTTACTTATTCGTAAATCAGCTCGAAAAGCTGTGCTTGGTATATTTTTTTGACCATTGTGAAGTTAATTATTTCAGCGTTAGTAAAAAAATATATGGTGAAAATACTTCTAGGCATGCGTGATGAGTCAAATGGCTTACTTCAGAATAGCAAAGATATATGACGCGAACTGGACGATTATTTCCACCCAGACTATTAATTTAATCGTAAAGGTACTACCTATATTGTTTCATGCAGAATGTGAAAATCATAATAGTCATCAAAATAAAAAATCATGTCGGTTTCGATACTACTCGTCTTTGGTACAAATTGTTGATTTTCTCATGTTGAGTTTCTCAGTGGACTAACCGCCGAACTATGAGACCTCATTGATATAGGAGCTTTATTTCCCTAAGAGCACATATCACCTTCACAATATATTGAAAATCCATCTTTTTGTCGGCATATAATCTTTGTAACTTCTACACTGTCTTACCTTTCTAAGAAAACCGACTTGACGTTACCCTTCGCTGAATTTAACTAGAATAAATATCCTAGATACCTATAGCTCAGTGAATCGCTGTGCCGTCTGAAGTCCCACATTCGATAACGTGTTAGTTAGCGATATCAGCCGAAGTATTGACAGCTGCCTGGCTGATCGCCTACACAACATATCCCTTCATCTATTTGTTGGATATGACTCATTCTGAACTAAATTGAATCGTGATGAGCTTTCGTTAGTACTGATGATATAAAATTGAAAGTGTTTTTGACTCATTATCTGCTATGTTTGCGAGGGATTGAAAAAGTAGATATTTTTTCTTATAGAAGTAGATTTCAAACTGTAGTACTGTAGATAGGAAAGATAGTGTGACTGCAAAAATGGGTTATGGCCACCCCGTCCTATTATCCATACAGTGTATTTCGGCTGTTAGCTTTAAAGGGGTAAAAGTCAGTCATCAAAGGAATAGTACTTTTACTTGTACTTAAACGTATCTACCACATTTTTTGACCAGCTTCTGCCAAAGACATCAACCTCGTCCCTTGGGAACTCTTCCACGCGGCCTGATAAAAAGTAACCTTGTTAAAGCTTTCATCGATAAATGGCTGATGCTGAACAGTAATCGTGTCTGTTTGGAGGATATTAAGACCTTCAAATCTTTAATTTCTAAAAGCTCTTATACATTAAGATTTCAGTCGCCTTTAACTACTGAAAACTAAAAATCAAATGTAAGTCACACTGCAACTATGCAGTATCCACATAGATCTTAATAAACGTCAGGTATACTTCACTCTACTTTCATCAAGTGGATCGACGACCTGGCCCGAGGCGCCACCTGTCGGGACTTCCGCCGTGTCGGTAAATGCCGACGACCGACATCTCTTTCATTTACTAATCGCCTGGTACTTCTACTATTTGGGGCGTGGCCTTTATGTATTGTAGTTAATGGTACAGTACTAATTAGTAGGTACTGTTTGGTACATTAATGATGCACTAATTTTAATTTTAGACAGGCAAATTGCAGCTTATGAGAGCAAATCATTACTACCGATCGAAATTCGTCGGGGTATTTTCTAAATAGCGTTGTATTTAACATACAGAAACCAACAATTTTTGAGTTACGTTTACCTCTATAGTTTAACTGTTAGCTACAAACACCTTACTGTCCTGTTCCTAACTCTATCCGGGCTAGGTGCTTTATATTTTTCGGTTCACTGTTATTCATCATACTAACATACACTCCCTTCTTATTAATATCAACTTTCAGTCAATCTGTTAATCTTACGTCTACCTTTACCTCTTCATCGAAATTCATACTTAAGATCATCTTCGAAAGAGTTACTGCGGCCCTGGTACATAAAGGGCTTAAGAAGAAACATGCGGTCAGTAAGTCTGACGGTTCTCGGAGGGGTAATTTTACGATTTCCCAAAAAAAAAGATACTCTTTGGCCTACTAAGTAAAATGTCACAAGACATGAATTCACATCGTGTGACTAAACTCTCATTCGGTTAACGGCTGGTGGTGTGCCAATCTGATACCAACCATCGGATAGTCAGAAGTGAACTTTTACTATGTAATAAGCTACATTTGCCAAGACACGAATGATACGGCTAATTAATACAATGGCAGGTAGAAGTTTTTATGACTGTTCAGCCTTGGTAGCTGAAGTTTTTTTTAGTCGTCTTTATTTTGTGGTCACAGTCTGTTTCATGAATCATATGTATTGCAAATTCTTCTAATTTTCTATAAAATCTTTTGCTACCATTATCATCATCATCATTCTCTGTATCCCTAATATCTCCTATTCTCTGGATAACACAATGTATTATTTCCAGTCGGCGCAGTATATCTTCTTCCATAGCGTCCTATCTTACTTTGACCACCGTTTTGTAAATAATGTATTTTCTTATAAGCAATCCTAGTCAAATAATCACATTGTAGGTCGATATTTTATTTTTCACATGTCGACCTTTTTCGAAGTCCTCAATAATTTCCCAAAAACATTGAAGTCAGTGTTAAATCAAACTGCGGTCATTTGTGTCTTCCCGCAAAATATGCGTAACATAAACAATCGTAAAATGTACGCGAATGAGGATGTTTATTTTCAAAGCTATTTACGAACAAAATATTACCAGTACTAGTGGAACCAAACTCAATATTCCTTGCAAGAGATGAACCAATATTCTTCGCTGTAACGTCTTCAAGCGAGACAATAACTAAAATTAACGTGCTCACAAACGATCAGTTAAAGTAACTTTATGGTGTTGTTTTGACAAAAAGACCAGCCTTGAGGAATTTACTCCTTCAAAAACGCATTTTAATATTTAAGTTTTCAGGAATTCATCATCACCATCATCATCTCAGCCATAGGACGTCCACTGCTGAACATGGGCCTCCCCCTTTGATCTCCATATTTCAGGAATTAACATTAACAATTTAAATTACAATCTCTTTGAAAAACCACAGCAAGCAGCAAATAACTGCATAAAAGCCACATTATTGACTAAGCTAAAAAGCTCATTAAAAGCTTGTGAAGGCTTTTCAATAAGTACGGGTATATAATTTATGTAGATATTAAAATGAAATAAAATAATTGATCTTTCGGACGGATCCTGAATATCAGTTATGATTGTCATAGTCACCTCTAGGGCATCAGTAGACCCAAATTTGAAAATACAATCGGCCAATACGATCGTGGTTTCAAATCCCAATCATCCCAATATCATTAGAATCCCGTCTCACCTGTCAAAGGGCGGTTCTGATCGTCGAGCCAAAACATTCCTGCTCATTGTTCTATGTGGTAGACATTAATTGCTCTTGTCACTTACAGATAATAATTTGTTCAGCCCAATCGTTTACTAGCAGCAGATCATTAATGTCGGTCTCTTGGCTTCTAGGAGTGTATTGATTGACTTACCTGTAGATCGTGTATTTGATTTAGTAGGATAATTATCCTATATTGTTGTTTTTTGGTGTGATTTAGGGCTGATTTTCCAATCGGCAGATAACTTTTAGCTAGTGTTTATGTTTAAAGTTTTATCAGATTTTGTATAGAAAATATGTCAATCAGTCATGTTTACCTACCCCTCAGATTTAACTAAGAAGTTAGCTGATATTGAAAATTTTGCCCTTAGTCGGTTTATGACTTGTGGTGGAATTATTCTACGATCGTTCTTATTTTTAAGTCACTCCAAAGTGGTGATGTTGTAAAAATATTACTTCTTGAACATATTTTTTTCGTATGCCTTGTTCCTATTTTTGATTAATAGATAAGACTATGTACTTTTCACAAAAACTATGTACTTTTATATTTTCAGGCCAGTCTGGCCTAGAATTGTTTTCAGCGAAGTGATGTTGCAACTAAACAATGTTTCGCCGAACCAATTGTCGATAAATAAACATAGAAAAGTTCAGCCAATGATGCATTCGTTTGGTGATATCATTTTCTTAAAAGTGATTCAAAAATAAGCTCACGAAACTAAACAAAATGTTTGATAACTTTCTCAAGAGGCAAAAACATTTTAATAGTGAATAGAAGAAAGATTTCTTTGTAACGTAAGATAGGATAAATTGCATGAAAAGGATAAATTAAAGGCAACTGTCGACAGTTTTATAGAACTCGAAACAGATCGAATAGATACCATAAATTGAAATAAATGAAACAAAAGACATTCTATATGATGAAGACAAGATATTGGTACTATTGCAGAATTGTAGCATTATGTTCTTACATTATTCCAATTTCCAAAACTGCCTAGAGACAGCCTTGACTCAGATGACATAACCTAAATCCTTGAAAATGATTTCTCAGTAATAATCCGAACGTTACTGTTTATGCATCAGAATAGTTGGTGTCTAACTTCTGATACTCTTCCAAGCTTGCTTCTCATAAAATACTCCATTTAAACATATTATCAGACAAGCCGAATATATTTCGTTTACTGTTGTATTAAATATATATTTTATTGTGGCTCTTCATTGATTTTATATCTTTGCTGTTTGTTAGTTTTAGTGTTTGACCTATTAAATTTAATTGGTCGAGGTCGGGTTCTATTAATCATAGTAATAAGATATACAATACAATGTACATGTCATCTTCTTATGACATTGTGCGAGTTCTGTGATCTTGCTTCCAACACCTTCTTTCTATTAGAAAAATTACAGCATTTGAGTTAATCCCTAAACTACTCAGATGCACTGCCATGTAAAACACTGATACTCAGCTGCATTCGGTTAATTTGGAAACCAAACCCAACGTATTTACTTGGAAAAGGCTAGCAAATGATGTCAAAGAATTTGAAGCATACCTACTCAATGAATATAATAAATCAAGAAATAATATATCAAGAAATATTAAAACTAAGTATCAAAATATTCATCCGCATCGCTGTCGCGGGGATCGTGCCCAAAAGGCTGGCAGCATTGCCACGCTGGATGGCAATGCATATCCTTTAGCCGAAGTATAGGCCAGCCATTTGGTCACGATTGGACTCCACTAATCGCTTACTGATTTCTCGAAAGAGTCTGTGGGCACTTGGGCCCATGGTCCCAAGGTTTCTACCCCAAACGGCATATCATAAATTGTATTCTTATTATTTTAATTATTTGATTTTTAGGCTCTTCAAATAAGTACAGCACAAGGTTTCCAGCCGACTAGATATTTCAATACTTATATACAACTAGCTTTTGCCCGCAACTTCGTTCGCGTGGAATAGTGACTTCCGGCAGATTTTTGGTTTGACCAATAGATGGCGCTATTATGTCCGGAATAAATTTTATTTTTTATTTTTTTTGGTAATAAAAGCTATCCTATGTCCTTTTTCAAGTTCTATACTATGTCTGTACCAAATTTCACACAAATCGGTTCAGTAGTTTAGGCGTGAAGAAAAGACAGACAGACAGACAGAAAGACAGACAGACAGACAGACAGAGTTACTTTCACATTTATAATATTAGTTAGGATGTTGGTATAGAAAGCAAAATTGATCTACGAGTATATCAAGATTTCTGGCAGTAGATTGTGTATTGAATATTTAAGGTGGATTCGAAGCTTATAGCTCATTGACCTACAGTACTAACAGTACTATCAAACATTATCTACATTGTAATGTTATTCACACAACACCGTGCTCTAGTAGGTGGTGAAATGGATCCCATAATGTATAAGCTTCTAGGGAATCTGCTCAAACCTTCACATGGATACCACCGATCGCGTGGTCAAGCGGTTTGGATTTGTTTACCACCGCCTTCCGCTGCGGATTTCGATGATATAGTCGCCTTAACATGGCTACTGAACTTACCTCTCTAGGGAGATTAGTTTAAGGAGGTTTAACCGCATTCATTGTAATCTCTCTTTAACCCGATGGTTGGCATTAAGCACGCCAATGTACCATATTTGTTATACATAAAGTAGAGATAAAAATATTTTAAAGTAGTTTTCAATAAAACGAAATTAGATGAACTACAGAGATTTTATTTATATAGGTATTGATATTTACATGATACACATTATTTACAGACGCAGATTACAAACCAATTTTCATTATTCAACTTGCCATTTGCCACTTCAATTTTATACATGTCTAGAGAAGATTCCAGAAAATTTGCTTTTTTCAACATTGATGATCTATCGAATCCAGGAAACAAAGCTTTTCCACTGACACTGCGCTTGCGTTATAACGCTATAACATTTGTATGTTTCCGTTTAACAACTCGAATGTACTGTCAAATGTTTAAATTCAGTTGAATTGTATCTACTAAAAATTTATGGCTTTTAAATAATCGAAATAGTCTTTAAGATGGTCGTTAGCTGGAAATGTAAAAAGTATCTGGAAACCTGTGTTTTGTTCCTATTTACGAGTATCTGTCTAAAAACTACAATAGAATAGTTTCAGATGTTGTATTTGTTTTGCCAAATCATGTAAGTTGGTACTGGTTTTCGCATGCGGTTTCACCCGCATTTTAATGAAATTACTTTACGTATAAAGAGAAGCCTATATGTTTTTTGCAAAATATAAACTAAATTAATATCAAGTTTTATCAAAATCCGATCACCGTTTTGTGTGTGAAGATGTAACAAACCTATGCACTGACAGACTTTTCTTTATACTTAATCGTTATAGAAAATATCGCAGTTGTTTATTCGGCAAAGTATCGCAGGAGACAACGTAAAGCTCTAGAATACATAGAAAAAAGTTCCCACACACACAAATCAAATAGAACTCACAAGAACGTTAATCTAACCAGAAAATTCTCGGCAAAACAGTTTCTAGTAAGCAGTCTTAACCTTCGAAAAGTGAGACAAAAATACCTCGCGAGTGAACCGACTAAACTATTCATAGACCATTCGTAGCAACAGAGGGCCTTAGCATAAATATTTTTCACACAAGATTATCACCTGTCCTCTTCGCACTCAAGCGGAAATATATCTCGTGTCTCTCTCTCGATGGCTACTAGCCAACACCTCGTCAAAGAGTTACGAAATATGAAATGTAATTATGAAAAATGTTATAAATATATATTGCAGTCGCCAATTTGTTTGCTTGGGGTCATTGTGAGATGAAAATGAAATGGTTAGTGATTTTGATGCTGAATCTGAAGTGAATGGGGATGTAGATAGGTTTGTGTCTATTGCTAGAGTTAGAATGAAATGGAAAAGTTATCGAACTCAAATATGAGGTTGACTTTTAATTTGAAGTACAGAACGAAAAACTTGGATAATGGGTGCAGTGGGAGAGGGAGTCCGATTCTCTTGATTAAAACCCATTTTGATTCTTCTGGAGCCGATTGTGTACCAGGGCCACGGTAACTCTTTTGAACAATCCTGTTGTATTATCCAATTCCATAACTTCGGCACGCTAAGGGACCCTGATGATAACTCTAACTTTAGTCATTCATTTATACGTATGAGTATCATACTTAAACAGTATTAGGAGTTTGATTTGGTCTGGTTCTTCTTATTGAATTCGTTTTTCTTCTTTCTTAAACTTATATGTCTATTTTATTTCCAATAGCTTCCATATCTTTCATCCTGTAAATTAGTTGCTATTTGTAATAACACTTACCTATCTACATACATTTACATAACCATTGTTATTCAAATACGAATTCCGATCTCCTTAAATTAGTTTATCCGAAATCTGTAAACAACATAAATTATTGTTATTATGCAAGCAACTATTTTCTAAATCAAAACATTAGGATTTATTGTGCTCTCTCTAAGCTTTCTTATATCTTCATAGCTAGTTGTTCTTATCTAAGAGTCGTTTGTATGTGAATTATTTTGGCATTGATTATGGTACTAGTTGTTCTAACTTCCAGGATGTTCTAGATATTACAACCAATTTCATGGGACTTCTTTTAAGTAGAGATTTGGCATATCGAATTCAGGGCATTAGGTATCGTCAGTTATTCGAATACCAGAATAAAAAGGGCTACCTCGTTATTCATACATATCCAATCTAAATAGTTGCTAACATTGTTACATTACTGATGTAGAAAATATCAAGGGCTAAAAAGATAAAAATAAAAGATCTTGTCCAAATATAAAAATACCATGTCGCAAAAAGAAGTTACTTAAATACCGAACCGAGACATAATTTATTTAACTATTTCAATGGCAAATGCTTAGAATCCTATTTCCATCGTTGCATTACTCCACTATAGGTACCTACTCATGAATTCTGAGAGATTTCCGAATTTACTAATAGCAGATGTTAGTCGTAACATTCAGCCGTCGATTTTCAGCAATAATAGCGTTTACTTGTAACGAATAAATTGCTTCCTGCACGAAACCATTATAGCTAGGGTTTCCTATGAAATCATCAATACTTGGACTGCGATTTATTTAAGCTATATCTAGGTATATGAATAAGAATATTTCTGATTAAATAGTCGTACTTTTTAAATTGCAAATTCTGCTGACACAAGTATTTCCAAAAATACTAACTCGAAGAAAATAAATGGTCGTTCATATCACTTAGCTTGTTAGTCAGCTTTGAAATCTGCCTTGAGATTGATAATATAATAAAAGAAGATCTTAATTTTCCTAGTAGTTAAAAAAATATTCAGGTCATCGAATGGGAAATATCAGTCTTCAGTTGCTACATAGTTAGCAAACTTGAGCTAAATGTTAGATGATTAATGAGTTAGATGAGAAACAAAAATATCTTAAGCCTATTAATATTTCGCGTACGTTACTATGGAATGTATTGGATAGCTCATAAGCTTTCACTACTCATATTTCGATGACCGATTAATCGTATAGTTTCTTCAATCACTACTCATCATCTAACGAGCCTTTTCCCAACTATGTTGGGGTCTTCAATCCCTACTAATGTCATAAAATAATGTGAAATTATCTCTATCTGTCTATGAAAGGACATCATTCGTACCTATGTACAAAATTGTCTTTTGTCTATGTGTTGTAAAGAAAAGTATATAGTGCTTTTACCCGGTTGGAGTGGTTTTCCCGGGATGTGGGTGAAATCGCTAAACGTAAAGGAACAGCCATCCATAATCAAAGTCATCCATATAATCTTTTCTTCATGACCCTCCTCTTCGTTATGATTAACCGTATAATTCGTACAACAAAAACAAAGGTTTATGATAGTTGTAAACCGTTCAGCATCAGTGTCTTCCCGTGGCATTGCTAAATAACTCACAATGTCACAGTTTATTTTAAAATTTTAAACATTTGGCACAAGTGCAATGTATAAGCCGTTGGAGAAATTAGCGTCAACCTCGGCGCTTGCGAGAACGTTTTAATTTGAGACATCATTCGAATTATTTTGTTAGTTAATTGATTGAACTGTTTCTTTTTGAATCTCATTCAGATAAGATTTTGGTGCTATTTTTCCGATTTTAAATGGTCAATTCAAATTGTCTTGAGTTGATCCAATTTCAGTTTGGCTTCAAAGGCATTTCTGTTTGCTTGCTCATGATCATGATCGTCTTTGAGATGAATAGCATTGTTACTTTTAATTGCTCCAAACTCTAAATCAATGACATGTTTTAAATCATCAATAGTGGCACTTTAACCAGCTTCATCATCTAATTCATTCAAAACATTACAGTCTCATTCCTTACATTAAATTCTTTATCAATAAACGCATAGCTAAATTCATTTAATACGACTAAGTGTACTACGTCACAAGTGCATTCTTCATCTTCAAAAAACCCATACCTAATCAGGCGAACTATTTCATTCAGGTGATGGGATGTTTGAAAATCTATGCCCTTCAGATCGCCTGTGGGAGTAACATTGTAGATACATTATTGTCTATTTCTGACACCACTGTTGCTGTTCTATTAATATCTTATTGATGTGTCTATGGTACTCTTTTAGATTTGATGGCAGGTATTCGTGTCGTAATGTTTCGGTTAACGTTGGGTAGGTTTATGGGTTTGGTGGATTGCATTTTCTATGAAACTGGTTTTTGGTTTTTAATCATCTTCTTAGTTGTTATCTAGTAGCAGTTTATGTGGTTTTTCAGAATCATCAAAGTTTCTTTTGCTGGCATCGAAAATATGAGTGCGACTGCTTTTTTTCAGTTTCGTTTGCAGTTTTATTTATTTTAATAGGTAGACTGGGAGACTATAAAAATAAGAAAAGAATTGTGGTTAAGACAGCATACAGTATATAAATCAGTTACAGGCATATACATATGTATGTACGAACTTACACAACTACTTTGAATCTACCATGAACTTTGTTCATAGAACTTTTTTCCACGTTTATTATTTACTGTTGGCTCATCTGCTGTTTACCTCATATTGTTGAACAAACAGCTGTTGATGTTAGAGACACTTAAACAACAGTCCGCCTACATACTTCTAGCTAATTATATTCGTCTCCCACTATTTAGCTAATTGGATGACAACCTGTATCATTAGTAATAGTACGTTAAATATCTTCACAATCACTATTATTCTGAGAATTGTTTTTCTGGCAAAAAATATGTATTTTTAGGTTTTTTTGTGGTGCTAGCCGTTGTCGACTACAATTTCATAATATTTATGTGTCATCTTAATTTTTTTTGGTAGCTATGAAAAATGTTGTTAACTGACTGAAAATCCAGATGGTTCCTAAGAAATGTAAAAACTAAATTGAAATCGGTAAAAATATTTTTCCTACAGCTAACCTTACTACTGATTTTTATCTGGTGTGTATTCAGGCCAATCAGTCTTCAGAAACAACATAGGACAACAAACCGAATAAAATAATCGAATTGAACATACACAATACAATTAATCACTCAGAAAATATCTTAAATCATTGTAGAATTCTTTAGAAGTTTTAAACAATAGAATTAATATTGCAATCGCATCTGAAGCATGTGATTAATGAATGCTGTGCTATATGTATGTAAAGATATATACATTACACATGTTTGACAAATTAAATTATGAGTAATCAAGTCTCATGACAAATGGATGGTTAGTATTTATGTTTTACATCTGTTCTAATCCATAATCGAAACGTAATATAAATGAAGGTTGGCTTTCAAAGCTAGCCAAGTCCAAAACGTTAGTGATTAAACAATTTGTTAAAGTTACTGTTAAATGAGAACATAAAATAATTAAACATTACAGTCGTATCAGAAATTATAGGAATATCTCATTCCCAACAGCCGAAAAAGGCCGTTTCATACGCGTGTGTACGGGATTCCGATGAAACCGCAGTCAGAAGTCGTAAATACTGGCATAAAACTATCTCTCACAGGACTCAGCAATGGTCATTTGTTCAGGCTTTTTTGAATGAAGCATAGTTCGGTATACCAGGAAAGCCAAAGGATTGATCAGAAGAATCAAAAATATTATAAAGTGCCTATTACTTCGATCCCCTATTTACCCAACTACTACAATAGTTGTATACACATTAACTGCTTCTGTGCGAAGATCTACGTGAGACACAATTCATCATCTTCTATCCTCAACCACGAGTTCTAAACCTACTCTATCTACATTTCTACCTTCAGCATCATCATCAGAAAATGTATCAACGTAACCATTTACTCATCTAATTCAACGCAGGAGTGAGTCATCGATACGCTTGCTATCGGCATCACTGGGCTGCGCGCGCGCACCTTGTTTGCCAAATCACGCGAGAGTTAGTAATTGATCATTTGTTTATGTATCACTATTCGTACAAACATTTGGATCGGTATCTATGTGTTCGATCAACGTTACTGGATCAAAAACTTTCTAAAAGATCTTATTCTGATCTAGATGTCTCGTTTTTCCCGAGTCTCGTGAGAACATATCAGCAAATCCGCATCAAAAGTAGCCTATAGCCATCATCAAAAATTGGTCTATCTATCATTAAAAGAATAAGTATATCAAATCGGACCAGTAGATAAACTCTTCACCTTTAAAATATAAGTATTGGTATGTTGTGACTTGATACTATTTTCTTCTTCTACACTTTACGATATTATTACCAAATTACCTCAAAAATCGATCTCAGTGGCGTGCACTTGGAGAGGCCTATGTCCAGCAGTGGACTGCGATAGGCTGATGGTGATGATGATAATGATGATAGGTACCTCAAAAACTGACTACCACAGAAACATACTTTGTTAGTTAAATAAGTATAAAATTTCAAACATCATTTTATCACATATGTAAATGGCTGAAGTAACTTTTGAGTAGTTTAATGTTACCCAAGGGTTAATCTTGATAATGTGTAATGCCAGACTTTGCTAGAACTTACCTGACGAATTAAACATTTTTAACATGAAGTATTAAGAAAGGAATGTAGATGCATCCTGTTTCGTAAGCCCATAGCTCAAATTCAATACATACACATGCTTTGGCTGATCTATACTTCTTAGCATACCTACTTAGACCAACACCCACTTATGACATACCATCTTATTTAGACATACATACTTACATAGCTATATGCATTAAAAGTTGGCCGACAGTTGACCCAATGTCCCAGTTTTTTTTAAAGATGATCTTGTTCCAATCAAAGTTTTCAGTCACTCTGATGCCGGCTAAATACTTGACCTTAGTACGGTGCGTTCTGCCATTCACCTTCGCACTGATTTATGAACCAAAACCTACTATCGGCCGACATAAAGTTTGCAGTGTGCTGCTCTCAAGTACAAGTAGCTGTTTTCACTCGTGACCCATGGAAACTACTGCCCACACCGGGATAAAATATAGCCTGTGTCATTCGGGAAAAGAGTAGCATTCCTAGTAAAAGGTTGTTTCTAACTGAACACAGGCATACAACTTGGTTGTTTGGAAGCCTTCAGTGTTCAAGCAAAAAAATGTTTCCTCTTTATTATATTAGTATAGATACTTATAAAGATATTCAAACAGGATGCTATCCTGCTCTAAAATATCTTAAAATATTATTTGTTTGTTCATCCTCCAGTTTGAAATAGATTTCCTGTGATCTCAACTCATTCATGCTTTGTAGTGGTAATAATGAAGCAATTAATGATACAATAATAATGTATCTTGCCTTTGATCTTTAAGAAATACCATTGTTTTCATAAATGATGAAAAAAGAAACGTGTTTCTTATGTGTTTGGCTCTTTATCTGCGCCACTAAAATTTTGTGAGTTTAGATTTTTTAGTTATGTGGTAGCAAGTTAGAAGTTGCATTGGTTTAATAAATTAAATTGGCGGCCCTGAAAAAAAACTGCCAATGTCAAAATTTATGCCAAACTACCTGCTTCCCTGCTGTTTCTCCTATATTCCGGGAGATAACCAATTTCTACAAACACGTAAAAAAGAACCATGTATTTTCTTAGGCTCCTTTGGATTCAGAAGTTTCGGCTTGAAAGCCGCAGACAGACCGGCGGACAAAAAGAAATATCACTTTCGCATTTATTAATATTCTACTTCTTTTGATGCCTCTTCATTCGTGAAGGTTGACCGTTATACGTTTTTATACGCTCTGTTGTATAACGTAAGTATTACTTATACTAAACATATTGATTGAAATTTTACTCCATAAAAATTCTACCAAGAAATTCTTTAAAACAACGTCCACCTAAATGACAGTTACAAACAAAATGTGTAGAAAGGCCACTACCGAATCCACAGTCTATCATTGTCTCGAAATGCATTTAGCTCATCACTCACGTACTCTAAAACATAAGTGTTGACACTATTCACCTGCTGATTTATAGGTCACCTGACTTCTCCAGTTGCCAAGGGAATATCAGACGCGAATGTTGAAGAAAAATTTACGACTCCAACTGATTTATGAACGACAATAAAATTGGAGTTGTTTGTCAGATCACGGGTTGAGAACAAGGGTGTATTATTAACTTCACTCTTTTTGCTATAGATTATGTGCCACTTTAAAATGCAAAATGAAAAAGTTTTGTGGGAATATTCGGACAAATTGCAAAAAAAGTTATAATAGGAGTCATTACACTTGACCTATAGGTAAAGGAGACTAAGGATAAGGATGAGTAGTTGAGTTTATTTACAATAAGGAATTCAGGTTTACAGTATAAATAAACAATCAATTTGTAGACTAGTAGATACTGTTGAAGAGTAAGCAATGGTGTGACAAGATCTTTATTTTCTAGATTAAGTGTATGAGATACATAATAAGGTATACAGTCTTTAGTTAAAATATAGAAATATTAATAAGACGGACCAAGAAAATTCAGTTACACCGAAATAATGCAAGGGTAACTGTAAGTAATTTGCTACTAGGAACTATACCCATATCAACAGAACCCATTAGTGCTGGCCCAAACCCTATCCCAACACTTGCAACAATGCTATGGCATTAGATCAGCTTCTATCTTCAGCGGAAAACACCTCTGCACCAGCGACGTCACATATGACGAGTCCGTTATCCAACCCATGGCGATGCCTGCATCCGCCCACGCGAATTCCGCCCGCCCGCCTCGGCCAGCCGCCAAAATTTTCATAGTTTAGTTACGATTTCGAAAACGACCCGACGCGTCCCGCCGCCGGCGACAAAACCGCCCGATTTCTCTGACGAATCCAGTTTCTCTTAACCTTCGTCAAGTTCTCGAACGTCTTGTTTAGCGAATTTTGTACTTTTCTGTGATTGTGTTTTGACTTGAGTGTTTCGTGACACTATTGGATTATTGGCTGTTCCTATTGTATTTGGTATGTTGCTTTTACTTATGCTTTATTCAAGTTTTAAATTTTACTATTCATATTCAATTAATTTACCAATTTAATTTGGGCTTTGATGTTCAACTTTAAAGCAGTAGGTCAAATATGCGCCCTTGCGGCACTCCATCACCAATCAAAATATCTATAGAATTTAATGATCCAATAAAATGCTTAACGTCAAGTGTATTTCGAGCACTTTAAGTACTCAAACATGGGAATGCATCATAAAATTTTGGAATGAAATCTTGTACGAGTGTTAGGTAATCAGAGGAAGTTAGAGTTGCAAGTTATAAAATTTCTTCGGGGAACGTTCGCCGCGAGTCGGGCTTCAGAGGCCTTCAGCGGTTACAGAAATAGACCGAGACACTCTTTCGTTTCGTTCACACTCGTGAATATTTGAACACTGGACACCCACTCAGTTACACTTCACCTTGCCAGTGTTGATGGCGCTGACCGCTCGGCGCGTGACTCACTTCGTGAATCGGACCGCACTGAAGTGGCCGACATTGCTTCAGTTTCTGAAGATACTTTATGTATGATTTTCAGACCTGATAATATTAATGATCTTGACAGGTGCCTTTGTGGATGACCTGAAATGAGAAATAATGTATCTTCAATAACTCAAATACCTTCTTGAATTACAATGTAAGAGATAGATCTCAACAGTAAAACTGACTGAGGACAAAGTCCTGTATTTTAGTTTTATACACTCTTTCTACATAGCAACTTCAACCAAACACGATGCACCACATCAGTTTGCATATCAAAAGATGTAGGGAAAAACTGTATGATATATTCCTTGTGACATATTTTCAGTATCTACTAGAATGAAAATATGTCTCAATCCGAGACCATGATTTTCAATCTGGAGTAGAGTATAAGACCATCTGTGAACTCAGTATCATCCAAATCAGATGAGCTGTTTTTGACTTAGCAACAAACATTTTTTCTCTAACATTCACACTACCTCTTGGTATTCACTTGAAAGTTTGTAGATGTGGGTGGATTTCTATCTCAGTATGTCGGACTGAAAACTACAAAAATATATTCTTCGAAAAGAATAGGTTAACAACTGTATTTTTTACGAACTAACACTGATTGTGCTAGAATGTGATATGCTGGAATGATCACTAATTTATTTCCACCCAATGATTGACATGTTGGAAAACAAACCAGAAAACATTCGAGATGTTTACCTCGCTTTTTACTCGTGAAAAGATTGATCTTTTTACTTTGCAAAATAGATTAGATTTCAATGCAATTGAAAGTGAAGGTAAGAAGACCAACAAAACGACATGAAGAGACAAAACAATATGTCAGCTGATAGTACAATTTAGTCTTATGTTTGGTAAAACGGAACAATCCTCGCTACTATAGAAGCAGAAATCAATATTATCTATTCTCTTGTTACGAAAAAAGTAAAATGAAAACTTACCATTCGTAATATTACCACCATGTCTAATGAAATCCTTATTGTTTGAACGTCAACTTAAAAAAAACTACAAGAACGTAAATAATCGGACTACCTTAAATAAAAGTATTTGTACAATAAGACTATTGGTAAATTACCAAGCGGAATATCAGCAGACATTAATGGTGAAATAAACTTTTGTAATTTATGATTAAAGCATTTGAGTAGTGCAGCTAAAATGTTAATTTTAATCTTATATCCAGATTCTTAATTTGCTATTGACTTACTCCTTTATCACTCTTTTGTATTGAGGAAAGTCCAACAACGGTTAAACTTGTATCAACATTTGTTTTCATTATTCTTCTAATATCTACTAACATAATTATGTTGCCAAGCATCAAACGCTTTACTTAAATTTTTGTTAAGTATATCAGTCTTGGATTATTTAATACCAATACTAACTGTATCTCCTTCTTTCCAGGTCGAAGCCTATCATCAGAGCGGTAGTGTTGGTCCAACCGCGAGCGTAATGTCCCCAAGCTAACAATGGGGGTCACCGACGATTTAGCCCCTAGCTTCACACAGAAGCCCCAGCTGAGGCAGGAAGATGACGGCAACAAACTCGTCTTCGAATGCCAGCTGGTCGCATCGCCCAAACCGGAGATATGCTGGTTTAGGAGCGATGAACTGCTCAAAGAAGATAATAGGACCAAGTTTAAGTGAGTACTTAATGTTAAGCAATAGTATGTACCAGACAATAGTATTTACAGACGCCAGTAGACGAAGCCAATCAAATCTGTGACATTTCGCTAATGAACATTGATCCTTATTCTTCAGGGATAGAGTTGAAAATTTGTTAAAGCAAGTCAGATTGTTGTAGCTGGATGTGCTGGCGTCTTTACATCACTATGTACACTGGTTAGTATTATTCTTTTTCGTGTTGTCTTTCTCTTGACGAAATAAAAATAAATGTTTCCTTGGGATCATGGTTACTATCACGTAAGAAGTTTCTTCAAATATATCAAATGTTAGTGCTTGGATTCCAGATCATTCTAGAGACGCCCATTAACTTATTTACAATTCTAGATCATTCTAAATGTTTAAGTATACATTTTTCTTGTATACACAGATATGATAATAAAAAACAATACTTAAGTAAGATTTTCAAACGTTAATTTAGTTAGATTCAATGTTGTATGTAGATTGAAGAGGTAATTGATATAATATTAGAATTATTCTTACATTTTGTTGATTATGTTTACTAATAAAGTATGCAATCAGAATCATTCAATGAACTGAGCGAACTGAATATATGCCAAGGGTGTATTATGGCAGGAAATACCAAAAGAATGAGTGTAGGTTAAAGAATATATAGAAGCTTGATGTCAATTCTATGAAATACTATGTGACGAAATGGTTACATTTCATCCTAACTTGGACTCGATCGTTTTTTTATAAGCCAGCCAGAATAAGAGTTTTATAAAATTATCAAGTATTTATATTTAGCAAATCTAAAGGTACTTAAAACCGCAATCTCTTTCTGTGGAGCTGCAAGTGTTGGGTATTGGCAAGATCCAATATCCCGTAAGAAATGTATAGTACCTTAAGATAAATAGCCGCTGATCATATCAAAAAATTATCCATATAGGCCGTGGAATGGGTATGATTGCACTAAATGCAACTACGTGACAGGTACCAGACACTCCCTTACATAAAAGTGTTCATACTCTTAGTCATTTGTATAATTTGCAATCTTCGTCACTATAACGTTGAATCATTTGTCCGAGAAAAGTTTGTGTATAATATCTCATTCTATTTTCGTCGGTTGTATGATTTTGTTTGTTTAATTTATCCCACCTAATATGTAATAATATAAATATACTATCCGCTGTGGGCTATGTGAACTCACTGAAGTAATTTCAAGGATTAACGAAGGAAAACAGGTCAGAGAATGACGTAGGACGATTTTTTTGGAATTTGCATTTACATTTGAATTCAGGATTCAAACGATCTTTATATTGATGACCCGATAACAAGATGAACACAATAACATCGATCAATTGCCTAATGAAACATTCGATAAATCTAATGCAGAATGAATGAAGAATGTCTAGAAAATAGTATTGCCAATAATAATACATAATAATTCAGTGATAGATACTACAAAAAAATAACTAACCCATCGAATTGCATTTGCTACTATTTATCATCATCATCTCCGTCATAGGCCGTTTATCACTAAACATACTTAGGCCACCAATTTTCAAAAGGACCGCTCACTATTGTCAAAGTCCAAATGTCCATAAGCCCAGTGTAACATGTCCAAAATCTATTGGGTCAACGTTCGATGTCTATATATTTACAGTTTGTTTCTCACAAGCATGCCTTTGATGTGACGGCGAAGTAGCCGACACACTTGGCAAGCAAGCCACTGTGGGCTATTAATATTTGATGAGGAATGGCAATTTCTTGAAGATGATGCGAATTCGTAACTGTGTATCGGTATTTTGTTTGTCTTGTGACTATTTTGTTAGGTACACTTGTACCTACTTAATCTTAATTGTAGGTATAACTGCGAAAGTAACTCTGTCTTTGTCGAGCTTTCGTCCCAAAACTGATGACTCGATATGAATAGAAGTTACATACATAGGATAGTCTAGAACTTGAGAAAGGACTTTTATATTTCTGAGGTTAACTTTTGTCCTATATTGTCTCGTTGAAGATTTATTTGTTTATGCATAAAACTCTGTATTTAAATCAATGTCAACATAGTTTTGCCTTTGAAGTCAACTATTTCAGCTGCTATGGGCTCCTTTAGAAAAATCATTCAAAATGATTACGCCTATTTACCAAGTACGCGGATGCATGGTAACATATGTACATTAAAACAAGCGTCATACATGAAAACAAATGTAATAAAAACATTCTTACTACATATATCTTTAGGATCGTGTTCTTCCTGCCCTGTTCCCAGTTATTTGGGGTCTTCCTAACATTTTTCACTTCTATTCCTAGCAGCAGTCATATTGACATCCACTCTCTTTTCATTCACTTCAAATTTCAGACAATCGATCCATATTTTCCTCGATGTACCTCTGCCTCTCGATTGATCCAAATTCATTGCACTCCTTCTTCAATTTAATCGTAACACGACAAACGCTGACCTCTTATTTTCTCTATCACTGGCGCTATTTCTAGGCTACCTCTGATATACTCATTTTTAATCCTAGTATCTCCACATATACATCTCAACATTTCAAAGTATCTATATGTATAGTTAAAAAATACGTCAAACTTTAACCACTCGACACTTCAAAGCTAGCCGCATAAACATACTGATCATAATTTAATTTTTTAACGACTCTGAAAATATTATCATTGCTGCTAATCGGTTAAAGGTTTGAAAACTTTCCAAGTATTTACGTGAAAATAGTTCATTCTCGTCAAGAAGAAGTTGTCCTTTATTACGTGTACCTCTAGTTATATGTTTTGACTATTATCTACATTCATACATTCCCATGTATACTTTACACTTTTGAGCTAGATTTGACACTCATCATCGGCTATGCTTTTCCCATCTACCTATACCATAGGGTCATCTGCTGCCAGTCTAACTAAATGCAGCTGAGTACCTGTGTTATACATGGAGCGACTACCCATCTGACCCCAAAAGACGCGAAACTAACTAAATTATAGGTACACCAGAATATTCCTCTCACAGCAATAAATCCGATCCCGTAGTAGGTAAAGGAAACATTACAATAACTTTATGTGTTTACAAATACCTCGGGCGACCCACTTCGGTAAACCAGTAAGATCTTGGGCTATTTTAGAGTACGATTAAGCTGCTGGCTACATTATTCTTAGGTAATTCTAAAGTGTTTCATTAAATAATTTTCTTGGAATTATGAAAGCTATATTTTTGGTTGAACATGAATAAAGTGGCAGCTTTTGTATATAGTTTAGATCCATATATAAGTTTGATAGTGTAGGTAGATTATGACCGATCTCACCAAAAACATTTTAGCATAATTTGGTGCGGATACCATAATAAAATGGGGTTATTCGTCAACTGGAAACACGAGACTGTAAAGTAAAGTAATCTTTATTGTATTGATTGTGTTGGTTACAGGTGTTAGGTATATAGGTACAGTACAACAATCCGCCCGTTTGGGCATACAATAATTTAAAGCCCATTCGGTCTGATGTCCAGTTGGTGAAACTCAAAATAGTACCATTTCGTTATCTGCACACGAAAGGATTTTCATGCGTGTCCAGTTAGTGAAACTTAATTAATATCATTTTTATGTTTTAGTCCAGTTAGTAGGTAAAACTTAATTTACATCATGCGCAGGTACTCTAAAATTGTTAACTACGACAGTCTAGTATAAGAATTTCTCCTCCATAAAATCAATCTCCCCAACAATTTAGGCACTTAGAACTTGTTTTTTTCCAGTTTATTAATGAAATATATTCCTTCCAGGATCCAAAGCATCGCCAACAACAAGTTCCTGGTGGTGCTGGAACTAGATGACGTGATCGAGACCGACGCGGGGCTGTACAAAGTTAAGGCTAAGAATAAGATGGGCGAGGTGGCCGCTTCCATCAACCTTAACTTCAGCCGTGAGTATTATTTTCATTTACTAATGTGTATCACCTGAAATAATATATTGTGAAGGTGTTGTATCCCATCTTCGTGGGTAATGATGTATTTTAGGGTAGAAAGAGCAGAGAACATATAATTTACTCATATCTTCCTCCTGAACTAACTGAATACAGACATAGAGTTTTTGGATAAAAACCTAGTAAAAGTAAACTTAATCTTACGGTTTATTATGGCATGTTTATACTATCTCCAAAGAAGTTAAAAGTGAATGTAGACTAGAGTATTTCTCAACCTTAAATTAAAGAAGGATTGTAGACCTAATGGACAGTTTTGCACCCCCTAAAATGCGCAAGCTGCCTGCCACATCTTTTTCATCAACCCAGTTCTTCAACTATAAATGATACTGATAGATCTCTTGCAGCATTTACGGTGTTAAAGCTATATTCCAAAATAGTAATTTCCATCTCGGTGATAATAAATAATAAAAATAAATATTAATCTGATATCAGCTTCATTCATGAACAGCGTTTAATCACCAGAAACATTAATAAGCAATAAATTATACAACATTGAACAATTTCCTGCCTGTGTTTGTCATTTCTTACATCGCTATTTCCTTTGAAAATCCTTATAAAGGAAGTGACGTAAATAGAGTTAATTTTGTTTACAATGTAACCGTGTAGTCACAACAATGTCTTAGTATGATTTGGGTTTACTACATGTAACACTAAACGATTTGAAACGGACAAATTGCTTCCTTGTAAACTCTTAGTTACTCATGGACTTAACACTACCTATATACATAAGAGCACCCGCATACTACAAACTTTAAGTCGGCCTATACTTTGTTTGGGCTTATTTTGGGCTTATAAATCAGTATGAATATGAGTGGCACTACGCACATTACAATGATCAGGTATTTAGTTGTATCAAACCGACAGAAAACCTGGATTGTAACTAAGATTTTCTATAAAAACATTTTTGCTTATTATTGGGTCAATCGTCAAGTTTCGAGTGTGCTCGTGTTGAATTCATATTGAAAAAAAAAAATTGAACTTCATCTTCTGTCTGTCACCATATGTCCGTAACTCAACACTGGGCCAATAAAAATACCTACACAAATAACATTATTAGTCACAGTTGAAAATAAATGTCTAAGAAAAATTATCGTTGAACGGTAACCCACGCTTCGGAGTATTGAGCCAAACTTGCGCAGGCGCATAGCATTGGCAACACTAACGTCTGACAGCAAAACTGTGGTGACGACAATGTACTGACGAAAGTTCAGACTTTGTAAACATGTGGACTGATTTACGATGGTATAAGTTGTATTACAAAATAGCTGTGACGACAATACATTTTTGGAGAATGTAAAATTGTCGATGAATGTAGAATTGGGAATGAAGACTGGTTTGCAAAAGACCAACCTAGATATGCAGTGAATGAATTGAATATGTACAAGATGTAAATAATGTTAACAAAGTAAATGTAGGATAGAAGCTATTACAATGAGTTGAAGAACTGTCTTGGGTACATACATATAATAAGTTATAGACATCAAAATAAGAGTAATAGGATACAGAAAATCAATTCGATAAGTCTGAGACTGTATATTATCAAGATGCAACTCACATGACACCATTCCTAAAAGTAGTATAAGACAAAACAAACAATTGGTGCTCATCGACACAAAAATATTATTTCTGCAAAGAAATTCAATATTGAATCCGTAAGACTAGCTCAAAATAAAGATGCAAACAATTTTGAAGCTAGAACTAGTCTGTATGTATTTCAGGATTTATCAAATCATTAGGAAATTATTTCATTGTTTATGTCTGCTAGATGTTCTAAAACGTAAACATCAGCTCAAAATATCCGATGATATCGATACTTCTGCAGTGCATTCTAATTTTACGATTCACGTAATTTATTGCATGCAACCAAATGTTTAGATAAACCATTCGCGAAATTAAACTTTTACTACTATGTGGAACTTTATTTTGGATTTTATTTTAATGTGGTCATTTTATTTTTCAGCTGCTGACGAGGAAAAACAGAAGTGAGTATCTTATCATAGTTATTTTCAATAATTGAAGTAATGAATTAAATGCAATTATTTTAAGTCTTGTTTTTTGCATGCCATTTAGGCAGAATGAAAATTTTACAATTTTATTTGACCCGTGTACATTCAATTATGTGTTGTAAACACATAGATGATTGTAAAATTACCTACATTTTATGCAAATAAATAAATCTAATCTATTCTAATGATAGTGTCCTGTATTTTAAGGAACACTTACGATCATGGATTAATAGTATCTGACTCTTTTACGCTGACTATAGTACTAACGCATATTATGCGTTACGATTATATATTATTTGCAACAAGCCCCCAGAAACCAAGAACAATGAATATTTTGGAAACCTCTTTTTTCAATCGATTAATCAGTAATTCAGAAACTGCAATTTTCAACTTTCCTCAAAGAAGATCAACTATGCTAACTTGAAATTCTTTTGCCATAGACAAGTGGACGGTAAAGCGCCCACGTTCGCGCGCAAGCCGGCCATTCGGCAAGAAGACGATGGCAAACGGCTAATATTCGAATGCCGCATAGAAGCTGAACCCCTGCCCCAGGTGTCGTGGTTCCACAGTGGCGTGGAAGTCAAGCCTGGAGCCAGGCATAAGGTAAGAAGCAAAAACATCTTTTAATACGAAAACAACATGGTCCATTTTCACGAAAATGTTAGGCAGTGGTGCAAATTTTGTAACCCGTGTGATAGAAGTCACGATCGAGAAGAATATTCGGTCTTGTTACTAAAGAATGTATGACTTGCCATTACTTTGAACTGTATTGGCATTTGGCGTAAACAAATCGGACTGTCCATCATCGTTCTAGTTTGCTATAACTCTTAATAGACCATAATATTTATATTTTGGACAAACAAACAGAAGTCTATTTTAGCAATGATACAACATTTCTAGATATATCTTCGTTTCATACTTCACAGAACAGCAATTGTATCTAAGTCGTGCTCTAATTTTAAAGGCTTATGACGTTGGTGATAACAATAAAACATAAAAAATTGGACAAGTTATACCTAAAACTGAGTTTGATAAAGTAACAACTAAAAATGAAATTCATAATTATGTAGCTGTAGATGAGGTAGACGCAACACAAAATACTGCAGATGACATTGCAAAGAAAGTAAAAATAACAGTGACTATTAAAGATGTCCTAGTTTTAATAGTACTCAGAAATGGCCTTGACCCCGTTTTAGTTGGCTGGTGACGATACCAGGTGTCGGCTGTCTTACTGTCGCGCGATGACCTTTCATCAAACGCATTTATTAATAACATCTCTTTCACAAGTTGAAATTGCTGATGCAACCAACATTTTTTGGATTTCGAAAAAAATATTACACTATTATTTTAAACTTTAGTGAATTTTGGGATCAAGTTTCAGATGTAGCAAGTTTGATTTACATCATAGTGATTTCTCTGCCAATAAATATTTGGAAGGAATCTTTCAAGATTATGAAATCTTATTTCGATTTTGGGCATAAATTGATTTCTTCATTTTCATGCAGTCATATGGTAACATTGACCATTTCAGCAATAATTCTAATCCTTTTATTTTCCTTATCCAGCTCACAGTGAGCAAGGAGGCCAAGTCCTACTATGCATCACTGGAGATCAACAACGTAACTGTGGAAGATGCCGGCAAATACAGGGTTACGGCTAAGAACGAACTCGGCGAGAGCAATGCCACGATCAGCTTGAACTTCGATAGTAAGTGCCATCCAACTATCTTCAATATCTAAATTAAGACGACATATATTCGCGGCAAAAAATTGGCTTCAAATTTTTAAGTCTCCAATCTTAAAATCAGCGGACGAAATTCAGAAACGAAATTGCAGCGATGACCCCTACAAATTATGCTTAATATTGTTTAACCAAAGCTATTTTATTGTGTGTATCTAATCCTTTACATGTATTAGTTGTTATTTGTCTGAGTATAAACGTAGATATTGCAGCAATGCTTTTATAATCATCAACTAATTCCTTCAGAATGTCAGTTACTCTACATAATACACTAGTTAATGTCGTTGCAATTGGTTATTATGTATTACAGATTAAGATGTTTTCTTAATTATCTAATTCGATCTATAAATTCTGTTTCTTCAAACACACACTCTCAAAATACACTGCACACACACTAACAACAATTATATTGTTACCTATAACACACTCTACACCATACACTATTGCACCAATAATACAATTAAATTATTAATTTATTATTTTATCTCTATTTCTTATTGCATCTTTCTCTTTATCATGTTTCTTATGTTCACTATTGCAACTTGCTTTAACTAACACTAATACACCCTCGCAATATTTTTGTAGTTAGTGTATAATGTTGCAGACTCTTCGCTTTAGCAAATGCACAATTAACATAATAACTCAAGCAACTGTCATGCGTACTGTTTGTCAGAATGAGAGTAGAATGGAAAATATTATACACGTATAATCCAAATTTTTATTTATGTATTCTATTCGATTATATCATTTATCTATTTTCTTATACATCCCTCGATTAACTCTGAATGAGCCTGCGTTGCGTATCTTAATACACTAGAAAAGAAAACATCTTAAATCTGATAACACGCGTGTAAAGGCAGCTGCAAATCTTCGTCAAATAAACATTGGTGAACAATCTAATAATGTGTGCATTGATGCAATAGGCGACGAAGCGCCCGTGCCTGAGGACTTTATCAAACCGACGTTTACGGAGAGACCAGTCATCAGGCAATCGGATGATGGTACCAAAATCTCATTCGAATGTCGATGTGTTGGCAAACCGAAACCAACCGTCACATGGTAAGACGCTACACAACACATATTTAATGTGATTCAAAACATAAAAACGGTTCTAACACAAGCACTGAATGATTCAGGTACCATGGAAAAAAGATGATAAAAGAAAGTAGTAGATATAAAATAACGTTAGAAGAGGACCAAACATTATACCACATGGCGCGACTCGAAATCTTAGGCGTTGAGAATGCGGACAGAGGAGAATACAGGGCTGTAGCGAAAAACAAACATGGTGAAGGCGTAGCAAAAATTAACCTAAACTTCGAAGGCGGAGATAAACCTAAGTAAGAAAATACACACAAAATTAATACATAAGATCTTGTATGCGTAAATGTTAGGGCAACCATTTAAATATTTTATGTTTTAAACAGAATACCCGACGGTAAAGCACCGAGATTCCCTAAAAAGCCAACCATTAGACAGGAAGGCGAAGTACTTATTATGGAATGTATATTAGAAGCATACCCAGTTCCAGACATCACGTGGTTCCACGGAGATAAAGAAATTAGGGATGGTGCTAAAATGAAGATGTCCAGGAAAGCCACTGGAAAAGATACATTTAATTTGACGTTAGAAATTTTAGGCCCCACGCGGGAAGATGGGGGCAACTATAGGTGTAACGCCTTCAACTTGTTTGGCGAGAGCAATGCCAATATTGCTCTCAATTTCCAAGGTAAAACAGGATAATAATGTGGCATCATTTTTTATTTTCTTATGTACGCATACAGTAGCAACAGCATGTAAAGCTTTAAGCTTTAGAGCAGCATGAAATTGTTATCGGTGCTCTGTGTTATAATAAAACATTCACATTTCTCAGGTGGGGATGACGAAAATGGTTTCCCACCATCATTCGTGGAGAAACCCCGAATCATTCCCAACGAGGACGGCACACTCATCACTATGCGTTGTGTCTGCAAAGCAAAGCCGGCGGCCGAAGTCACGTGGTACCGAGGCACGACCGTCATCAAGGCTAGTAGTAAAATCGAAATCAGATCATCTGAAATGGGTGAAGACGTTTATGAGTTATTGTTGCTTTTGACAAATCCGACGGCAGCGGATGGTGGCTCTTACCGCTGTCACGTCAAAAATGAATATGGCGAAAGCAACGCTAACCTCAACTTGAATATTGAGGCTGAACCAGAACCAGAAGGTGAAGGCCCAACATTCGTTGAAAAGCCAACAATTCAATCAAAGGATAATGGCAAATTAGTTATAATGGGATGCAAGGTCAAAGCTAGCCCGAGACCGACGATCGTGTGGTACCACGAGGGTAAAGAAATCAGGGACTCGTCGAAAATAAAGACCAGGGTCGAGGTCCACGAAGACGTATACACAATCATATTGGAACTTATCGATCCTGGTATTGAAGACTCCGGATTGTATAAATGCAACATTAAAAATGAACTTGGAGAGCTCAATGCGAATCTTACGCTCAATATTGAAAGTAAGCACTATTTTAATTTAAAACACAAACATATTGAAACTACATTGACATTTTACTAATTAATATTTTGTGTCATTCCAGTCATTCCAGTTATCAAAGAGAAACCAAAGATCATTAAGATAGTTAAGAAGAAGACTGTTATTGTTGAATGTAAAGTATTAAGTAAATTTGCACCTGCATGCACATGGTTCAAAGAGAGTACAGCTGTTAAAGAGGGCTCTAGGCATACTGTGCTTATTGAGCCCAGTAGAGAAGTAAGTATTACTATTACAATATTAACAATAACTCCTTCTATAAGAAATGAAAATTTAAAAGATTGCACTTTAACCTACCATGTAACAATGAATTTAAAAAACTTATGTTTCTCTGTCTCCAGGGTGAATTCACAGTCAAGTTGGAAATCTCAAACGTATCTCAAGTAGACAAAGGCTCGTACAAGCTGGTCGCCAAGAACGAGAAGGGTGAGGCGACGTCACAGATTGTCGAGATCACGGACATACCTGAAGAGAAGGGCGACAAACCACAGATCATCAAACATCTTAGGAGTGTGGTAAGTTTTACTGACAGTTACTGTAAGCGTACCCAGATACCGCAGACTTAGATACGGCCAACTGTTTGATCGGGCGTTCGATAAGTATGAAGATGACTGGTAGTACACACATTACGAAAATTAGGTATCGGACCGACTGAAAACTATGATTGGAATCAAAATTGTCAACCATCGGATATTATCTGCAGAGACCTACAAAATTATGCCAAAATATAATCTCAAAAAACCTTTTAATAATAATTCCAGGCCCGCAAAGAAAACGAGGAAGCCGAGTTCGTGGCAGTTCTCAAGACCTCAGACCAGTCGTGCAGATGCACATGGTACAAGAACTCGACTGTCATCAGAGACTCCTCAGAAATCAACACTTCGTTTGATGGCACCAATGCCAGGCTGATCATCAGGAAGGTTTCTTCCAAATACGTCGCCAACTACAGAGTGGTGATTAAGAACGAATTCGGTGAAGACGAGTCTAGTGCTGACTTGACTATCGTCGAAGAAAAGGTAAAGGAACTATATAATTGGACTCTTAGATTCGATTAATATTTATAAAGTCGACTTAGTTTAAGTAAAAAATACCATTTCTGAGTACCAAAACCACCAGCTGAAAAACGATAAAAAATTGTAATTGGTGAACGAACTTTCTTTTGACAAATGTAGTTGTAAGATTATAAAATAATATCATAAAATAACACGAAAAAAGATTTACTGGAAGAGTTTATTCTAGCAATGTTATGACGATCCTGTTAAATAATTTCAGAAAAAGAAGAAGGAGGAAGAGGAAGAAGAGACCACCGTTATCGAGGAGTCTGAGGAAGAGATGTCGATAGTGGAGGAGAAGTCCATCATCGAGGAAAATCATGTCGAAGAGAAAAAGAAGGTAAGATGAGATGACATGTAGATGTTTATTGACTAGATACTGTGTATGAAAAATGTTATATCTGAGTATTATTGATTTTTGTATTATTCAACATACAAAAAAATTAAATGTGAAACAGTAACTTTTTCCAAATGGTACTTTCATAGTTTATAATATTGTATTCAATTTATAAAAGGAGGAAGAAAAGAAATCAATGCGAAAAATGTCAACAAAGAAGGAGGAAGTTAAAGTTGAAGAAAAGAAAGAAGAGGTCAGCATTGAGGCCAAGAAAACTGAATCTAAGGTCGAGGCCAAGAAGGTCGAATCTAAGGTACAAGAGACCAAAAAGGCCGAACTTGAAGCCGAGGAAACCAAAAAGATATTCGAGAAGAGACTTTCGAAATCTGAAGAAGAGAAGAAAGCTCTTCTGGAAAAACTTGAAAAGAAGAAACCTGAACCTGAACCAGAAAAAAAAATTGAAGGCATTCCAAAACTTAGGTCTGTCAAGCCTAAGGAAGAACCCGTTGAGGACAAGAAAGAAGACATTAAGAAGAAAACAGAGGAGAAGAAGAAGGTGGTCAAGAAGAAGGTTGTTTCTAAAAAGGACGAGGTAAGTGGAGTGTTCCATTGTTTATTGAGCTATGTAAAAAGCTTATATGATTATAGAAAAATGTATATAACAAGTTTCAAAAATAGACACAGAAGATATTATGTAGTTGAAAAATAGCAAACATGTGACTAAATCAAAATTTCATCCCTTTACCCCAACCTCATTGAAGGTATAAGTCAAAACCAACGTCTATAATGTCTTGCAGTAAATTAGTAATTTCTCAAACTTCAATTTGGTTGGGTTTAGTCAACATTTTAGTCAAAATTGGTAAATAATGTTATTCTCATTAATATAGATGTTTAGACTGTGATAACTGATTTATCTGTCGTGTGTGTTGTGTTAACTAGATGTGCTCAAATTTATTTGGATATAGGATGTTATCGAGTTCGTCGATGATTACGAGAGACCAGTATTGGAGAAATATGAAAGGATTACTCCGACGCCGCTTGATAAAAAACCTAAAGAGGATCACACACCTAAGGTAAACACATTACACTACACACTTACACACACATTTGATAGGCAAAAAGTTTTTGATGAATTAAAAATTAATAACAATTAAAACGTTTAGGCTAAACGCGCATCCATAGCTGAAAGCGTTAAAAGTGAACAAGACAGTGAGGAAGAACCCTCAGTGGCTGCACCTGTACCGGAAAAGAAGCCTAAAGTTGAACCTAAGAAGGTATATTTTTATTTACCTAATTTAGATAAACCGGATAATTTATTTATTCAATGTAAAGTAAATCACTTGTAAATTCTAATAAAATATCGGGTGACTTAGGTTGAAGAAGAAAAGACTGAACAAAAGCGGCCTAGTATCAAAAAGGGATTGCCCAAACCAGAGGAGCCTGTTGATGAGCTTTCCAAAGTTAAACTTGGTAAAGCTCCAACAAAAGCTGAAGAAACTAAGCTTGAGGAACCTCAGGTTGCTAAAACCAAAAAAGCGGTTAAGAAGGTAAATTCGCAATATATAGATACATTTAAAAAAATCGATATGTAGGAAATTTTATAACCTTTAGAAATAATAATACGATGTTTTTGTAAAGCCGGGTGAACCAGATGAATTCGTTGACGATTATGAAAGGCCAGACCTCGAGAAATACGACAAATTCACACCAACTCCTTACGAAAAGTCCAAAAAACAAAATGGGGTTGATCAGGTACAACTATTGTTAATATATTTAGTTGCAATAATACAATAATTTGGTTTTTATTTACTTATTATAAAAAAATCTAAATATCACACTAAATATAATATTTTATAGGCCGATCACGAGTTTGTTGATGATTATGAGAAACCTGAACTCGAGAAATACGAAAAATACACACCTACGCCTAAGGACAAGCGTCCTAGCGAATCTCAGGTAAAACATTATCAAATTGACACTGTATTTATCGATTCTGAGCGTATAATTAAAAAATATAATATATTTTAATAGGATGACGTAGACATGATGAAGGGTAAAATCAAACCAAAGGAAAAAGAACCCGAACCTGAAGTGCCTACTCTCCGCAAACGACCTGTCCAAAAGGACAAGGTAAATAGATAACTTTAATAACCATTTTATTTAAAGAACTGTTTGCGAAGTGAGGGCTCCAAAATAATTACACATTTTTATATAGGAGGAGGAAAAACAGCCAGAAGACAAGCCTAAGGCTAAACCTAAGAAAAAGGATGAGCCTGAAGCTAAAAAGCGTCCTTCTCTCAAAGAGAAAGAGGTATACACTTAACACAATCACTTTACACTTAACAGTTTGGTAGCTCAGGATAACGAGTTTGAACGCGAACATTCTAAAACATAACAACACACTAAGTTTGAAACAATGCAAGGGTCTTATGAAATCACAATGCAATAATCCTCTATCGCGGAAATATTTTCAGCAGTTCTTAAACTTAAGTAACAGTAAGTAGCTTTGTTCGCATGCATGGCAAAAACTGTATCTAAAGCTTCGCTTCTCTATGTTTTAAATGTAATATTTTGTGAAAAAATTACAGCGCTGCTACGTGGAAAGAATGGTAAATCAGATCTTTTTTTAATTTTTACTAGGTCAATTCGGAAGCCTACTCAAAATTACAAGCTACACTGAAAACAAAATCATTTGTCTAATTTTCTGTTCTACTCTGTACTTCTTAATTTGTACTAATGAATAATCACTTTTTACACAAAACTGATACATAATCAACAATTTAAAGGTTGCTGTCGAAGAGTTTGTCGACGATTATGAGAGACCAGTTCTCGAGAAATACGAGAAAATCACGCCCACACCTCTCGAGAAAAAGAAAAAGGTACACTTTGACAAACGCTTACTACGCTTACACTCACTTGCTACTGCTTCAAAAAATACATATTCTACTGATAATACATAAAATTGTTTAGGACGAGAAAAAACCTGAGGAGGAAGTTCCCTCAGCTACAGCAACAGCTAGACGACGATCCGTTAAAGACAAAGACAAACCAGAGGTAGGAATCACACACACATAAGTAAATTTTCGTAAATTAATTACACTGAAAGATTCAATCACCTAAAACTAAACATTTCCACAGCCTATGGATGTTGACGAAAGCGTCAGCCTATCCAAACCTAAGGCTCCGGCTAAACCTGGCAAGGAACCTGAAGACGTGTCACTTACACACAAAACACCTGCTGAAATTAAGCCTACGGTTCGTACACTCACATAATTACACATTCAATATTCTAAGAATGATATCAATAGATAATAACAGCAATTTCATTTCAATGATATTTAGGAAGGCGAAGCTGAGGCTAAACTCAGTGTTAAGAAACCAGAAATTGTTGAGGAAAAGACAATTAAGAGACCTTCACCTAAAGATCAGGAAAAGAAGGTATGGCTTAAAAAATTCTTAGCAAAACAATATAAACACACATTAAAGATTTAAGCTTAAATTCCTTATATATTGTGCATTACGTACAGCAAGAAATTAAACAGTTGAACAATTTCGATTTCAAATAATTCACAGACTGGATTGAGGCCAATCAACACTAACATTCCACCATTATCAGCTGATAATTGTGGTGCTCCTACTGTTTTAAAACGAATATTAATTCTAGATAAGGTACCTGAGTTAAAAACAATGTAAATTTTTCAAAAAGCAAAGGCACGGTTGGATTAAATACACGAATTTTGGAGTGTAATTGAATATGCACACAACACGATTCCACAGAACACATTTTTATTTTTCTATTAATACTTAGATAGCGAAACATGTGTAAGAAATGTTTCAATCAAATGAGCTGATTCTATCACTACATATTTACTTAAACAGACCAATAATTTTGAAATGAAAGAAGATATTTTTAAAGTCTTGAATAGTGATAGGGTCAGCGTGCAACACAATTTTATTTTCGACTAACTCAATGATGTGGTGTGTAATACAAATGTGTTTGGGGGCTAGGGAGAGGACACTGAGGAGGCTGTCAGCCTAACTAAGCCTCGCACTAAGACAAGCACAACTGCTCCTGAAGAGGCACAACTCACACAAAAGACACCCGCTAAGAAAAAGTTAACGGTACAGTCACTTTTAGTACTCTTTTTAATTATCTCAGTTCTTTTACATTCAATACTGTTATTATTCTACTTTAACTTAATGTTTTTTACTTTATATACAAAAGATTTTGTAAAGATGTATCGAATTGGCGAAATGCGTCCAAATTTTAAAATGCAATAATATAAATATCCATAGGAGGGTACTGAGGCAGCACAGTTGAAAGTCAAAAAGCCCGCTATCGTTAAAAAGGATAAGGAAGACGAGGATCAGGTAGAGAAGATAACGCTTAAGTGCCGCAATGTAGTTAGGCTACTGAAACTGATTTTGTAGCCGTTGTCGTAGTACTAGACCTACATACTGAGATAGTTAAAAAACAAACACTAATGTTTTGTAGTTAGTCTAATACAATGGATACTCTTGGTCTATCTACGTGTCACACTATCTATGGGACAACGATGGTGCCACATAATTCTTCTTTTCTAACTTAACTACTATCATTCTTTTCAACAAAATTAATCGAGCTAAGTAATTATGTACTTTAGCGACAAAAGTGAGATCGATGAAGAGGAAGTCCACTGTAGCATGCAATTTCACGGTTTTCTACAAACACACTAATGCAATAGTTCAGCACCTAAAGCTGCGCTTGTAATGTAGAACATCAATTAAAACTTGATTAATTCTCTAGGACCCAATCATAGTAAAAGGTGGTAGATTTGAGAAACCCCAGCTCAAGAAAACTGTTAAGAAGACAACAGAACAGCCTAAAAAAGCTGTGTTTGAGGACAGAGAGATTGACGAAGACGGGGTAAAAACTGTTTCAAACGATATCCTTAGTGACGTCCACTTTCTTCTCTTTCTGTCTATCTGCAATCTTATTCTTATGGAATGTATGTCTATTACACTTCTTGTTTTGTCCAGTTTCTAGCACAGAACCTTTTGTAACGTCCACAACTAATCACAACTCCACAGTCTTGTTGGCACACACCTCACTACACCCTATTTATTTTACTCTGAAGAGTTCTATGGGTCCTGCGTCGTTTGTCACAGGTTTGGTTGCAAGTCGCATGCCGCTTGTATTATGCTTTTTCATGTAGTTTCTTTTCACAGGTTTTTTTTCATCAATACGTTTGCTGCTTATATAACATTTCTTCCAACCATACCATTTTATATTTTTGGATTCAATAAAGCAGCAAACGTATCAACTTTTTCTTTGTTACATGTTTTAATATTTTATGTTCTTTGTTGGGGACTGTAAGTAAAAACTTTTGATATTAAAATTCAAGGGGATATTAATGAAATTTAATTAATGATGTAACTCAAGACAACAAACTAATACATGATCCCTAAACAATTACAGATTGAACTCGACTTTGTCGATGATTACGAAAGGCCAGTACTTGAAAAGTACGAGAAAATCACGCCAACTCCCACTGTTAGGGAGAAGAAAGAAAAGGAAACAGCTAAGGTAAGAAAACATAATAAACTTAACAAAACAAACAAAAAAGAACAGAGTTAAGAGAGATAATAGGCGTGACGACGAAAAATAGTGATTGTACATACATATATTAGCCCGTCTTTGAGATTAGCAAAAAATATTGGACACACATTTTGTTATTTTAACAATACATTAAAAAATCAGTAAGATATACGGCATTGAGAGTTGAGAGTGGGAGTTTGTGACGTCACGTTTATGTTAACATTTCTAAAAGTGACACAAACTAACACAAAATTAAAACGTGTTGAATCTTCGTTCATATTGGTCTGTGAGAGAAAAAGAAAAAAATACGTGTCCATCATTTAAGGATTACCTAAAAGACGGACTAATTACTTTTCCATTTGTCATGCCTATTATATTTACCACTTAAAATTAGAAGAAGAAGGTAATTAAAAGGTGTATTTAAATAAAACAGGTGACGATGATCGCCCAACAACAACAGCATCTTGAAGTGAAGGTATAAAAGGAAATGTGAAGCGTGTCCCTGTCCATTGTCTATGATTATTTGTACCACCACATGCATACATTACAGACAAAAACCAAACACTAT
Source organism: Helicoverpa zea x Helicoverpa armigera (assembly GCA_033682625.1). NCBI lineage: Eukaryota > Metazoa > Arthropoda > Insecta > Lepidoptera > Noctuidae > Helicoverpa > Helicoverpa zea x Helicoverpa armigera. The sequence continues at coordinate 2,670,147 of JAWIIS010000017.1, forward strand.
AAAACGACAATAATAAGATTAAATTAATCGTATCAGATAGATTGAATATGGGAAAAATTCTAAAAGGAGTCACCCCGAACTCAGTATTGTAATTTTTTTATTGGAATTGAAAGAAGTAGTACCTATCAAATCAAGTAAAATTGGAATACTGACGACTATGATTAAGAAAATCTGTCTTGATAGTTACATACATAGAATACTGAATCACACACACGGTGGTCTATCTACATGTTTTGCTACAAACAAATCCTTTTGTTACATATTTTACAGAACAAAATATTTGTAACAAAACCGTTGATTGGCCCTTTGTATCCAGATTTGTCGATCCTCATTTGTAATTGTACATATTGTTTTAAAGCCCTGTGCCCATTTGTCCCGTTATTTTATCGTCTCTGTAAATAAAGTGTCGTTTGCTAAAAATACTTTAAGGGTAATTTCTGTGCTAATATCAAATGTTGTTTTGTTTCCCTTAGACCGAAAGCCGAAGGACATCGTTCCAAAGCGAGGTTTGTATTATTTAAGAAATCACTTCCAGCCTCTGCTTTATCTTCAAAAGCATCGTGTGTCTTAAAAAACTGTCTAAATATATTTTTGCTTTCTCTGCTATAGTATTACAAACGTTTAAGTATAGTCGATCCTAAAAAATGTATTTATTCTTTAGGTCAAGGAAGAAATGAAATCAGAGAGCCGTAGGAGCTCCATCATGGAAAACAAGGCAGTTAAGGTAAGATAAATAACCCAACGTCAATCATTGTATCTCCAAACAAAATAAAAAATAAAGCCTTTGAATAGAGCATTAATACTCTAGATATCTCAGAGTAAGATAACAGAAAAAGATTATTCAATAAAAATAAAAAATCGTTAATTCAAATTTGGCTGCCAAACAGCACTTTTTGAAAGTATTCATGAATGGGTCAGTAAATTCATTGTCATTTCTATCCATAGCTTACAAAGGAAACTGCTGAAAGCAGAAAATCTTCGCTAACCGCTTCAATGGCTGAAGAACAACAAGTTGCTACTGCTTTGAAAAAGACTGCACAAAAGGTATGTAATTACAATAATATAAAACATTTTAATATGAATACTAAGAAGACCGCCATATCTTAAGAAACATCTGTCGAAGATCAAAACAAAAATAAATCTGATAAAGAAATAACTGAAACAAAGGTAAAATGGTAATCTTCTTAGATTTCATATTACAACCGTAGAACAGCAGAACCCTTGCAATCTTGCAATTTCCAAAGTATATTTTTTAGAGTTTTTTGAAGTAGACACTGTAGACCCCGAGTGTCATAGAATTTAAAATTTTGAGGCTGATACTCCAATGCTTTTAGAAAATGAAGATATTATTGCACTGAGCAAGACCCAAAGCTTTAGTAGATAGTTGAGGCGAATGGAGTTTTTTTACAGAACACCCTTCCAGTAAAATTAGAGCAAGCCGTAATTTTGTACAGAATTCAACATCTTATCCGTTGAACCAATCATAAAGGCATTTGCAGATTTGCTTAAATGATTCTCAGAAAACATTAGATTTTGATGGCAGCCCCGATTCACGCTTATTCATATTCCCCATTAACTTATTATTTTAGAGTACGATAAAGGCAGCAGAAGCAACCGAAATGGAACAAGTCAAGCTCAAGGTAAGTTTCATGTTCTACACCATGCATGTCCATAGGAAAAATATAAATTGCGAAACTATGGAAAATATAAATGTCACTGACTTTTCTTTTGTATATACAATTCTATTCTCAAACTTCGAACAATCCACAGACGATTGTTTTATTATTATTTGTGTGTCAGTAAATAACTATGTGGTACATAACATTTATTGTAAAGAATATATTGTAAGTACAACAAATGAACGTCGACGTACAAGTGCAAGATACTGAACGATTTATTTTTATAAATAGGATGACAAAGAGAACGTAGAAGATACGGTAACGACTGATAAGCCTTCAGATAAAACATATCCGTGGCGACCTACGAAAACAGACACACAGGTATATACACACACACACTCACACACATACACACTCACATTTTACTATCCGAATTACTTATTAATTTGCGTGTATTAGGAACCAACTGAAAAAGTGGAACCGAAACGTAAGGAAAGCTTGAAAAAGCCGACGGACACTACAGTTCCGAAACGTCGTGAAAACAATACTGAGGTATTAATTTTAATATTACATTCAGTAATTTTAAAATCAATATTCAATTTACAATGAATGCTAATGATAATAACGTGAATTAGGAAACTGAGGACGTTGAGGAAATTGAGGAAAAGACAGAGGTTAAACGTAAAGCTTCTATCGACAAACCTAAAGAACCTAGGCGCCGACCCAGCAAACCTGAAGAGGTAGTCTTTATTTTCAATACTAATATTGTATTTCAAACAAACAATGTTGAATTTACACAACATAACATAAACAAACCTATATGTACACTTTTATAATATACGCTTAGGTAGGATAAGTTTTTAAGGCGATTTTTACACTAAACTTTAATGATAATTGTGAACAGGTTAAAGAAACCACAAAGAAATCTGAAACGGTTGAAAAAACTGAGACTAAACGAAAAACATCTATTGATAAACCTACTGAACCTCGGCGAAAACCAAGTGCTGATGAGGTAAATTTTAATTTCAAATTGATTTAATATTAGAAGCAAAGTAGGATCTTAATTAATGTAAACACTTTTGAACAGGACAAAGAAAATATTGATACTCAGATTATTGAAACTAAAACAAAGAGGAAAGCCTCTATTGATCGCCCCACTGAACCAACATACCCGTGGCGTAGACCGAGCGAGGTAGATGAGGTATAAAATCTTAGTTAGAAAGATAAATATTTTGTTACAATTAAAATTATTAAAGACGCAAAACTTAATAATGCTACTTTTGAACAGGATCAGGTAGAGGTACAAAAAACTGAAGTAAAGAGAAAGGTTTCGATAGACAGACCAACTGAACCTACTTATCCTTGGAGGCGTCCAAGCCAGGTTGATGAGGTAGTCAACATTCTAAATAATCTTAAATATTTTTAATTAGTAACAAAGGTAATAATTGTATTGACATTGATTATCATTCTAAACAGGACGAGAAAATGGCCATAGATGATGAGCCATTTGTACCTAAACGAAGGGTTTCCGTTGATAGACCGACAGAACCTACTTACCCGTGGCGTAAACCTAGCATTGCTGAAGAGGTAGATGATTTTAATATTTCTAATGTTGATATTAGTTCTCTCAATGGTCATACAGTTACAAATAAACATAAATGTGTTAAACAGGAAACGGTTGCTCCTGATACTAAGGAAGAAACAAAACAACCTTCAGTAGAACAACCTAAAGAGCCATCATATCCTTGGCGTAAAACTAATAATGTTGCAGAGGTATACATTTTTAATTTTAATATAGTGTATAAAGAAGTATATACTTCATACTATAAACGTTTATTTGATTTCATTTATCAGGATAAAAAAGATGTCAAAGAGCCTGAAAAGCCTAAAGACAATTTATTGGCTGATAAACCTAAGGAACCTGAGTATCCTTGGCGTAGACAGAGTAAAACTGAGGTAGATAAACTTTACAACATTTCTTTGACACCTATTTTAGCCTTTCATTTAGAAAAAGATACTTATGGTAAATATTTTAATAGGAACCCGCGAAAAAGCCGGAACCAGAACCCGAAATGCAAAAGCCTAAGGTAGCTCATACAAAAATATTTATGACGTATTTCGTACAAAAACGTATATACTTAACTTTTTCACTTCACATTATTAGGAACCCGACGACACACAGAAAACACAAACAGACAAACAATTGAAACCTACACAAACACCATTCTTCATGAGGAAGAAGTCTAGTTTAGAGGTAGGTATTCACTACACTATATTACACACACACACACACATATACATATACACACACAACAAATGCTAGCGGTGGAAGTAGTAAAGTTGAATAAGAATAAAATAATACAGTCTCAATTACGTTTAATAGGAACCACCCGAATTCTTGAAGAAACGTACAGATTCAATTGTAGAACCTACAAAGGAAAATATAACAGAACCAGAAACTAAACCTACTATTGGGAAAGAAAAGGTTACAACTAAGGTAGTTTCAAATATAAAATTACACACTGTTTATTTTCTGTTATCCTTCCTAGGCACCAATTTAAATCCTATCTGTTTTTTTCTGTAATATTTCTATTACTTATAATCTCTTCTTTTAATTGAGAATTACTTAAATAATGTAGATTATATATTTTTATCTAAAAATGTATAACTTCAACATAAATTATTTTAATAGGATGACAAACCTAAAATAGAACCACCACTTGAACAACCAACACAAACACAATATCCTTGGAGAAAACAACACACAGAGGTAACACACAAAATACATACATTTACACATACTCACACACACACACACACACACACACACACACACAAAAATACTGTACTACACTCACACACAATATTAAAAAAAAAAACAAATACAATACTCACGTTCAGCAGTCCGTAAAATATGAAATACATCATCAGGTACCGACAGTCGAGGCTCCTGAACCCGAAAAGAAGGCCGAACCACCAGTCGTTCCATTCTCTTGGCAGGTCATTCCTGAAATACCACAGGTAGACATTATAACAAACATAAATCAAATAATAAAAATAACAAAAATACAAGTGTAGGTAGTAACAAAAACTATTTTAATGATCAGGCTGAACAAACACCCGAGTTAGAAGATAAATACAAACCAACATTACTTGAAACACCAGAGCCAACTGCCCCATGGCGCAGAGCTAAATCCCCTCAGGTAGACACACACTCATCGACATACATTCATCGCTTAAACACACACACGCACACACATTCATACAAGAGCACCTGGATTTTGCATTCTCTGATTGGCCAAATGAGTTCAAAAAAATAAATGACGGATTTTGGTAACAATCTATATTCAAACGAATGAAGAATTGAATTTGATGGTTGTTACAAAATACGTCATTTAAATGCTTGCAAAATTCCCACACTTCGTACGGTCGCCAATTATAAAATTTACTGTATAGGCTGAAACGACTGAAGGCAAAGATGAAAGTAAACCAGCCACGTTAGAATTACCACAGCCCGCTTTGAGCAGCAAACCTCAAACGCCTGACGAGGTACAATTGAGCACCCAGTCTATTGCACAGGATATTTGCACTATGCACTATTTCTTACAGGACTTTGGTAGAGCACCAACACTTGCACAGCACCTAGTCATCGTATACTGCACTTTTGTCTTCTAGAATCTATTATTTAGAAGTAGATGCACTTATTGTAGCTCCCTTGTAGTCGATAGCTCTATTTCTATCTACAAGATCTACTAGCGGTTTGATTGTAAATATGTAAATATGCACTTTAGTGGTTTAGTATTTAGGTTAACAATAAATGCAATGTTTGCGAGTATTAATAATGCACTTGTTTTAACTAGACTGTTTTTATAAACTAGTTTCTAGTCTAACATTTCCTGCTTCTGCTTATGCATTATAATCTCTCCACAATTTTGATTGTATAAAATGTGTAATTTAAAAGTTTTCAGTATAATGGTAAGTCTGATGTAAGTATAAAACTTTTGTTTTAGTCTTTTTAAAACCAGACACTACACATTACAAATTAATCTATCACAGTTTTGTATCTAAGAGTCCACTTTACCTCTTCCATTCTAGGTACTTAATATTGTTTCTTCAACATCAATAAAAATCATTAACACAACGATGTTAAACAATCTTTCGACTTACAGAAAGTGGCAGTTAAAGAAGAAGAAGTCAAAGAAGAAGCCAAGAAGGCCAAGGTTACTTCAGTCAAGAAGAAGGCTGAGGATCTGCCAGAAATCGCTGACTACGAGAGACCAGAGCTTGAGAAATTCGAAAAGCCGGAGTTCACTCAAACGACAAAGGAAAAACCAGAGAAGGTACTTGACAATCCCAAATTTTTCGTACTAAACGAAATAAATGTGCTCGTTAAATGTTACTAATTAAATAATGCGATTCCAAACAGCCAATACCAAAGGTACCTGAAATCAAGGCGCCTGAAGAGAAACCAGTAGCACCTAAGATCGAGGTCATACGTGAGAAGTCTCCAAAGCCAGAAATGCCAAGGAAACCTTCCCTAGTACCTGGTGCTCCTGTCGGAAGACGTGGTTCCCTTATTCCTCCACCAGAGGAAATGGGAAGACGTCCTTCCCTTATCATCAGCGACGAGGTATGTAGAGCAAAAACATTTTGTAGACCTAAGAATTTTCTAGATTTATCTTGTAATGTATTTTGTACTTGGATACCAATTGTCTCCATTTCAGTGAAGGTATGATTTGTTTTGTAGACTTTTATGTACAATTGTGCCGTCTTAGTCCTAGAAACTATACATCGTTCAGTAAAGCGCTGGCATCAGAATCACTCTTTGAATCGCAAGCTTCACAGCTGAAAGCACTCTGCGTTTGAGTCACGGAATCAGCATTTGCACTTTCTAAACTCTGGTATTCTGGTTATTTATTTAGTTCCACTCTAGATCGTGGACCGTTAAAGGACTAATTTTGAAAGTTTCTTGAGTTATTTTCAAAACAAACCAGATTGCCAACTTTTAAACTGTCCCACACATTTTTGCTGCAATTGTTTTCAACATCTGCAATTTTGAAGCATGTTTCTTTTGAACTAATTTTGTGAAATTATCTGCAATCAACGAGTGATTTACACCGATGTTGGCGTCTTACCACAAAGTAATTTTAGCCCCTCGTAGTATAGACCCTATTCTCTCAAGCCGAACCCATAACACGAATGCATAGACCCTTCAAAGAGACATATTCATAATCGTCTAGAAAGATGATGCTTTGACCACGAACGCTTTAGCAGACGATTTTAGAGAATGACTTGGTTTACAGTGGAGTTGAGCTTAGACCCTTAATTCCTTGCTTCTAGATTAAACAGAGTTTAGCAATATCACAGCAGATACTTTTGAAAACACTGATATTGACTCGTGTATGTAGCGATATTAAGACCGTGCAAAACGTAATCCACAGGAGAATAGAAAACTAAGACCCGGTGAGGTGATCGAAGAGAAGAAGGTAAAAGATCAAACGCTAAGAATCCTAAATGAATGTTATTATTGCCGTGACAAATTCTTAACTATTTCTGTATACGGTATTATATTAATGCATTTGCATCGCGGTTTAAAACACTGTTTCACACGTAATACTGGATAATCACATGAACCTTTGAGAACTTTTACTTACGATACATCACATGAGTTGGTAAATGTAATTATCCAGGTTATATCTGTCTAAGAAACGTTTTGTCGTCGACAGCACAGAGCTAAATTGCACAACTTTGTGAAGTACGCACACACAGATAAACTGCACAGCTTGTCAGCACGTAACGCACACGAAATAATGGTCAGAGATTGGTCGTGGCGAGGCGAAATCTTTTACAGGAATGGTGTGCCTAAGGAGGCTTTTCTTACACATCACGATAATGAAACGGACACTAACATGAACGATTAACATGAAGGTGACGCAATTTGTAACGAAATAACTTTTGCACTCGCTGGCTAGGACACTGCACCAAATAATGAACTAAAGTTAGGTTAGGCAGGTAGCCCAGGTTCGGCAGCGGAGATTTAGGTAGGGTAAATATTACATATGGGATTATCAATGTTTTTTAAACAACAGGTCACGAAATTACGTCCCGGCGAAGTATTAGACGAGAAAAAGGTGAGATCGATTGGATCTGGTCAGTTTTAGGTGGACGCTGCTCGCTTTTGCAAAGCATTTTTGTCTTTAATTTTTTTTCTTCTATTGTTGCACACATGACACGGACGATTTACTCTTAAGATTTTAGAATTAAGTTTTTTACAGGGAAGATATGTGATAATTAGTTTTTACCACAAAGTAGTTTAAGAGTCGATTCATACCCCTATCCCCACACATCGCTTGACACGACAAAAAGTCGGAGCGATCCATGGTTTTTAAAAGACATTCAAAATTCAGACACACTATCTTCCACTCCTTTCTGTCATAGCATTCCTTTTTCAAAAGCTGCGTCTTCAGTAGTTTCTTTAGACCCCTAGTTGCAATCTTTACAAAGTCCGAACTCTTTTTTACTTTTTAGTCTTTTTTCTTTTTAGATGTTCTTTATAGAATTAGATCTAGTGACCGCTTTGCCGACCAGCGGGTTTACGATGTGACAGTCCGTCGCTGGGTTTGACTTTTATGTTTTTGGGGGAAACAAACTAACTACTTTAATATTTAAATCAGTTGCTAGAACTCTGAGTATTAAGGTGATCTTTGAACAGTATCTTTAACTATCTATGGCATAACTATATGTTTATTATTTATCTTGTGTAAACTTACAGTTTCTATCCACTTTATCTTTATCCACAGTTTGTTCCCCCCATAAACCAAGCTTTTTAGTTTTACTTTTAGTATGGCTTTTTCAGTTTCCAATTTTTAGTTTTCCACTAATCATTTTCTAAATGCACTATACATTTGATTTACTACCACTTTGAAGAGCTACAAATGCAATAAAACAATACTTTACTGACTCGCATAACATTAACGAATGTACGCGGAACTTGTAAATGCTTGGGAAATATTGTTTCCCAAATAGTGGAAAAAACTAATTATATTAAGAAATAATTTATACTTAATCATTCACAAACAAATTCACACTATACATTAACATTTTTACATTTGACACTACTACATCTCACACACACAGAAACACATATATTAACTTATAAGCACTCAATATCTATTGTACAGAATTTTATATATAAAAGAGCACAATTTAACAGGAATGTTTTACTAAAACTGATACTTTTTTTCCAAAAAAGAAACGCGCCAGGCCGGGTGAACTCTCCGACGAGGTATATAATGTGTGGAAAACTATCTGTTTAGATTATTTACATGTCATAGAAAAAAATAGATTCGTGGCTAACATAGACCTTTTCAAAGTGATTAATTTTTTACAGTGAATAATTTCATACGTCGTAAATAAAAACCCTATGCACAGATTTGGCATAGAAAACTTGTCATTACCTATATGTTATATTTTGATCCGGAAATCGTTTATATGTTTTGTAATTAAAATAGAACAGTGCTACTAATACCTTGTCATTCTAACATGTTATTAAATATTTAATTAATAAAACTTAACTTTAAGACAACATTTTAAATGTATGCATGTATCCTATTAAAATCCAACTTTAAAACGAAAATGTATCGTACTGTATCAATAAATGGTTGAAGTTAATATAACTTGTTACTAATAAATCCATTTATTTATCAGTACCGATAAATAAAACTATGTTTATAACATCTAATATTGTAATAACAATAACGACGCGTTTGCGCACGCACAAGTAAATAACAAATAAATTATTAAATTTATTTAATTTAACGCAACAATAATTGCCAACATTAATAGCTTGGAGCAAGGTTATTTATTGCGTTATTGTGACAAAGCATGAAGGTATTCAATTTATTGCTGCAGCACCCAATAACATTCAAAATATGTGTCATAAGTACCTAATAAAAGTAATGTCTATGATGGCCTTGATAAAGTACTAAACAAATATCCAACAGTTATATCTGCTACCTCAATAAACACTATCATAGATATTACTTTGAATAATTATAAAGATGCCACAAAATGTCAATAAACTTACGAGTCAACAATTTGTATCGCAAAACACAGTTTCTAAGTGCACAAAGTAATAATTTAAACAAATCATGAGTAAACAATATTATTTTAGCAACGGAAGCTAAACAAAGATTCTATAATTACTAATGAATTTAGTTTGGAGCCAAAATTTTCTGTATCTATGACGCAAATAAGGCGATAATTTTGTCAACTTGATGACTCATAAACAAGTTAGTTGAAGAACGCATAGGTGGTTAACTACGTAAGGGAAGAAATATTCTTTCTAGATTATACTTGAAGATAATAAAATAAGTTCCTATAAACACTAGATTAGTTTTCAACAAGACAATAAATAACAACAAAGAAATCGTGTTGACAATGACAAACTTTGAGAAGCGACAGCTAAACTAATTAAAGTTAATAACGTTAGTCAAGCCTACGTTAATGAAGTAGTAAATGAGGCTTTAAAAGAAAGAGAAACACTAGCAATAAATAAAGAAAACACACCTGTTAGAGATGATAACGCGAAGGCAGATGGCGCGCGTGCGTTTAATGAAGCAAAGTGAGCACAATATGATCCGCGCCAGGAGAGCTTGTCGCTGTTATGATTGATCGATATTTGTATTAATATGAGTGCAGAAATCAGGCCAAGAGCCCACTGCTCTTGAAACGTTCTCACCCCTAACTGCCTCAAGTTGCCAGCGCGCCTGAGTTATGTCCGTCGCATATTGTTAAAAAGATATACGTCTCGATATATTGATCGGTTGGACTATTGTTGACACCTAAAATAGATTGAAAAAGATTGATTGCCTTAATTGAACCGTAAATTATAAGTGGCAATGTAATGACGATTTGCATTATTGAAAACATTTAAAAATAAGCTGTCGAGCTAGTCAGACGAATCTAGGCACTTTTGGACCGACAAAAAATATAATTTAACTTATTTAACAGTATCACAACAATATTTATTAATATCAAACTTGCAGTAGAAGCAAAGCAATGTTTGAACATAACTTTACCCAATACGGAACGCAAATACTTTCTAAATAAAGACAAGAATGTCGTAGGTAGTGAAAAACGTGTTGATAAGAAAACAAACGTTATGACATCAAACATTGTTAAGGCGGATATAAATAATAACAAGGACAGTCCTCAAATAGAAATAAAACGGATCTTTGATTGACATAATGGTCGAATAGGAAATACCTCAAATGCGCGTGGGCAGACCACGGGCGGCGCAAAGGTGGGCAGAACTGCACCATCAGAAAAATTTGGCAAGAGCCGTGATACCAATATGTTTGGCAGTTAGTTCCTCAAATTAATCTCGACATAGACAAGTGTATCTAACTGAGCAAGCAGAGATTTCCAATCTAGAAGCTCTTTCATCATACTTAGTATACCTACCTGGGTGATTCTTCGAAACACAGTTTTTACGTGTTTTTGACCGAAGAACATATGAAAATATCATTCGATTGGAATGAAAGTTTCAGGTTTTATGTAAAAGGTAAAGGTCTATCGACGCCTCATGTAACTAATTAGAATTTATAAAAAAAAACTATAATTAAGTTAGCAGAAAACAGTAAAACCTAATTAATCTGGTGTGTCCCAACGACGGTTTTTGCTGCATTATTTAACTTTCTGCGAGCTACGGTCGCGTTACAATAAAACTAATGAATCCAAATGATCTTTAAATATGTGTTTCTTAATATTTTAACATTAAAATAAAAGAAAATGGTGTATTTTCATAACTACATAAATTTAAAAATTGTCCCCGACTAAATTCATCATTAAGCTGGCTCGATTTGTTCAATCATTATCTATACGTAAATAAAAAATATTTGAAAAAGTAATATTTACTTGTAAGTGATCGCACCGGTCAGCACCGAATGGTGACAGGGAGTGCTCGTGAACGGACGTATTTTTCCAAAAAAATACGATTGCAAGTTGTCATCTGGTGTTTGTAAGGCAAGTAGTCATATCAATCTGTCTTAATTAACTGATAGTGTGTATCTGCTATCGGTTTGTTGCTAAGGCAAAGTGTCTTATGAGATGGTTTTGCTAACATTAATTGCATGTTTGATGCTTTACGTTTATAAATAAAGGAGCAGGATTTGATAATCTGCGAATTCCTCATTTTTCTGTCCCCCATTAGTCTGGATTCATCTGGCTCTTAAAGCCAGATGAATTTGAGCGGGACATATGAATTAGATTTCATTCAAATTCGGGCATATGTTACAGGTATGTCTAAAGACATTTCTTAATTGTAGTTTGTATACTTATTTGTTAATTTGTGTTGGCTTCTAGTGCATTGTTTTTTGTTCAAATGCCGTGGAAATAATTATACTTATTTTTTAATTTCAATAAGATTACTTAAGTAAGTAATACAAAAAAATAAAGCTGTTGGTTTTTATTCCGAAGTTCAATTTCTGTGCTAGAGGTTTTGTTTTTTTTTATCGTCGCTAGAATAGCTTTATATTTTTTTAGATCCATAATTTCAAAATTTCATAACGAAAATTATAAACAAGAGAAGAAATACTAAGAAAAAACACTAGCGGATAAGAGAAGATATGACAGAATAAATAATAATGAAGAATTATGGAAAGAAAAACAAGAAGGAATAGACAAAACTATATACGCAGGAAAGAAGAAAACAAAAAACTACTGATAGGAGAAATGAATCTCAACGTCTGATTCATTTTCATGAAAAGTTCCTGAAAAACTCAATTATTCAGCGTTCTGCAAATTTGGGAGATCTAGCCTGATTTTCGATCAATAAATACTTTTTTAAGAGATGGAAGTAAACATTTTAGTGTCGATTTAGAAAATATAAATCCATACTTAATAGACACTGATGATGAAAAATTTAATATTTTTTATTAATTTAGGTAGGATATTAATTAGTTTTCTACTATCTCAAGCTTAGAGTTCCTATCGTACTGAAAAATTAAGTCTGATTTTGATTGGTAAGTTTTATTTCTTTTTAATTGAGAGTTTGTTTTCGGTGAATTTTATTTTAGTTTTAAGCAAAGATTCGTTTTTGTTTTGTGTTATTAAGAGGTCTTATTAAGATAAGTTTACCATTTCATATAATTATTATAGCGTTGAAGCTAGTGTGATTTAACAACCGTAAGAGGTTTAATAAATGATTAATTTGAATGAAAGCGTTACTGTTTAATTAATTCATAATTATTTTCTTGTGTCAGCCAAAAAAAAAGGGATAAATTAAGTAGTAATAGGAGTAATTATTTCAATATTTGGTAAAATCTATACTATCTATACTAATATTATAAAGTGGAAAACTTTGTTTGTTTGGTTGTAATGGATAAACTCAAAAACGACTGGACCGATTTTAAATATTCTTTCACCATTAGAAAGCTATATTATATGCGAGTAACATAGGCTATATTTAATCCCGGTGCGGGCAATAGCTCCCACGGGACGCGGGTGAAACCGCGGGGAAACGGCTAGTTTTATGATAAAGATCATTGGAAAAATAAAGGAAGTATCATTAATCTGTACTGTCACAATTAATCTGGCCCAGCAATTAATCAGCACCTTTTAAATCCTAATCTACGTGATGCAATTCGATGCCTTCGATATATGATATTGCACATAAGGCACTAGGTCAAACTATTACGTCAATTTAGGTCTAAGAGCAAAAAAAAATTGATCCAGATCAATGAGTCAAAAACACTCGGTCTCGAAGAATCACCCACCTGCATTCTGAATCAAAACATGTCCTGCTAATCAAAACGGATCATGCTTATATTATATGTACAAACATACATTTAAAAGTTATCAAAAAGCTTACCCATAACGTCATACCCGAAAGAAAACTGCAAAAAAAGTCACTCACGAAGACTAAAGAACGCGGAAAAACAGTAAAAATCAACAAGTTACAAACAAATGTTTTTAAAATTTGTCGGCTCGGCAGCAATGCAGGCGCTCTCGGCACCGACTAACGTGCCAACTATGGCAATCATGTGAATAGAATGCATTAATACCAGGGTGCCAATCAATCTTTCGATCTTCTTGCGCAACCCCTCAATCTTGTATTATTTATTAATCTAGACAAACACGCGCACACACTTTGTCTCCTCGAGACAACTGTTCTTTGGCTGTGACACCCAACTGATTGTTTTAATATTGACCGACGTCATACAATGCAAACTCTACACCTATAATAGCCAAGGCAAAAGTTCGACTCATCCGCGGTAGGCCATCGGAAATCCATTGACCTTAATTGCAGGTGTCAATTAAAGAAAAATGCCGATCATTAATCATTGCACCGAAACTGAGAGCTTCCTAGGTTCAAAGCCAAACTTCGGTGCGAACATCTCCAGCGGCGACAACTTTACGCATATATTAGTAGGCACGTTCAAGAACATGCTGCGCGGATGGCTCACCTTAATCTGATAATTAATTGTATTGGTCTGCTGATTTGTGCTGTGCACAAATAGCCGCCCACCGCCCCCGCGCCCCACCATTGCCAGGCGACCATGTCCGCACGACCCCTTCTTCAGTCTTTTGACGTTCGCGCCCATTTTTACATGGAACGACATACGAACTGCCCCAAATCGAAAAAACACTAAACGACTCCAAAATAAAAACAACAAAAACTAGAAAAATCGACGTGTGACACTTAGCAGTAATAATAATTTTATAGCATTTAATTGTAAGCTTTTTTTGATAAATATGGATGATCCGCCTGAGAGGAGATTACTTTTTGAAGTTTTGATTCTTTTGAAAATAGTTTTAAGTATAATAGAAAATGTGTAGACTAAGATAACATGAGACTGTGATAAAGTGCGATGCAGTTATAAACTTTTAATTTTTATACTTATTGTACGAGAAATACGATTGTTTTGTGGCATCAAAGTGATTAAACGTGATTAACCATGGCAGCGGTTGCTAAAAAACCGGCAGCTGCCTTACCTAAACCCAAACCTGCGGGTGACCCGGTAAGTATTAAACTGCTTCCGTTCTATGTATTACATGTCCCCATTGAATCAGAGGTCATTAAAATTTTACTTGCTGCTGACAATGCTCAATAAATGATTCATTACTTAAATCTGAAACTAAAGATAAAGATTCGACGTTCACCTTTCGATATAGAGACATTTTTCAAAAAATTTACCCGCTCTTTCAGAACACTGCGCTCTGTCTGTCCTTCGGATAATCCACCTTGTGGATTATTTTAACACAATTCTGAGTTATGAAGCTCACGTAATGTGGCCGTAAATCAGTTATTACGATACACCTGTTAATTATTTCATTTAAATCAAATGCATTCCAAGAAATTCATAATTTAACGCCTACTTGCGTCAATTTCAGCTAAAACTAATACTGTGTTGCGTTGGCAATATATCTTTCTGATTAGCATTGATTTTCAAAGAGTAATTTAGAATACTTTTGGAGTCTTTTCTAGCAATTTCAAAATCACGATCTAATCTTTTAATCGATGCTACGATTGCAGTATCTTTATCTTGTTTATCTATTGTTCTTTTTTTAAAGTAGAAATATATTTTTATACCTTTTAACTTATTAGTGACTTCAATGAGTTTTGGCACTCAAGATGAAACGATATTGTCATGAAACTCTAATCTCGGTTCAAAAGGACCTTTTGTTAACTTTTACGAGAACTCAAATGCTATACATTCAAGAAAGTATAGTTGATAGTAACAGTGGTTATTCAAGAAAGCGTAAAAGCATGTAAGAGTACACTTGTGCCACATTCATCAGGAAGTCCGGAGCTTTGTCAGGTCATTTGGCGAACGCTCATAATGCGATACAACTGTCATAACATTCTAATGTATCATCCATTTACTGAGCAGTTACCAAGCTAGTAATTTTTCAATCTATATCGAGGTGCTACATCGTTTTGGTAATGTTTTGATGACCTTTGATGTTGAAATGTACGTCATCTGTTTTATCATTAACATTAAGAATATGTGATCTTTTATTACTATTCATGTCAATCAATTGTCTAATGAAGATGATCTTTATTTGATACAACATGTGACGTTAATAAATCTCTTTTAAAACTGTTTCAATGTTACTACAGAAATTATGGTTTAACTTTATATGTTTATCATCAACGAGTAACTTATCAATGTATTTTTGTTTTTAACTTTTTCAATTTTTCTTCAGTAAAGTCAAGCAAATGGGCCCTACATGAAATGAAGTAGAATGATCGTACACATATCTTCTTCTTTTACTGGTTATAGATATATCTTTTTTATTAAATTATTTCCAAGGACCATTTGCTCGACTTCTATTTGTCGATTTCAAAGTGATTAACCTATTTGTAAAACTTTTGTAAGACAAAAGTGACTCACATGTTTATGATGATATAGAGACGAAAATCTGGCGACGCCAGGAGGCCGTCCGTGCAGGATCTTGAAGACCTCATCAACAAACCTTCAGTGCCTCTTAAGCCTATTGGAAATGAAGGCCCACCAGTCATTGTTGATGTGCAAGAAAGCTACTCTGCTGTTGAAGGTCAGATTTATATTCAGATTATCTTAGTATCAATACTGACTTAACTCAGTCATCATTTGTAATTTTCTTTTGTTTTTATTCCATAACCAGATCAAACTGGCTACCTCACGGTACAAGTGGAAGGTAGCCCAGCACCTACATTCAAGTTCTACAAGGGTGTCAGTGAGATTATTGAAGGAGGCCGTTTCAAGTTCATCACCGATGGTGAAACTGGTCTCATCACCCTGTGTATGAGGAAGGTCAAGCCCAACGATGAAGGCAAATACAAGGTTGTGGTCAGCAACATCCATGGCGAAGATTCGGCTGAAATGCAGCTTTACGTATCTGGTGAGTTTATTTAAAAACACTTAAGCTGTCTCTTGAAATAACTCCAAGAATAAAATTAAGAAATAGTGTATGGCAGGAACATCACGTTTTAAAATATAGGCAAAGGATTATAGTTAAAAAGTCTTTAAAAGAGATATAAAAAGTAACTAATCAAAATGTTTACGCAGACGCCAGTGGTATGGACTTCCGTGCCATGCTCAAGAAGAGGAAGTACGCCAAATGGGGGGAAAAGAAAGAGGACCCCGACTGGGGAGACCTCAAAGAGACAGAAAAGCCAATTCCACCCCTCAAGAAAGTGGAAAAGGTAAGGTGTATCTTCATAACAAAATCTCAACAACTTTTATTGGTACAGCTGACATTCCAATCAACAATAATAATTCTAAGGTAGAAGATGGTGATATAAACACTACTTAAAATAAACATCATAAATATGAATTTAAAAATAAACGACACAAGACAACGTAGATCGGAATTAGATCTTTAGACTGTTCTAAATATAGACATACCTATCAAAGATATTTATCAACACATGTATCAAGATTAAAATAAGCACTCTGTTTTCTATATTGTCTTGTAGTTGATTTAAATCTATTTTTAAACTAGTAGACGGCTCCATCGGGCTAATAATACATCCATAAATGAAGTTCAAGGAACTGCCAAATATTGTGAATACAACAAATTATACATAACTGTATATTCTATGCTTTAAAATCGATGCTTTCTTGAAGTAAAAAGCATGCATAAATGACGAAATAAGTACACATTTAGTTAGCTTCCTTTGGTAGATTTTAACAATTTTATTCGAACTCGGGGTATCTTGATGCCATTGGATTGGTTGATGGATTATGTATTTTATTTTCCTTGGTAAAGCCATTTTGAAAAGACACAATTAATGATGCTAAATTATTATCATAGTCTGGTATGCATACCACGAGTATCAGCCAAATCTCTCAATCATCAGTTACATCAAGAACTCCTATATCTGCTTCTTTATATAAAACATTGTATAACTCTGTTTTGAGTTATTTAATATTGTTAACTGACCAAGATTTGTTTAGTATGTTAATTTGTTCTAATATTTTTATATAATCTATAATCATTATGCATCATGCCATTTGATTCTTAGGGCTTAGAAACTGGATATTTCGAAGATGACGGCTTCATAGTCGTCGTTTCTGAAGGTGTCGAGATGGGTAGATTCCCAGCTAAGAGAAGGCAATCCTTAAACTGGTCCTGGGTCAAGGTCATCAGTATTTTAAAATATAGTATCATTGTTCATTCCATCTTACATTTCCAGTTTATCTTCTTCTATTACGAAATACTAACAGGATGTTAATTTATGAGGAGATTACTCATTAAGTGATTAATTAAGTTTTGGAATTTCATTTTTTTTCAAAATACAAATGAGGCACTCAAAAATACCAAAAAGCGGTATCACAGCCCACACGATTAACTTTAAGTTTTATCATAGTATCGACGAAAATTGATGTTTCTAACAAAATAAAGCAATCAATCCTGCATGCACTTAAAAAAGGTTCTAATACTAATAATATTTCTTCTAAAAAAACCTATCACAATGTCAAAATTACGTCAATGTTACATATGACTTGTTTACATAATGAAAGCTGGTGAATTTTGCTGATGTTTCAAAAGCAATGGCTGGCTGGTACTTTAACAAGCTTTTTCCCTGGTTCAGTGTTCGCTCTTCATCCAATTATGTAAGCAAAGCAGAATTATAACTTGTATTAAACATTAAACCAATACTTACTCAAATACCTATTCTCATATAATTCACTCCTATCCATGATCCATATGGCTTCCTAATAATGTAGCTTGGTATAAATTAATTCTGGATTCAGCTGTTGTAACATAACTATTAAAATTCTAGGGTATCTATGAAATAAGGAGACGAATGTCTCTGCCTGAAATAATACCTGATTGGCCCGAATTGATGGAGGCTGTCAAAATAAAGGTTCGATAAAAAGGAAAGATAAACAAACGCTAAAATAAAAAAGGGATTTTCTGGTCATTTGAAATCTTCCCCAACTTGCAATTTTGACAATAAATAATGTTTCGATAATATTAGTCAATGTTCCCTGACTTGAATTTCAAATGGACAGAAATGAACTTCTAAATAATGAATGAATTTAAAACCACGAATGATAAAATAACTAAACTAAAATTAAAACCTTTGAAATTATTGGCTTCAACAATATAGGCAACACTCCAATGGCATAATGAACATGAAAGATAGATAATGTGTAAGTAGTTCAAACTAGAAGAAGATGGAGTAGTTGAAGTCGGTAATTCCAAAGCGTTCTAAATAAACAAATGCATTAAATTGAATTTTAAATTAACAAAGGGTTTTGTATCACCACTTCACGTTTCTATAACTTGAACATGACTTTCAGGCAATGTAAGTGGAATGAATTTGATGACTAT
Source organism: Helicoverpa zea x Helicoverpa armigera (assembly GCA_033682625.1). Taxonomy (NCBI): domain Eukaryota; kingdom Metazoa; phylum Arthropoda; class Insecta; order Lepidoptera; family Noctuidae; genus Helicoverpa; species Helicoverpa zea x Helicoverpa armigera. Next base: position 2,689,097 of record JAWIIS010000017.1, read on the forward strand.
TGTTACTTTTGAATTGGTGTCCACTATGTCAAATTGCAGGTCTATATTGACTTCGGATTGAAGAGCTTCTGTCACGTCATTATTATCAAAATAATTATATTCCTCATTATTTACTTCATTAATTTCAGCTGATGCATCCGGTGTTACGCAGATGTTGGAATTTTTTCATGAATTATGTTGATTATGATCATTAAGGCATATGGCTGTATTGTAATCAGCATTCATATTTTTAGCTGTACCAATTTTATTTACCTTTCATATATGTAGATCAATTTAAAAAATCCTTGTATATAAATTATGTAGATTATCTTCCCTACACGCGATAGTAATTTCAAATCACTAAGAATGAATGGATATTTTGTAGAGATCCCATAATAGAAGACCGTCACTGGCTGAACTGATCCCGGATTGGCCGGTGCTACACTCGTTCAAAAGAGACGAGGTTTGACAGCAACGTCAATAGACACAATGCATCTTGAAGTGTAATATCACAAAATGCAAATTATTTGTCGCACAGCAATGTGTCCCACGGATATCTGTATGATCGCATAATCTGGTTGAATTGTTTTAGAAAATCTTGCATTAATGTCTGCTATAATCACAAAACTAAAGCTGAATGATAATCTTCTTTATTTCTTAAAATGACAACCAGATTCTCAGTCTTCTTCCAGGCCCTACTTTTGTTGATGGTGTAAATATATACTCTATCTTCGTATCAAATTCTTCTTAAAATTTTCACATCGACTTCTACCTGTTCTATTAAATACTTTGACATTAATAATAAATTTAGCAGATATTCGTGCAGGAATGTTTCAATGATTTTTTCAGATTATTTGATCAACAGCGTCGTGGTCACCGACTAGTCAGTCCAGCACATCTTTGGTACTCTATTCTTCTATTCTCCTCTTGAGCAATTCTTCTGTGCACCATCTTCGTCGATATTTTACTAGCAGCACAGCGCACCGGTTCAATATTCTATGCACAGTGACTTCAATGTTCCAGTATTAAACAAAATCCCTTCAAAAATGATGAATACAATTCGATATTGTTTGCATAAAAATTTTACTCTTCCAGAAAATTCATCATTTTTGTTCGGTCAAATGTATATTAATTAAGATAAACGTTAAATAAAATCACGCCCACTTTTGCACATACTCTAAAGGAGAACTATGGAAATTCCAATTTCTGTACAATAGCATGGAGTTCACATGATTGTCTGGGTGTCGATGATGACAGAATGGCTGATGATTCTAACGCCTCGGATACTACATAAGAGTTCTATTGTTTTCGTTGATTTTTTGCACTTGAGTTACTGTTCGCTGAAGACGTTGACAGCGGGGAGTGAGACAGGTTTCTTGATGGTCAGCACTCAATGCTTTTGTATGAAGAGCACATTTTTGTGTTATGCACTTTCTCGTCTCATGGTGGAACAGGTATATTTATGTCCCACGGACGTTGTTTTCAGAAACAAGAGTCGTTCTTGAAGCCCCTCGTAGATCAATTCGCGAAAGAAGGCAAGGATAAGAAGGTTACATTCGAAGCCATCTTTACTAAACCAAATGCGAAGCCGAAGTGGTTCTTCCGTAAAGATGTAAGTAAAATAGTTTAAATCCATGTACAACTATAATAATTTCTTCTTGACTTCATTACTTAATTTTCTTTCATCAATTCACAGGAGCTATTCCCCGGGTCTAAATACAAGATGACAAACGAACAAGATTCCTACAAACTGATCATCATGGGACCCAAGGTCGAAGACACCGGTAAAATTACAATTGAGATCGGCGGCATCACTTGTACCGCGTTCTTGCAAGTCGATGAGCCTGACCCTACCTACACGTTCACCAAGCCACTGAAGAAGAACACCAGTGGTTACACGAAGCACGAGTGCGTCTTGGAATGTGCCGTCTCCAACAGCCTCGCCATCGTCTCCTGGTGGAAGGGCGAGGAGAAATTGGAAGATGGTGACATATTCCAGATCTCCAAGGACTTGTCTGGTGTCTGCAGGCTAGTCATCAAGAACTGTAAGTTCGAAGATGCTGGCAAGTACACGTGTAAGATTGAGAAGCAACCTGACAAGACTGAGACTGATGTTAAAATTGTGGGTAAGTATCTTATGACTCCAAGGATAGACCTAACTCCTAATTTTGTAACACCTATTTAAAAAATGAGAACTTACATATTAATCACTGTGACCATTTTCATTTCAGAATACCCATACAAGTTCACAAAGGTACTTAAATCTCAACAAGCTATTGAGAAAGATACTATCACGCTTCTTTGTGAACTGGACGATGCTTCTGGAGATGTCAAATGGTAAGATTTTTGTTTAATTTCTCTTCTTTCTCAGAACAGAGAGATCTAACAGCGAAATCCTATTTCAATGTTTGCTCATAATCTAGTTGGCTGTAAAATTAAAGCTATTAAGTCTTCTACTTCTTTGTTTTCGTAGTCAGTATCATAATCATCATCATATTTTTTATTACTATCAACAGGTTCAAGAACAACGAGCCTCTGAAGGTTGACAAGCGCATCTCGATCGTGAAGGAGGGTCGCAAGCGCAAGGTCATCATCAAGGACGCTAAGGTCACTGACGCTGGCAACTTCAAGTGTGTCAGTAACGCCGATGAGACTGCTTGCGAATTGATTGTCAATTGTACGTTATTTTTATAACCTGCTACTAGATTAGTAATATAGAAAGTCACTGTAGTAACTTCGCTCGTATTTATGTTATTGTTTTACTCTGTATGGTACATGCCCATGATCATGTATGATGTTTATAGCTTCTATAGCCCATCAGTATATCTACAAAAATGAGTATTATTGTGACACATCTTAACGAATGATTGTCTAACACAAGAAACGGGCTTGTTTCTAATCGTCTATTGTTTGGGACCACTAGACTAAAACTTACCTTAAGAGAATCAGAATCTAGGTAGTCCAAAAATAATTCTCGTTAGACGCAGTCGATATGTAGACGATCAAAACAATATTAATATTTGAAATATCTAAAATTGTGTTTTGCTTTACAGACTCGAATCGCTTCAACAAGAAGTTGAAGGATACAGAAGCAATTGAGAGGGACAAGGTTGTCCTAGAAGTAGAATTGCAGGACCAGACCGCTGAAGCCGTTTGGTCTTTCAATGGACAGCCTATTGTGCCTAATGAAAGGTGAGTTATTTAAAAAGAGTATGAAATCGCGTCAAAAGTACTCATTAAATCGTTTCTACTCTAGTATTTACTGTGTTAACTAAATATATTAATGTTCTATTCATCTTCAATTTTATCAGAATTGAAATCAAGAACCTGGGCGGTGGTAAACACCAACTCATTTTCAACAAATTGGAGATGGAAGACGATGGCGAGATTCTCTGCGAGTCCGGCAAGTTGACCTCGTCTTGTAAGCTGACTGTCAAGAAGGGTGAATCCAAGCCCTCCATTGAATGTCCCGATGAATTCAACGGACCGCACGACCGACCATTCGTCATTGAGGTGCCTTATAAAAGTAAGTACTAATCGAGAACTTCTTTCAAAATATTTCGAAAATTGCATTGTAAAGAATACAGTTTTATAACAAATTAATGATCTACAATATTTACTCAATTTTGCAGTTGATGGCACCCGTCAAACACCAATCGAAGCTAAACTATGGAAGGATGGCAAAGCCCTGCCCGCCAAAGAAGTCGAGGCAGTGGTTGAGCAAGAAAAGGTTCTATTCAAGATCAAGAAGCCGAGCAGAGAAGCCTCTGGCAAATATACGATCAAGCTAGCCAACGCCCAGGGCGAGGACACAAAGGATGTCACGATTATCATGCAGAGCGTCCCATCAGCTCCTCAAGATGTACAGGTCACGGAAGTATTCCAGACATCTTGTGTTGTCGCCTGGAAGACACCTCAGGACGACGGTGGCACTCCAATCGCCAAGTATGTTATTGAGAGACAGGATATGTCTCTCAAAGCAGGATGGGACAATGTCGCTGAAGTGGCAGTCGGTCAGCCGCTGAAATACAAGGTCGAAGATCTCATCCCGAAGAAAACGTACAAGTTCAGGATTCGGGCTGTCAACAAGATCGGTTCCAGTGAACCTGGTCTCTTTGGCAAGCCTGTACTGGCTAAGGATCCATGGGGTAAGAAACTATTGCTAAATTATTTCCGGGATATTGAGAAATCTGTTTTAGGATCTATTTAACTTGGGTATTCACGTATTCTTTTGTTTTTAGACGAACCATCGAAGCCCAAGAACGTCGAGCTTACCGACTGGAACAAGGACCACGCTGATCTCAAATGGCAGAAGCCTGACAACGATGGCGGTGCACCAATCACTGGTTACGTCATCGAATACAAGGTAAAGGAACAGTAAACTGACCCAATAGCAGCAATTTCTGCAGAAACATGAAGATTTCTTGATCCTCAAACTATAATGTTCTTGCAGGAGAAGTTCGGCAAGGACTGGGTGACCGGCAATAAGGTTCCCGGGGACTGCCTGGCAGCCACTCAGGATGGTCTCAAGGAAGGCTGCACTTACGAGTTCAGGGTCCGCGCCATCAACAAGGCTGGACCTGGTGAACCTAGCGATGCTACGAAACCTATTGTCGCTAAATGCAGATTCGGTAAGTGGGGGAAGAATACTGCATATTTATTTTTGATTGAAAGAACCTGGTCCGTATAAGAAAAGTGGCCTCAAATACCTTGTGTCAAGGACTTCCTAACAGATTAATTATTAAATTCCAGTCAAGCCTTACATCGTTGGCGAGGGTCTTCAGAGCATGATCATCAAGAAGGGACAGGTTATCACATTCGACATTAAGTACGGTGGTGAGCCTGAACCGACTGTCAAATGGATGAGAGGAGAAGAGGTAAATATAGTGCATTTTCTTCAATTTCATAAATGGTGGATATAAAGTTCTTGTGCAGAAAAACAGTCGTTCTACTGTTTCTGATCGTCGTTTTACCATGAGGACTAGAGAAAACTGATCCAAGGATCCATTTATATTGACACTGTAGAACTCAAAACTATATTTTCAGAGCTTCAATCCGAGAAGTAACGAATTTTTTGCCTGAATCCATTGTTTTGTATTGTCTATATCGAATCTTTTCACATTTTCGATTTTAAAAGATACAATTTCATCAAATTTAATTTGGAAAACACGATTTTAATCAAAAATTTGTTCTTTTTCTCCCAAAAAAGAAACGTGGCAAGCCGTACACGGAGAAGGTTAGATGGTTGGATCTAGATGTTGTATCGCATTTATATGTTCTAAACACAAAAGCTCATACACTTTTCTCTATTATTTTATTCTACAAATGTGCTAACACAACTACACAATATACCTACTTGCAACAAACTGTATTTTGTGGTGTTAAATCGAACGAAAATAAAATTGTGGCTCTACATTTTACTTCCAAGTTTTCTTTCGACTTAACATCACAGCACAAAGCAACACATTACATTGTTTTCGTAGAACAAACACACAATGTAATTGGCTTTGCAAAATTACGCTTTCGATGTTGTAACTAAAAGTTACTATGTATTAACTGAAAATGACTTAGATTGGTTCAAAAGCACCAAACTTATATAGATGCACTTATATAAGTTAAATGAAAAAAAAACAACAAAACAGACTTTTCACAATTTACTCACAAACACTTTTTCTATTTTTACTGTGGTAACACTCGGCAGTGTTGCGATTTTATCAAACACTGCCAACACATAACATTCTAACACATATTACTGGTCGCACCGTGTTTTTAGATTTATTTCTATGGGATTGCGTCTGAAACCACCTATGTTTTCATATTTTCTGAAACATCACCATCACCATTTTTGTATTCGAGACACAATCATAAACATCAGCACTACTACAAAGACATCACCCAAATAAAAAAACAAATGAACACATTGATCGAACATCACTAACTGTATTAGAGTAAGTACTTATGGTAAAGCTCTGATACCTAATACTAAAGTGGTCTTCAAGCTACCAGCAGTCGACGTGCGTATGTACCTACCACCTAATACATAGGTAAGAATCTGGCCTTTTGGTTTTCAAAGACCCGATCCAACTCCAACGACAAAGTGGTCATTGGAGAGTAACGTACCTGCTAGCATCTACTGCGAAAGATGGCAGAGCACCTAAAAGGCTTCACTAACTTGAAAAATATTACGTACTCTACACACACTATATAACCATACATGTCTAAAATAATCTATCACAGAACTATTTTTTTCGTCAAAAACATGACATCACCAGAATGCAGGGAATGTCTCACTATTCACATTCACCACAACACAAAGATCATCAAAACGCACAATGTTCAGACGCGATCCCTTCGTAATCACCATACTCATACACCCTTGCCATCACAGGAGATCACCGATGATGGTGATCGCATCACCATTGACAAGTACGAGAGGAACACTGTTCTGACGGTCAGGAGGACCGCTAGGGCTGACAGTGGAAAGTACAAGCTGGTGCTGACCAACTCTTCGGGTACCTGCGAGAGTGTTGGCGATGTGGTTGTCTTGGGTAAGTCAATGGCTTTTTTAATCTTCGTCTAAAGTTTCAAGGGTCCTACGAAAATGAAGTATAACTTCATAGTACCTAGAATATTTGTAAAATTACAATCGTATTTCAGACAAACCAAACCGCCCGAACGGCCCAATCGAAGTCGTGGACATCCGCGCTGAGAAGGCCACTGTCAAATGGCAGAAGCCAGACGACTGGCAGGGATCCGACATCACTGGTTACACTCTCGAGAAAATGGATATGGTAAGTATAATGAATATTTTATTAGAAACTACTGGAACATGATCATACGTATTGAATGTGCATAAACCGTTCCCTTTTATTCAATACAGGATACTGGCAACTGGGTGCCGTGCGGTGAAACTGGCCCAGACCCAACAGAGTTCACCGTCAAGGGTCTGACCCCGAACCACAAGTACAAGTTCAGGGTACGCGCCGTCAACAAGGAGGGCGAGTCCGAGCCGTTGGAGACTGACGGCTTTATCGTCGCCAAGAATCCTTACGGTTAGTAACATTGACATAATAATTATATATTTTAAGTTTAAATAAATATCCACAGTTACTTTTAGGCTAAATTATATTGGTAAATGAATTCACTTCAAACATAATATTATCTACTTTCTTCAACGTAAAATCAAAAACGGAACGTAACGTCATTGAAATGTCAAAATCCTCCCGCTTTTTTTTCAAACTTTTTGACATTACTTTGTTTTTATTTACAAACACAACTGTTTGTTTCCTTCTACATTTGGATAAATAAATCTTATTGACACTGTATCAAACATATAATACGATCAAATACAATACATAGAGAAATACATCTCTAACGACTTACTACAAAGGGTTTTCGAAGTTCTAAGCTAGAATACCTATTCAAAATGTTGAATTTTGTATTGTTTTTGTCGTCCAGACCCACCAAAGGCGCCTGGAAAGCCTACAATTGTGGACTACGACAATATGTCGGTGACCCTGAACTGGGAGCCACCATCAGACAACGGTGGAAGACCAATCCTTGGATATGTTGTGGAGATGAAGGACAAATTCTCTCCTGACTGGATTGAGGTGAGTTTCTTAAATATAAACCTGTTATTTTGTGATACAAGGCAAGAATATTTTACTAGAGTTTACTTTAAGAGTAATATTCTTGTGGAATTCAAAGTATTTTAGGAGTTCTACTTGATAAAAACTAATATCCAGAAAGTTGTTTGACTAAAATCAAACTTAGATTATTTAACTTAGATACCCACGAATCATTTTTTACTTATATCTATCAGAAAAGCTGTCTGTTGTGTAAAATGAATCATCTTCATTACATTACAAAATTAGATATTTTTAATATATTCCTAAATTAGAAGACGCGTTCACTCTTTGGAGTTTTATTTATTTCAACAAATAAATTACTAAACTATTTAAATAATTATATTTTATTATGCAATACCTAAAGCTTGCATTATTGACTATAAAATCCATCTCTTCTTCCTCTCATGTCCTACTAACTAATAAATATAAAATCTTTCCGCAGGTTGTAAAAACAAATGACACAAAGACGGAGTACAAGGTGGAAGGCCTCAAAGAAAAGATGGTGTACCAGTTCCGTGTGAAGGCATACAACAAGGCTGGAGTTGGTGAGGCTTCCCAGCCCACTGACAACCATCTCTGCAAGCATAGGAACTGTAAGTGTTATTTATGTATTCCCAGTTATACTATTCAAAAGAGATAAATAATTATTACAAAGGTATAAAGGTAAAAATACCTATTTTCCATCAGAGAATGTGAATAAAAGCTACAATACTTAAACGGTTCAAAAAATACAGCTACATGATTGAAATTGATGGTTGCTCTTTGAAAATACAAATGTTTTAATTACACTATGAAATGCAAATTACATAAATAAGAACTTGTTCAGCATGCATCTCAAACAGGCATTTTTTAACAGTTGTAAGAAGATATAAGTAGTTATATTAAACTGTGTCAAAATAAATTTTGAATTAGACATCAAACGTACTAATGATTCATTTTAAAACATATTATTTGCATTTTTAAATAATATGTAAATAAAAAATATTACCTTATTATTAAAACAAACTTTACTTGTTATAAACAGTGAAGCCACGCATTGAGCGCAGCACCTTCAAGTCTGTTATCATCAAGGCTGGCCGCACTCACAAGTGGTCGGTGGACGTCATCGGTGAACCTCCACCGGAGATGACTTGGTAAGTTACAGAGGATGTTATTAGTAATTTGTAGATAACCAATCAAATCAAAAGAGAAAACATACATCAGTATTGAGAATTATACACGTCTTGAGATTGTTCATACTCTTTCATGAATCATTCTTGGAGTACACTTGACTTTATCCTATTTCAAAATTCAAAGTTTAATCTTGATGAGAAACGTGCAGCTTCGGGCACAATAAATTAGTGTTAAAAGTTTCCATTTGAGTAATCAGTATATATCCAATCTGTAAAATATTGCCAATCAACATCAGACCTTATCTTGTAGATATTAAGTTGATAATCCATTAAATAAAAATATTACACATTGTAGTGGCCTGTACTGGCGTTCTTCATTCATCAATTATATTCTTCTCCAGGTCATGGCGCGACAACATCAAGCTAGTGAACACAGAACGCATTAAGATCGAGAACAAAGAATACCACACAGATTTCACTATTGTGAACGCCGTGCGTCGTGATACTGGCAAATATAAGTTGAGAGCTGAAAACTGCAATGGTTTCGATGAAGAGACCGTTGAGCTGACCGTGCTGAGCAAGCCTAGTGCGCCTAAAGGTGAGTACTTTAGCTAGAGTCTTTCAAAAAAATTACATACCTACTTCTTGTGTGTAGTATTAACAAACTTTGTAGTCTCTACAGTATATACTCTAGGAAGGAATAGTGGTTTGTTTCTGGTTTCTCTCATGTCTTCCTTGCTCTTCTTTGTTGTTATGCTTCCTGGTGGGAATGTGTCAGATAGATAAGTCTAAAATTGGAATAAGGCCGCGAGATTGGACACTATATTTTTGTGATACATAAGTTAAAACCAAAATATATAATCGCCCTTAGGTCGCACTTTTCGACTGAAGATCTAGGCAATATGCTATTGAAGAAATAAAATTGTTATAAAAGAAATTATAGATGTAGTGGCGACCCTATTGTTTTCAAAAGGGCTTATTACACACCCTCAGATCAGACCTCCAAGAAAAACATCACCTAGATACTTTCTAAATAGCTACAGCTTTTACAAAATAAATTCTAACTTCCTCAATCTTCCCAGGCCCATTGGAAGTGACAGATATCCACGCAGAAGGCTGCAAGGTGAAATGGGAGAAGCCGGAGGACGATGGTGGCTCTCCCGTCAAGGAGTACGAGCTGGAGAAGATGGATGTCGCCACTGGCAAATGGGTCAGGGTTGGCAGGTCAGTTGATATTGTATTTTCATAGTTAAGATTAAGCTTTTGTAACTTAACAAGCTGCACCACTTTTATAAAATAGAAAAATAATAACATGGCTAAATAGGGGAAAATGCAACTCAATTTTAAGTTAGAAAACCCCCAGATAAGAGGGACTAGGTATTGTTGTTGGGGTTTGGGTATCACACGACAGAATAAGTTGCTAAACAGTTAGCTACTTTATAATGACATCAATAGGTTCTGAAAAAAAGGCAAACTTTAGGTGACAATAGTAGGTTTTTTTCAATTTATCTCATTCCAGATATCTTCTAGGAGCATTATACAATGTGTCCCGGGGATAAGTGACCGCCCGAAATTTTTTGAATATTTGTACAAAATTAAGGATAATTTCCTTTATATTTGGGACTTACCGCCTTTGGTTTTTTTTTAATGATTTTCTAAATTTTTTTAGTAAATGCTGTGACGTGCTGCAGTTTTTTTAAGATATTTCCTAAGTTTTTACATCTTTTTAAATTCTTTTTTCTTTATTGACTAGCCGACATCATAGTTTATCAATTAAAATTATCAAACATAACAAAAATGTAATAAAACATTAATTAGAAAAAAAATAAAATAAAAATTCAAAGAAAATAACGCCTTTTTTTCAGTTTTTTCAAAATAAGTCCAATAAATGCCCCCTTAATATCACTTTCTTTTAATTTATTAATAAACTACATGATATTTCCTACAATAGCTCAGAACAATGTTTGCTGCTATTTCAAACAAATGCAAAAATACAGTCAGTTGAAATATGAAAAAAAAGAGCAAAGCCTGTTATTAACAGGCCTGACAATAAATTTTTTTTAATGATTTTTTCAAAAATATAAAAGAAATTATCCTTAATTTTGTACAAATATTCAAAAAATTTCGGGCGGTCACTTATCCCCGGGACACATTGTATAAGAACCTCCAGCTTAGCGTAAAAACACTAGTCTATTGTAAAGCAAATGAGCACCCGTTCATTTTATTGGACAAAATAAGAAAAGTTGCTCTAGAAGAAAATATATGTATATGTAGTTATTTATTTAATGTCTATGATATTCCTTTTTATCAACAAACTCGATCCCTTCAAAAATCCCCTAAAACTTTTCATAACCCATCAACCTACTTCTACAGAGTCGCGGGTGACAAGAAGCCTCTAGAGATGGAGGTGACAGGTCTGGAGCCTGGTCACCAGTACAAGTTCAGGGTGACGGCTGTCAACGATGAGGGTGACTCCGAGCCTTTGGAAGCTGAACGCGCTATCCTGGCTAAGAATCCCTTCGGTAAGTTAATAATAATAATATAATATTTGGAGTGTTTTCATCCGACTGCTTAGAAGGGTGTTATGTTTTTGGCACAAGTCTTGTTTATTTTGTTGTTTGGGAATTGTAAAAAGGTTTTTGAAAAAATAAATGTCTAGTCGACGCTGATATTCAGCAAAAGAATTCGATGTTCCTTAGATGTCAATTATAAAAGTCAATTTGATTGGACTTTTCGCTAAAAGTTTACCAGTTTATGCTTCTAATCTCTGACTTCCCAATCAGTTCAGTTCAGTACAATCAGGTCTTATAGAAGATTTAGAATGGATACCCTTCTTATAAAAATACAAACCTCCTAACCCCTTTTCTACCAACCACTTCTAACCACACAAAATATTTCAGACGTCTCCGACAAGCCTGGCAACGTCGAGGTTGCTGACCACGACAACCAGAGCGCGGAGATCAAGTGGGACCCGCCCAAGGACGACGGCGGAGCCCCCGTGCTCAAGTACATTATACAGAAGAAGCCCAAGGGTGGGGACTGGGAGAATGCCGCTGAGGTAAGTGGGAGATTTACCCGGTTTTTGGGAGGTGGGAGTTTGTCAAAATGTTGGGGATAGGAGAAGTAGACTGTTGCTGGGTAAAATGGACTGTGTTTTTTTTTGAAGCCCTTTGTGTTTCAATTCTGCTACTCAAGAAAGATGGTATGAAAAAAATCTTTTTCCACATGTTATTTTCAAGAGGATAGTGATTGTTGAATTCTCGTAGCGTTTGAGCTTCTTTGTAGTTTTGGAGGTATTTTTGTAAATAAAGAAGAATACATGTAGTATATTAGTATAGTATGTAGTAGGTAATTGGATTATCTTCCGAAGGTATGTTAAGTTCTCAAGAGTAAGCTGGCTGTCTGCAGTCATTTTTATATACTTTACCTGAACTGCCTTTTAAAGCCTGAAATTTCAATCATGCCCATGGTCAATAGCAACTTATGAAAAAATCCCCTCTTCAAGAGCTTTTAGCTTTTGAGTGCCTACTGAAATTGCATCTTACTCCACAGGTACCTGGAAGCCAAACATCAGCGAAGGTCGATGGTCTGCCAGAAGGCAGCGAGTACCAGTTCCGCGTGGTCGCAGTCAACAAGGCTGGACCGTCGGAGCCTTCTGACCCTACCAAGATGACTACTATCAGACATAAGGCTTGTAAGTATATTGACACGTCATGGCGAATTATTTAGTAGCCTGTATTGTCTTTACCATAGTAAATGATTAGTTTGATTAATTTAACTTGTAATTTTATTGACTTTAAACTATTTGGTACATGACTTTCTTTCAATAGTTCTTATATAGCCTTCACACACTGCAAACTTTTATTCGGTTTTTATTTGGCTCATAAACCAGAACGGAGGTGAACTGTAGTACCCATGTTACATTTATTAGATATCCGACCAGTATCAGACTGACTAATAAGTTTCATTGGATTACCGTCAAAAAAAGTTGTTAACTATCCATTGGGCTAACTACCAGACGACATGCAGGCGATCAGCGCTTGAAGAGCTTTTTGATGTCGTCACCGTATTTCTACTATATAAAAAAACAAATCTGCGATAAACGTTTTAACGAACCATACATTTACATACATATAAAAACTACAAAACAATATTACCCTACCTCCACAGTGAAGCCTCGTATCGACCGCACAAACCTCAAGGCTCTGGCGGTCCGCGCTGGCAAGCCGATCTTCTTCGACGTCAACGTGAAGGGTGAACCGGCGCCTAAAGTGCAATGGTTCTGCAAATGGAAGGGTGATGAGAAGGAGGTATGTTGTACTTACTGTATGTTGAAAGATGGTTGTTTTTAGGGAAGAATTTGTTTTAGGTGGGATCAGACAGGTTTTATTCTGGCTAGCAAAAATAAAGATTTTGTGAATAAATTGTTTTATGAGGAAAAACTTTAACTACTTTGCTTCAAATTGTGGCTTAAATTGACAGGAAACCTTAATTTCGCAAGTTTGACCCCTCAAAAAAAGGTCAACTGAAAACGTTTTGCACTAGTGACTAAGAGCTACGCCAGCATGGCCTTATTTCGGCAACCTCGACCTTTCAAAAATTGTGAACTTTGCACGATGAAAAATTCTGTAGTTTAATATGACCAGATTTAAGCACCCTCTAACAATTCTTCATAAGATCCATAATTTAAATTAGCATGTCGTTCTAATTATTAATAATCCCCCCCAAAATCTATTTTATATACTAATTTATCTTCTTTTTAACCACAGGTAACAGAAAACGTAATAAACGTAGACTACAACACAAAACTCGATATCAAGGAAGCGGTTCGCGCCATGACAGGCACCTACCGTATCCTAGCAACCAACGAGCATGGCTCTGATGAAGCTGAGGTGGAGATCACTGTCCTCTCGGCTCCGGGCAAACCTGGTGGACCACTGAAAGTCGCTGATGTCACGAAGAACGGATGCAAACTGGCTTGGAAGAAGCCTGAAGATGATGGTGGTAAGTTGAGGATATATTTACTATTTTTTTGAAACAGTAATGATTTTTATCCGCATTTATGGTATACAAAAATGAAGGTGCCAAAATTGTATCTGAAGGCTTTGGAAAACATTTTCAAGTCTAAAATTTCATTCTTCGTATAAATGCTGGCTTATGAATTAGGCAAACCATAAGCAAGTAAGAAATTCATCATTTATGCCATATCTCTCATATATCAGTTATTCATCATGCTGATATACCAGAGTAGCGCCAAATCAGCTATTCAGGCCTGCAAAAAATCTCTTGCAGAAAGTTTTGAACAAAACAATCCCCTCTACTTTTATCAAGCGTCATTTCTATAAATATACCTTGTAATATCTTCGACTATTTTATCCTTAACTTCCCAAATTATTCTCTATTCGTTTTCATATACTTTTTTCCCACCAAAATGACTCAAAATCTCAAAAAAATCTCCCCACTTTCAGGCAAGCCAGTAACAGGCTATGTAGTAGAGAAACTGAACAAGGCCACCGGCCGCTGGGTGCCAGTCGGCAAGACTGATGACACGGAGATGGAGATCAAGGGTCTGCAGGAAGGCGAGGAGTACGAGTTCAGGGTCAAGGCCGTCAATGATGAAGGGGAATCTGAGCCCTTGAAGACTGATCATTCGATTATTGCGAAGAATCCTTATGGTGAGTTTTTAAAATGAATGGATTCTTAATTGCTTGGTCGATTTCTGACAGTCGTTTTCGTTTTATATCGGTTAAACTACGACTGTCTGGTTTCTTCGAAGTAGGCATTATATAAATCTTGTCTTACCTTACTTTGGGAATCAATCTTTTTATTTTAGGAATAGTCCCAAATGAGAAGTTTACCTTCGAATATTATAGGTACCTATTATTTACGATAAACACGTGTTTTTCGTAATCGAGCGATTATCTTGTTGTTGTTGTTGTGAAAATGTACCTTCGTCGCAAGAAAAAGTTTTCTAACTCTGATTTAAGTTACGTCTTTCTCTAGTCTGAATATCAGAATTCTAATTTGACAGTTTTATACGTAGATTTTTTTATAAAAATACCCTATCTTCCAGACATCCCCGGCAAGCCATCAGTGCCCACCATCGAGGACTGGGACGTTGACCGAGTGGACCTCAAGTGGGAAGCCCCCAAGAACAACGGCGGAGCTCCCATCACTGGATACATTATTGAGAAGAAGGAGAAATATGGATCCTGGACTGAAGCTCTTGTTACTAATGTAAGTTAACGTTTTGTATGTTCAAGAATAGTAAGATTTGTTAGTTGTCTGACACAAGAAGTTGGTAGGATGTGAACTGGTAGTTTTTACCATATTTCGATAATGAACTTGATAGTACTTGAATAGATCTACCGAGCCGGCAAATGGCATGAGACTAGCTTATGACGTCAAAACCCTTTTTGATGTTGACTGGTTATGTATACAATACTGTGTGTACAATATTCTGTGTTAGCCTATTTTTAACTGACTACGCTAGAAAGAGGTTTATTATATTTGAATGTGTTAACTGTAAATATACCAGTTCAGTACAGAAATCACTTCAGAATCCCACAGAAATCAAGGTGTACTTCGGGGTTGATTAGCGTTTTTATATAGACTTTCCATATTTATCAACCTTTTTTATTCCTCCTCCCAGACGCCAGAATGCAAGGCTCGTGTACCGGACTTGAAAGAAGGCAACGTTTACCAGTTCCGTGTGAAGGCCGTGAACAAAGCCGGCCCCGGCGAACCGGGAGACGCCACGCAACCGCACACGGCTAAAGCACGGTTCTGTAAGTATTAGAACAGTTTTTATGTACCTATGTTTGTAGGACAAGAGCTAACCGTTATTTAGCAATAATGTGTGCATTGCTTAATATAGTGGTCTCTTCAAATTCTATGTGCCTGATAATCAGGATTCTGCTTTTGCTATCGAGACTTTGTAGCAACCCGGTAGCAGTCGAAATTAAATTCTGGGACTCAGTATTTCTCTATGCACACGCCAGATATATTATGGGAATGAAGAGTGATATACAATTGGATATGAATCGATTTAAATGGCACCCTAGATCTAACTCGTAATCTTAGTACAGACAAAATAAAAAAAGATATTTGCAATCTATATCATTAAAATTTAGGGTCGATGCAGCATGCCTTCGTCTTCCACACTTAATTTCCATATCTAAGATAATATTTCTCCTACAGTGAAACCTCACATCAACCGCGACAAGATGCACGCTATCCGCGTCCGCGCGGGCACCACCATCAAACTGGATGTCGACATCAAGGGTGAACCCCCACCATCCAAGACCTGGACCTTCGCCAAGAAGGTAAGCTTCCCAAGATATATTGGTCTAAAGATATGTCTCAAGTACCATAGTTGGTCAATGAACACTGGTTATACCAGCATTGTTTTGAGTACCAGTGTTTTACTTCAAGCGACTACCTTTCTGATCCAGTTAACCTGAAAACCTGATATCCATTGGTAAGACTGGTTGTCACACTCACTGAATTCTGACCACTGGAAATACTACCAAAGATGTGTAGAGGACAGCCGTATGTTACCCACAAATTTCCCGTACCTGGGAAAAAGATAGTCTATGTCACCTGTTAATAGCGTATCTTTTTACTAGTGAAAGAATTTGACAAATATTTGGGTACCTATATTTTTTTTTCGCATTTGCAATATTGGTTTTTGCATAAACAACAAAAGTTTCCATCTCCCAAAACCTTTACACATCATCAGATTATAACACCTTATCTCCTCACCCAGGTCCTGGAAACAGGTCCAGGACTTAAGATCGAGAACGAAGACTACAACACCAAGATGCAGATCTTCGACTCGACGTGGCAGAACACCGGTATTTACACGCTGAAGGCTGAAAACGACAGCGGTGTCGATGAAGCTACAGTTGAAATTACCGTGTTGGGTATGTATTATTTTTTGTATAGTGATTCAAAATAATATGTAGAATTAAACCTATTATTTCATCTGAAAGAGATAATAAAAATATGTTCAATTCTTCTTGATTTTTTGAGGGGCTTGTTTTCAAAGACATGAAATTTTCAATATATGGTTTGTTGCCTTAGAGTCCATTTTCACTTGCGCTATATAGAACTACAGGAATTATTAAGAAACCAATGCAAGAAACATTAATTCTGAGAAATAAATAACACCCCTTTTAATCCATGAAATCTATTAAAAGTACATTTTTCTCGCGCATCCTTGCCATCCTGAAACCACCGCACTTGAAATTGGTTTTTGCGCAGCGACTCACTCTATGTTTTTGAAGTTTGACGGGAACATCCACATCTATCCCTATATTTTATCAAAAAAAATCGTCATTTAACCTGACTCCTATTTACATCAGCAGTATTAAGATCTAACCTTTTTCCCCTCCACAGACAAACCCGGCAAACCCGAAGGTCCACTAGAAGTATCGGACGTTCACGCAGACCACGTGAAGCTCAAGTGGAACAAGCCCAAGCACACTGGAGGTCTGCCCCTCAGCGCGTATGTGGTGGAGAAGATGGACACCCTGACCGGGAAGTGGGTGCCGGCTGGTACTGTTGACCCTGATACCACTGAGGCTACTGTTACTGGTCAGTATGAGGTGTTATTAGAATAGTAGTATAGAAAAAAATGTTGTATAAAGTTGAGCCAGGTACCTATAAATATTTGACTATAAAAAAATATGTTCGAAAATACAAAAAATGTAATTTAGATTAAATATTGAACGTTTTTATTTACATGTAAATGTGTACACACTATGTATAATAAGATTAAACTACTTAACTTTTTAATTAAAAAATACTATATACAAAAATAAAATATATTCAGGTTAAAATTATCAATTCTTCTGGGATTGATAAAATTATACGAATAGATGTTATATTTTCAGCAAGTTTTGACTTTCATGATTTTGAAATTAAATTGAATCAAACTTAGTACCTTACCAGATTATGTTGTAGCCATCTAAAAACGAACCTTTTTGAAGCTACTTAAACTCCAAAAAAATCACAGAAATCAAATAACCTCAAAAAATCTTTTCCAACAGGTCTCGAAGCGGGTCACACATACCAGTTCCGAGTAAAAGCCTTAAACGAGGAAGGGGAGTCAGAACCCCTCGACACAGACCATGGTATCCTCGCCAAGAACCCATACGATGTTCCCGCACCACCTGGTCTTCCGGACATCGTGGACTGGGATGAGAAGTCCGCTAAACTCAAGTGGGAACCACCTATCAGGGATAATGGAGCTCCTATCACTGGATATATTATTGAAGTCATGGATAGAGATAGAGGAGAGTTTGTTAAGGTATGTACTGTCTAAACATAGGACTGTATTTTATAAGTAATGTTGTCATATTAAAAAATTCGTCAAGAAAAACGGGAGACAAATGTCTAAGGATGTCCTTTTAGTATGTTTTTTCAATCAATCAAATCAAAAATCATTTATTCAAACTTGGCTGCAAGACAGCACTTTTTGAACGTCAGGAATTTACATAAGACAGCCCCCAAATGATGATATTTCTCTTTTCTGGTAGTACTGATTCAATGTCTATCAAACTTTAGTTTCTATTTTGGCCAACTGTATAGCTAGCTGGGCTACATACATACATTTAGATCAGTACTACCAGATAATAAAAATTAAAATATACATAAATAATTTTATCGCTTCGTTACCAAAAGTAACAATACAGATAATAAGCTGGGGTAACTATATTTTTGTGCATGTCCATTTTCCTGTCATCTTTATATGTAGCCCTTATTTTCCATCCCCCAGGCTGTTGAGATCCAAGGCAACATCTGCCAGGGAACAGTTCCTAAGCTGGAGGAAGGCAACCAGTACCAGTTCCGCATCAGAGCGCTGAACAAGGCTGGACAGTCCGAACCTTCGGAGAACACCAACTGGCATACTGCTAAGCCGAGATTCTGTGAGTATTTTTGTTCTAAAAGTCTTTGAAAGTGGGTATAAAATCTATAATTGGAAAAGTGGCTTTAACTACGCGATATAGCTAACTTTCGACGTATAAATTAAGTTACAGCCAAGTTTCATCAAAGTCCATTCAGTCGTTTACACGGCAAGAAGTAACAATCAAACACACCCATATTTTCGCTTTTTTTAAATTACTGTGGTTATCTACAAAAATAAGTAGTTAGTTATTCTTGCTTTAATCAAGATCTGTATTAAAAATCTAATATTATACAGAATATTCCCACAAAAAGAAATTGTATTTTATTAAAATTCAATACAAAAAATAAGCTTTTTATGCAAAAAACTAATTTACCTTTGTCCCCCAACAGTGAAACCAAGAATCGACCGCACAAACCTGAACCCGATCACAGTGAAAGCTGGTCTGCCAGTCTCCCTAGACGTGAAGGTCTTCGGAGAACCCCCAGCCAAGGTCACCTGGTACTTCAAGGGTGAGGAGTTGCAGAACAGGGAGAATCTGGAGATCATCAATGTGGACTATAACACCAAGTTCTTGATGACCAAGAGTAAGAGGGCCCAGTCTGGCAAATATGTGATTAAAGCCAAGAATGAGGTTGGTGAAGATGAAGCTGAGGTGGAAATTACTATTCTTGGTAAGTTGGTAACTTTTTTGTTGACTATGCTACATTTTTGATTTCAAATTTGTTGTTATATGAGTTACAATGCTCAAGTGTGTGTGATGCTCAAGTGTAATTAGATACGTTTATGAAACACACTTTTGACGTTAACGTTATAGGACTGTTCCGAATATTCTATCTCTATCTATAATTTGCTTACTAGAGATAGAATTTTTACATTAATTCCATACAAGTAATGTCAGATCAGATAACTATCTCTCCATTAAGAACGGCCTTGAAAGGCTGCGATCTTGAAATTCAAAGAATCTTGACAGGAAGTGATTTCACTTGTATAAACTGCGTTAAAAAGTAATAAATTGCGTACAATATACCTAAAATATAATTTCTCCTTCCAGGCAAGCCATCGAAACCTCAAGGTCCTCTGGAAGTGGCGGACGTGACCAAGAACGGCTGCACACTCTCCTGGAAGAAACCAGAAGACGATGGCGGATCACCCATCGAATACTACGAGATTGAGAAACTTGATCCGCTTACTGGTAAGATAATAGTTAATTTGCATGTTACTTCAGACCCTCATAAAGTAAGGAAAATTTAAGGGATTCTGAGTTTTAAAATATAAATCTGGGTTTGCGTGTGCTCTGTCGAGAAGTGAGTTATGAAGTACCATTTTGTGGGTATGCAATAGCTTTTTTTTACTAATTAACTGGTTAGTATAGAAGTTTATAAAACTCTTATAGAAGAGATACCAGATTTATTTATTGTGTGGGGAAATAATATGTTCAAAAGTTCATCATTGACAACTTTCGTTTTTATAATTTTACAACTATTTCAAACGACATCTTTGGCCTTCCTTATTTTTTACACTTATATCGCATAAATTGTTATTAAATTAGATATCGATAGATAGATATAGTTATTATATGTTATATAGTTATTATGCATTTCTACTAACATTCGATCCCATATTTCTTGTATAAATAAACACCTCTTGTAAAAAAAGATTTTATCAATGCTATACCTACATACATAAATACCATCTCCAGGCACATGGATCCCATGTGGAACAGCCAAAGACACTAAGGCCAACATCACTGGCCTGTCAGAAGGCAAGCCTTACAAGTTCCGCGTGAAGGCCGTCAACAAGGAGGGAGAGTCTGAAGAGCTGGAGACTGAGAAGCCCATTATTGCTAAGAATCCCTTCGGTAAGTAGCTGAAGATATGGTTATTTTGTTGGGTAAAATATTTAAGGGAGGTAGGTTCATGGCGTAGTTTCATGGCTAAGTAACAGCTGCGTACAGTACGTACATAGACATGTGACTATACGTACATAGACAGGTGACTCTCTTCTGGTTCCGGGAGATATCTTAAACAATAGGTCTTTCCTGGGTGACTGGGTTGAAGAGGTCAAAAGCACTGGTATTCAACTATATCCAGATTAAGAGCCAACGTCAATATAATTGGCTATACATAGATCATAACCACATAACAGCCGTCAGCGTTGACGGCCACTATTTTTCATCTATATCAAACTTGTTAATTTACAATTGCAACACAGTCTCATCAATTCTGATTGAGGGATTCAATGCCATCTATCACAGACAATGGAAAAGCTACTGATTCATGGCCACATGACGTTCAACTTGTCAATGAAATGTACCTATATGGTACATAAATCATTCAAGAGATTAACCTCACAATACTTTACAGACGAGCCGGGCAAACCAGGCAGGCCGGAGCCCCGCAACTGGGACAAGGACTTCGTGGAGCTGGAGTGGTCCGCGCCCAAGAGCGACGGCGGAGCTCCCATCACTGGGTACATCGTGCAGAAGAGGGAGAAGGGTGGCAGGTATGCATATTATTGATTTTGTTAGTTAAATTCAATGGTATCGGTCTGAGAAATCAAGGTGTACCAGATCTGTAAAAAACTGGACGTCCCGTCCCTTGTATAAGAAATAAAAAATAATGCAGGAGGCTTCTAAAGTTTTTTCCATGCATAAATATGGTAGTAAAAAAATACTTGGAATATGAAGTTATAGTAGTAGTTAGTTAGAATATGTTTGTGAAGACTGGGGGAAAGCTCGTGCAGTGCACGGTAGAAAAAATGAACGTAGTGTGGTTAGCAAAAATATTTTTTAAAGAAGATGTAGAGGTACAAGGTACTCGGGCACTTCACCAATTTTAATATTGAAAAATTAATATATTATTTTGAAATTAAGTCTTTTTATTACAAGTGGTCTGCTACAACTTCAAAATCAAAATGTCACTTTTTGCAACTTATGTGTAAAATCATCAATATAGAATTTTCACATCACCTATCAACAGATTCCCAAATCGACCCAACTTAAACTCCAATACCACCTTCCCACTTCCAGGTCCTGGACAGACTGCCTGAAGACCACAGGAGACAGGCCTACGGGCCGCGTAACCGACGTGGAAGAAGGTCATGAGTACGAGTTCCGTGTCATCGCGGTCAACAAGGCTGGCCCGGGAGAACCTTCCGATCCCAGCAAGAGTGTTATTGCTAAGCCTAGATTCTGTAAGTATTTATTCACTAGCTTCTGCAAGCGGGTACCTTAGGAAATCATTGTCCGAAAATAGATAAAAAGTAGCTTACATGTTCCCATATTATACTGCCAAGTTTCATCAAAATTTATCCCCGCTACCTGAGGGAATTACTTCCTGAAACTGGATAAAAAGTTGCATTTATACTGCTATATTATGGTCAAGTTTCATTTAAATCCATCCAGTAGTTTTTGCGTGACAGAGGAAGAATCGTCCATGAAGCATTAGAATGATGTATTGATTTGTTCGATTGAATGATATATTTGTTCCCGAAATTCTTCTTTGTAGCTAAACAGAACAAATTGAAAATCATCTTGTACAGATTCTATTGTAATCTTTATCAAATTCAAATAAAACTAACCTATTTTTCCCCAACAGTGGCACCAAAGATCGACCGCAAAGACTTACAAAAGAAGAAGATCAAGGTTGGCTCCCCTCTCAAGATGGAAGCCGACGTCAAGGGTGAACCGGAACCCAAGATCACTTGGACCTTCAAGGGCGAAGCCCTGAAGCCCCAAGAGAGACTGAAGATCGAGAACAAGGACTACCATACTTCCTTCGCCATGGAGAAGATGACTAGAGCTGATGCTGGAAAATATGTGGTGACGGCGAAGAATGACTCCGGTACTGATACTGTGGAAATTGATGTTGAGGTCGTCAGCAGGCCTTCGAAGCCTAAAGGACCTCTTAAGGTTTGTGCTCGTTATTTCTTTGTAACCCCCAAAGAAATAACTTTTTTGTATTGTAGTGTTTGTCTTTTAGTGTGGGCGTTCTCCAGGGGAATTAATGGTCCAAAAATGTTTATTTAGTTTTACTGTTTGTGCTGGACTATCCAAAATCAGAAATCTCAGTGCAATTCTAAGACCCTGTGGTATATTATTCACAATAGATGGTATATTAGCCAAAGAAGTTGAGTATATGACTTATGTGGAAACGTTATAATAATTTAGATATCTTATATTCCTTAAACTATTCACAGTCCGATGATTTTGTGTTTCACAGTTATTTAACTAATGTGTCTGCATCGCAACGATTAAAAACCAGTAGCTCCACCTATATACACGTACCATCTTCTTCCTCACTGAACCCAAAACCTTCTACCACCAGGTATCAGACGTGAAAGCCGACGGCTGCAAGCTCAAATGGGAGCCCCCAGAAGACGATGGAGGCGAACCCATCGAGAACTACGTGGTCGAACGTATGGACACCGAGTCCGGACGATGGGTACCTGTTTGTACCACTAAGACCCCGGAAGCAGACGTTACAGGGTTGAATGAGGGCAAGGATTACCTGTTCAGGGTTAAGGCTGTTAACCCTGAGGGTGAAAGTGAGGCTTTGACTACTGATACTGCTACTACGGCTAAGAATCCTTATGGTGAGTTTTTTTAAGTCTTTTTGTTTGTATTTGGCATATAAGGTCACTAGAAAATACCTTTGTAAGAATTTTTCGAATGATCCTGTAGGATACAAAGTATTATGATCACCCAAAGATCTTGATTGAAAGCTAAAATAAAATATATAGTTATTTTAATTACACAATTTAAATATAAATTAATTGTTTCATGACGTGAATTGAATTGGTAGAATAAAAAGCCAACTGTACCGACTTTGAGTTCGTATGTCTTAGGCTGGTCCATAGAGAACAAAATAACTCATCTTTCCTTACTCTGTGGGCTTGGTCCGTTGATGTAAAAAATCTACGTCTATAATTAATAAAATTCGTTAAAGAATGTACCAAAGTATCCACCTTTTTTCTTATCCCATATTGTTCAGTCCTCCACAAATTAACATACTTTTTCAAAATACTATCTTCGTCTTCCAGCCGAGCCCGACGCCCCCGGTAAGCCCGAGTTCAAGGACTGGAGCGCGGACCACGCCGACCTCAAGTGGGAAGCTCCCAAGAACGACGGCGGAGCTCCCATCACCTCTTACATCGTGGAGAAGAAGGACAGGGATACCGGCAAGTGGGTGAAGGCTGCTGAGGTACGTGGAGAAGATTTATTTTTGTATAGCGTTACAATAAAATAAATAAGCCCTTTATTTCATGCTTTTACATATTTACAAGTTTATGGTATTCTTATAGTAAATTAAAGGTTTAGTCGGTACGAACACCGATTTGGGTAAAGGTCTCCCCCAAAAATGTCTATACGTCTCAAGCATAGCATTATATTATACTTGAGTGAAAAACAATGAGAAAGGGAAAATAATCAAACTGCAATGGAAAAAAATAAATTGAGAAAATATCGATATTGGTAATGCTGATTTGTGGTGCTCATGCTCATGGCTCATGTGATGCTTAAATTTTCTTTTTCTATCAATATGTAAAACCAGGATTCATTACACAGTACATAAGCGTTCAAAATACCCGATCCATTACTACTAGTAACTTTATAAAATTCTTTGAAGGAGTTATTTTTTTTTAAACTTGCAGTCAAAACAAGCTAATAAAAACATCCTTGGACATTGCTGATCCATTCCACTTCAATCCATATTCCAAAACTTCAAAATTATAAGAACACGAACGACTAATATCTATTTTATTGTTATTTATTTATTATCTACCAGGTCCCCGGCAACAAGACCGAGGCTCGTGTACCTGACCTCATCGAAGGCAAAACTTATCAATTCCGAGTGAAGGCGGTCAACAAGGCTGGCCCCGGTAAGGCGTCCGCGCCTTCCGAGAATCTGCTGGCTAAGGATAGATTCGGTAAGTTTACAAAAATTATTTGATTTACATATGAAAACTATAGTCGACAATCAAGCTTAACTACTTAAAAAGTTCTGTGGACCAATTTTCTAGGTCAGGCTTTATTCGAAGGCTTCAATTCAATGTAATCCGTGAAGCCATCGGAATTTATTACTATTCTTTCCGACTTAATTACGTGATTAGTCAAAATAATATTTTCTAGAGGCACTTATTAGGCTTATAATTTTATGGAATGCCCCATAAAACAGTACAAATAGTGCTCAATAAGCCCAATTAGCGTACATGATCCATGGTTACTCAATACTCAATTACATAATATAATACATATTATGTTATGCTGCAACACTTTGTAACAAAGAAACATTATGGTCCCTATAGAGTATAGAGCAACACTAAAATACTTTCTAAAAATACTCTCTAACTTAACTATTTTTATATAAACAGCGCCGCCTAAGATCGACCGCACGAACATGCGCGACATCACGCTGAAGGCGGGACAGAACATCCGCCTCGACGTCAAGGTCAGCGGCGAACCGCCACCGACCAAGACTTGGTAAGTTTATATCTATAAATATACATACTAGCTTCCATCCGCGGTTTCACCCGCATCCTGTGGGAACTACTTCGCGTATCTTGATATAAAGTAGCCTATGGCCTTCCTCGATAAATGGGCTATCTAATACTGAATGAATTTTTCAAATCGGACCAGTAGTTCCTGAGATTAGCGCGTTCAAGCAAACAAACAAATATACAAACAAACAAACTCTTCAACTTTATAATATTAGTATAGATTTTATACATACTAGCTTCTTTCCGTGGTTTCACTCGTGTTCGAGGGAACTATTTCCTGTAACGCCTGCAAGGTGATAAAAAAAAATACCCTGAGAGAGGGACTCTTGCTAGATGAGGTCATAGTCAGGTTAATAATTTGGTCTTATAAATAATGTTCGTAATGAATTTAGAAGTTTTGAAAGTATCTTCAAATGAAACTAACATCTGCCTAGTCTAATAAGTTATAGCTTATGGACTGACCTCCTCATCTCAATAACCTGGGCAACCTAATACCCCTTGGCAAGAATAGTTATCAGACTTTCTGGCTTCTGACTACCCCTAACTAATGCAAAAGATATTCAAATGACCTACCGATTTTAATCTAAACGAATTTTTGGTTTCAAAACACGAGCTTTATCATATATCCCTTTTTCCCCAGGTTCCACAACAAGGAACGCCTGTCCACTCGCGATGACTTGACCGTGGACGTTGAAGACTACAGGACCAAGCTGTCCATGGTGATAGCCACACGCAAACACAGCGGCACCTACGTGCTGAAGGCTGAGAACAGCAGCGGCAAAGATGAGGCTACCATTCAGATTAATGTGCTGGATGTGCCGGCTAAACCTGAGGGTCCATTGAAGGTAATTGTCCACATCAGTTGGGATCTAATTGTCCCCAGGAGAACTGGTTTTCGCACCCGGATCAGTTCCACCTGCGTTCAGAAGGAACTACTTCCTATCCGAAAAAGTAGCCTATATACTTTCCCAGGTTCTAGATTATCTATGTATCTGGAATCATTTATGTAATTAGGTTCAGTGGATTTGGCATGAAAGCCGGATGAGTAGAGTTGCTTTTGCATTTATTATATTGATTGGGACCAAGCTGAGTATGGTGATAACTAGTTTGAATTGGTTTTCAAACTATCTACTTATCATCTGCCTAGAGTTTGCTCAAGTATGTTGGGGTTGGCTTCCTGAAATCAAGCTGTATCCAGCAGTGTATACATTTTACATAAAGCTACTGCCTATCAGACCTTAACCCAGTTACCTAGGCTACGGAGCCAGTAGCAAACCAACAGTGCCCACTTTAAACCAAAAGTTAAGTCTTCTATTATCTCTCTTCCCCCTCAGATCTCAGATGTCCACAAAGAAGGCTGCACCCTCAAATGGAACCCGCCGCTAGACGACGGCGGAGCTCCCATCGACCATTACCTGGTCGAGAAGCTTGACACGGAGACAGGACGCTGGATGCCGGCCCTCAAGACCAAGGACCCGAAGGCTGAGGTGGAGAACCTGGTGCCGGGGCATGAGTACAAGTTCAGGGTGTCTGCGGTCAATAATGAGGGGGTTTCCGAGCCTTTGGAGGCGGAACACTCTATTATTGCGAAGAATCCGTTCGGTGAGTGCTTTTGAAGAACTTTATTTTTTTGGGTGTCTTGATAATGTGTTTTTGAAGTATGAAAGGTGAACTCAATGTTATCTTTTTGATAATTAAATTCAATAATTCTGTGTTTCATCTACATTTTGAAAAAAATTCACTCAGGGAAAAGACCTTAACAAACTTCTAAACTGGTTTAATGCCTTTCAAAGCGTAAGATACAAAAACAAGACAGAACAAATTTCAGTCTAGAAAAAGCAGCGTACAGTACTACGAGCAGATGTTTTAAAATAACTATATAACAAAATTTGCCCAATTGCCACATTATTTTACCAGCTTACCTCACTTCTCCAAAATTGACCAAAAAACGTACAATAGTTATTTGTTATACAAGAGTGCAAAGTTGATTTTTAACCGCGGGCTCAATTTTGATGACCGAGCAAGCGAAGGATTCTAAAATTGAAACACGAGCGTAGCGAGTGTTTCAATAATTAGAATCCTGAGCGATAGCGAGGGAATCAAAAGAGCACAAGGTGAAAAATCTTTGCACTCGAGTGCAACACGTAACTTTTCATCCCACCTCATCGAGGAAATTACTAAAACAAAATGGCGCGCACATATGACTGTCAAATTAAAAAGATGTACCTATTAAAGTTCATTTATTTGAAAACTCAGTTTAAAAATGAAACGAGGTTAAAAATGTATGTAAAAACAATAATAAAAAATTCTTAATTAATTGAATAATTATTTTAGACAGTATTTTATTTGTTTAATATGTATTTGTATGAAAAGTCTTATCAAGATTGTCACAAATGGAGTATTGCACACGATGTTCCAAATTCAAATCACTTTGCCGCTCTAGAGGATAAAAACGACTTTTGCGCTCAGATATCAAAGGGTAAAACTACTCTTTCCGAGATGGTGGGATGAAAATTATATTTTTCATCGTCTTATTATCTTCCAGACGAGCCCGGCAAGCCCGGTACTCCCGAGGTGGTGGACTGGGACAAGGACCACGTGGACCTCAAGTGGGAGAAGCCGCTGAAGGACGGCGGGGCTCCCATCACTGGGTACATTATTGAGAAGAGGGAGGTCGGATCGCCTAAGTGGGTGAAAGCTTGTGAGGTGAGGGTCAAGAACTATTTGAATTATTCGATAATAAACTTCATAGCACAGTAATACTGGAAAGTGACTTTCATGTAGATTGTACTTTTTGAGATCATCCTCTTTCGGTTTTATTTATTTGAAAACATGAGGATTTTATTTAAGAGTTGTTTAGTTAACTTGGCAACCTACATTTGTAAATTCATTGGTACAGTAACGTTGTAATATGCCTACTTCTAAACAGTAAACGTTGCACTATTAAAAGATCAAAATAAATCAACTGTGTAAAAGTCTCTCCGACAAATCTCTCGCAAAACTCATGTGGTCCATATTTTCATCGCCGTGATAAGTATCAACACTTATAATTGGTTTCTGTCTTTCTGCGCAGTGACTCGCTTAAGTATCCGTGATGACAAATAGTTTGGGCGAGACCAACTTTTTTTTCATACCGATTTCACACTAAAATATATAATATTTCCTCTTCTAGGTCGGACCCAACGACAACGAGAAGGCCACAGTTCCGAACTTGGACGAGGGTACGGAGTACGAGTTCCGTGTGAAAGCCGTCAACGAGGCCGGACCTGGTGAACCTTCCGATGCCAGCAAGTCTGTTGTTTGCAAGCCTAGGAGACGTGAGTACTATGTTTACTTAATACTAATCGTATTCCCGGGGGTTTCACCCGCGTTCTGGGGGAACTTTTTCCCATACCCAGGAAAAAATATAGCCCGTGTCATCCGGGCTTCTCAACAGTAAAATAATTTTTGAAATCGGTTCAGTAGTTTCAAAGCCTGCAAGGGTACAAACATCGGTCGCGTTTTAAAAATTTGAAGAATTTGTTGTGTGATAATTTTTATAAAGCCCAAATATGTTCGTACTTCACATTGGATATTGATACACTTTGTTATATGTCACCCACTGTCGTTGGGTGTATAATTTTCAGATAAAACTATGAATATATGTACTTACACCTGTTTTACATGCAAGTATTTTTTTTAGGAATAGAATATTAACTTCTCGTATGTTTTCTTACGAATCAAAACTGTAAAAATATAGACTTAATTTTTTTATAATGAATGAATTAATTAAACATCCCCATCTCTTTTCCAGTGGCACCTAAGATCGACCGTCGCAACCTCCGTATCATCAAGGTGCGTGAAGGCGAACCTATCTCTCTGGACGTCAAGGTGTCGGGAGAACCCGCGCCGGATGTCACTTGGACACTCAACGGCAAGTCCGTTAGCAGCGGCAATGGATTGAAATGTGAGTATTTTTGATATAGAACATTTTAGATAGGTAACTAGAGGTGTTTGTCGCTTCCTGAGAGAACTACTCCTCTAGAGAGCTAATAAAATGTAGTCTATATGTAACCTGATGTATAAGATACATTACTGCCAAGTTTCATCAGAATCAGTTCATCGTGAAGAAGATACAAACATACAGACAGCAGTTTCACACGCTTCTTGAAGGAACTATTTCTCGAACCTTTTTAAAAAGTAGCCCATATGTATTCTGATGTCTAAGCTATATTATTGCCAAGTTTCATCCAAATCCTTTAATCTATGGATCACCCTAAGGTTGACTGGAAAGAAAGCCTATGGCATTAAGTCCGCCTTTATAATGTTTATATTGCATCAAGTTGAATAAGTAAATGATAATAGGTAATGATGTAGAAAGCGCATGAACAAGTTACAGACATACACACACACACAAGCTTTTGCCTTTACAATATTAGTGCTATAACAATTACATACATACATACATACTAATATTACTATTTTTATTCCTCAGTGGTGAATGTACCGTACTTAAGCAAGTACCAACATTCGAGCCCGCGCCGCAAGGACTCGGGCACCTACAAGATTCAGGCCGTCAACAAGTATGGACAGGATACCGCTGAATTGGAGATTATTGTTACTTGTAAGTATATAACTATAAGCCTTATTGAAATATTCGGCTTTTCATCATCTGCCTAGCCTTTATCCAACTATGGTGAGGTCGGCTTCCAGTCAAGCTAGATGCAGCTGACTAGTGTTTTATATCGACGATGTTTTATAAATGCCTATCTGACCTCCTCAACCCAGTTACCCAAGTACCCCTTTGGTGAGTGAGACTGGTTGTCAGACTTTCTGGCTTCTATC
The DNA here is from genome assembly GCA_033682625.1 of Helicoverpa zea x Helicoverpa armigera. Lineage (NCBI taxonomy): Eukaryota > Metazoa > Arthropoda > Insecta > Lepidoptera > Noctuidae > Helicoverpa > Helicoverpa zea x Helicoverpa armigera. The sequence goes on from JAWIIS010000017.1 coordinate 2,719,048, forward strand.
TAAAGACTGTCAAAGAACTTCTGGGCTTCTGACTCATAATGATTGCCATAGATGTGCACAAGACAGTCGGGACCAATTCATTAAACGTGCCTTTGGAAACAACGTCATTAATGTCTCATTACTTTCAAGCAAATTATAACTGTATTGTTTGAGAAGTCATTTATTTAAAAAAAAAACTTAAATTGATTTCCTTTATAAGGGATCAGCAATTTCCGTAGATCAAAATTTTCATCAGTTAATTTATCCTGCAACAATAATTCTAACCACAATACCTCTTCCAGCCAAACCCGACAAACCCGAGGGTCCGCTAGAAGTATCAGATATCCACAAAGACGGATGTACCCTCAAATGGAAGCGACCCAAGGATGATGGCGGTGAACCTATCGAAGCGTACCTGGTTGAGAAGTACGATACGGAGACTGGATCCTGGGTGCCTGTTGGCAAGACCCATGGCAATGTGCCTGAGATGGAGGTAAGGGGTCTTAAAATTATAGGATTTTATTAAAAAGTTGTTGTTTGCCGTGATTTAGTAGAAACTAGTCAGAGGCGCATTTAGCTGACAAAAACGGTTGTGTTTACGTCCATCCGATGTGTCAGAAAATGTATGTATATACATTAACATTGATTCGTTAAATTCAGGTAGAATAGGGAGAACATAAGGGTGTATGTACTATATTAGAGAGTATATAAGTAAAATAAATATTGGGATGGATAAGTAAGTACATAGTGGGAGATAATAACAATATTTATGTCCCGTATATACTAAGAGAGTACATATGAAAATACATATTTTATGTGTAGTACATACGTAAATAGATAGGGCTAGTACATTTGGGGAATACATAAGGGTGAACACAATGTCAAATAATAAAATATATGACCTCCATCGACGTTCTCACAAACAAGTCACGCATTCACACTACGAATATTTATAGCTCTCTCCTTATGTCTTCATCGATATCGATAGTTTTAACATTTTGCCTATATTTTCAGGTCGATGGTCTGATTCCTGGGCACGAGTACAAGTTCCGCGTGAAGGCGCTGAACAAGGAAGGCGAGTCGGAACCGCTTGAAACATTCGGCTCTATCATCGCTAAGGATCCGTTCAGTAAGTTTATATTACTTATACGGTGATTTACGTAATTTTTGGAAGGTGATTTACGTAATTTTAGGAAGGTGTCTTACTAAAAATAGGTTATAAATGTTTTATATCGGGCTCCAGAGCACTACCAATCTATCTAGTAACGTAACATTTTTTCGACACTAACGTATAACTAAGTAACAACAATAAGACTGATCTATATTATTTGGGTATTATACAAAAAACAATGCAACAAAATCAGCTATCAGTAAGAGTCCTTTTTATTTTATGCCAGCAATCCAGATGTTTAGAAAATAGTTTATATAGAAATATAATCAGCAGGTCCATATTACTGCCAAGTTTCATCAAAATACATCAAGAAGTTTTCACATGAAAGAGGAAAAAACATCTATGTGTCTATATAAACATAACAATACATATTTTAATAGGATAGACTTAAAACCTTCCTACATTTTTTCTAATATAAAACTTATCCTTTTTCCCCACAGCAATTCCCGACGCGCCCGGTACCCCAGTACCAGACGACTGGTCCGCCAGCCACGTGGACCTCAAGTGGGAGCCTCCTCTATCCGACGGAGGATCTCCCATCATTGGATACATTATTGAGAAGAAGGACAAATACAGCCCTATTTGGGAGAAGGCTGTGGAAACACATACGCCTACACCTTCCGGCACTGTTACTGGGTAAGTTAGCACTGTTGACAGTGAAAATGACTTTTTAGGAACTGAGATTAACTCGTATTATAATACCAGACAGAATAAGCGTAAAAAATAAACCTAAAATTTGTTCATCCGTCTAGTATACTGCTAAAATACGATCAAGAACATCAATGGCTATTAACGTAGCTATTAATATAGCTATGAATTTGTAAAAAATATGTATCATAGTTAAAGAAAACCCAAAGAGACCATATATTACAAGTGGTCAAGGGCATAAGAACTGGACTAAGATCTTATTTTCAAGTAGCTTCTTCACCAAAATTATTGAATATGCTAACACAATATTCTACACAATTAACCTTTAACCTTTAATTTTACTACATTTGAAACCTATTTAACAAATTATTATTATTTAGCTGTTCCTCGCGTTCCGAGGAAATACTTATAAAAGTAACCTATATCCTATATCAGGTTCAACTAATTTTGACTTTCTTCCCCAGCTTAATCGAAGGCAACGAATACCAGTTCCGCGTGATCGCCATCAACAAGGCCGGTCAGAGCAAACCCTCGGAAGCCAGCAAGAACTTCGTGGCTAAGCCCAGGTTCTTGGCTCCGAAGATCGACAGGCGTCACCTCAGAGATGTGACTATATCTGCCGGGTCGACGCTGAAGTTGGAGGCCGCGATTACTGGTGAACCGGCTCCTGCTGTTGAATGGAGGTAAGTCCTGGAGGTGGAAAATGGTTGAAGATTTCAATAACATAAAAGATGAAATATAAGTACAAGAATATTGATATAAAATCTGTGTGTCTGTTAATATAGGTAACAGAGATTGATAGAGAGATAGGAGAAATTAGATTCATACTGATACAGTCTTTTTTATCATCCCACTGCTTTGGACAGGCCTCCTCTCACACAGAAAAGGATAGATTAATAGATTCATACATTCCATATTAATTCTTATCTTTAGTAGACAAAATACAGATCGACATGTTATTGAAATCTTTAAGCGTTTCAAGTATTAATAGAAAAGGTTTATGATAGACAGAAGTTTTTATATTTCCTTTGTCTATATTTCTTATGAACATACTGTTTAGTTTTTTATATAACGTGCCTCTAAGCATTTTAAAAGGCGTACCGACTTGTACATTCAAAAGTTTCTCTCGACCTCCTTTATAAAATTCAAATGTTATATCCAATTTTGTTAACAAGAGGAACTAACTTCATTTAAGACTTTTTGCAAGTTATCATTACCATTGCAAAGAATTGTCATAATCTACCCTTTTTCCATATCCAACAGATACCAAAACATGCCTCTCCGTCCATCAAAGGCGGTCATGATCGACAGTCCCGAATACTTCACGAAGCTGGTCATCCGACCAGTTCGTCGCGATGACTCGGGAGAGTACACTGTGACTGCCGTCAACTCCAGCGGCAAGGACCAGGTCACTATTAATGTGGTGGTCACTGATAAGCCGATGAAGCCTGAAGGACCGTTACAGGTGAGATTTAAGGTCTTATAGAAATATTATAGGTCTTGAAAGATACAACGGTATACACAGACTTAGGTAAACTGTTAAATAATATGCTAAAAGAAAAAAAAACATAACGGAGTATCTGAAATGCTTATATTTTAGTGACATTTTCATTTCGATAACACAGTTACTTTACGTAATATTTATAAACGTTATTTTTTTTCATTTTCACAACATTATATAGGTACAGTTATTTCGATGTAACTTCCTTTTCTTGTATATTTACTTATTGTTATGACCAGCAAAATTTTTTAGTCTATGGGCTTTTCACCCATTTTCCAAGGGAATCACTTCCTGTACCAGGACAAAAAGTAGCCTATATGTTATTCCGATATAAATATAAGCTATATTGCCGGGTTTTATTGTGGAGATTAAAGAAGTAAAACACACACACACACACACATACAAACTTTGCCTAACTATATTATTGTAATATTCTCTGCCCCAGATCTCGGACGTCCACAAGGAAGGCGCTACCCTCAAGTGGAAGAGGCCGAAGGACGACGGCGGCGCCCCTATCGAGTACTACCAGATCGACAAGCTGGACACTGAGACCGGATGCTGGGTACCTTGTGCCCGCTCCGATGAGCCTAGTAAGTATACCTATAACTCAACTTAAAATAAAACTAGTTTCCCACTACTTTGAGCACCTGGGCAACTCAAAAGGGCTCAGCCTGTGTCTACAAACTTCCTCGAAATTATGCTTTCTAAATAATTCCTGAGATTAGGCCGTTCAAACAAACATATAACATTAGTAATGATCTGCATTTGTAGATTTGTCAATACTTTTTTGTTTAATCCGAATAATTTTAACTTGAACCTATCGTTTGCTTACATCAGTATGAATTGTCGCATTTTAGCTATTTACATTTTTTCTGAAAACTTGGGGCTGTCTTGAGTAAAAAGCAGTCTATATAAATCAAAAGCATATTTTCCTTTCATCCTTTATATTATTTTACCCTTTTAGTAGTACATCGCCATCAAAAATAAGGTTCAAAATCCCATAACACTAATTAATCACAATTTCCACAGAATGTGACGTGACCGGCTTGACTCCCGGTAAGGAGTACAAGTTCCGCGTGTCGGCCGTGAACTCGGAGGGCGAGTCGGAACCCCTCACCTCTGAGGAGTCCATCGTCGCCAAGAATCCCTTCGACGAACCTGGTAAGTTTACTTATTTAGATTCTACAAAATATCTGACAGTTAAGGAATATAATCATAGTTTTGTGTTATGATGAAGTATAAGAATATTTTTGATGAATAAGAGATAATGGTGGTCTAATACATATTACGCTAAATAACTTGGGGACACGGAAAGAAAATAAATATTACATAATAAAGATGAAGAAAATAAATATTACAAAAAAGATGAACAGACGTTGGACAACAATTGTTGTCACAACGATTGTTCAACAATTTTTTTTTGTTCAAACACTTTTCAAAGTCTGATTAACTTTTATATAATAAATCCATATTATTGTAATCGTGGTTTAAATAATTAAAAAGTTACAACTCATTCTTATGTGGGTGTTATACTTACACGATTAGTTTCCAACGCCAAAGATTCTGTTTATTGAAACAAATGAATTTTCATTTTGTTTAACCATTAGCTCGAGTTGTTAGTGTTGTCTAGAACAACTATATAAACAGCTATTAAGTTGTTACGATAGCTTAAAAACACCTAAACGTAACCCCCAATTTAATATTATCATCTTTCCCTTCTCCTCCCAGGTGCACCAGGAACACCCTCAGTCACCGACTGGGACAAGGACCACGTGGACCTCAAGTGGACCCCTCCCAGAGAAGACGGAGGCGCCCCCATCGAGGGTTACATCGTGGAGAAGAAGGACAAGTTCGGCAACTGGGAGAAGGCGCTGGAAGTGCCCGCGGATAAGACCACGTGTACCGTGCCTGATCTTATTGAGGGACAGACTTATGAGTTCAGGTTTGTAAAATCTAAGATTTACTATATAATCATCATCCTCCAAGCCTTTTCCCAACTATGTTGGGGTCGGCTTCCAGTCTAACCGGATGTAGCTGAGTACCAGTGCTGTACAAAGAAGCTTTAAGATTAACTTTATAATGTAGACTGAAAAATATACGCTCAGAATATGTGATTTTTTGAGAGAGACAGTTAAAATATATAAAACTGATTGAAAAATGTACGTCGCGAATAATAGTCCCATTTTTGGGAAATCAGGAACGGAACAGAAATTAGAGATATTGCTCAGCGGAAAGAAATGTTGGGAGATATTGGAAAGTAAATAGGTTGTCTTGTTATGAATTAGTGATAAGTTTTTGTCTGCAATTTTACTTTTGTGTTGTGCTTAGTCACATTTTTGTGTTGTATCTTTCTTCTTTCTGAACTTGTTTGGACAATGATTAAAACCATATTTTTTTCGTATTTTATTCTTCGTAACTAAATCCTGTTACCTGAAACTTTAAACAATCTCAGTTATTCATTATATCGGAATTATAAACCTTTTGATCTTTTTAAAGATTATACGACGTAAGAATATTTCTTTAATCGCCAATTTGTTTGTACAGAGTCCGTGCAGTAAACAAGGCAGGACCGGGTGAACCTAGCGACAGCACACACCCGATAGTGGCCAAGCCGCGCAACCTGGCGCCCAAGATCGACAGGACCAACCTCATCGATATCAAGATCAAGGTCGGACAGAAGTTCGGCTTTGATGTCAAGGTCAGTTGCACATTTTTTACTAAATAGGGTTGGGTTCTTGAAGGGAATGTGGGATTGTTATCGTGGCCTTCGTACATAAAAAGTTCCAGAAGGAATAAAAATGGGATTTTGTTACAAAAAATCTGACACTTCCTACTGCTGCAAAAAAGTGGTTGGAAAAAAGTGGAAGCGATTTGAAAGCTTTTGTCATTACAATAATTAGTAATTGGGAGAAAATTGAAAAAAGTAAAAGTGTAAAAATATAGATAGGGATTGCTGTGTCGAATTTTATTTTGCCCTAGCCTTTTTTTCAAAGTCTAAAGCAACGTTTGTTATAGGAGTAGTAATTTTGATAGCACTAAATCTGCCAGTATTATTTTGATCTTATCACTAATTTTAAAACATCTATTCACGCTTCCAAGGACAACCATCCCGGTAAGACCTACACAAAAACCCCCCAAAACCACACAAAATTCTAACTCCACCTTCTTTCCACAGGTATCCGGAGAACCAATGCCCGAAACGAAATGGTTCCTCGCCAAAAAGGAAGTTAAATCCAGCGGCGATGTCAAAGTGCAGCATTCTGACTACAATACTAAGATTAACTGCAAGTCCGCTAAGCGCGGTGATAGTGGCAGGTACACTATTACTGCTGAGAACTCTAATGGCAAGGATGTGGCCGAAGTTGAAGTTATTGTGCTCGACGTGCCTAGCCCGCCGGGAGGACCTCTTAAGGTAATTTGTTTATTTATTTAACAACAAAAATGGCCACTTTATTATATTATATGCAGTGTAAGATAGGTTGTTGTAAAAATCTATAAATATAAAAGAAAGTCGTGTTAGTTACACATTTTATAACTCAAGAATGGGTGAACCTTTAAGCTGAAAATTAGAGGGGAGATAGCTTAGGCCCAGGAGAAGGACATAGGGTATTTTTCAACATCCGGGACAGCAGAAGCTAGAATTAAATAAGACTTCTCAGAACACTCGGACACTGGATTCAGTCTGAAAATATGCGTCTCCGGGACTTTTATCTGGAAACCAATCTAAATTGACAGGAAAAATGTTATTTAATATGGCTCAGAACCTTTAAATAAACTTATACCATAAACTATCTTATATTGTTGTATGTAAAGTTATTACACTTGACCACCAAATTCTTGAAAATCACACAAATACTAACCCAAGATCTTCCCCTACTTTCTTCAGGTATCAGACGTACACGCGAACGGCGCCAAACTCTCCTGGAATCCACCCTCAGATGACGGTGGCCAGCCCATCGAGAAATACGTGGTGGAACGCATGGACGAGGCCACGGGCAGATGGGTGACCGCCGGGGAGACTGACGGACCGAAGACCAGTCTTGCTGTGGAGGGTCTGACTCCGGGACATAAGTACAAGTTCAGAGTTAGGGCTGTTAACAGGTTGGTATTAAAAATAAAGTTTTATACTTTTGAAATTACAAAATAATTTAAGACTTTTTTGATGAAGAAATTAAAATTGAAATAATCTCAATGTCCCCACAAAATACGCTAGTTTTCAACAAGTCAAATTCATTACTTTTATTGAAATGTCAAAAACGGTTCGTGTCTATGCAGTATGTATGAAAATGCAAGCTCAAACTGTATACCTACTTATTAAGCTTATAATATGAAATCAACTTTTTATATAAAGGACAATGGGCAAAAATATATGGGACCTGGTATACCCCACCAATAGGAATGTCATATATATCATTGGATAGGCCTTTTTATGTAGAACAATATTTACTATGACAGCTTTGCTGAAATGTTTGTCCGTTCTGAGATATAGATCAAAAACTGTGCAAAAGTTAGAACTAAGTAATCTATTGATACCTCAAGTTTTTAAAGGAAAATCTAAGTACTAATAACTTTAAGTCTTGTAAGTACTACTGTGCCCGTTAGGATCCATAATTGTTACTATTATGTAGCATTTCAACCTTTTATTGTACCAACTGGATGTTGGGCGTAGTGAGAAACCGCACCAATAGGAAAGTCATACATATCATTGGATAGGTCTTTTTAACTGGAACAACATTTACTATGACAGCTTTGTTCTATTGTTTGTCCGTTCTGAGATATAGATAACAAACAATCTTAAAACTGATGCTAATCAATACTATAATCTGATTTTCTTTCATACAAGACTTACACTTAGTAGTTTTTAGATTTTCCTTTAAAAACTTGAGTTATCAATAGATTACTTAGTTCTAACTTTTGCACAGTTTTTGATCTATATCTCAGAACGGACAAACATTTCAGCAAAGCTGTTATAGTAAATATTGTTCTACATAAAAAGGCCTATCCAATGATATATATGACATTGCTATTGGTGGGGTATACCAATCTGCCCATTGTCCTTTGACATCGTAATTTATTTTTGACCTAGGCAACTACCTAAATACTAAATTGTCGTATAAAATGTGAATCTTGCATAGTATATTTGAATTGTCTTCATTTGTCACCTAAAACTGGACAAAGTCATAAATTCTCAATGCAAAAAAATACTAAACGATTATTTTTCTCTTTACAGACAAGGCAAATCCGAGCCTCTCACCACTCCTCACGCGACCGAAGCCAAGAATCCGTTCGACGTCGCCGGCAAACCCGGTACACCCAAAATCAAGGACTTCGACAGAGACTTTGTCGAACTCGAATGGACCAGACCTCAAACCGACGGCGGAGCCCCCATTACGGGCTACGTCATCGAAAAGAAGGACCGTTTCGCCCCCGACTGGGAAGAATGTGCCCAGATCGAGGGTGATGTCACAACTGGTAAGGTCCCAGACCTTATCGAAGGAAACACCTATGAGTTCCGCGTCCGAGCCGTCAACAAGGCTGGTAAAGGTGAACCCAGTGATGGAACTGCACCACATCTTGCAAGACCCAAGAACTTGCCTCCTAAGATTGATAGGAACTTCATGTTTGATATCAAGATCAAGGTCGGACAGAACTTCGACCTTGACGTGCCAGTCGCTGGTGAACCCACACCTACAAAGGAATGGTTCAATGGTGATAACCTTATCATGAACTCTGATAGAGTCAAGGTCATCAATGACACACACAGCACTAAGATCCGCGTCATTGATGGTAAGAGGGCCGATTCTGGCACTTACACTCTTAAGGCTAGGAATATTAACGGCACTGACTCAGCTACAGTCAAGATCACGGTCATGGATGTGCCCACACCACCCGAAGGTCCACTCCGTGCTGATGACATCACCAGGTCAGGCTGCACTCTTCGCTGGAGGCCGCCCAAGGACGATGGCGGTGCTGAAATCACCCACTACGTCGTCGAAAAGATGGACCAAGAAAACATGCGCTGGATCCCAGCCGGTGAGGTCCAGTCCTGCAGCATCAGGATCGACCACCTCATCGAAGGTCACGACTACAACTTCCGTGTCCGCGCTGTTAACAAACTGGGCGAATCACAGCCCCTCGTTGGACACGAGCCAATCACTGCTAAGGACCCTTACGGTACCCCAGACAAACCTGGAACCCCAGTCGTCAAGGACTGGGACAAGGACCATATGGACCTCGAATGGGTCCCGCCGAAGAAGGATGGCGGATCACCCATCACCGGCTACATCGTCGAGGCTAAGAAGAAGTACGGACCATGGGAAGTGGCTGCAACTGTGCCAGGAAACCAAACTAAAGCCACTGTGCCTAACCTTCAAGAAGGTGAAGAGTACGAATTCAGGATCATTGCCGTCAACAAGGCTGGTAATGGAGAACCTAGCGATGCCTCTACACCACAAGTGGCTAAGGCCAGGTTCTGTGCACCACACTTCGACAAAATGCTCTTGGCAGACAAGACAGTCAAGGCAGGCCAGAGGATCCAATACGAGATCCCGATAGAAGCGTCGCCTAAACCAACAGTCGAATGGCACATTAACGGCAAGCTGGTCCATCCTACTGACAGGATTGACGTCCAAATTCTACACAACAGGGTCATTCTAGACATTCCATTCTCCGTCCGCGCTGATGGAGGCGTTTACAAACTGACCTTGAAGAATGACCTTGGCGTCTGCTCTGCTGCAGCTCAAGTCACCGTCCTCGACAGACCTTCGAGGCCTGAGAAACCTTTGGTTGTTTCTGATGTTACTAAGGAATCATGCTCGCTTACATGGAAGGTACCTTTGGACGATGGTGGATCACCGATCCTCCACTACGTCATTGAGAAGATGGATCTGTCTCGTGGCACCTGGTCTGATGCTGGTATGAGCACTTTCTTATCACACCAAGTCACCAGGTTAATTCACATGAAGGAATACTTGTTCAGAGTGAGTGCTGTGAACGCTATTGGTCAATCTGAACCTTTGGAGTTAGACCGCGCTATTGTGGCTAAGAATGAGTTTGACGAGCCTTCCGCTCCTGGCAAGCCTAAAGCAACTGACTGGAGCAAGAGCCACGTCGACCTTGAATGGGAGAAGCCTAAGTCTGATGGTGGAGCACCTATCACTGGCTACATCATTCAGAAGAAGGAGAAGGGCAGCCCCTACTGGGTGAATGCTGTCCATGTACCACCTGGCCAGACTAAGGCTACAGTACCTGATCTGACTGAAGGCCAAGACTATGAGTTCCGCGTCATTGCAGTCAACCAGGCTGGACAATCAGAGCCCAGTGAACCTTCAGACATCATCACTGCTAAGGACAGATTCGTGGCTCCTAAGATCCTTACACCGCTTAGGGAGATCCGCATCAAGGCTGGACTTATCTTCCACATGGATGTTGACTTCATTGGAGAACCTACTCCTGAGGTTACATGGACTTGTGATGGCAAACCAGTGGTTGCCAACGAGAGGACAACAGTCACTATTGTTGGACACCATACTATTGTTCATACTGTGAACTGCAAGCGTTCCGACGCTGGTAAATATACCTTGAAACTGAAGAACGATTCAGGTACTGACGAAGGTAGCTTCGAAGTTATCGTACTTGATGTGCCCGGAGCACCACAGCCGCCGTTTGTATACGAGGAAATTACAGCACAATCTGTCACGTTGTCATGGAAACCACCCAAAGACAATGGCGGCAGCGAACTTACTGCCTACGTCATTGAGAAGCGTGATCTCACCCACGGCGGTGGATGGGTACCCGCTGTTACCTACATCAACCCGAAATTCAACCATGCCACTGTACCTCGTTTGTCAGAAGGCACGAAGTACGAGTTCAGAGTGTTCGCTGAAAACTTACAAGGTCGCTCTGAGCCTCTGGTCACAGACAAGGCTATCATTGCCAAGAACCAGTACACAGTGCCCGGCAAACCTGGCAAGCCAGAACTTGTGTCTGCGGACAAGGATCATATCAACATTAGATGGTCTTCTCCTATCTCCAACGGAGGATCCAACATCATTGGTTACGACGTTGAGAGGATGGACAAGGCTACTGGCCGCTGGATCAAGATGAACAAAGAACCAGTCAGACTGAACGAGTACAATGATGAAAGGGTACAGGAAGGTCACTCCTACGAGTACAGAGTATCGGCAGTCAACGCTGCAGGACCTGGACAGCCTTCCGACGAATCCAACGTCTTCATCGCCAAACCTATGAAAGAAAGCCCGAAACTGAGGTTAGACCACCTCATCGGCAGGAAGATCAAGGTCCGCGCAGGCGAACCTATCAATATCAACATTCCAATCAGTGGTGCTCCCACACCCACCATCTCCTGGACCAAGGGATCAGTTCCTCTGCTGCACTCCCACAGGATCACAGCAGAAACCAAGCCTGATGAAACTAAGCTCAGCATTGAGAAGTCTGTTCGTGATGATGCTGGTAAATACACCATCACAGCAACTAACGCACACGGCAAAGACTCTGCTGACATTGAAGTCATTGTTGTTGACAAACCAGGAGTGCCTAAAGGACCTCTGATTTGCCAGCCCGTCACTCATGACGCCGTCAGCCTATCATGGCAACCACCTACTGATGACGGTGGCAGTGAAATCACTGGCTACGTTGTCGAAGTCGCTGAGTTTGGAGTCAACGACTGGCGTACAGTCGCTGGCTTCTGTCCCAAGTGCTCGTTCACTGTGAAGAACTTGACAGAAGGCAAGAAATACGTGTTTAGAGTACGCGCTGAGAACTTGTACGGCGTCTCCGATCCTTTGGAGAGCAAGCCAACTCTCGCCAAGTCGCCGTTCGACCCACCAGATGCACCAGAAACACCCAAGATTACCGGATACAGCTCCAACAGCTGCTCCCTCGAATGGGAACCACCGAAGGACTGTGGAGGCAAACCCGTCACTGGATACTATGTTGAGAAGAGAGAACGTGGAGGTGACTGGGTCAGGGTCAACAACTACCCTACTCCTAACACTTGCTACACAGTACCCGACTTACGAGAGGGTAACCGTTATGAGTTCCGTGTCATTGCTGTTAATGAGGCCGGACCCGGCAAGCCTAGCAAGCCGACTGAACCAATCACAGCGCAGACACAGCGTCTTAAGCCCAGCCCGCCAGAAGCACCTAAACCTGACAGAGTTACTAAAGACTCCGTTACGTTGTCCTGGAGGCCGCCGAAGAGCGATGGTGGAGCCAAGATCAAGGGCTACATCGTACAACAGAAGGGCAAGGGAGACAAAGACTGGAAGGACGTTAACGACGTACCTGTTCCCAACCTTATACACACTGTACCTAACCTCAAGGAAGGAGCTGAATACCAGTTCAGGGTTATCGCCGTCAACGAAGTTGGCCGATCAGACCCGAGCAAGCCGACCAGCGACATCACCATCGCTGAACAGCCTAACAAACCATGCATGGACCTCGGAGGAGTCAGGGATATCACTGTTCGTGCTGGAGAAGACTTCTCCATTCACGTGCCATACACTGGCTTCCCGCAACCCACTGCACAATGGTTCGCCGACGACAACCTGCTTGACGTCGACGGTGACTCTAGAATATTCCAGAAGATCACACCTGAGTCCGCGTCTCTTGTCGTCAAGAACGCGAAGAGGTCAGACGGTGGACAGTACCGTCTGCAACTGCGCAACCCATCAGGATACGACACGGCTACTATCAACGTGCGTGTTCTCGACAGGCCTGGAAAACCAGAGAACCTGCGGGCTGATGAATTCGAGGGTGAAGCCCTCACCTTATACTGGAACCCACCCAAGGACAACGGTGGTGGCGAAATCACCAACTACGTCGTCGAGAAACGCGAAGGCAGAACCGCCAACTGGACCAAGGTGTCTGGCTATGTTACCACTCCGTTCTTACGCGTGAAGAACTTGACCGTTGGAAGGGATTACGAATTCAGGGTTATGGCTGAGAACCAGTATGGTCAATCTGACCCAGCTCAGACCACTGAGCCTATTAAGGCTAGACATCCATTCGACCCGCCTGGTGCTCCCGGAGCTCCTCGCTCTGTGGAGACTACGGAGTCTTCCATCACCATCACCTGGACGAAGCCCCGTCACGATGGTGGATCACCTATTACTGGCTACATCGTCGAAAAGCGACTCATCACTGAGGACAAATGGACGAAGGCATCTCACGCACACATTCCTGATACAACCTACAAGGTCACTGGTCTGATTGAGAACCATGAGTATGAGTTCCGTGTGTCTGCAGTCAACGCTGCGGGTCAAGGACCTTACTCTGCGAGCTCTGATGCTATCAGGGCCTGTGCTCCACCCAACTCGCCGAAGATCACCAGTGATCTCAGCCTCAGGGATATCACTGTTATTGCTGGAGAGGAGATCAAGATTACTGTTCCTTTCACTGGCAACCCGAGGCCGAAGGTGAGTTATTTCAATCATTTATTTACGTGCAAAATTCCAAGTAACTATGTACTTTTGTCATATTGTAGCTTCTGTAGAATTTCGCCCATTTAACCACATTAGACCTTTACCGCCGTACTACAGTAACTTTTAAACGTCTGTTGAACACTTGTCTAAAAAAATGACAACTTATGACGTTGAAATAAGGTCCATTTTGCAGCCGCACTTTTTTTAAACAAGTGTTCAACAGGTGTTTAAGTAAGTAGTAAGTGTTTGTAGTAAGGCTGTTATATTATGCCTTTGACATTTCTTTAAACACTTTTGCAACTTTTAGACTTGTCGTTACTAACTTTGATGAAATTAAAATATTATCTTCTCCTTCCCCAGGTATCATGGATAATCAACGACAAGGAAGTGTTCCCCGACGCCCGCATCCGGTTTGTGACGTCAGATGTCGACACTGTATTCCACAACACGCCTGCGAAGAGGTCTGACACGGGATCCTATACCATTCAGCTGGTTAACAGCGAAGGATCTGACAGTGCTACTTGCAGGGTAAGTTACCATAAATACATATACAAACTCATCATCATCATCTTCCGAGTCTTTTACCCAACTAATTTGGTGTCGGCTTCCAGTCTAACCGGATGAAGCTGAGCACCAGTGTTTTACAAGGAGCGACTGCCTATCTGACCTCCTCAGTTTACCTGGGAAACCTAAAATAAATATACAAACTATGAAATTGAAACTTCAAAAGCACTATTTAAGTACAGGAACTATTGAATTGTTGAAGATATGTATTTGCACAACCTTACATAATTTTGGTTGCCAAATTAGGCATACCTACTTGGTTTTGCGATTTGGGACAAGAGGACAAGGCATTAAGTTTTCCCATTTTTAAATTGAGATCTAACAAAATCAACCAGTCCATGGACGATAAACTTTTTTGTCCAAGACAGATTTCTTACGTACAGCATTTCCAATGTAACACTTATATTCGATAGTCAACCCTGATTTACATAAACTATGATTTCATAAACTACGAAAACTATTGTTTTCCATATCTTTACTTCTTAGTTTATATATATTTTTCTTCTAAACGTAACACATACTTATTATATTCTTTCTCCTACCCAGGTGCTAGTAGTAGACAGACCAACACCGCCACAAGGACCTCTGGACGTGACAGATATAACTCCCGACACTTGCACGTTGTCATGGAAACCGCCGCTAGATGATGGTGGCTCGCCCATCACCAACTATGTGGTGGAGAAGATGGATAACAGTGGAGTAAGTATCCTAGTCGTAAAAAGGTCTACAAGGACCTTAGTATGAGATGAGGAAAGAGATCAGAGGAGCTGAATACTGCCGTCTAGTTAATTAGTTAGGTAATTAGTCGTGAAACCAAAATGAGATAAGCACAAAGAAGCTATAAATATTTTATGTGCCTTTACACCTCTTGTTAGGCAATAGAAACTTACTGAAAGATATAGAAAATACTAAACAAATAAATAGTTTATTAACTACATTTGTACAGTAAATATTTTATGTTATATTTATTTATTTAATTTTACAATAATTTGCTTGAGTTAAGTGCTTAATTAAGTGCTTATGTATAATTTGGCTGAAATAGGTAAAACCTGTTCTAACTGTGTGTGTTGTGTGCTTGGGTAAGCCTAAGGATATAGAACATAAAAAAATGGTTATAAGAACAATTCCGATTTCTAAAATTACCAACACCAATTTTGAACACTTGAACTTCTCTTATGTATGTACTACTTCAAAAAATATAAGATTTTTTTCTAACCTCATTATCCCTCAACAGGTATGGTCAAAGATCTCATCGTTTGTTCGCAACTGCCACTACAATGTCATGGGTCTGGAACCGAACCGCAAGTACTGGTTCCGCGTCCGCGCTGAAAACCAGTACGGAGTCTCCGAGCCTTTGGCTATGGAAGACCCGATTACTGCTAAGGTTTGTATCTTAAGATTTTTGAAATATCTTTATAAGAAAATTGAGTCGAAACTTGGGTTTGTTCTATATTTTTGGCAAAATTATTGCGATTTATTAAAAAAAATGTGCAAGAAAATTTTGCAAGTAAACTGTGGACTTATTGCTTCGGTCGAGCTCTCAAAGAACCTTGGGATCAAATAGTATTTTGTTATTTACCACATAGTAGTAGATTTTATGTAAGGTAGATCGGAATTATTAGCAGTAGCTATTTTATACGAGACCGAAAAATATATTGAAAACTTATCAAAAGCAAAAGAAAGTCCCGTATAAAAAGTAGCCTTAATTGACAAGTAGACTATCTACTGACTAAATTTTTCATATCAGACCAGAACATCCTATTATTTGCGCGTTCAAACGACCAGAAGAAGTCTTCTACCTTATTGTATAAGTATAGTTTCATGCAGCTATATAATATTTTATTTTTAATTTGTCCCACAGTTCCCATTCACGATCCCCGACCCGCCGGGCGTACCCCGCGTCACCGACTGGGACGGCTCAGCCGCCACCGTCATCTGGGACCGACCTCGCTCCGACGGCGGCGCCCGGATACAAGGCTACAAGCTCGAGTACAGAGACGTACAAGATGGCGTCTGGAACAGCGCTGATTATCTCGTTAAGGACTGTAATTACCAGGTAAGTTCTCTAGAGATATAAGCCAGTAGATATATCATCATCTGGGACCGACCTCGCTCCGACGGCGGCGCCCGGATACAAGGCTACAAGCTCGAGTACAGAGACGTACAAGATGGCGTCTGGAACAGCGCTGATTATCTCGTTAAGGACTGCAATTACCAGGTAAGTTCTCTAGAGATAGGCTAGTAGATATATCATCATCTGGGACCGACCTCGCTCCGACGGCGGCGCCCGGATACAAGGCTACAAGCTTGAGTACAGAGACGTGCAAGATGGCGTCTGGAACAGCGCTGATTATCTCGTTAAGGACTGTAATTACCAGGTAAGTTCTCTAGAGATAGGCTAGTAGATATACCGTCATCTGGGACCGACCTCGCTCCGACGGCGGCGCTAGGATACAAGGCTACAAGCTCGAGTACAGAGACGTACAAGATGGCGTCTGGAACAGCGCTGATTATCTCGTTAAGGACTGTAATTACCAGGTAAGAGATCTTAGGAAATAATGACTAAGAACCTATACTTCTATGGTTAAAAGGTAATCTATCTTGATAGGTATTTTTACCCAACTACATATAAAAAAAAAATAAAAGTGAGTATTGATATAAGAAGTCATATTAAGATTGTTTAAGTGCCTAAGTGAGAAAAATTCACAACGATGGTATGTGTATCGATGACATGTGAGGGGAATGTTTTGTGCGTTGAAAAACCGAGTCAGAGACAGTCCGTTTATGTGAAAGCTCTGTTACGTTATATAAACCTAACTGTATATTTTTTTACAATTTTCCCAGGCTTATAACTTAGAGCCTGGCCACGAATACGAGTTCCGTGTCCGTGCTAAGAACGCGGCGGGCTGGAGCAAGTATTCGGCCAGCTCGCAGCCGTATAAGCCGCCTTTACTGTTGCCTTCCAAAACAGAACCTCCTCCTTTGCAAATCGGTTAAATACTTGCTTGTTTCTACAGGCTTATAACTTGGAGCCCGGCCACGAGTACGAGTTCCGAGTCCGTGCTAAGAACGCAGCTGGCTGGAGCAAGTATTCGGCCAGCTCGCAGCCGTACAAGGTGCGGGGTAAGGCTCACCCGCCGGCGCCGCCTCGCGCTCCTCGCGTCGTGAGGGTCGGAAGGAACTACGTGGATCTGTCTTGGGACCCGCCTGCGCATGATGGAGGTTAGATTTATTTTATGCTACGTGTAATATGCATAAAGTTGGATTTAATGCTATAGGCAGTTTCTGTGTTGTATAGGGATGGGATGTATATCTATGTTTTTGATGTCGATATTTGATTTTGTCAATTTGTGTATGCAGATTTTCTTGTGATATTTAAACATTAGTATGTTTTTAGATGTTTAGGTTTACATGACACAATTTTAAAAATATGTTGCTTAAATGTGGTAGACGAATTGTTATATTTTTTTATCGGTCTAGTTCAACAAATCTCATATATATCGCTTACATCTTTTGGAGGTTATTGAATAATAAGATTTTAGAGTTATATTGACTTCGTTAGAAGTTATTTTTTGGGTTAAATAGACACCATTTTGCTTATTATATTATATGGGTACATTGAAACCTATATCTGTAGCCATTTTTTCAATAAACTGAACTGCTTTAAAAGAAAAATATAACCGTTATTTCTACTACCCAGGTGCTCGCGTAACCGGCTACATCATCGAGCGTCGCGACGTCGGCAGCTCGGTCTGGGTGAAGTGCAACGACTACAACGTACAGGACACCACCTTCACCGCCATGAACCTCAACGAGAAGGCGGACTACGAGTTCCGTATTGTCGCTGTTAATTCTGCTGGTGAGTTTACGATCGGATGTTGATGATCGGAAATGAACTTGTGACTCTTCTGTGGCAATAATCGTTGAGGATCAGACGATGCGTCTCCTCCTGTCAATATAAAATATGACATGCATAGATGATGGGGCATTTAGGTTTTGGCATAAATTTTTGACATATCCTAAGAGTCTTATGGCGACAATTCACTGTCGAGACAATTACCTATGTATATTTTTCAAAAATGTGCTTTCAGTTATGTTGGCATGTGTTAAAAAAGGAATAAGCACAGATTATCACCGCTGCCTTTTTCGAGCTGACAACTCATACAATAACAATATAGTGTGACTTAATAAAGTCTCTACAGTCGATAAAAGTAGAAAATAAAATATAATGTTAATTCTAGGTAGTAATGTTAGAATAAAATTCAACTTTCTAATTAAACAAAATTAATCTAACAGGCAAATCAGAACCCTCAAGCTGCACCACACCAGTTCGCACCGGCGAGGAGTTGGGAGGCACGAAGCCGGAATGGATGAAGCAGCTACCAGCTACTTCATGCGCTCCTCTCGGCAAACCCTTCACCTTGGAGTGTATTGCCACCGGCAACCCAGTACCTACTGGCCGGTGGTTGAAGAACGGCAGAGAAGTTGTGCTTGGCACGAGGTAAGATATTATTTTTCTTGAATTAGACTGAAAAGGAAAGTTATCGCAAAACTTAATGTTGGTCCACAGTTTTCTAGTACAAGTACACAATGTGACTTATTTCAGAACTTTCACCGCCAACTATACCCAAAAATTGAGATTTCTACAATGTTGCGTGAAGCAAATAAGTTTGGCGGAAACTAAGTCGAAATAATGCTTAGTGTTGTATTTGTCTATCTGATAAAGTCATACGGCATAGACGATAAGTGCTATATAAGCTGAAGAAAAATAAAGAGAAAGAAAATTGTCTAAAACAAAATATTGTTCATATCTTCTACATTCTGTAGAAATAAAAATACATACGAGTTTTTGACCCATATTTCTGAACACTTTTTTAACGGACTACATCTTCAATGTCACCAACTTAGGCCAACCTACCAACAGCCTAATATCAACACCCTTGCTTTTCCATCATCTAATTCTCTAATTCTTCCCAACAGGTTCATAGCAGAATCTCGCGAGGGTACACTCCGCCTGAACATCATGGCCGCCACCGACGCGGACGAGGGTGACTACACTTGCGAAGCCGTTAACAATATCGGCTTTATCTACTGTACTGGTCATCTGAAGATTGGAAGTAAGTGTTTTTATGGTGGAAAATTTACAATAAATCTTGAATGATAGGTGCAAATCAACAATTTTACACGTCACATATATTTTTAAGACCTGATAAGGGGTTATTTTCTATCAGAATACCTTGAGAAAACAACGAAACATACCCAAGGTTCACACTGGATTTTACAGAGTACATGAATGATAACATAATTTGCAGAGTGCATAAATGATAAAACCAAAGCATATTCGATTTTTTCTCTTTAAATGAGACAATGAAAAGCATTCAATATAATAATTGGCACATCCAATTTTAAAGCATATATTTCAGTACATTTTTGGCGTAAAACATATCAACAAAAAGTTTCAAATGCATACATAGCAAAAAAATCATAGAACTATGCCCAATACTTTCTAGATAAGTTTTTATTTACTTCCCAAATATATTAAAACTTATCACAATTCCCTCCTCAGACCCACCACGCATAGTCCGCATGCCCGGAGACCTTCACCTACCTGAACACGACAACACGAAGATCAAGATCCTCTACACCGGAGACCAGCCAGCCGACGTGGTCCTCACCCGCGACGGACACAAGCTTACAGAGTCCCCACACTTCAAGTTCACCGTGTTCGATGACTACATCCTCATCTTTATCAAGGACATCTCCAAGGATGACATGGGTGAGTGTTCTAGTGACTGTTTGCTGACGTGGTCCTCACCCGCGACGGACACAAGCTTACAGAGTCCCCACACTTCAAGTTCACCGTGTTCGATGACTACATCCTCATCTTTATCAAGGATATCTCCAAGGATGATATGGGTAAGTGGTCCCGTCATCTTTCGAGCCTTTTCGGCTTCCAGTCTAACCAGATGCAGCTGAGTAATCTCCTCATCCCAGTTACCCGGGCAACCCAATACCCATTGGTAAGACTAACTGGCTTCTGACTACCCGTAACGACTGCCAAGGATGTTTAATGACAGCGGGGACCTACGGTTATCGTGCCATCCGAAACAGTTATTGGTGTCCAAAATACAGTTAAAAAGTACATACAATAGTTTTACCGAATCTTGACAGTCACAAAACGACTGAACACATGTTGACCGTAAGTCAGTATATTTGGCCGTCCTTGGGTACCACGCGAGGCCACCACCACATCTTCAGGGCCAATATGACATAGTAATACAAATGGCCGAATGATATTGGAAGATTAATAAAAAAAACAATATTTCCTAAAAATCAACTATCGATTAAGCCTTTTATTCAAACTTTCAATGCTAATAAAAACTCTTTTCTCCCACAGGCATCTACAAGCTTCAAATCACCAACAAATCAGGCGAAACATCAGATACCTTCACAGTTACCGTCACCGGTCTCCCCGGACCTCCTCAAGGACCTCTGGAGACGTCAGACATCTCCCGTCACTCCTGCACTCTGGCCTGGAAGCCTCCTACTTACGACGGAGGTCTACCTGTCACTCACTATGTCATCGAACGTTGTGATATCTCGGGAACTGCTTGGATTACCATCGCGTCTTCTGTGAGGGATACCAAGTTTACGGTGCAAGGATTGACGGAAGGACAGGAGTATAACTTTAGGGTGCATGCGGCTAATGATAATGGTGTTGGACCGGCTCTGGAAGGCGCTAACCCGATTAAGGTGAGGTTTTAAGGCAGTTTTTGATGTTCTAGAAGTGTTTTATTTAGTTTAAAGTCATTGGAGGTTACCTAAAAAAAAAAACTAAAACTATCCTATTTTAAAACTTATTTATCTACCCAATATGTAATGTGGCCAAAGCATGTAATGTAACTCTGATCTACTTTGTACAAAAAATACTGTCGAAATGAGAACCTCCAATTTTTAAGACGGTTAAGTTACAGTTTCCAAGCCTGGAGAAATAAAATTGTCTTATATCTGGATTATTTCTTAGACAAAATACTTAATAAAATTGACAGAATTGACTGACTTTTTTTCCTTTCTTAGGCTAAGGCACCATACGACCCACCATCAGCTCCCGGCATTCCCAAGATCCTGGAGATCGGAGGAGACTTCGTTCATCTGGAATGGGACAAACCAGAGAGCGATGGCGGATCTAGGATTCAAGGTAAAATAACACAAAAAATTTAATCAATTGGCGATCAAGCATCAAGATTTTTTTATCAAGATATTTTTATGATGTGGGCATGTCAAGCGACAAGCTGATGAAAATGACAGGTTTTTGATGTTTTGTCACCAAGCAATTTCATATCAAAATAACATATTAAAATATCTACCTTTTTATCTACTATATTTTTATCTACTTTTTCGTTTTTTTTTTACCTTCCAAACTTATTAATGTTTCTGTTACCAATATAAGGTAAATGTATTGCTTGAGGAACCCTGACACCATAGACCGTATTGCAGAAGATTAGTTTTTTACTTCCTGTGTGAAAATCGAGACAGTTACCTTAAAAATCTTGATACTTACAATGAAAACTCTTCACAGTCAAGAACTTTGGTGCCTAAACCACAGAAACTTATGACTAACCTCTTCCTCAGGCTACTGGATCGACAAACGCGAAGTCGGCACGAACACCTGGCAGCGAGTTAATCCGACGCTCTGCCTGCCCAACCAGTGGAACTGCTCCAACCTCATCGAGGGTCGGCAGTACGAGTTCCGCGTGACGGCGCAGAACGAGGCCGGAGTGTCGCCGCCTAGCACCGCCAGTCAGCAGGTCAAGGTCGTCGATCCTAAAGGTCAGTAAATTGAGTAAATTTTATTTGGCTCCTAGAACAGAGTCGAGAGTGAGTATGATGACAGGGTGAAAGGGAAAAGAGTCGGCCAAAATTAGAAGGCTTGAAAGCGATTATATAGAATGAAGGTTATGTGAATATTTGATAGTGGATTATTATTGAAAAAATTGGTATTGTAATATGGTGTTTTCTATGAAAAAAATTGATATTAAAGGAATATGTATTGGTTTAGGTAATTGTTTTTAAAAATGTTTAAAAACAGACATCCGAATTAAGAACCTCATTCCTTTTGTGAAGTCGGGTGAAAAGATCTATTTTACAATACTTGAATAAATGATTTATGTAAATATAGACTACATCTGAATTTAAAAATGCTTGTATGGTTTACACTATAAAATAGGCTTCTAAAGCTGTAAGCTGTAAACCCCCGTATCATATTTTGTACACATTCTAACCACTACAATTCTCCCACAGCGGCCACCCCGCCAGAGATAGTCAAACCACTGAAGAACGCCAACTGCATACAGTACCATAACGCCAAGTTCACGTGCACCATCACTGGACTGCCGAAGCCTACCATCACGTGGTATAAGGGTGAGTATTTTATAGCATATTTTGTGCCTTAATATAATACCAAAAAATGTTGGTGATAGTAAACTCCCTAATTTAGTAAAATATAAAAAAAATATTTCACAGTGTACTTTGCAATGTGTACTTATTATAGTAGAAAATAAAGCTGAGCAGTGACTTTGTATTGGTATCTGTCACTCTGTTGCTATACAATAACAGAACTGCGATCTCATCTTAAATGACTTCTGAATATAATATTTTTTGGAACGTGCAATTTGCCAAATGATTTCCCATGCCGTGAATGAACCACTATGTGAATCACATGGAATGTCAGACTTTTACTGACCATCATTCATCTACTCTCCTTCTAAAACCCCTTTCTATTAGAAATTAATAAAGGAGCGCAATAACTTTTTCAAAATCTATCACAACCTTAGGTATACTCAAGTTGGCTTTACTTCTTAAAGCCACACATAAAAAAATATATAACAATTATATTTTTCTATATTTCTACAGGAGCCCGCGAAATAACAAATGGTCCCCGCCACCGCATCTGGAGCGAGGGTGACAACCACTTCCTGACAGTCATGGATGTGTTCGGCGAAGACGCCGACGAGTACGTCTGCCGCGCTGTTAATAGGGCCGGTGTTAAGAGCACTAGGGCTGAGCTGTTGATTATGAGTGAGTTTTTATTGTAATGGACTTATTTTATAATTATTTTGTGGTCAGCTCTCATTTTTTTTACATGGATGACTGGTAATATGAACTTGTTAACTTAGTTACAAGAGCAAAATAACACTGGTTGTCTACGTAAAACTGTCATCCTACTCTGGTAATTCCGTTGGGGTCATTAGCTAGAGTTTCCAAATGCTACCAAGTACGACTGTTACATGGAGCGGCGCCCATATAATGTCTTTAATTCAGTTACTTGCTTAGGAAACATGATACTAATACATGATATTTGACTTCAGAATACCTGGTACGACTATCAAAGATGTTCAAATGATAGGCAGGTTTTAAAATTTAACTTGCCTTCCAAAATATAAGTCATAAAATATTTTTGACATCCCCCGAAAAATATTTAGACTAGTTTCGTCTAAACGTAATCTTAATATATTCCTAACAATATTTATTCTTGTCCACACTATTTACCTCTAAATTACATACCAAAAGCACAAAATACTCACCTATCACAAATTTTCACAGCCGCACCAAAACTGAACGTGCCGCCTCGTTTCCGCGTCACCGCGTACTTCGACAAGGGCGAGAACGTGGTCATCAAGATACCTTTCACTGGTCACCCGGTGCCCAAGATCACGTGGGTGAGGGAGGGAGAAACTATCGAGTCTGGACATCATTATCATGTGGAAAGGAAAGGTACGATGTTTGTATTATGGTTATTTAGAATATAGAGGTATTTACATAGTGTCAGAGAAATCATGATTTATGGCTAAAATGTTCTCTATACTTGAAATGTTGTGAAATTTTTGGTAATAGCTTTAGAATGGGTTGAATGGTAATAGATTCTGCCGACATATACCAGCAATATCTGATAATAAATAGTTATTTTCCTGTCTGACATGGACTCGGTGGGTGTTGCATTATCATTATATCAGCCAATTTACTGCTGAACATAGGTCTCCCCCAACCAACGCTTCAGCACGAATATGAAAATTTTAAATCTGAAATGCTTCTTAAAAACACACACAGAAACTACCAAATTTATACCATCGCCAAATTACAGAATACACATGTTCGTAAACACTACGTCATAATTTGCTAATAAAACTTCTTTTACATATCTACAAACATAAACATAAATTTATCTATGCTATATTCCAGAACGTCACGCGATTCTTACAATCCGCGACGCCAGCAAGCTGGACTCCGGCCCGTACAGGATCACCGCTGAGAACGAACTGGGACAGGATTCCGCTACCATCAATGTTGAGATTAGCGGTAAGTGCATATTGGAGTTAGGTATAGTCTTTTAAATTGGGAGTAAGGTAAGAATATCGAATCTGAAGAAACAGTAATATTATTATTACTGCGAAATTCACAGCAAATTCTGCACAGATTTAGATTCCTCTAGAAGGAGCAAGAATTAACAGCAAATAAAACAGTACCCTGGACCAGTAAAAATTGGAAAGATTCCCACAATTTGTTGTAAAAATATAAGGGGAATTCGTTTATAAGAATCATTCCATTAAAATATAATTCTTTAAAGTTTCTTCTTTTACTTTCTCCCAACTGGTGGACTTTGTTTATATAATATTCAATTGGATCCTTTTAGTGATCACTACTTCATTTATTTTTTTGTCTTCAGTCACCTTTACCATAAAAAAGTATTTACTTAGCATTTACAAATCAAGTAAATAAACCAACATAAAACCAAAATATCTATCCTTTCTCAGACCGTCCGGACCCGCCCCGCTTCCCAGCCGTGGACAACATCGGAGTTGACTCCCTCGCTCTCAGCTGGAAGGCGCCAGTGTGGGACGGCGGCTCAGACATCACCAACTATCTGGTGGAGAAACGAGAACATCCCATGTCAAGCTGGATAAGGGTTGGCAACACCAGGTAAGAGAATATCAAGCTAGGGTTTTTAGGGTAGTCAGAAGCCAGTAAGTCTGACAACCAGTCTTGCCAAGGGGTATTGGGTTGCCCGGGTAGCTGGGTTGAGGAGGTCAGATAGGGCAGCTGCTCTTTGTAAAGCACTGGTACTCAGCTGCATCCGGTTAGACTGGAAGCCGACCTCAACATAGTTGGGAAAAGGCTCGGAAGATGATGAACACCAGGTAAGCTTGACAAAAACATACTTTATCACGTATGTAAAGCTCTGAAAGACGGCGGCTCAGACATCACCAACTATCTGGTGGAGAAACGAGAACATCCCATGTCCAGCTGGATCAGGGTTGGCAACACCAGGTAAGGGAATGATTAAGGAAAACTCCAGAGTGATTCGTAATCTTGTCCCAACTAAGTTAGGGTCAGCTTCTAGTGTCACTGGATGTAATTGAGTACCATTGTTCCACATGGAGTTACTGCCTATCTGACCTGCTCAATCCGATTACTTCGGCAACTCACTTTTGGTAAGACTGGTTTGTAGAATTTCTGGTTCTGACTACCCGAACCGATTGTCAAAGTTGTTCAAATGACATCCGGGACCCATCAATTTAACATGCTTTCCGAATCACCCATCCAGGGACCGACTGTGTCAAGCTATACTTAAACTTATTATATCTAGCGACCCGTGCGACTGTCACTAAGCCAAGAAATTCTTTAAAACTACATTAAACTGAAAAAACCTTTTTTTCCACCAGATTCACAACAATGGCGATCACAGGCCTAGTCCCCGGCAAACAGTATGAGTTCCGCGTATACGCTGAGAACATCTACGGCAGGTCGGAGCCTAGCGAGCCCACTACGCTGGTGCAGACCAAGGCGATCATCAAGAAGGAGTTCAAGAAGAAGGAGTATCCTGGTGAGGATTACTTGTATTGCAAGTCGTGAAACATATGATAATGCCAAAAAATATATTGAAATAAATCCTTAAATATCCATGTACAGAGAAGAGCGTTTAGTTTGCCATAATCGAGATCGGATTTTTGTTGTTCACATACAAAAAAAAAATTAATATCACTTCAAAAGTCCGAATATCTATCGAGTTTTGCAACTGGTCAATTTGCTGATATTCCGCCCCTATCAATAGATAGATAGATTAAATAGATAGATAGATTATTCAATCTTCAAAGTCTTGAAATATATATGTACTTTACCTCATGAGCCTTCATTTCGACTCTGTAAATTCTAGTACTATTGAATTTACTTATCATAAATAAATCATCAATCTTTCAAGGTCTAGTTCGTCTTAGTTTTACACCTTTTGCTTAGGAATTTGACCTATATATTGCACCAAAATAGCACATTTTCATATCATCGTACCTATTTTCTTCAAAACTAACAAAAAAACCTCTATTTCAGTTGACGAAACCGGCAAACGTATCCGCACGAACGCAGACCACGGTCCAGTTAAAGACTACGACAGTTATGTGTTCGATATCTACAGCAAATACGTGCCGCAACCAGTCGATATCAATACTTGCTCTGTATACGACAAGTATGATATTCTTGAGGAGATTGGTAAGTTGAACAAGCATGGTTAGGTATTGGTAGATTTTTTTTTGGTAGAATTTGGTATGGTAGAATTTTTGCATGGGTAAAAACATGGCAGTTTAAATGAAAGTGGTGATAAATCTCCTGTGTAGTATAGGTATGGATTTTTAAAAGTAGTACGAATGTGCCATATATGATAGTCATAGAAATATATTCTAAAATTGTAAGGAAAACAATTTTGCATGCGTTTGCCCAATAAAGCGAACTTCTTCATGAATTATTTAAGAGATTATTAGAATTGACACACAACATTCCTTTAATATTTCCGACTATTACACTTACACACAATTACACAATAATTACTATTTCAATGAAAATACCTTTATAATACTTAAATTGAAAAAATATTTATTTCGTCAACTAACATGTATTACAGTTTCTTATGTAAATGTTTAAAGGTACAATTCTCAAAAATATAAATGCATTTTTAAAACATTTGGGCATGATAGTAAAAATAAACAATTAAAAACTAAAAACACTTACGAAGTTGCTTGTGAAGTCACACCGAATTTGAATAGTCTTAAAACATTAACATAGAATTACTAACCGTGTCGTAGAAATACCACTTATTTTCAGAAAACTAAACCTTAATAACCAGGTCAAAGTGGTGATTAAAAGTTAATCACTAGAGTAAAGTTCTTTATTAGTGTTAACTTACTGGCGGTGGGTCTCTTACAAAATTATTCCTTTCGTTTTTCCCTTTTGAAACATGCCTTTTAGTAAAAAATACCCCCTTTAAATTTAGCCAACCTTACAAGCTCTCTAGCTTTAGAAGCCTTCTTCTGGAACTTGTAATAATAAAATCTTAATCCCCAACACAAAGTGGTGATTATCTAAAATACAATCTTTTGAAAAGACTGTCTATGGAGTTTCTTGCCGGTTCTTCTCCATGAGACATGCAACTAGATTGACGTTTCGAAAGAGCTTTCATAGGCCTATATGAAATAAAAAAAACTGACTTCGACTTTGACGCAGTGGTGATGATTCACAGGTGACTTCGTGAGCGCTCCGTCTCGCAGACCGCGGGCCCGAGGTCTGTGTGAGAATGGGTCGATGTAGTGCATCTCTTTATCTGCATCTCTCTATCTCACACCTTACTTATTTTATTATAAAATTCTAGAATTTATTGACATTTTTCCTTAGGAAAAATTCGCATGAAAAATTTAGTAGGGTGATTGGAAAAAAAATAAAAAATATATATTTCATTTCGTCTTCTAGGCCGTAATATTTCCAGTAACCCTAATTTTTTACAATATTTATTTTTTATACAGTTTATTATCTTTTTTCTTTTATTATCTTTCGTAGATCGGATGCACGGTTTTCGCTTTATAAGATATTTTAATTTTAATATTTATTTTACAAAAATTACACAGTACAAAATATTTTTATGCGTTATTACACCAAGTAGAAATTGGCGTATAATATTGGCACAGATTGGTAGATCAATTAGAAATTACACTTATTTACGTATGTCTGATTATTTTGATATCTAATTAACTGTTCTTACAAGTTTCCAAAATAAACTCAAAGTGTAATAAATAATCAGCCGTACGTAAAGTCCTAAATTTTAAATTAGAACTGAAATTAGTAATTTTAAGTATTCGGTTTTTAAAAGCTGGCAAGCATACGTATAATTTTTTAAGTCTTAAAAATTTGCGAGCTTTTAAAAATACTTTTTACACTATTAAGCAGTACGCTGACCATAATATGTGAGACAACTTTGTAATGAGCAATTCAAGTCCAAAGCAATGCATCGTTTCTTTAAAAGATCTTTGAAGTAACGAAATACTGAGCACATTGAAGTTACACATGCACATACAAAGACAATGTTCATGTACATTTACGTACAGAAGTGCACGGTTCATCCACTTTCATGAGATAAAATATCTAAATCACATATGGCCTTAAAAAGGTACTTTACAAAGTTGTCAACACCCTGGTCGGACTACAAACCCGAAAAAAACAGAGGCATGAGGTATCCCCCAATGTTGTAGGTACAGGCGCTTTCGGCGTAGTCCACCGTTGCCGCGAGAGGGCCACAGGCAACTACTTCGCAGCCAAGTTCATACCCGTAGCTGGGGCCATGGAGAAGGAACTCATCAAGAAGGAAATTGATATCATGAATCAACTGCATCATAGGAAATTGATTAATTTGCATGATGCCTTTGAAGATGATGATGAGATGGTCCTTATTTTCGAGTTGTGAGTATTTTTTTTGTCACTATAGAGGTAGTATCATTAGTACTAATTTGACAACATATTATATGCAATGCTCTGAACTAATGTTGTCATAACTTACCTATTGCATTCAGTTGATATTTGTGAATGGTTGCAAAGGCCATAAAACTATTTTTTTTCACTACACTAAAGAAAAAAGTTAAAAACCAAAATAATACAAAATGCTGAATGACTTTGCCTGAATTTTGAAAAAAGAACAAACTATTATTAAAACTTCAAATAGATTAATATATCGATACTTAACTCAAAAGTTTCCAATCTATGCCTTTAGCATTGCCTAATTTAGAGGAAAACTTAACTATTCTTCAAAACCTTTATCGATTTACATAATCGATAATTAATCGATACCTTTTTCTCCTAGCCTATCCGGAGGCGAGTTATTCGAGCGCATCACAGAGCCCGGCTACAACATGTCGGAAGCCGAAGCCGCTCACTACATGCGACAGATCTGCGAAGGAGTCAGACATATGCACGAACAGAACATCATACATCTCGACCTGAAGCCCGAGAACGTTATGTGCCAGACTAGGACTGGTACTGATGTTAAGGTAAGGAATATTGTATAAATTAATTACCTACTAGATGTTTCCCCGTGGTTTCTTCCTCATCCCCTGAGAAGAACTTGCATGTACCCGGATGAAATATAGCGTATATGTTACTTGGGGATAGTTTAGTTTACCAACAGTGAAATTAATTTTATTAGTATAGTCAGCTTCAAGATTTGACAAATTCATATATATATAACACAGATAAAAAAACGATAAAAAAAATGCGTTTAAAAAGTCGCATTCTACACACTATCTCACTTTTAGGCAAGAAATCTGGTCGAAGATGAATTTATTATACTTGCCAAAAAGTATTTTCGTATAAATATTATAAATCATATAACAGCCTACCGTTAGCCTACTAGTGCCAATTGTGGACTCTAAGGGACAGCAAGTGCACTGTTCACGGGACACAAATCACAAAATGTATCGACGTTTCTTTAGCAATTAAGAAAGAAGATTAATTGATGTTTTATTCTCCCTAAAGTTGCAAGCTGTTAATTGACTCCGAATCCCAAAACAACCTCATATGTTCCAAAACATTCACTTTTATTTCTCCCCACAGATCATCGACTTCGGCCTAGCAACAAAACTGGACCCGAACGAAGTGGTCAAGATCTCGACCGGCACGGCCGAGTTCGCGGCGCCTGAGATTGTAGAACGCGAACCCGTCGGCTTCTACACTGACATGTGGGCCGTCGGTGTGCTGTCTTATGTGCTGTGAGTATTTACTATTAGATATAGTTTTAAATTAAAAAACTAGACCCGAACGAGGTAGTCAAGATCTCGACCGGCACGGCCGAGTTCGCGGCGCCTGAGATCGTGGAACGCGAACCTGTTGGATTCTACACTGACATGTGGGCCGTCGGTGTGCTGTCTTATGTGCTGTGAGTATTTACTATTAGATATAGTTTTAAATTAAAAAACTAGACCCGAACGAAGTGGTCAAGATCTCGACCGGCACGGCCGAGTTCGCGGCGCCTGAGATCGTGGAACGCGAACCTGTTGGATTCTATACTGACATGTGGGCCGTCGGTGTGCTGTCTTATGTGCTGTGAGTATTTACTATTAGATATAGTTTTAAATTAAAAAACTAGACCCGAACGAAGTGGTCGAGATCTCGACCGGCACGGCCGAGTTCGCGGCGCCTGAGATCGTTTAACGCGAACCTGTTGGCTTCTATACCGACATGTGGGCCGTGGGAGTGCTGTCTTATGTGCTGTGAGTATAGGTATTTCTTGACATATATTCAGTATATTATGCTGCATTGAGAGCACTGTTATGGATCATTTCCCTGATTCGCGATAATTCTAAAAATTGGTAAAGATTCTTGATAAAGAGGCATTTTTTTCAGCAAAAATAAAATTGCATAGCTAAAATCATACAAATAATGTCAACGTCAAAGGCAAACGAGCTTTTGTTCGGTTGTAGGTAAAGCTCTGTTTGTCATAATTTAATCTACTGCAATATAGAAATAAGAACATAACTTCCAAAAATCTTGTCTGCCATGACTAAAAACCCAAACCGTTCTTTAAGGCATTACAATCATTGAAAATGAATCACTGCAATTTTTCAGCTTCGGTCAGCAGAAAAAAAATTAAATTGACAACCTAATCGCGTTCAAGAGCAGGCAAAGGACAATGCCAGGGTGTGGGCTCAAAGTTTGCCCAGCAGTGGGAGTAGTTCCAGGGGGTTCCATAGTGCACTTTGAACACGTAATGCAAATATTTTTGAAATCGCTCCCTGGAGTCCCGAGGAAAACCGGTTCAAATATTCCACATGAACAGTCGCTTTACAAAGCTTGAGCCATTTGTCCAGTAGTGGGAGTGGTCAAAACAGGTTCTTGACTTCACTCTTAACACGAAATTAAAATATTTTTGAAATCGGTCCCAGGGGTCCCGAGGAAAACCGGTTCAAATGTTCTCCATAGTTAGTCACTTAACAAAGCTTGAGCCATTTGTCCAGTAGTGGGAGTGGTCAAAACAGGTTCTTGACTTCACTCTTAACACGAAATTAAAATATTTTTGAAATCGGTCCCAGGGGTCCCGAGGAAAACCGGTTCAAATGTTCTCCATAGTTAGTCACTTAAAAAAGCCTGAGCCATTTGCCCAGTCGTGAAAGTGGTCGAAATATGTTCTTTACTGCACTGTTAACACGAAATCCAAATATTTTGGAAATCGGTCCCAGAGGTCCCGAGAAAAACCGGTTCTAATGTCAAACTCGAACAGTCACTTTATAAAGCTTAAGCCATTTGCCCAGTAGTGGGAATGGATAGAATAGGTTCTTTACTTCACTGTTAATACGAAATCCAAATATTTTAGAAATCGGTCCCAGAGGTCCCGAGAAAAACCGGTTCTAATGTTCTCCTTAGATAGTCACTTAAAAAAGTCTTTGGCATTTGTCCAGTAGTGGGAGTGGTCAAAATAGGTTCTTTGCTTCACTCTTAACATGAAATTAAAATATTTTTGAAATCGGTCACAGGGGTCCCGAGGAAAACCGGTTTAAATGTTCCTCGTGAACAGTCTGTTTACAAAGCCTGTGCCATTTGTCCAGTAGTGGGAGTGGTTGGAATAGGTTCTTTAATTCACTCTTAACAAGAAATCAAAATATTTTTGAAATCGGTCCCAGGGGTCCCAATTAAAACCGGTTCAAATGTTCTTCTTAGATAGTTACTTTACAAAGTCTTACGCATTTGCCCATTAGTGGGAGTGGTCAAAATAAATTCTTTATTTCACTCTTAAACGAAATTAAAATATTTTTGGAATCGCACCCTGGGGTCCCGAGGAAAACGGTTTAAATGTTTTCCATAGCTAATCACTTTACAAAGTCTTAGGCATTTGCCCAGTAGTGGGAGTTGTCAAAATAGGTTATTTACTTCACTCTTAATACGAAACCCAAATACTTTTGAAATCGGTCCCAGGGGTCCGGCGAAATTAACCTGACAAGACTTTTCTTCCAATTAGGTCTCATACATACATTGTCAATCTCAACGCTCAGTATGTGGCGGTCTATCCAGTAGTGGAAAATGTTGGAATGGGTTATTTTTTTTACTTACTGTGATTTTTAAATAAATCCTAAAAGCATTGGATTCTAATAAGAACTGACCCTGATTTCTCGAAAAGCAATGGCAATTACCGCAGTACAAAATCTAGAAGATCAAGACTCCTGCGCTATGAGCTATCTACTAGAAAAATCTTATCAAGACGAATAAAATAAGCTCAAACACGAGATAGTTAGTAGATACCGTTGAGGAGTTCCCTAGTCTCTCTGTCGCCTTCATCGTCAGGTCAGATCTTAACCTCCACTGTTTTATGGTGTCGGAGACATTTACCCAAATGACAAGGTTTTACTTGATATGTGCCTACAATTTTTGAGAGTTGCACCCGATATTTTAGGGTTTCCATC
The DNA here is from genome assembly GCA_033682625.1 of Helicoverpa zea x Helicoverpa armigera. Lineage (NCBI taxonomy): Eukaryota > Metazoa > Arthropoda > Insecta > Lepidoptera > Noctuidae > Helicoverpa > Helicoverpa zea x Helicoverpa armigera. The sequence goes on from JAWIIS010000017.1 coordinate 2,752,117, forward strand.
ATCAGACCCTGGACCGGATGATAAAGGAACCATTTGGGAAGTAAGCCCTTTGGAAAATGAAATAATTGTTTAAATCGTTTGGTAATCGGCGGAGTTATGCTCGTACAAACGTAAAAAGAATATAAACGAACTGAGAACCTCCTCCAGTTTTGGAAGTTGGTTAAAAAAAAGTTGTCGTATACAACCCCTCGTGTTTGTCAATTAATATAATTAATTTCAATTAAGGTAATAAAAGTGGAATATTAAGAGTTCGTAAGTATATTTTTCGTAAGATTGAATAAGAGTCAAACCAGTTTTTCTCAGGACTCCTGGGATAGATTTCGAAATATTTCGGTCTGGGACCTATTATAAGCCTATGGAACATAATACACTATGCAATTACTGTGGGCAACTCTTGAGCCCAACTTCCATACAAAGAATAGCATTGTCCTTTTTAGTTATTTAATACGCACCAAAAATAATAAAAAAAACATCCATTTATTCTATATTTTCTAAAATAACCTTTTCCCCAACAGTCTCTCCGGCCTATCACCGTTCGCGGGTAACAACGACATCGAAACCCTGAAGAATGTCAAGGCTTGCGACTGGGAGTTCGACGAGGAAGCTTTCCAGCACGTCTCTGATGATGCCAAGGACTTCATCAGGAGGCTGCTCGTTAAGAACAAGGAGTAAGTAGAGCTAACTTCAGTTTTTACTGTCCCCGGTTTTACCAATGTCCTTAGGGAACTATTTCAGTCAGGGCTGCGGGATCGTTAGAAAGAAATACCGCTCTGTCCAGTGCATTACATAAATGGGTCCAGAAGAAATAAAAATGGGTTTTTGGTGGTTTGGTGTCTGAATCCCGGTCATATAGAAGTTTATATGATATCTACTCCAATATAATGTTATATTTCTGCCAATTTTCACCAAAATCCGTTCATTATTATAGTGTGAAAGAGACATCAAAACTTTGTATAATGTTAGTGTGATCTAACAACACGGTTGATATAGCGCGACCGTGCCTGTTTCCGCGCCCGCGAATCAATGTATGTTGAACTAAGATAGGTAAAGACATGAGTTTGATCCCTATAACACACTATAGAGCCCATTCAAGACAGCTTGATCGTGACCTATACTAATACAAAATGTGTGTTTCTTGTACAGGAAGCGTATGACGGCTCACGAGTGCCTGATGCACAAGTGGCTGGCGGGCGACGCGGCCGCCGCGCGCACCGCGCACATCGACGCGCGCCGCTACGAGGCGCTGCGAGACCGACTGCGCAAACAGTACGAGGTATGTCATCAGCATCATTTGACGACCTCGATGGCGCAATGGTCACCATGCCGGACTGCCGAACCTGAGGTCCCGGGTTCGATTCCCGGTTCGGTCGACATTTGTGTGATGAGCATGTTTGTTGGCCGTGGTCTGGTTGTTACAATATGTATTTATCAATATGTATATATGTAGCTATATGTAGTTTATCAGTTGTGTTAGCACCCATAACACAAGTTAATTAATAACTTACCATGGGGCTAACCGACCGTGTGTGAAAATGTGTCCAGACATTATTTATTATTATTTATCATCATCATCTCAGCCATAGGACGTCCACTGCTGAACATAGGCCTCCCCCTTAGATCTCCACAGATGCCTGTAGGAGACCTATGTGCACGCAGACAAACACACGTGTATATCCGTCTACCCATATGTGTGAAAAAAGCCATCTTACACTCTGACGACATCAATATTCTCTCTGTTTAAGTAGAAACCTATATTGAGCGAAAATTTGGAATCCTTCTATTTGTTCAATTTATGTTTCGTTCTTCCGTAGAAGACTGTATTGAAAAACCTGGAACTTGATTTTAAAACTAATTGTAGCAATTTTTGTAAAAATAATATTTTAACGTCAAAAGCAATCCAAATGTGAAAATATTTATTTTATTATATGAATACATAGCAACTTTTTAATCACATTCCCCAAGGTTATCTGCATCAAAACATATTTACTTACCGATACCCCTACAACTACTGACCCTACATAAATAAAACCTTGTTTTCTTTACACAGAACTGGTCATCATTCAAACTGCCGATCGGCAGGCTGAGCGAGTACAGCTCTCTGCGCAAACTGCTCATCGAGAAGTGGAAGATATACGACGGACAGTTCGGTAAGATAAACATATATTTACTTTGTACTTTCTGGTATACATAACTATCTATGTAGGAAAATTACGAATTATGTGGTCTCGGTTTACCTAATATCTGCTAGCATTCAAGCAAATGCTAGATATTTTCTAGGTGACACATCTTCCAAAATGTTTATTTATTTTTACACTGTCAGCAATACATAAATATATAAAAAACCTTGAATTCTTCAATTTAATGAGACATATAAAAAATGATATGAAATTCAACTTGTACATTGAATATATTTTTTTAAGAATACTTGTAGTCATCTATAATTTCCTATATTTGAAACAAAACTATATTTTGTAATTTGCTTTCCGTCACTCAGACCGTCGCCAAGCAGCACCTCGGTTCGTCATCAAACCACAATCGGCGTTCTGCTACGAAGGACAGTCGGTGAAGCTGTACTGCCGCATCATCGCCTGCGCCACGCCCACAGTCACCTGGTCCAGGAACAACCACGAGCTGCGACAGTCCGTCAAGTTCATGAAGAGGTAAATGTTTAGTTCGTCACTAAAATGGCTCAGTTCGTCACTAAACAGCACTAGGTTGGTCATTACATAGCCTTGGGTTCGTCATCAAATAGCCTTGGGTTCGTCATCAAATAGCCTTGGGTTCGTCACTAAACGGTCTCGGTTCATCATCAAGCCACAATCGGCGTTCTGCTACGAAGGGCAGTCGGTGAAGCTGTACTGCCGCATCATCGCCTGCGCCACGCCCACAGTCACCTGGTCCAGGAACAACCACGAGCTGCGACAGTCCGTCAAGTTCATGAAGAGGTAAATGTTTAGTTCGTCACTAAAATGGCTCAGTTCGTCACTAAACAGCACTAGGTTGGTCATTACATAGCCTTGGGTTCGTCATCAAATAGCCTTGGGTTCGTCATCAAATAGCCTTGGGTTCGTCACTAAACGGTCTCGGTTCGTCATCAAGCCACAATCGGCGTTCTGCTACGAAGGGCAGTCGGTGAAGCTGTACTGCCGCATCATCGCCTGCGCCACGCCCACAGTCACCTGGTCCAGGAACAACCACGAGCTGCGACAGTCCGTCAAGTTCATGAAGAGGTAAATGTTTAGTTCGTCACTAAAATGGCTCAGTTCGTCACTAAACAGCACTAGGTTGGTCATTACATAGCCTTGGGTTCGTCATCAAATAGCTTTGGGTTCGTCATCAAATAGCCTTGGGTTCGTCATCAAATAGCCTTGGGTTCGTCACTAAACGGTCTCGGTTCGTCATCAAACCACAATCGGCGTTCTGCTACGAAGGGCAGTCGGTGAAGCTGTACTGCCGCATCATCGCCTGCGCCACGCCCACAGTCACCTGGTCCAGGAACAACCACGAGCTGCGACAGTCCGTCAAATTCATGAAGAGGTAAATGTTTAGTTCGTCACTAAAATGGGTCGGTTCGTCATCAAATAGCCTTGGGTTCGTCATCAAATAGCCTTGGGTTCGTCATCAAATAGCCTTGGGTTCGTCACTAAATAGCCTTGGGTTCGTCACTAAACGGTCTCGGTTCGTCATCAAACCACAATCGGCGTTCTGCTACGAAGGGCAGTCGGTGAAGCTGTACTGCCGCATCATCGCCTGCGCCACGCCCACAGTCACCTGGTCCAGGAACAACCACGAGCTGCGACAGTCCGTCAAGTTCATGAAGAGGTAAATGTTTAGTTCGTCACTAAATAGTGCTGGTTCGTCATCAAATAGCCTTGGGTTCGTCATCAAATAGCCTTGGGTTCGTCATAAACAGTGTCTTGGTTCGTCACTAAACGGTCTCGGTTCGTCATCAAACCACAATCGGCGTTCTGCTACGAAGGGCAGTCGGTGAAGCTGTACTGCCGCATCATCGCCTGCGCCACGCCCACAGTCACCTGGTCCAGGAACAACCACGAGCTGCGACAGTCCGTCAAGTTCATGAAGAGGTAAATGTTTAGTTCGTCACTAAATAGTGCTGGTTCGTCATCAAATAGCCTTGGGTTCGTCATCAAATAGCCTTGGGTTCGTCATCAAATAGCTTTGGGTTCGTCATCAAATAGCCTTGGGTTCGTCATCAAATATCCTTGGGTTCGTCATCAAATAGCCTTGGGTTCGTCATCAAACCACAATCGGCGTTCTGCTACGAAGGGCAGTCGGTGAAGCTGTACTGCCGCATCATCGCCTGCGCCACGCCCACAGTCACCTGGTCCAGGAACAACCACGAGCTGCGACAGTCCGTCAAGTTCATGAAGAGGTAAATGTTTCGTTCGTCACTAAAGTGTGTTAGGTTCGTCATCAAATAGCCTTGGGTTCGTCATCAAATAGCCTTGGATTCGTCATCAAATAGCCTTGGGTTCGTCATCAAACCACAATCGGCGTTCTGCTACGAAGGGCAGTCGGTGAAGCTTTACTGCCGCATCATCGCCTGCGCCACGCCCACAGTCACCTGGTCCAGGAACAACCACGAGCTGCGACAGTCCGTCAAGTTCATGAAGAGGTAAATGTGTAGTTCGTCACTAAATAGTGTTGGTTCGTCATCAAATAGCCTTGGGTTCGTCATGAAACAGCCTTGTATTAGTGATCAAGTAGTCTTGGGTTCGTCATCAACTAGCCTCGGGTTCGTCATCAAACGGTCTGGGTTCGTCATCAAAACACAATCGGCGTTCTGCTACGAAGGACAGTCGGTGAAGCTGTACTGCCGCATCATCGCCTGCGCCACGCCCACAGTCACCTGGTCCAGGAACAACCACGAGCTGCGACAGTCCGTCAAGTTCATGAAGAGGTAAATGTTTAGTTCCTCACTAAAATGCCTCAGTTCGTCACTAAACAGCACTAGGTTGGTCATTACATAGCCTTGGGTTTGTCATCAAATAGCCTTGGGTTCGTCATCAAAAGCCTTGGGTTCGTCATCAAATAGCCTTGGATTCGTCATCAACTAGCCTTGGGTTCGTCATCAATTAGCCTTGGGTTCGTCACTAAACGGTCTCGATTCGTCATCAAACCACAATCGGCGTTCTGCTACGAAGGGCAGTCGGTGAAGCTGTACTGCCGCATCATCGCCTGCGCCACGCCCACAGTCACCTGGTCCAGGAACAACCACGAGCTGCGACAGTCCGTCAAGTTCATGAAGAGGTAAATGTTTCAGTTCGTCACTATAATGGGTTGGTTCGTCATCAGACTGTGTTTTGGTTCGTCATCAAACGATCTCGGTTCGTCATGAAACCGGGTCTTGGTTCTTTATCATCAGATTTCATGGTCATCAGATCATCATCGTCTGCAGCCGTGATCTTATCAGTCGTTTTTCTAATTTCTTTTTTTAGATAGCAGTTAATATTTTAGAGCTTTTTAGAAAATAAAAATAAACATTTACTAATTTTTATCAAGCCAAAATAAAGAGCAATAAACATATATTAACAGTTGTCAAATGTTTTGGATACCCGTTGCAGTGACTTCTTCGTATCTACAGATTTTAGTGTAAAACCGAACGAATTCACATAAAAAATTATCTGTTTTTCAAATATTGCTTGGTATTATGTACTAGAAATATATAAATAAAAAATGTAAACTTCTATTTTGAGGACTTCTTCTTAGGAAGTCTGTTAATAAAAACACTAAATTACCAGTATATTAACTTTTTTCGTCTTTTCTGTAGGTACGCGGGCGACGACTACTACTTCATAATCAACCGCGCGAAACTCGAAGACCGCGGCGAGTACATCATCAGGGCTGAGAACCATTACGGCTTCAGGGAAGAGGTCGTCTTCCTGAATGTACAACGTGAGTATTTTTACTAAATCATCATCATCTCAGCCATAGGACGTCCACTGCTGAAAATAGGCCTCCCCTTAGATCTCCACAGATACCGGTTTATGTAACAGCTGGGACAGGTATATTGTGTGTGTCTAGGTGTTTGTAAATGAAAACAGAACTGTTTACAGTTAATTAACAGCACAGTCTAAGGTTCACTAAAAATTATATTATGGTATGGCCTAGACACAGATCTAAATGTTGTTGTTCCCATTTGTTAATAAATAGGGATGAAAGTTACATCAAGAAATAAGACAGGAATAACTACACATTTTAATCAGTTTAAACTTGTTTTAACTTTATTCCATGTTTATTAATGTGGGGGATACTTTTTATCAAGTTAATTGAATTGTATGTGGTTTCGCAATATGTCTCAATTTCAATCTCAATCTAACAAATTCTGAAACGACAAATAAATAGGCCAATATACCAAAATAAATCGACAAACAATTACAAAATAACATCTAGGTACAACAAAATACCTGTTCCAATATCAGAGAGTATTTTCGTCCTACCATCCTTCACAAACATTTTACACTCGCGGCCAATTAACCAGTCATACCGTCGCAATTACAATTTAATTGTTTGTCAGACAATAGTGTCAGAGTACATTCTGAGCTAAATATATTGCAACACCTTTAGTCTGTTGGCTACGACTAAATTAACCATTGGCTTCCTAACTACTGGGGAGTAACGATTGATTCAAAATATTGGGTCGGCTGCCCCGATTTAGTTGCAATATAGTGCTTTGATTTTTCGAGTGCTTTTTTTTTTGACAAAGTGATTTTTGTTGACGTTTAAGTTTGATTGTTAAAATTAATATTAAAACTAGAAGAAACGAAACTTTTAAGAAGGCAGGTTTAGGTTTTTAGTTCAGTGAATTCGTAATATTACCGAATGTTTTACACACTTCTAATTGTTCCATCTGTTCCTTTGCGTTCCGTGGCAGCTCTTTGGAACAATTCCGCGGCATTTCGATTTCGCAAACTTTCCAAGCATCTTCTTGCCCACAATTACATTACACAGTAGCTACAACTGTTAAAATCAAATTTGAACCTCCTTCTTTCTCCTCCAGCGGTACCGAAGGTCCAACGCCAGCACCTGCCGGAAGCCCCGCGCAGACGCGAAGCCCTTCCATACACATTCTGGCAGGAGTCGAGCGAGACGGCGCCAGCATTCACCTTCCAGCTGCGGCCTCGCGTCATGCAGGCGCGGGACACCTGCAAGCTGCTGTGCTGCCTCAGCGGCAAGCCCACGCCGACTGTCAAGTGGTGAGTGTCGTACACCTGCAGCTGCGGCCTCGCGTCATGCAGGCGCGGGACACCTGCAAGCTGCTGTGCTGCCTCAGCGGCAAGCCCACGCCGACTGTCAAGTGGTGAGTGTCGTACACCTGCAGCTGCGGCCTCGCGTCATGCAGGCGCGGGACACCTGCAAGCTGCTGTGCTGCCTCAGCGGCAAGCCCACGCCGACTGTCAAGTGGTGAGTGTCGTACACCTGCAGCTGCGGCCTCGCGTCATGCAGGCGCGGGACACCTGCAAGCTGCTGTGCTGCCTCAGCGGCAAGCCCACGCCGACTGTCAAGTGGTGAGTGTCGTACACCTGCAGCTGCGGCCTCGCGTCATGCAGGCGCGGGACACCTGCAAGCTGCTGTGCTGCCTCAGCGGCAAGCCCACGCCGACTGTCAAGTGGTGAGTGTCGTACACCTGCAGCTGCGGCCTCGCGTCATGCAGGCGCGGGACACCTGCAAGCTGCTGTGCTGCCTCAGCGGCAAGCCCACGCCGACTGTCAAGTGGTGAGTGTCGTACACCTGCAGCTGCGGCCTCGCGTCATGCAGGCGCGGGACACCTGCAAGCTGCTGTGCTGCCTCAGCGGCAAGCCCACGCCGACTGTCAAGTGGTGAGTGTCGTACACCTGCAGCTGCGGCCTCGCGTCATGCAGGCGCGGGACACCTGCAAGCTGCTGTGCTGCCTGAAAAGGTCAAGAAACTGTAAGGTTTCGATGCTCAAATCTTACCGAGACTTGTCCAATCTAAACTGGATATAGCTGAGTACTAGAGTTTTACGTGAAGCTGCCTATGTGAACTCCTCAATTCGGGCAACCATTGATAAAATTCGTTGTCAGACTTACCGGCTTCTGACTATTTTATAGGCCTGCCAAATAACGGGACCCACACTATAATGTGGATCTCGTTTTTTGGCATAGATGTTCACCCATCTATAGACCGGTCGAATCCGGCGTAGCTTGAATTTTTATCAGCCAAAATATGCCTTAGCCACGAACCACACTAAACCCCCATTTTTCCCCCACAGGTACAAAGACAAACGCGAGCTTTCAAAATACGACTACGCGATGACTCACTCAGATGGAGTGGTCACCATGGAGATCATAGATTGTCGGCCGGAGGACAGTGGGAAGTACACCTGTATCGCTACCAATGTGCACGGTACCGATGAGACTTCGTGTGTTGTTATTGTTGAAGGTATGTAGAAATGTCTGTATAGAGTTGTATAAAACTTGCCTTATATTACATTAAGGCTCTAGTTGCCTGAAATAAAAGAATAAATTATTTCTGTACCTACAGGGTGATCTGAAAATATAATGTGCACTACCTATCTGTAGGGAGATCTTTCGGAGGCCAGTTTTTATAAGTCAATTTAGAGCTTAAATCATTGCCAAGTCTATTTCAGAAAAAAATAAGAGTAAACTTAGCGAAATGGGCATTCTTTTTAACCCAGCACCGTGGAACGAGAAATAACAGAATGTAAAGAATTTGTCACTGATATTTTTTACGAGCATTTTTGTAAAATCTTGCAACAACGCAACTGCATATGCAAATTTTCTATCCAGCGGTGGTTCTTACACATGTATAGTTAGTCATCATAATATGGCCACATCTACATGTCATGTAAATCTAAAACAATCTTAACTCTCCAGGCGAAGTAACATCACCTGAGCAAGCGCAGATGATCCACAACTTCCTGCACTCGGGAGACCGCCGCTATATTGAGAAGCCTCTCAAACCGGCGCCGCCACCGATTATAACTAAGACTAAGGTAAGATTACTATACTATATTGTATAATCATGTATAATATTGTATATGATGTAAAACAGATAAAGAAATGAAAGTAAAGTCAGAGAAAATTGGGATACAATCACAATCTTTTTGTTGATGAAAATTGGTTGAGGTATTGCCGTAGAAAAATTTGGCAATTACTCAGACATTTTCATTCCGATAAAAATATAAATCTGCAATTTTCCTAAGAATGTACCAAACCAAGTTTATGAGGGTGTATTTAAGACATATTTTTGATACAGTATTAACCTGGCATTATAAAACCAACAGATTGTTAACGTTATCGCTTATATATAATGTAAATATATAATATAGAAGTGTCAGCTTCTACTTACAACATTTATATAACAACTCTACATCACCTATCACATAATCTCAAAAGCTTATACTAATACATTTTATATTACTATTTTTAGCGCCGAAGGCCCCAAAATGTAAAAAGTGAAAAAGAAGTAGAGGAGGTAAACAAAATATGCAAAAAAGCCATAAAAAACATTCCAAGTATCAAAACCATGTTTTCACTTGCGAAATTGAATGTGGATTTTCATCGGTTATTTCAATATATCTCTCAAATCTTCATGAAATATGTATACGAGCATGATTGTGTGAAATCGTATTATTATCGACTCTACACTGAATCCGCTGTGTCAATGATTCTTTTCTGTTTTTTATCAAATGTTTTTCAGCATTACACAACTACATGAGAACATATTTTCATCTTTAAGTTCCCATTTTGGATTTGGGAAACTGTTCCATCTTTCAGTATAACATTATTGAACACATTGACAAAGCACTGAAAATAAACGCTTCAAAAGTAAAATAAAAGCTAAAAATATTTTCTGCAGTATCTTGATCCTTTTATAAAAAGGCAACAATGGAATAAAAACTGCAAACATCTACTGCAGTAACATGGTCCTATGTTATAAGACGACGTTAACCAAATGATACTGATTCTTACATACTTGTAACTGCGCTTCACATTTATTTACATCACAGTAACATGACCTAGTATTGGACAAGATACTTAACATAGGAACGCATTGGAGCAGTTAAGATTGACCAAAGCCATGCATTTTAAAAACAAAACCAAAACATGAAACGCAAAACATACATAACATAGCATGCAATCACACACCACCAGAAATTCTCTCAACACACTACCATACACAAAAACAAAATACCCAAAACCCTAAAATACCCCATACTAAACACACATTTCCTCTCTCTAGGTCACCATCGACCCGCCAGCGAAATCCGCGCCCAGACCAAAGTATTCCCCTCAGAGTTCTGTGGACGCCAGCAAGAAGAAATATGGCGGACTTGCGAGACTGGACTCTGATACCTCGTCTAGGTCCAGGAGTGCTACTAAGGAGCTTATATGTAAGTATACTAAATTCTTTATGTAATGGCGTCCAGGGCCAATTTCAGCCAGCTGCGCAGGACATATTATAGTGCACGAGCATTTGCACAGAAACAGGTGCACTCACTATTCCTTCACTCTCATACCTGATGGGACGGCAATCCGACACGACCGGAGAGAGATCAGGCGCAGGACCGAAATTTACGTGCTCTCCGATGCACGGGATTCTATATGTACTTGTAGGTGTGTTGATTGGGGTAGATATTTTGGGCAACAATGGTATAATAATATGCCGTCCAAGGCTAATTTTGGACACGGATGTTCTCATGAAAGGAGATCAGTAAACTGCGCAGGACATATTGTAGTGCATTTAAGCAAATGAGCAAACACAGGTGCACTTTCAATTACTTCACTCTTATAGAGTGTACTGTGTAAAGTTGACTTTAACTATGCAATAAGCGAAACTATTTGTGGATGTGTATTTCCCGCGGTTAACCCGTGTCCCGAGGGAACTTCTCCCCGCAGCTGGATAAAAAGCCTAACTTCTTTTTCGGGGTCTAGTCTTTAGACTCTGTTTATCCGTATGCCAAATGTCATTCACGAAACATTGGTGTCAGTCGCTACTCAAAACTGATTTTTAGGTATCAGCGAGTTAAGGAGATATGGGAAGGGAATAACAGGTCATATATGCATACGTTTTCAAAATTAACTTTTTCTGGGACTGTTTAATTAGACTTTTGTGTGAATTGTACTTACAATTCTTCCTTTTCCCCCTTAGTACCAGCATCAGACTCAACAATGTGCGGCCCCTCCTTCGCCCGCTCGCTGCCCGACGCGCTGGCCGCCAAGGACGGCGCCCCGCTGCTGCTGTCGGCTGCCGTGCGCGGCGACCCCGACCCGCGCGTGCAGTGGTACAAGGACGGCAAGCCGCTGCACTCCTCTGAGGTATTGTGCACCTTATTGTGTAGCTGTAAGGTTGATATCTGACGCTGCTGCTGTCGGCTGCCGTGCGCGGCGACCCCGACCCGCGCGTGCAGTGGTACAAGGACGGCAAGCCGCTGCACTCCTCTGAGGTATTGTGCACCTTATTGTGTAGCTGTAAGGTTGATATCTGACGCTGCTGCTGTCGGCTGCCGTGCGCGGCGACCCCGACCCGCGCGTGCAGTGGTACAAGGACGGCAAGCCGCTGCACTCCTCTGAGGTATTGTGCACCTTATTGTGTAGCTGTAAGGTTGATATCTGACGCTGCTGCTGTCGGCTGCCGTGCGCGGCGACCCCGACCCGCGCGTGCAGTGGTACAAGGACGGCAAGCCGCTGCACTCCTCTGAGGTATTGTGCACCTTATTGTGTAGCTGTAAGGTTGAAATTCCTCTGAAAAAATACAGACTGAAATGTGGTTGTTTTAGAATTTGATGCTCTTCATGTTAGGGACTAATGCTGCCTTTCGTATCATACGGTAGTCTCTACAAGCTTTAGTTTATTTTATATGACTTTAACACAAAATTTCCCCCTTTTGGGACAAAAAAAAAAACTACCTTGAAATTTAAAGGATAACTCCTTCAAGTCAGAGAAAATATTCAATACTATATTGGGACAAATTACTTAACTATATTATTATTATCCAGGTTGTCGACCTCAAATACAAGAACGGAGTAGCATCGCTGGCCATCAACGAGGTGTTCCCTGAAGATGAAGGCGTGTACTCGCTGAAGGCCATCAACAGCCAGGGAGAAGTGGAAACCAAGTGCAAAGTTACTGTTAAACGTATGTATCAACCTAAATCCTATATGTCTTCTATATAATCCTATACATGCATCTCCTATGTAATCCGATATATCTCCTATTATTTCCCATGTAAATCCTGTATATCTTATTTGATGTTGTTTTGTTCCGAAATATCATCACATTACCCTGTACTGTCGAAACCGTCCTGAATCCTCGACATTTAAAAATTCGAAAACATCAAATAGGAATCATGCAACTTAAAAAATTATGTACAAAACTACAGAATTGCTTCAATATCTCGGTCGGGCCAAAATCGCTTTTAGAGTTTCAGAAACTTTCACAAAGCAGCCCGGAGCCTAGAAGTAGACCTGTGTTATGAACATAAAATAGAAGGCTATTAGATATAGAAATAAAATATTAGATATCATCATCATCATCATCTCAGCCATAGGACGTCCACTGCCGAACATAGGCCTCCCCCTTAGATCTCCACAAATACCGGTTGGAGGCGACCTGCATCCAGCGTCTACCGGCAACCTTTATAAGGTCGTCTGTCCCTTGTTGGTGGACGTAAATATTAGATATAATACTGTAAAACTAACACCTAATTATTCTTACAGCAATGGAAAGCGCCGTGAGTGCGGCCGCTGTAAAGTTGGGCGACAAGCCTCCTAGAATAGTGGACCACGCGCAGTCACAGACCGTCACCGACGGAGATGCTGTCACGCTGTCTTGCAGGTAACATTATTAATATTATTGCCTATCAAAAATCCAAGACCGGCTTACTTGTCATCTTCTGAGGGAACTTCTTCCCGCATCCAGATGAAGTAATTTTTATTGATTAGTGTTATAAAAAGGGTAAAGCACATTCGGGCCACCTTCATTCAATCAGCCCATTTGGGCATACCTACATTTTATACATAAAAAGCAGCCTGTATGTTACTTTTATGTAGTACTTTGTTAGCTATACTTCTGCCAAGTTTCATCAAAATCCGTTCAGCCGTGAAAAAATAACAATTGACTATTTTATAATATTACTGTAATGAAATTTAGTTTTTCTAGAATGTTTTTGATTTTTAAGAGGTTTAGGTTGAGAACCTCTAACTGGGTATTCCTCTAACTGGAATATGGTTATTTTATAATATCGGAACAAAAATTTCTTCTTCTACAACATTAAATACTCTTCAACTTCCCAATAGAATCACAAACGCGGAACGCTTCGACGTGATCTGGCTGCACAACAACAAGGAGATCAAGCCCTCGAAGGACTTCCAGTACTCCAGCGAGGCCAACATACACAAACTGCACATCGCTGAAATATTCCCTGAGGACGCTGGTAAGTAAAAACCTTGAAATCGACTAAAAATAATCTTATTAGCTGTTCTCTGCAGTTTGAAATGGAACTAAGTACTTCAGGGACTTACAAAAGTCCTATGTCCTTTTTCAGGATTTAGACTATCTGTGTGCCGAATTTCATTTAAATCGGTTCAGTAGTTTTTTGTTGTGAAATCGTGACAGATACTTTCGCATTCGTAACATTAGCAGGAGTTGCTGGCGTTGAAAGGAATAAGTAACATCATTGAAATTAATCGATCAAAATTCTGTACTTAGTAGGTACATTCAAGATTTTGATGTTTTTTTAAACAGCGCTGTCTATATCAGACCCTAAGAACTAAGTAGCTCAAAAGACAACGAAATAAACAGGAACTCACGAGCTTAGCAGCGCCCTACGTGGTACAAAGACTAAGTGACAGAGGGCGTTGTTCTTCTACTTAGTTCAGTGTAACGACTGTAGGTGGCGCTGTTTGTGGTAAATATGGATAAGCTATTTCAACGTGTAGGTATTTAATATTTTACTTTTGGAAAAATCCGTATTCTTTGTATACTTTATTCCAATATACCGTAATAAGAATGAAAATGATGTATTTATACTTTACACAGATCATTTTCATTTGCTTAATTATAGGGGGAGTTAATCAATGTCTGAATTAAACGATTCGATTAAGATAAAATAGGCGAAAAAATCTTAATAGGCCAAATACCTGTGCTCATCTAGGAAAATCACTTATTTATACATCCCTCGCTATATTTTCTCAAATATTTTCATAATTACTAACCTACTTATTTCCCTATAAAGGCGTATACACATGCGAGGCGTTCAACGACGCCGGCGAGTCGTTCTCGTCGTGCAGCCTGGTGGTACAAGTGCCGGGCGAGGCGGCCACCGTGCCTCAGTACACCGCCTACCCTGCCTCCGCCACCGTGGTTAACGGTGAACCTGCTGTCTTCCATGCTGAGCTGGATAAGGTAAAAAAATATTATCATCTTCATTTAGGTTCATTAACATGTCAAACGCCAAGTTTGAAGTACCCAGAATAGTTTGTCTATTACGCCTGGGACCGATGGCGTTCAATGCCTTGATCGCAAATGGTTAATATAAAATACTGGCAGTATTTCGCGGTTTTACTGGCAACCAAGAGGAACTACTTACTTCATGTAGATAACTGAATAAAGCTGGCTTTTGTCATTCAAAAAGTATAACGTAGCTTTCTATTGATAAAAGAATTTACAAAAATTGATTCAGTAAAACCAAAAGATTACTCGAGAATAATTTGGCTCTTTAAAAAGGGTATGGAGTGAAAACATGCGCCTCACAGAAATTAAAAATCATACGCATTATCTTCCATTAAAAGTAAAATGATATAGGTACTTAGAAAAGTTTGTTATCCTAAACGTTAAAAATCGCAGTAGCTGTTGTAAAGGTTTTATTTAACAAGGATTCCATTTCCTAGTATTACAAAAACCTTAACAACTGCATAAACAATTGAATAGAATGTGTTAATAAGCTACAGTAGGTCAAAACGTGCTTACATTGTAACTGTGAACAAATGATCAGCACCATTCTCAGAACTAATGACATCAGATTGAGCGAACACTCTTAATTTATAATCATCATTACCCTTAATAAACATTATGCATATTTCGTACATTTCTACGAATTTACAATCACTGTTGATAGCGAGTTGATAGAGATTGATGTCTTCGTCTTTCTTCTGTATTTACTTTAGCTTCAGTTTAAAATATATCACATTTAAGGGCATAATGTTCAACGAAACATTTTACCCCCGCACTCGGAGACATTTATTGATTAGTTAAGTCATTCCTTAGTGACAGGTTCTCATAGAAATTCTGCACTAAGGAAATTCTGCTTATTATAATTATTATTATTTAAAAAAATCTGCTTAAGGAATCATTAAATGTCTCTAAGTGTGTCCATTAGACTTCTTTTATACAATTTATTAACCACCCCAAAAATAATCAGTATACTCTTAAATGTCATAATTATATCATAACTTTGAGGGTTTAGGTTATATGTACTTAACTAATCTTATTAACTTTTTCCACAGCCACCACTCCAGCTTCAGTGGCTGAAGGACGGCAAACCCATCGACGAAACCTCCGCCAGATATAAGTTCATGATGGAGGGTACCTCGAGGTACCGACTGGAGATCGTCAAGGGCAGCCCCGACGACGCCGGCCAGTACCAGGCCCGCGCCGTCGGCTCCAAGGGCGACGCCCTCGCAGCCTTCTATCTCAACGTCATCGACCACTAAACTAAGGACTGACCGGGAAACCACAGCGGACCCAAAACAAACCCCTGTGGCACACCCACACAATATCAAACACTCTCAAACTGGATGAAACGATATATTGAGTATGAGTAACGATTTTTTATACAATTCGGAGTCTAAGTGTGTAAAGCAGTTTTTTTTATAATTATAATAAATTATTTATTAATTAAACAGTTATGTTAAGTGTTACACCCTGTCGAATGCCTATGAGAAGACGCCTGGACGATCGAATCCTCGTACGCTCTCTAGTCACTGTTAACTTTTAAATGTTATTTATTTATTTGTCAACTATTATCCGTTGTTATTTTTTTGTTTATTTATCGTCCTGACCTAACAGATATGCAGCTTATTTAAAAAAAGCTTGAGTTTAATAAATGTTGGCATAGATTGTAGGCCAGGGTCGTGGGCCATGCCGCCGCCACCTCGGCGTGACCTGCCTCCCTCGCTCATCAAAATCTCTATAATTATTTTTATATAAATTTAACTGTATTATTTAATTGTACATAATTTAATTTATATCATGTGACCGCGTAATTTATGAATAAATATGTATACTTAAAAATAAATTTTGGTCTTTTATTTACTTAGGTATACACTACGAAATAGTCACAAACGAACATCTACATCAACATTCAGTACTTCCTCTACATTTGAAATCGGTTAAAAATAATATCAGAACTTTTGTGCGATGCCCTCAATCTGAAATATGACTTTCCAACATGAACACTGAAACCAACCATAATGAATTACAAAGATTTAAATAACCTCGCGCTCACTGTTCAACATTTTATAGCTATCCACCATTTTTTCTTACACACATCTAAATAAAATAGTAATTCCAATCTTACGGGCCGTCAAACGTGACGTAGCACAAAGTCGACGTATTCAAAACAAAATGTATTAAAATATGAAATACTTGGGAACACGGAGGAAGGAAATATAGTGGATATGCCATAAGGAAGGTAGGTCTACCGCCTTCTTGTAGGTCACGGTACCTAACGTACTAAATCTAACTAGGCGTTCGAGTTCGAACAATAAATAATAAGAATATACTTAGAAAGTACGTACAAACTTAGAAAAGTTGCATTGGTACTTGCCTGACCTGGAATCGAACCCACGTCCACATACTCGAGAGGTTGGTTCTTTACCTACTAGGCCACCACGACGCTGATTGGTGGTATTATTTTCAAAATAAAGGGCGGGTTTCATTAAAAGCGTGTAAAGGCGCATTTTGGCGCGCTACTTTCTTAGAAGATTTTCCGTTATAACATCTCCGCTAGTAATTTTATACTCCATGCTCGGGAACGAGTTACAAAAGTCCAAGTTTTTATTTTTATTGGAATCAGATCGAGGGAGTGACGAGGCAGTAAGTTTATATGAATCCTTTATTTCGTTTCTCTGTTATTGTTTTTATATTCTCGGGATTCTGATGATTGGTTTCGTATTTTTTAATGACAATGATTAAACGAAGCGAATTTTCATAGTCATGAGTTATTATTCAAGAACACGCATTATGTAGGTATCTGAATACACACAATAAAGAGTTACATATACAAAGTTGGCACAACTTATCAATATATGAATTCATACAATACACATTATTAAGACAGTTCAAAAATCGTCAATTATATAAAGTCTTGCACTGGTGGTATCATAGCCACTGTTAGGATCAACAGAAGAATAATAACAATATAAACCTTTTTACTGGGAAGGAATGAGCGGTAATCACCACTAATTTAAATAAACGTAAAAGTACCTTTACGTTTATTCTAATGGCTAATTCTAGGAATCTAGGTACCTAAAGATATATAGGTAAATAAAGTGATGGGCGTTTCCAATTACCCATTTATAAAAGTAGGTGTACAATCTCATTGGCGTAGAGAATATAGTAAATAGGTGTAGTAATCGCCCAGTATAATCCTTTGTTCTATTAAATACTTAAGACTTGGTAAACAATAGGAAAAAGCCTGCGAAATTATCCTCAATCCAATAATAGATACAATAGCTGTATGTATGTACATACTTAATTGTAACCAGTTGGTGAGTATTTGCGACCATATTACACAGACAATTACCGTTTGGGTATCAAAAAAGTTAGATGAAAAAATCCACCAAAATGCTGTTTTTAAATAAAGCAATAACAATTTAGGCATTCAACAAAAAAGAGCAACGCTACTCCTACAAATTCACAGTTTTTATTCAAATTCAATATACCGCCTACACAAGGCAGCCATTTCTATAAAACACGTGAAAACATTCATAAATACACCAATTAAAAATTGGTTACGTTTCCTCTTAACTAGATGCGTTCACTTTAACTTTTATATCTATCGTAGCGCCAGTAAAAATTAATAGTCGATAAAACGGTAGCCCAAGCTACAGGATACCACCATTAAACCATGATCAACGCCATTAGAACACGTAAAGAATTATAAAAAACGAACCAAAAAAAACAACATGGACGATGAAAAAGGATTGAGGAACAACCACGGAGGAAGGAAAGAGCAGAGATGCCGTAAGGCAGGTAGGTCAGGTGACTTCTTGTAGGTCAAATACTTACGGTGGGTGTGACCAAAAAAGCTCAGTTACGAGTGAACTAAGTATCCAGGCTATTTGAAACACTTAAACATTTTTGGTTTTTGAAAAAATAGGTGAATTCCAAAGAAGGCGTTTGAGGCGTTATTTTCAAAGTAATTTTACCAAAATTGCTTTGTATATTTAGCTAATTTTTATATTTAATAGCTTAATTTTGCAAATCTTATCGTAGGATATGGTCAATGCTCCTTTTGATAAATACCTAATATGAGATCCACATTATCCATATTCGCGAAAATAAATAAGTTTCGAGTTTTGAGGTCGGAGCTAGTAACATTCCTCGTTCCACTAACACCCGCATTTTGGCGACGCAACTTTCTTAAGAGATTTTACGTTATGACATCTCCGCTCATAATTTCATTCTCCATGTGAACAAAGAATATCATATCTCTATACCATATTTCAATATTTATCACTGGATCGTTCGTTTTCGAACAAAATTCGAAAAGGGTATGCTTTTGTGAACGCTTTTTTGCTTTAGACTGTTATTATAAATGACCGGTGCAGCTTGAAATCTGAACATTTCTGAATGTGTTACGCGGTTGATCGCTGGATTGGATCTGAGGAATGGAATTGCTATTCCAAATTGGAAGTTATTAATTGTTTGCATTTTATTTAATGTATTAGTGGGAACTGCTTTACTGTATAAAGAAAGATAGTTATAAGAAAGGTAGACTTTAATATTAGGTGCACAAATACATTTGACCTAAGATGTAATTAAAGTAGATGACTTATTAGGTAGGTACATACGAAAAAATAAGTCTTAGATTGCTTACCTACTATATTTAATTTTTGCTTAATGCAATTTATGGTAGGTAATCTACGAATAATGGATATTGACTTCATAAAGATTTTCATGTTATTATAGTTAATTATCGTCGAAAAAAATGCTGATAGATAATAATATGTATTGTATATTATATTAAATAATGTTTCTATTCTAGTAATTAATGTCATTTACTATTACCAACACCAAAGCTAACTCATAAGTATGAAGTTAACAAATTACCTATAAACTCAAATCCTTCAACCAAAAACGTAATTACAAAAAAACTTTGCATCATTTACAAAAGTATTATACAAATATTATTTACGATCTCAGTACACGGGTAATTAATATAATGGCCACGACATATTTTATTACTTACTTCGTCCGGTAATCGAACCCGGTGCCGCAACAAAAAGTCCGAACCGTGGTATCTTCTTTGTGAGTTTTAACTCATTTTTGTAAGTTCAAATCATTTCTTGGTGTTAGGGTTCCTTGGGGTTAATTGTGCGAAAAAATATTGTTTGTTTGTTTTATTTATTACTGAAGTAGGTAGTTTTATTTTACCGTAGTTTTTTTATTATATTTAACTACTTTGGTATCTACATACTACTATTCATTAATATATGGTACGAAATTTAAATAAACCTGTATCAGAAATAAATACTTAAATATACCAACTAACTAAATTAAACGTAGGTGAATTATTTACCAATGAATTTTATGATCGCTTCGCAAGAATCAAATAAACTTTAACCAGCCGCTTAATCAAACTTATTGCAAGCAATTCAAAATTGAAAATGACACCCCAACATATTTATTTCACACAAACATCACATGTGAACCAATAACATACGTATATTTAATTAATATCCAACAATTTGCCATACATTGCTTCGTTACGGTAGCTACTAACTACATATATCTCTTACTAGCGGCTTTCCCGCGGTTTCACCCGCGTCCTGTGGAAACTATTGATCGTAGATACCGGAATAAAATATAGCCTATGTTACTCAGGAACAGTGTAGCTTTCCAACAGTGAAAGAATTTTTCAAATCGGTTCGGTACTTTCGGAGCCTTTGAAGTACAAACAAACAGACAAACAAAAAAAAATGTTTGCTCTTTATTATTTTATATAGTATAGATGATCTGAGTGTCATTACTAAAACAGTAACAAAATAGTGTGACACTAATAGCCTTAATGGTTATAAAAATCAATTAGATACGGAACCGTCGCGGCGGGCACGGCGCACGCGCACGCCCGCGGTTTTCCATATCTTATTTGATTCTCGGACTGAGAATAAAGAATACGTGGAGACGAGTGCTTTTTCGTTTTTTAAGTTAATTTTTTTGTGATTTTCGTTTATGTCAGTTTAGATTTCTGTTTTTTGAGACGTGAGGCTTTTTGCTTCATTTTACGTTAAATAAATCAATTTAGTTTGTGTTTTAATAAATTAATATACTTTTCAAGGCAACATTTTTATTTGGTTTCTCTTTTGAATAACTGACAAATGTCAACTTTCTTCTGCAAAAAATATATTTTATAAATTAACATGGTTTGACATATTTTTCTATTTGAATTATATTTGATCAATATTAATAGTATGACACGATTTGACTTACGAAATATCGACATAGGTACATTGAGTAAAGTGTATAAATAAAGTGTATTCTAAGTCAGTAGTAAGCAATTTCTGACTACCAAAACAAACCAACATACAAAATTATACAACCAAAAAAAAAAGACCTCAAAAATCTTTAGTCCTTAACCACTCCACAGTATTCCGTGTGGTTGCACTTACAATAGTTTATTACGTCGTCGGCGCGTCGTTTATTTGCGCGATCGGCTCGTACTGATTTAAAACGCATGTGTCTTCGGTTCGATTCCCCGGCCGTGATCGTACAACTGGGAACAGCGACCGTTGTGTGATGGTTGCTTTAAAATTGCTGGTTTTATAAGTTGCAAAGATGATTCTGGTATACAGAACAGATTATGTAAGGAAGTTTTTAATACTATTAAAGGAAAATAAGATGCAATCAATCAAAATGAGCTCAGCTTACCTATGCCTGGTATAAACACTTAACTACATCCGTAATTAGATCTTATCAGTCCATATTTTAGGAAGATTGTTTCCTGATTTTAAAATTAGCCTAACATTCATAGAGAAAAAGGCAAGTAAGCTTAATAATCTTTAAAAGCAACGCTTGAGAGGAATCCTTCTCCGTGTGAGAGGAGGCCTGAGCCCAGCAGTGGGACGATAAAAAGGCTGTAAGTAACAGTGAAAGCAACACGATTCTGAATGTCATGAGAAACAACGAAGCGATGAAACAGAGGTCTACATGAAGTTGTATGAAGTAAAAACAGTGACATTGAATGGATTAGGACATGCATTTCAGAAATAATATATTTATTAAAAAGGTTGCTAATCCACGCTTGGTGTGACTTGAACGGCGCTTCATTGGCCATAAGCCCTAGACCATTAGGTTTTTACAGATCTATCCAGGTTGTAAGTCTGGACGAGATTTTCTGTGAGAGGTTTATGGAAAGCTGCACACAGGACCGATGGGAAATAGGAATCAGTAGGTACTTACAAAGTTCCGCCGATTGCTGCTACTTGATCCACTCACACAGTACACAGATCACTTGTACACATGTTATTTATGGTTTGATGGGCGCCCAGTAACTCCCTGCAGGGGTTGTTGACTAGTTTAAGAAGTTTATTGAAGTTTAGACATTGTTTTTGAATTTATTTTGCGGCGCGTTATGGCGGCCGGCCTCGTGTTTTTGGCACCGCGCGAAAGTTTTTTGTATTGACGGTGGCGCCACGTCTCGCTTGGTGAGTGGCAGTTTTTGGAACTAGGAGAGGGAAATGGAAGGAACAAGGAATGCATGCAAGCTCAAACAACGCTAAAGTGCGTGGTTTTTTAGCTACGCATCGGGATAAAAAGTAGAATATAATATCATCTTCCTCGAGTAATGGGCTATTTTACAATATTACCAAATGAATACAAAGTTGTGAATAAACCTTGCCACCTGGTATTCGTATTTTTATTGCGAGTTCCAATATTAGATATATAAAAACCAAATAAAAGTTAGTCTTTTTTTTTAATTCTTCGTGATCCTCTCATAGATTATTCTACTACTATCTCGTAGATACTATACTACTAGTTGATCACTCGAAGCAACCAGTAGCAATATGCAACCGATCGCTATAGTTACACAATAAACTCACTATCGAATTCGTTTCAAGATTCTTATTCACTGCTAGCCATCTACCACTTACCACTTTATCTCGTACCATTCAAATGAACCTTATCAACAACGCAATAAGTTTCAATATTCAATACAAAAATTCAACAAAAAAAATTGTACTCATTGCAACAATTTAACTTACACAACTTTAATTTTGCAGCTGATTTTGCACAATACCCGAAGAAATTAAACGGGACATTAGTTTACGAGCTGCATTAAGTAAGTTTGTTTTTATAGCAACATCAGTAGATAAAAGTTATTGATATATTTGGAATTTAAATTGCTGTAAATCATTTCTGGGAATCTAGAATTAGACTTTTGTGTCTGTTTTTAGACTAGATCTAAAAATAATTGGAGAATAAAACCGTAGCGAGTTTCAAACCGGATTTCTTAAAAGTCAAAGCTATTTAAGTTCAAATCTAATACGTGTTTGTTTGTTATGCTAAAAAGTAACTGTAGTTAGTTCCAAGCAAAGAATTAATGCTTGCACGAAGTACTTATTACTCCAAACATTGAGGTACTGTTAGGGTCATACCAGTTAATTAAGTTCATACTGATGGTAGCTTCTATTTTATTAATTACTAGCTTTTGCCCGCGACTTCGTTCGCATGGAATAGTGACATCTGGCATATTTTTGGTTTGACCAATAGATGGCGCTATATGTCCGGAATATTTTTTTTTTTTTTTTGAAATAATAACTATCCTATGTCCTTTCTCAAATTCCAAAATATGTCTGTACCAAATTTCACACAAATCGGTTCAGTAGCTTAGGCGTGAAGAAAAGACAGACAGACAGACAGACAGAGTTACTTTCACATTTATAATATTAAGTTAGGATTCCAAAAAGTCTGACAACCAGTCTTACTAAGAGGTATCGGGTTGCCGTGGTTCTGGGTTGCTCCACGTTAAACACTGGAACTCAGCTGCATCTGGTTAGACTGGAAGCTGACCCCAACACAGTTGGGAAAAGGCTAGGCAGATGATGATAATGTTAATTATTAACACAAAAATAAGAAACCTGAAAACAGAATACACCATAAACCACAACATCAAATTATTTATGTTACAATCACAATCATATTACAAACCACGCACCCGATTAATTTCCTTACCTATCGAACACATGCAAGTTAATCGCAAAAACAATACAATTTATAATTAATACCAATCGTAAAATGTCGACTGTTTAATCATACCGGTCTAGCCTTAGGTGTTATCCGAAACCTATATCATTTCGCGCACGCCCTCCGGATAAAAAACGATTCGACTCAGGCGCAAATTAACCGAAACGAACGAGCCGTGATCGCAATGAATCCTCATGAATTGCGCAATCGCACCTTATCTTATAGCTAGCGATGTCATATGCCGTAATGATTTGGTTTTAATCGCTATATGTCGGTATCAGTCATTGCAAGGTACTGCCGGTGCTGCGGGATTATTCGAAAGAGTTACCGCGGCCCTGGTACGTATAGGGCTTAAGAAGGAATCTACCGAGCCTTTTCCCAAATATGTTGGGGTCGGCTTCCAGTCTCACCTCCTTAACCCACCTAGTCAGGTTTCAGAAGGAACATAATGGGGTTTAGTCATTAACAGTCTGATACTCATGCTGCAACCACAGCGGGAGAGGTCAATTGATGATGACGCCAATAAATCTAACAACCAGTCTTAAAAAGGGTATTGGGTTGCCCGAGTAACTGGGTCGAAGAGGTCAGATAGGCAGCCACTCCTTGTAAAAGACTAGTACTCAGCTGCATCCGGTTAGACTGGAAGCCGACCCCAACATAGTTGGGAAAAAGCTAGGCAGATGATGATGAGTGAGTGACTGAGTGGTGACTGAGTGGCCGAATGTACCGAGATTTACTGCCATGGTGCATCAAGTTCCAGTCTTGAAGCAAATCGGGTCGAATCGCATTTCTTTAAAGGGAATATCGACACGGCTATTATCATAAATCGCTAATACCGATCCCGCCGCAAACGGACTAATTATTAACATTGAACATTTTAGGTTTGTCCGTTTGTTTGTGAATCAAACTTTTCATTTCATCAGCAAGATTATAATTATGTGAAAACAACACATGTTACAACAATACATGGTTAAAGGTAACTCTTAGTAAACGATGACAATCTAAATAAAGGACCAAAATTACATCAGTAACAATACGAAGTTCGTCAAATACAGTTAATTTGAAACATTTCCCCCAAAACTAACAATAACCACTATAATTGAAACCTATAATTATTAAATCAACAATTAAAGACAAGAAACACCAGGGAGCAACACTAGTTCACAATAAGCCACCGATACCCGAGGGGTCTTTCAAAATTTTATAATCCAAGTTCCTTGACCTCTGCTATTGTCTCTACCACAAAGGGGGCGTTTCGAAAAAGGTACAGAATTAAAAAAAAAAAAACAGTATTCCGTCATTGTGGACCTGTCATTGATCATTTTTCAAAAAACCCACAAATTCCTGTACTAAATTGAGTTTGGTTTGAAAAGGGTATAAAAATAAGAAGTCGTGTTTTTACTTTTTTGAGAAAGTTAAGGTTATGGTTCCGTGGGATTTTCGAAGATAAAGATTTTCGGTTGTATAGAGGTTTTGAGGAACTCCCAATTCACGGGTGATCACTAATTTTGTGTGGAAGATTGTGGGATTCCAATTGTGAACGTTTTGTGAGGTCATAATACTTTTTCGAGAGACATACCTATTTGATTGTTTATTTCTATTATATTCTGAAAAAGTATACAGCTTTTTAATTCAGACTACATTTTATGTACCTAATGTTTAGGATATGTTCACAATTTCAGAAATGTGGTTTTCAAAAATTGTGTAAAAATGAAAATTAGTAATCTATAGAGTGTCTCAAGCATATAAATAAGTGAACCATTCCAGCTAACCTTTAAGAACATCAGAAGATCCCATACACTCGGAAGAAGTAGAATTTAGTTACTGAAACCTACCTCTGTTCCTGGAGCCTTGACCTGGGCAGTTCATTAATTTAGTTAATAGTTCTTATCGTGATGTCCTTGTCACAATTTCTTTGGGGTAGTTGCAGCATGACTCTCATCTATTCTATCTGACGTCATCTCACTAGCCTCTATATTTTTGTTTCTAAGCTTCTTATTAAAAATCTAGTTTACCAAACAATCAAATTCGCTCATAGTTAATTAAACGAATGTGTTATTAGCGTACAAAATTAGAACTAAGACGAAAGCGGTCTAAAAATAATCGGGACAATGACAAAGCGTACGGACGGACGGACGAGCAACAATGTTCGCGTAGTTATAAAATGTATGTACAACCGCGCGATCGGTGCCTTCACCCATACATATGAATTTTATGAATCCAGGACAGGGAAAACCGTTGACTTGCGTTTTAGTGTATTTTTTTTGGAATTTAGCAAGCACAAAATCGTTTATTCAAACTTGGCTGTAAAACAGCATGTTTTAAACGTCAAAATTGACAAAAGACAGCCGCCAAAGAACGTAATTTTTTAAGGAAACTTGTACTTGTTAGGGACTTTTCATTAGAACATCTTTAGCAGTCGTTACGGGTAGTCAGAAGAACAAAAAACCTTACTTAGGGGTATTGGGTTGCCCGGGTAACTGGGTTGAGGAGGTCAGATAGGCAGTCGTTCCTTGTAAAACACTGGTACTCAGCTGCATCCAGTGAGACTGGAAGCCGGCCCCAACATAGTTGGGAAAAGGCTCGGAAGATGATGCTAGTTTTTCTATTAGGTTTAAAACTAGAGTAGTGATCTCATATTATTCCAGATGAGTAGTGAATAAAGTTTATTTCTGTAGTTAGTAGACAGCACAAATACTTTCAGTGTTACAGAATAATTAATTGACGTAACTATGTAATGAATCTATCATCTGCGAGCGTGTGTTGTTTATTTTAAGGAAGACAGATGGCGTTACCTTTGAATATCAACTTTGGTTTTATAAATTAGTAAATGGTTTTTGGATTAGATTATTGCAGCCTGCTTGGTTACGAAAATTTTATATTCACTTCAGATGTCGTGATAATTTGAATAGATATAATAAAATATCTGTATATTTATTTATGAGGCGTTATTTGTGCAAACCATGACATTAAAGGGATATTATAAATTGCATATCAAATAAATAATCGCCTATCAATAAATACTCATCATTTATATTCTTTTTTACATCAAATAACTTACTTCACTACAAATAAACTAAATGTTTAACAAAACTCAAACTGCAGATAATTCGAAATTATACATCAATATGACATTACTTTTTTCTTTATAATGCAATACAGTTAAATTTATTTTGTACAAAAATACTACATACAAGCATTAAATACTGACTGCACAGCAAATTTTCCATATTTCATAGCTAAATAACTACCCCAGTCGCATATTAACCAGTAAGTACAACAAAACCTGTTCATCATATTTGTCTTAATTTTCAAGAAGCCATGCTCGGCAAATTTAATGATTATTATAACAAAAAAATCCTGTCACATTGCATTATTTCTAAAAGCAGAACAAATTAACTGAAAAATTGAAGCTAGTAACGAAAACGAATCGCTGCAAAACCGACTCCACGTAGTCTTGTTTGCCCTACCCCTAGAGTGCAATTCAAAACCGCGTAGGCGCGGAGGGGCGAGGCGGCCTGCGAGCTGAGGAGCAGGTAGTTTTAACGCTCGCCAACGCGGTTGAGGCTGGCCGGCTCTGCCGGCCAGTAAGCCGAAGCTGCGGTGGTGAGCGTGAAAACCATCTGTGACGATAAGCTCGCATGGGACCGCCGGAGCCACGAAGCGCTGGAGCCGTGACAGAAGCCATGCTTGCTGCATGTTGCATGCTTGCTTCCATGTTGCATGCCTGCTTACATGCTGCATGCCTGCTTGCATGCTTCAGGCTTGTTTATTGGGCAAAAAAGGAAGCGTGGACGCTTATTAATAATTCAAAAAATTACAATTTTGTATTGAATTTTATATTTTTTTTCTGATCTCATTATGTGGTAATTAATAAATAATAAGATGACGGTGACTAATAAAATGCTGTTTTATTCAGAAAAAATGCTGTAAATTATATAAAAATAGAAGCTATATTTAAAAGAAAAAGAGTTAACATGTATAATGTGCATTAAGATTGTTAGCTGTGCATTGATGAAAAAGCTTTTGCTTTAGGAAAAATCGCTGTACGCTGCGAAAATAAATTGTAGTGTGTTTAGTGATATTTTGAGTTGAATATTTTGCTGTGCAATCAGTAATTTTGATGGGAATTCGGAATTTTATTGCATAGAAAAAGGATATTTTTTGATTTGCGTTTAAATACTACCCGACATTAAATAGTAAGAAAAATATTTTGTGTGAATTCTCACGGACACGAAATATTTTTCTTAACTTTTACTTGTTTTTTTTCAAATGTATCAACAAAAAGGAAAGTCAAGGAGTAGGTATAAGAAAATGGTCATATTTTTCATACATGTTAAACTTACTTAAACTACTGGAAGGTCTGAAACGCTACAAACATAAACGCATGCTAATGTTGAGTATGAATATGCAACAGGGCATTAAGAAAAAGGCACTTGAATTGTCATGCTCAGACTCATGCTTTACAGATAAGTTTATTAATCAAGTAAGCATGGATATTCACCTAGAAAAAGTTTTATCGAACAGTAGACCTAAGTCCCAATCTATCACCAGGGCCAAGGCCTGCTGGGCTGCGAGATTGTTCAAAAGAGGTATCGCGGCCCTGGTACATAAAGGGCTTAAGAAGGAACATGATGGGTTTTAGTCAGTAAGAGACATTCCCTCACGCTACTAATCCACAGCGGAATGATTTCCCATTAAAAAAAAAAAAAAAACAATAGTTCTAATCCATCACCTAAAAACGAAGAAAATGACAAATTACCAACATTTTGTAAGAAAAATTTGTACAGCATAAATTCCACTAAGCGCAACAATGCAAAAGTTAGCGGTGGGCGACTCGAGGGATGCGCGCGCGACTCGGCGCGGCTCGGCGGCGGGCCCGCGGCGACGTGCATCGATTTATGCCGATACTCGATAATTAAAAACAATCCGCCATATTCGTTTTTGTCTCTCGTTTTATTCCCGTTTTCGAGCATCCCTCATTTGATTGTGTAGCTTTTTTAACTTTTTGTATAACTTTGCCTCCTTAAACGGCCCGCGTTTTTGTATTAACCTGACTATCTACTCGTTCGTCTCTTCGTATTGCATTGAGACGTTTTAATTTATATTTTTATCGTCGGCCGAGTGGTGTGGGACCCGCGCTGCGTTTGCGCACGTTTCTTTATAATATTACATCGGTAATGAATTTGTAGTTCGCTCGCCATTCGCGATTCTTTTAGATTTTAATTGCGTATGAGATAGTTTATAATTGTGGGCCAGGATTATTAAAAAACTACAGTTGAATGTTTATTTTTGCCTTGATATTACGATATGTAAAGAACCTTAATTAAAATCATTAATCAAGCACCCAAATAGCTCCTCTCGAAAGCCTTTTCTTTTACAAGATTGGAATAAGTACAGCATGACATAATGTTTAATTAGTTCTGCCATATTCTCTGTAACTAATTCAGCTTTGTTTATGTAAAGACCAAAAACAGCTATTAAAGAATTCAACTTTCATTAACTAACTACCTACTAGTAGGTACTAGATCCCTGTCGTAAGCGCAAGATTCTCTTGAATATCCAGTCAGCCGTTTTGCAGTAACAACGTGACAAATAAACTCACTTGTCAACATCATATCAACTCTTCAATAACTAGTTGAGACACTGATTAATTATAATCATAAAAGTAACACAAAAAACCTATAAGTTGTCAATCTACTCATATTATAAGACCCAGGTATTGTTGGGGTCTGCCTATTGCAATATTTATGGTGTAACCAGGGAGAATAAAACTAGCGGAGATGTCATAACGCAAAATCTTCTAAGAAAGTAGCGCGCCAAAATGTGGGTGTTCGGGAGACGCGGAACGTTATAATCATCGGCAAGGATATTGAGCCCTGACCTTCACCTGCGCAGAAGTAATTTATGGGTTTAGTGCCAAAAGTGTACGGTGCGCAAAGCGATCCTCACTCTTCCGCCGAGAGCTCATTATCCGTGCCGATAACTATACTAGCTCCCTTATACGCCTTCTCTGGAACCTGTTCATTATTTTCAAAATAAAATCACCAATCAATCAATACCCATTGACAGGTTTTGATTTGATAAGGAACCCGAACGTTACGTTAATTCTAGTGACCGATCACGCCTACCGTATGTCGCTTGACCTACAAGAAGGCGCCTGACCTACCTTATGTCATCTCCGCTATCTTTCCTTCCTCCGTAGGCCCAACCGGCCATAGCCCATAATAATATGTATCTTTGCCATCTGTAGATTTGAGACGTAAAGCTGGTTAATTTCAAAGATGCTATCTTTTCAAGCTAGGTCTGCTTGTACTGTGATATTAATGCTGTATGTAAGCTCAATTTAAAGTTACTTAAAGTATGTGTAGACTGTAGAGGTTATAAAGATGAGAGCTAAGGGTGGTGTTTGATTCTCAGTTTGGGTAAATTGTCCATACTTAAGTAATATATGTATCTAGTAAAGAGGAAACTTGTCTGTCTAAAGTCTGTGTGTTTGTCTAAAAGGCTCCGAAACTACTGAACTGATTCGTAAAATTCTTTAACTTTTGAAAAGCTACACTATCCCCGAGTAATATAGGCTATAATATTTTCTTCTGGTAAGAGAAGTTCCGCCATTAAAATTATCAAGAAATGAAAGTGTTTAATTAGTACCTGTTTAACTTGGAGTTTATTTAGTTCCCATTTTTTTACACTTTTACAGAAGAAGATGTATATTCAGATCCTGCAGTTTAGGAACACTTCACCTTTCTTGTCATCATGAGGATATGATTTAATTACTTTTGAATAAGTTCCTAACTATTTTAAATTGTATACCCTTGGTAAGTAAATGGTGAACTAAATTAGTAACTAAAAGAGTTTATGTACCAACATAGAAGCAATTGCTCCCAAAAAAAAAACATGACACTATGATATATGCGACTGAAAAAAAAACGATGTTAGTTATTAGCGATTGTCACTAGATGTTTTTAGATATTACTACCCTTAATAGATAATGTCAAATGTCATGAACTTTACTATAGAGATGAGAAACTAATGGCCTCGTTTTAACCGTACTAGATAACGAACTATTATTGCACAGTTTATTTGAACCCCAAAAATCAATATTGACCCCCAACAAAAGGAAATTTTGCACTTTTTTAAATTTCAACACAAAAACACGCTGTATAAAAAATATCCAGGTGCAGTTAAAGGGTTAAAAGGTAGCTCTGTCTCTTTCTTTCTTCGTACAAATGTTTGCTGTCTCGCTCGTTAACCCTTTGATGGAGGGTGCATTTTTTTGGGTCAAATCTGGTATTTTCCCATTGATTTTATATTTTTTTTGATATAATGAGATATTGTGTTTCGGGGTCTTTTGTTAAAGTTTTAAAATTCGGAGCGTGGTCTGATTTTTATTTTTGAGTTTTATGGTTTATCGCAAGCTGCGGTTTTATAACTTGCTGGGATATTTTGTGGAGTTCACTGTTCAGTTTAAATTGGGAAAGAAAAGAAACTTGGTTCGTAGGGGACTTTAATCGTATATTGTTTGTTTATTAAAAATGACCGCTAAACTAAATGAAACTTTTAATCGAAGATCAAAAGTTGCTATTGCAATAATTTTTTTAAGTCAAGATTTTTATAGTGATTTTATACATAGACATGCTCTTTCAGAAAGGGTCCATTAAATAACTCAAAAACATCAATTCTGAATCGTTTTTGTTACCTATATTAATTATTTATTTTCATAGCATATTTTTAAAAAATACTCTGAAAAGAGCTTTTCAAAATTTCATTAAATGTGAACCATAGTTTTACCAAAAACTTACGTCACATTACAAATTCTTTAAAAAACTGGTCACAATTTAAAATTAAAATCTTATCTACAAGCTACTTGTGCAGACTTTACTTAGAAAAAAATGTCACTCGTTAGACTTGACGTCTAACGTGTGAATTATGTATCTAGGCAACTAGGTAGGTATTACTCATTCCTAGGACATCACTATTTCATCATACAGGCATTGGTCTACTAAGAGCGTTTACTAAGTTGAAGGTGCAACACTATGCATGGTACACTTTGGTACTTATGCAAAAAACTTTTTCTTTTCAAAAAAAAAACCAACTTCAATATTTAAATCAAATCAAATCATTAATTTCATGTAGGCCTTTACAAGCACTTATGAACGTCAAAATTATAAATAAGTTTGATTCTAGTTGCCCATTCCAAAAGTAGCTTCCTATGGAGAAGAACGGGCGTAATGTAGGTAAGGTGGGACTTGCCTATAAGAAGGTTGTAAGCTTTTATTAAGTCTGAAAAATACTATGCTGAATATCGCATCAAAATCGGTTCAACCAAATGTGAGATAATCGCATACAAACGTACATACCACATACATAATATGTAGGGTTTACATACATTATATACACGTCAAACTGAGAACACTCCTGTTGTGGAAGTCGGCTTAAAAGCGATTCAAACGCGACATAAAATATGTACCGTGGTAAAACAATATTTCTCACTTATGACGCAATTTCGGTAGCACTTAAAGTGCAATGACACAGTTACACGAGCCATTTAACTTCTTAGTTAATACAAAATTAATAAAAACCACCTACAAATAAAAATTAACAATTCAAATACTATTTCGGCGAGTAACGGAACGGGCGTCATGACATTTCGAAAAATACCAATTGTTCTTCGAAGCTGAGTAACATCACCCACGTACAAATCTTAACAAACGGTGCGAGAAAAAATAATTAAATAGAATCATAATTGTGTAATATGCTCGCCCCGCCATGCTGAACATCTGTTAATGTCAAGGAGTAAGTAAAGAGCGGAGGTGTTAAGGAAGGTAGGTCAGGCCTCCCCCCGAGGGTGTCTCCACGTTGTCGTCGTGGTGGGGCTTGCGTGCCTCTATGATCCTGAAGCTCTGCCGGTAGAGTTACTCATGCCGGAAAGGTTCAGGGGAGAGGCCAGACAAAGAGGGACCCAGGGAGGGGCCGCTCTTGCAGAGTCCACGCTCGCGGACCTGGCAAGGATGCGGCCACACCCGCAGAGGTGCAGGCGCACCGAAGCGGCGTTCGTTTGTCTCCTCGTTTATCGAAGAGCAAACCGTTCGGCGGGTTTGTTGAGCCGGGATGGCCGGACAGCAGACGGAGGCATGTCTAATGCCGCCGCCGAGGGCTTGGTTTAACCGCCCGGCCCAGAGGAAGGACACCTCTAAGATAAAAAACCACCTAATCCCAAGTTTCGGGAGCGCGGCGAGGGGATGAATGGCCGTGGGGGGCACGGTCGTTAGCGCTCCCACCTG
Organism: Helicoverpa zea x Helicoverpa armigera; assembly: GCA_033682625.1. Lineage (NCBI taxonomy): Eukaryota > Metazoa > Arthropoda > Insecta > Lepidoptera > Noctuidae > Helicoverpa > Helicoverpa zea x Helicoverpa armigera. The sequence continues at coordinate 2,784,878 of JAWIIS010000017.1, forward strand.
TTGGGGCCAGCCGCCCCCAACAGTATGTAGGCTTGCCCCGGTATGAGGCCACTGCCGGGGAAGGACGTTTTTTATGCTCTCATGATCGTGGGATTTAATATGGAAAAATACTTACAAATAAAAAATAAAGGAAAAGTTAGTAGTGAAGATGAAAAAGTACCTCAGGTACTGGTAGAAAGCGTGGGGATATTGTCGGACTCCGACAACGAAAGCCTCATGAGCACGGCGAGCATCAGCTCATCTCGTAAGCTCAAGCGCCCCAGACCAGGCGCTGACTCAGGATCAGACACGACCCTGAGCGAAGTGTCGGTGCCGGCCTCCAAAGCCCGTGCCAAAAAGGACACAAAGAGGGGTAGGCCAGCTACAACCGGCAAATATGTTGGTATTAGCCTGGCCCGGCGGGAGGCTGCGGCTGCCCAGAAGGCGGCAGTAGCCGCCGAAAAGCAGGCGGAAGACGAGCAGCAAATTGCTGCTCTTACGAGAAAAGTAGCAGGAGGTAGGGTCAACCGGCTTTCAGAGTCGTTGTCTGCCGCCTCAGAGGTGATCGTGGAAGCAGAAGAGCTGCCTGCCATAGATCTCAACAGACGAATGATGGACGCCGTAGCGGCCATCCAAAGGGTGGGGAAAGTCTCAAAGGGACTCAGTGGCGTCTGCAAAAAGGCACTTAAAGAGGCTGTAGCCTCAATACAGGAGAGTGCTGAGGCCCTCCTCACCCGTACGACAAACGAAGAGGCGGCATTGTTACGGGCACAGAATGCCAAACTAGCTGCTCAAATGGCGGAGCTCCGCAAGGAGCATGAGGAGTTTAAAGCGGAAATGGCAAATTTCCGTCGTGAGCACCTCAGAAGGGAGGTGGGTTTGCCTCAATTGCAAACACAGACGCTGCCAGAACTACAGCCCACAAAGCAGCAGCCTCCCCAAGAGTCAGAGTTAGCCGGCTTGATGCGCCAGATGGCGAGTTTCAACGCTCGGTTCTCGGTTCTAGAAGGCAGGATCTTGCGCCCTCCTCTTGCTTCTGATGAACGCAGAGCTTCAGCGCCATCCTATGCGGCAAAAGCCACAGCACCCCGTGTTCAACATGAGGCGCAGTCAGCTACGGTAACCCCGGGGGTGATACCCCCAAATCGAAAGGGGAAGAAAAAGGCGAAGATTACGGAAAAGTCGAGTAACGGGGCTCCCACCGGAGCGTCGCTAATACAAGCGACTCGCCCAATACCGTCGAGCGCCACAACGAATGAGGTGGAATGGACAACGGTTCGACGAGGACGTCGGAAGGAAAACGCCCGCCGCAAGGCTAAGCCAACAGAGTCTGCGGTGAAAAAACAGGCTGTGAGGCTACGTGCCCCTCGTTCGACGGCTGTGGTCATTACACTACAGCCTGGGGCGGAGGAGCGGGGTCTCACATATGCTGAGGTGTTAACACGGGCGAAAGCGAACATCTCGCTAAGTGACCTCGGCATTTCGGGCATCCGGTGCAAAACAACCACAACCGGTGCCCGACTACTGGAAATTTCCGGTGCCACTAGTGGCCCTAAAGCTGATGCCCTTGCTGAAAGACTTAGGGTTTCACTAGGACAGGAAGACGTTCGAGTTTCCAGGCCCACGAAGTGTGCAGACTTACTCATTTCGGGCCTGGACGACTCTGTCACCACAGACGAGGTTATCGGGGCCATCTCAAAGGCCGGAAACTGTCTGCCAGAGCAGATAAAGGCGGGAAGTATTAGAAGAGGAGCCTTTGGCCTAGGGAAAGTTCTGGTAAGCTGCCCCGTATCGGCAGCCAACAGGATTTCAAATGGAAGGAGATTGATTGTGGGTTGGGTCTCAGCACAAGTTTCGCTTCTGGCACCCAAGCCTTTTCGGTGTTACCGTTGCCTGGAAGAGGGACACGTGGGGGTACAGTGTACCGCGGGGGTCGACCGCAGTCAGCTTTGTTTCCGCTGCGGCCAACTTGGGCACAAGGCAGCCTCCTGCACAGCCAAGCCTCACTGCGTACTCTGTGCAGCATCCGGCAAACCAGCCGACCATCAGACTGGGGCAAAGGTCTGCGCGAGGCCCAAGTCAAACAAGAGAGGAACATCACGAGTCACTACCACACAATCGGTTCATCCGCCGGCTAGTAGTAACTCAGATAACTCGCAGATGGAAACGAGTGGTCCCTCACAGCCGGTTCACCCATCGGCTGCGGCACTGGATCCACCGACGCTCGAGGAGGTTACCATGGACACACAATAATGGCCCTAAGTCGTAGATTCCTCCAAGCAAACATCAACCACTGCGCCAGGGCTCAGGATCTATTGCTCCAGAGTATGGCGGAGTGGATGATCGACGTCGCAGTCGTCGCCGAGCCGTATTATGTGCCACCTAGGGATGACTGGGTGTGCGACAGCAACAGTTCGGTGGCGCTCATAGCAAGAATTGCTGTGGACACCCCATCCTTTGAGGTCGTCACCCGGGGGCGGGGCTATGTCACAGCAGTGTGGGGTGAATTATTGATCGCGGGGGTGTACTTTGCCCCCAGCCTTTCTCTCGCCGACCTCGAGGTGATCATGCTAGAGTTGAGCACGGTTATAAGTCGTAGTCGACCGCGGCCCGTTCTCGTTTTGGGGGACTTCAATGCAAAGTCTACTGCCTGGGGTTCCCCGACTACAAATGTGCGGGGAGAGTTAATGGAGGAGTGGGCGGTCGAGCAAGACCTGCTTCTCCTGAACCGGGGTTGCGTGCAGACGTGCGTGCGACAATTGGGTGGGTCTATAGTAGACCTCACTTTCGCAAGCCCTGTGCTCGCATGCCGCGTCCAGGGCTGGCACGTGTTGGAGGAGGTGGAGACGCTGTCTGACCATAGGTACATCCGTTTCAGTATCTCCACTCATACCTCAAGCGGGCCGGTTCAAGCAGCCCCGGTGGGCACTGGAGAGGGCCCGCGCTGGGCACTTAAACGGCTGGACCGAGAGGCTCTCGTGGAAGCCGCTATTGTGCAGGCCTGGCTAGACCATCCGGACAGGCCTGCAAACATCGAAGAAGAAGCGGAGTGGTTACAGGAGAGCATGTCGCAGATTTGCGACAGTGCTATGCCCCGAGTACATCCGACACCATCCAGGCGCCAGGTATACTGGTGGTCACAGGAGATTGCACAGCTGCGCATCACATGTGTGGAAGTGCGCCGCCAGTATGCCAGGTACCAAAGAAGACGCCGTCGCCCCTTTACAGCGACGGCCGAAGAGGCCTACAGGGAGGCAAAGAGCGCTCTCCAGCTGGCAATCGGGAAGGCCAAAGCAGAGGCTCAAAGGGAACTACTGGCGACATTAGACCGTGACCCTTGGGGTCGCCCCTACCGTATGGTCAGGGGTAAGTTGCGCAAGTGGGCTCCCCCACTGTCCCAGACTCTGCAGCCACAACTTTTGGAGGATGTGGTTGGCGCTCTATTCCCCCTGAGACCGGAGCATAACCCACCCGCCATGGTTCCGCCTTGGAGCTTGCCCAACGCAGAGGTCGACGACGACGACGTGCCCGAAGTGACCCAGGTACAGTTGAGAGTGGCGGTCGCTCGTATCAAAAACACCGCCCCAGGGCCCGATGGCATTCCAGGCCGAGTATGGGCTCTGGCCATAAAGGCTCTCGGGCCCCGACTTGCAGGACTCTTGAGCGCATGTCTGCAGCAGGGTCAATTTCCCCACCAGTGGAAGATCGGAAAGCTGGTCCTGCTCAAGAAGGAGGGACGCCCCGCAGACTCACCATCTGCCTACAGGCCCATTGTGTTGCTGAATGAGGTGGGAAAAATCTTTGAGCGAATCATCGCCGACCGCCTTATTCAGCACATGACCGGAGAGGGGCCGGATCTGGCGGACAACCAGTATGGTTTCCGTAAGGGGCGTTCAACAGTTGACGCGATCATGCGCGTGAGGGTCCTGGCGGAGGAAGCAGTCGCCCGGGGCGAGGTGGTCTTGGCGGTGTCGCTCGACATCGCCAACGCGTTCAACACCCTGCCCTGGAATACCATAAAGGAGGCGCTCCATTATCATGGAGTGCCAGAGTACCTCCGTCGCATAATCGGGGCCTATTTGTCGGAAAGAGCTGTCGTGTACCCGGGTCGAGAAGGATGGGGTCGTCGCGAGATGACCTGCGGTGTTCCTCAGGGGTCGGTTCTCGGCCCTCTCCTGTGGAACATTGGTTACGATTGGGTCCTGCGCGGTGCGCTTCTCCACGGCGTCAGCGTGATATGCTACGCTGACGACACGCTAGTAACAGCACGTGGGAAGACGTACCGACAGGCGGCCATTCGGGCCACAGCCAGTGTCGCGCAGGTCGTGGGTAGGATCCGGCGTCTTGGCCTCGAGGTGGCCTTGCACAAGTCTGAGGCCCTCTGCTTCCATGGGCCGAGGAAGAAGCCACCTCCGGGGTCTAGCATCGTAGTAGGAGGGGTCACCATCGCTGTCGAATCGACGATGAAATACCTCGGTCTCGTTCTCGACAGTCGGTGGGACTTCGGGCCGCATTTCCAACGTCTCGCTCCCCGATTGTTGGCCGCAGCTTCTGCGCTCTCACGCCTACTGCCCAACCTCAGGGGACCCAATACCTCCTGCCGGAGGCTCTATATGGGGGTCGTGCGGGCGATGGCGCTCTACGCCGCGCCAGTGTGGGCGAACACCCTGACGGCCCGCAATCTTGCAGTGCTGCGAAGACCTCAGCGAGCGATGGCCATCAGGGTCATAAGGGGATACCGTACGATCTCTTTTGAAGCGGCATGCCTCCTAGCCGGATCCCCACCATGGGACCTAGACGGGAAAGTCCTCGCGTCACTCTATACATGGCGCGAGGAAGCAGTGCAGCGGGGTGAGTGTCTCGTGCCTCGACAAGTTGAGGCGCGCAGGGCAGAGCTCCGCCAGGTGTTAATGGTGGAATGGGAGCAGCGACTTGCGCGACCCACGGCAGGGCACGCCGTTGTCGCGGCGGTCAGGCCCGTTATGAAAGAGTGGCTGGAGAGAAGCCACGGTGCCCTCAGCTTCCGCCTGACACAGGTTCTTACCGGACATGGGTGTTTCGGAAAGTTCCTGTGTCGCATAGGCCGGGAGCCCACGCCCGAATGCCACCACTGTGGGATCTGCAGCGAGGACTCGGCGTTGCACACGTTGTTGGAATGCCCAGCATGGGCAACACAGCGCCGTGACCTAGTGGCAGTAGTAGATGCTGCGGGAAGTCTTTCGCTGCCGGCTGTCGTATCCTGCATGGTCGGCAGCGAAGAAGGGTGGAACGCCGTCGCCTCCTTTTGTGAGGATGTGATGGTTTTAAAGGAGGCGGCGGAAAGGGAGAGAGAAACTGCTTCCTCTCTCCCCGCCCGCAGCAGACGTGGTGGGCGTCGCAGGGTGGCTGATCTCCGGCCACCATAGGGCGCGGCCTGCGGGCGATAGACTAGGGGCGTCTGTCGTCCGATCAGTAACAGGCCTCGAGACGGTGGCGTTGTGTTGCGCGCGCCTCTCTTAGTGGAGTTTGCTGTGGCCGGTGGGTGACGGCCACAGAGGCTGACGGGGCCCGCCTTCGAACATCTGGCGGGCCAATACCTGTCGGGGGTGCGGAAGAATGCTTTGGCGATACCCGTGCCCTCGACAATAGGTAATAGAAGGCAACACTGGGTGGGTTTTTAGCCGGTAAGAGTCCGGCACACCCCCTCCACCGACCCCAGGTGGAGGGAAGTCCATGAGGATTTTCCCCCTGCCAAAAAAAAAAAAAAGGTAGGTCAGGCCTTCTTCTAGGTCAAATACGTATGGTAGACATGACCAAAACGATCAGTTACGAGTGAACTAACGAGGCGTTCCGCTTTGAGATCAACGATTTTGGGTATTTAAAAAGAAAACAGGTTCTTAAGAAGGAGTATAAGAATGGAGATAGTAACTTTCCTTGTCCCCCGAACACATTTTGGCGCACTTCTTTCTTATGCCCAAATTAATCGACAACATAAAAGCTTTGTTCTCTCCAAACAACTGTTAAGTTACAAAAAGCTAAAGTAGAAAACAGCTGTTATAAGAAAACTGACTTATGTTAATCGGTAAACTTGGGCGGTAGGAGATTTTTCGTTATGACATCTCCGCTTGCCATTTTGTCCTCCATGGTTATTGTCAACACACCTGAGAAACACGCGGGTATCCCCGTCTTTGTCGCACAATCAAAAAGCTTTTAAACCAGAAAGGGACGGAACTAATGAATCGGTTCAGACGAGATGTGGAAGTGACAAAAAACTCATGCTTCCTGTGTCTTTCGTATCATTTGAAAAAGGAATATTGTTGGTGTAGTATATTTAAGGATAGCAGAACCATTCGTGTAATTCAAAGTTTTACTTAACCCATTGTATGTCAAAGCCAATTTAAACGGGAGACACAATTGATTTTCTATTGTTTCATAATTCGCGGCATACAATAGTAATTAAATAGGAATTGGATATTTACCTAGCTTTTGCAAATTGATGATGAGGTCTGCAGCAGTTGATGGAAATATGTACGGACAGTATAGGTAAGAAATTGTGTTAAAAAATAGAGATCATTTTGACCATGTAAATATGAATGATGTGACGGATACCATGGTGCAGAACTTTCCTAATATTTTGCATAAGGGGATGCAAAAGAGGTCTAGTTGGTAGGTATATACCAAGGTGTAGGTAAAAACGTATTTCAAAGAGGGAGGTAATAATGTTGGAGCTACAGGTTAATAAATAGAATATGTACTGGGCTAAGTAAGCAATTTTGATTTACCTCTCGATAAATTGGTAAGTACCTACTCGGTAAGATCAGACAGATACTCGTATGAAGTAATAGTAACTACTTAATAATAAATTCTTATTGGAAAAATAATACCTTATCTGAAAGTCTTACATATACTACAGTCACGGTGTATGAAGTTTTGACGTATTCCATACAATGTGGACTTTTTAACAAATCGAAAATAGAACGTTTTTAAACTTAACCCTTCCATATTTGACAAAAAAGAACTTTTTTATATTTAGAACGCGACGCTCCGAACAGGGATTTAGTTCTTTTGAATTTAGAAACTGTTCGAATATGGAAGACATTCGAAATATGGATTAGAATAACGGACTTTAGAACGGAAAAAGGGTAGCCATATTTGGATGTTTTTATAATTTGTTAAGAGTCTTTTCTTGGCTTGCTTTTAAGAATTTGTGAAGACATTTTAAGTAATATTTATTCTATACTTATGGCCTTGAGTTTATATTTAGACAGAGATCTGGTCTCAATCATGTCTTTAGGTACTTACTTTGAAGTTTGTGTCAAGTACTCCAAAAATACTTCGAATCTTTGAGCGCTTAATAAGTTTTTAAACTTAAAAATATAAACGAAAATACATTCATACTGTACCTACTCAGTTACAATCTCAGTTAAAAATATACAGTTAAGATTTTTAACTTCCGGCGTTTTTATTATATAGCGAAATGAGAAAACCGAAAAAAAATAGAACTTCTCACAAAGTTATCATTAAAACTGTTATCTAAGATCGTAAAAAAATATCAGATGTCGTCACCCAACCCTTCCAACGACGAAAAAGGGGTAATTTTGACCCAAAAAAACTGTATACAGTGTAATATTTTGACAAAACTGTGGAGTCACGTTACAGCCGGGTGTAGGGTTAAAAAAAACTTGATAAAAGGGTAAAAAGACAGATTTCTTGCGGAACGAGATTTCTCTGTGACAATGTAGGAAGCATTGTGTTTTTTGAGATATAGAAATTATTATTTTTCTGCTGATTTTTTGAGGAACTAACAGTTTGTTATACTGATTAGCGAACGAAAGAAAAAAATATATTGTTGAAGTCACTGAAGAAATCTTGTGATATTTTACAAAATAATGTAAATATATTTCCTTTTATTAAGTGTTTTCTTTTATTTGCGTTTGAAACGTTACCTAACTGTGTAAGGAAGGTAAATACCTAATTATCTAAGTACTTATGTTAGCTAGTCTAGCAGTCCCAAGCACATCAAAACCGCTGAACATTTTAAAATAATAAATTCACATCACAAAAATATGCGACCGTTTTCGACAAAAGAATTTCAACTTTCTGACCTTCACTAATAAAAATGACGGACAAAAAACAAAAAAAAAATACCAACACAAAAAAAATGGCGAATCCCAAAAAATATTTGTAATTAAAGCTACTGTGGATGAATAAAAATGCCAGGTCGTTTCGTTATTAATTTTACGTGAAATTTTAACAAAACTGACATATCTCAGAAACTATGCAAACGTTTTGCGCGCCCAAATTTTTTGCATGACATTGTACAGTCAACTTCAGGTCAGTGGTAACAGTTTTATAGGAAAATCGTACTTATTACTATTGAGTTAAGGTGCATGACAGTTACCACTGATGTGCGGTCTACTGTACCTACATTGTTCAAACGCGCAGTGAGAGTGAGAGTGACAGAATATTCCCCTTTAAGAGAGATAGAGAAAAGAGTGGTAAAAGTGAATGCATTAAAGGTTCAAAATAATTCTTGTTATGTAGATTTTGTGGTACACTATAAGCTGAAGACACTTTAGATTCGGTAAACTTTTTGAACGTCGTGTGGCTTCGCTTTTTTCGCTCTTTTCAATGTATTCCATCGCTTTTTTTATAGAAATACTGGTATTGAATTGCTTGTGAACTCGTTTGTTTGTTTAAAATATCTAGTTTTTGGTGCAAAAATAATAATGTATTTATTTCTTCCCCACATTTTAGTATCGTTCGGCAAACCGAAAATCAACTCTTTGTAATATTGTATAAAAATGTATATCTATAGGCCCGGTTTCACTGGTTACTGATAAATTAACAGTTAGTAAGTAATTCGATAGTTAATTCTAGTTGCCAGATAAGGGCTGCTTACAATATCTACCAGATGCCGCTATGCGAGACCTGTGGAACCAAAACTTAAAGTTAGTCTGTCGGATAAGTTCCTGATAGGCTATCAGAGACTTTATCAGTAATCTGTGAACCTGGCCATTACTCTTTCAAATCATCACGTCTGCAACAAAATGGCACATTCAAACATTTTTTCTGTCTGTATTCTCCTCATTAAATCTTATACATAATTGGCTATGATTCATAATAAATTAACAAAAATGTATGACACATGTTGTCAGTTTGAAAAACACACATTTCACATCGTCGGCGGCCGGACGCAGCGAATTTCCGAAAACGTTCCGTTTTTGTTACCGCAAGTGTAATTTTCGGAAAATTCGTGCGCGCGCGCCGCTCTTTTAGCCGAAACCGTAATTATACCTATTTCGATCGAGGACTTTTTCGAAGTCCGCAATCAGTAATCGAAATTATTTTCGTTCGCGAAAAATATATGTAAGTAAGTATAAGTAGCGAGTTTGAGTTCAAATTCTCCGAATGCGCGTGTTTTTCGATTTTTGATCGGGAGATTTAAATTGTATCATACTGATGTTGATTATTGAAGTTATTATGGATTCAGAACATGTAAAAAAATATATATCTGTATGAAATAAGGATTAACATGAGTAGGCGTCCTTGTAGATAGATTTTGGACTTAATAGACAGAGTGCTAACTATTCCTTTACTTGCGACTTTTAACTAACCAATAAAGGGCCAATTTTTTAATCATCAGTTAATTTGTATCTGAGAAATAAAATTTATAAAGCGATTCGAACGAGCGAGCGAACTTTTTAATAGAAGAATGGTAGATTTATTTTTTTATAAACAAATAATGAGTAATTATTTTTTTAAAGATTTTTTTGATTTCGTCAATAATTAAATACGTTAACAAGCGTGGGAGCTATAGAACTATAGATATTTAAGTACACAGATGGCGATAAAAGAATCGATCACTCTAAACTCTATCGCGAGGGGTCACAAGTGGTTTCTCTTTAAAAGGGACCATAAAACTGTGTAAAACGTAAAAGTGATTTATAAAAATACTTTAAATGACTTTTCAACATCTGTCAGTGGGTTAAAATATTGAAAGTTAGTATTTTTTTTTATTTAATATACAATAATTTACTTATTAATATAAAAAAAAACTATAATTTAAATAATCCTGACTAGATATTTACGTACTAAATATAAAAAAAAGATTTTAAATTAAAACAATCGTTTTAACAGATTTAATTTTATAATACATAAGTTAAGGTTACAGTATTCTAACCTCGTAATAACACAACAACAAAAAGAAACAGAAATAAAATTTAAAGAAAAGATTCTTAAAGAAACCCTAAAATGCGAGCGGGGTACATTTTGACCCACCTGCTAGATTCGCGATACACAATACGCGAGGGCCCGACCCTTCGCCCCTGCGCATCCCTCGCGAAAAATAACCAGATTCTGACATTACAAAAAAACGGAAAGATGCCAAAGGTGTCTCAATTTTGAAAAAAAAGTTCACCAAGGTTAAGACCCATGGGAAAGAGTTAGATACGGTCCTTAATCTCCCTTTTTTAATAGAAAGACGATATCTTCCGCGTGTATTTTTTATATTTCTAACTGTTTAGGGTTCCGCTATTGTGAGATTTTTAAAAAATCGCGAAGTTTGAACCCTTTGCAACAGATGATCGCGAGATGCGTGAGATAGTTTTTTTTTCAATTTTCGTACTTTGATTTATAACTGTTTGCAGTAATTTGAGAGTTTTATAGATATTGTGCTGTTGTGGGAGTTTTTTGTGTTGGTTTTATAACGGTTTTTAAGGAAATTTTGTTGTATCATTAGGTTTTTTTTCTTGCTGAGTTTTACGTAAGATATTACTGCAGTTGCTTTTGTAAAATTTATAATAATATGTTTCAATGGATACGATATTACAGATCCTAATCAGTTTAATTAGTTTTATCTGTTTAGTCATTCCTACGAACGCTTAACCTTTATTGTAGTGTGTCTAAAATATCCTAGCAGTTAATTTCGTAAATATCATTCCCAAACCTTTGACTAACATTAATCTAGATATCACGATTCACGAACTAACCAAAAAACGTAGTATTCTCAAAACCAATCGTCCAAAAAACGTACAATTTAACGTTTTTTATGATGTCTTTAGTGTTTGCGTTTTTGCTTCACCAATCAGAAGCTATTGTCCAAATCACAATTGTGGCCAAGATGCCCCTTTTTGACCAGTGTGGACAAAAAAAAATAGAAAAAAGGTCATTGGGGTCATAAGTCACACGTTTCGAGCTCATAATATCATTGTTTGGCCCTATTTTAACCAAAAAGAGGTCAGTTATAGAATTCGATATGCTTGCGATTTTTTTAAGGTTGAATAGTAAAATCCGGGAATTTGTTTCTTTTTGTTGGTAATTTGAGACGTGTGTGACCTCGGGTCAATCGGACCCGTAAACAGTTCAATTATATTGTATTGATTTTTAAGGGTTAGTGAATAAATCAATTTTTGTAACAATACTTTCTTTAACTTTTTAAGAAATTATTCTTAATTCAGAACGGGTTGGAAAAAAATATTTTTTTTTGAATTGGACATTGTGGTTTCTTATTATTTTGTTACTTTGGTTTACAAACTATAGTTAGTTATTGTAAGATGTCTTAGTTAAGTGTGTGGTAGTTGAACCGGTTACTACGTGCTAAGTAACTGCTGTATCAATGCTAGCTATGTTTAAACCACTTTAAGTAGTTTGCTCTTGTAATTAAACACTTACTTTAATTCTACAAATATTTAGGTATTACATGAAAAAAAAAACAGAAATACTAAGCATTATAACCGACTTAAAAAAATAGAAGTTCTCAGTTTGACTTGTATGTGTGTATGTATGTAAAAAAGTTTTTAGTGCTTAATGATTTTTATAAAGTATTAACATTTACGAGGTAATATTAAACTGCATATTAAACGGATTACAGATACGGATGAAAATTCGACAGCCAAACAAATAAACGAAAAATAAGGTTGAATTTTCAGTAAGTATGTGATTAATTTTCATGCAAACTCCATGCGTTGGTAAATAAATGAAAGTAAGTAGGTTATTTATTTTATTATTTACTTAATTCATATTTATAATTTGAACTGTCAAAAACGACAACAAGGTGTGCGTTTGATATTGGCATCAATCAACATTTTTTATTAAAATTCTGTTACATCAAATTATCCATTCATACAATGTAAATGACAGAAGTACAAAAGATAATATTGTTCTTCTTGGTTCATGCAATTTAAATAAATCTATTCAATAACCAAGTACTTTTTTGCAATTTCGCTTTTTTGCCTCTTTTTAAAACTTCAGTAAAAATTAATATCAAACGCTTACTTTTATACCTTATGCGCATAAATTAAAAACTTTTAACCCGAAGACATTTGAACTCGATGATAAATCTTAAAAAAAAAAGTTAATGCAGATTAACCTTAGATGTTCATTATAAACGCGACCTTTTTACCCCTCGTTTTAAATTTCCCACGTTATACCCCGATTCACCCCAATTTTAGGGTTATCTCTTTACGCGGAATGAACATCAAAGTAGATCACTTTAGAATTGCTATCATTATTTTTTTCTTTTTTGCAGATTTTTTTCTATTTTTTGTTAAAAATTTGTAAAAAAGTGACCCCGTTTCCTGATGAGGTCTCGACACTGCGAACTAGGGCTAACCCCGTGTATTTGTGAAATTCGATCCGGTTAGTTGTTTTTCTATTGATTTTTGTATTTTTCTATTATTGATGGGTAATATTTAAGCAGGTAAGGTAACTGTTTCTTGTGAGAAGATGACGAAGACATTTATGCCAAAGTTTTTCTGCAGTTACAGTACTAATAATATTTTAGAGGTATTCCTCTCACTAGATGGATGGACGATCTGGCCAAATTCTCCGAGAAAAAGTGGATGCAGGTTGCTGAAGATTGAGCTAAGTGACGAATCTTGGGGAGGCCTTTGTCCAGTCGTGGACGTTTTTCAGCTGACACGGTGATGACAAATAATTAATTTGGGCAATGTAAAAAGGCAATATCAAAAATATAATTCACACCTTGTACATTGGTTATTATAAGAAAAAATCTACAATTAACATCAAAGTATTGAACGTTTTATTAAAACATTTTCTTACTTCAACTTTAGCGACTAAAAGGCGCCTCAAAACAACATAAAAATACTTGATAATTTCGAAAAAATTCAACAAGTACACTTCTCGTTAACTGCTACGTCGAATTAATATTAAAATAGACGTCATTACAGTAAATAATAACAAACAAAACGACATTCTATCATTAATAATACAATATCGGAGCAAAAACGAGTCGTCGACAGAGTTTCAGAGTAAAAAAGTACCATACAGGACTGCAGATGCAAGACTAAAAATAATTTTCAACGTTTAATACAAAAATCGTAATAATTAACTTCGTTACACACCAATAAATTACAATACGAGAAAGAAATGCAACACGATACGCACACAGGCGCAAGTCTCCGTGTGTTGTCACGCACACAGGCGCGCGTAGGGCGGGGTGGTCGCGTTTCCAACGAGCCGAATTTATCATTTGTTTCAATTTTAGATAACGATTTTTTGAGATCGATATAGTTATTTTTTTGTGTTTTTTTATCTTGTTTGTTGCTGTTTTGTTTAATGAGTGTCTCTTTTAGTGTGTTTTATGTTTGCTGGTACTGTTGATCTTGTTTTTGACACGTGGATTTTGAAAAGACATTTAAACGTCAATCAGATAACTTTTAGATTTGATTTTTCGCTTCTGTTTTTAAACCATTATTTTTTCATATTTAGCTTTAAGCAAATAGTTCTTCATATGTGAAAAAAATTGTAGGTACCAACTAAAACCTCATGGCGTAGGTACTAGATGGATTTTTATTTGCCAACACTACGCAGAAATCCACAGTTTACAACAGAAGTCTTTAAAGAAGGAAAGAGTTAAAATTGAGGGGTTCTGCTCTCTAAGCTTCTCAACACCATTACGTATCTATCTGACCACCAAACAACCATAGCACAACCAATAATACTTAAACAAAAAGCAATATATTTCCAAAACATCGACAAGCTATCCCCCCATCCCTAGCTGGCCGCCATCACAAATACATTGATATGATTTATCGTGAACACCGACAACAAGTTGTGTGCGGAGTATCACTGACGTGCACACACGGGCCGCGCCGGCGCAACCAGGGATGTCGCCAAGAAGCTGGAATTATTTGTGAAGACAAAAGAATTTGGAAATTCTCTTAACCTTTTGTGTGTTTTAGACGTGGATCCACGCGAGACACAATTAATTTTCTATTGTACTCTAATTAGCGGCATTCAAGAGGTTAATGTTCAATTTCGCCAGTCGGCTTGGAAGAAGAAGAAGCCAGCAACTTATCGGACAAATATAAGGTCTAGTTTAACAGGTCTCGGATAGCAATATATGGCAGAACTTATAAGCAGCTTTTATCAGGCAGATAATTTGAAATAACCCTAATCTTAAAATGATAGGAACTTTGACACTCAAATTGTCACAGTATAACAGCAAAGAAATAAAATCGGTGAAGCATGTTTTCTGCATCCATTCTCTTCTGTCTGCCGTCATCTCACAAGTAACACTCTTCGCAGTCATATCGTCTTTCAGACAATCTGTCGTGTCTTTGGTCTTTCTCTTCCCCTATATCCATTCACATTCATACTCAACGCTTTCCTGACAGCATGATCCTCATTCCTGCGCATAACATGCCCATACCATCATCATCTACCTAGTCTTTTCCCAACTACGTTGGGGTCGGCTTCCAGCCTAACTGGATGCAGCTGAGAACTAGTGTTTTACATGGATCGACTGCCTGACCTCTGCAACCTAGATACCGATTCTCATAATATTATTTATTCGATTGAATGGTAGGTAATTACAGGTATTTTAAGGATCTGATCTAATATAAAAATTCCTAAAAATAAGATACTTTTTTTAGAATTTCACACCAAAGGAACTGTTTTAGCAGTAAAAGTTCATTTAGAATGTGTGCTCGTATCTCGAAATACTTATGCTAAGTGTGGTCTAAGTTAATTGAAGCACGATTAACAAGTTAAAGCTGGTGTGAGCATACAAATATGAGCATTATTGGACTGTTGGCGCTTGCTGTGGCGCCGGGGTGGCCGTCTTTTACACTATAAGTGCAAAAAATTGGGCCCTATATTATTAGCCGAAGTAATTAGGGCTCTTGGACTATTTTTGGGGTTTACCTACCTACAGCAAAAATAGTTGTAAAATCTGGGTTTTATTGGGTATGGAAATTTTCAATTCAGATTTGTAGTTTCGGAGCCTTTAGCGTAGAAACAAACTAAAAAAATGTTTCCTCTTATTATGTTACAGTATTAATTGATTAAGCATTAACTACCTATGCCTGATTGTGACGAGATTCATAGAATACCTAGGAATACTCAAGTATTTCCCTTCACCGTAATAATTATAAATCAAATAAAATCAGTCAAGTAGACTTGGCAGCCCTAAAATCGTCGGAGTACGTGATGCGTCGAAAAATGTGCCATTTATGTGTATACAGGGTTATTACTTGTTCATCAACCTTTTAATTTCGACAATCGTTCAAACAATTAAACGTTTTTAACGTTCCCCAAACTGAATGTTTTATTAGTACCGCTTTTTGTACAGTCGGGTCATTTGGTAGAAGAATGTAAGAGGATTAGTTTTCATTTTGATTGGTTTTCGGAAAAGCTGGGTGGGTGTTTTGTGAGTTGAAAAGGCTAACAGCCTTACTACAAAAAGTTAAACGTCTGTTGAACACTTGTTTAAAAAAAGTTTGGCTGCAAAATGAGTTCTATTTCAACGTCATAATCGGATATTTTTTAGACAAGTGTTCAACAGACGTTTAAAAGTTTTTGTGGTACGACGGCAAATGTCTCTTTTGAAATAACAATCAGGTATGTACCACGGTTTTATTGTTTTTAAAAGGTTCTTTTATTTGTTAATAATGTAACTTAATCTATTCAGGTTTTGATGTAATGGGATTATAACAATCTTCCCAGTCCTTTTTCAACTATGTTGAGATCGACTTCCCGTCTATTTGGATGCAGTGTTTTACAAGAAGCGATTGCCTATCTGACCTCCTCAACCCAGTTACCCAGGCAACCCAACTTCCTATACATACAAAAACGTAGGGTAGTGTCCAGGGTCGAAATAATGAAATAATATTTAGTCCGCTTTTTAGATAATCAAAAAATATTGGATACGTATTTTTTCTTTTTTTAATTAAACATAAAATGACAAAGATAATATACACTTCAAAAATTAGGAGTGGGGGCCTTTTACGTCACAGTGTCCTGAAAATTGTAGCAACTTGTGACGCCACACTCAACTTTAACACGCTATATCTTAACAAGTTCTGATCCAATTTAAAAAAGAAAAAATACGTGTCGCTTAATTTTGGACAATCTACAAGACGGACTAATTATTATTTTTTAGGAAACTAGCCTATTACTGTACTATTGATAGATCTAAAGATAAAGAATTCCTTTAAAATATACTTTTGCCGCAAAATAATATAATTATCACTAACTAAGAATAAAGCATAAAATTAGCTTTACCTCTTCCCGATTGACAATTTTGTAATTAAAAAGAACGTTTACGTCGAAGTGATAATTTTTCCAAAACAAAAACAGATAGAAAAAAACTTTTGTAATTCAATTATAGACTGTCCATTGTTTTTAGTCGGTTTTGTACGCTAGGAAAGCGTGCTACTGTCCAAATATGTATTGGAATAAAAACTCTTTCAGACAAAACAGTAATTAATGTATTGTTTCAAAAAGCCGCCGAATTACAAGAAAATTCAACACATACTTTATACCTAAACATCGTAATTTTATCCCGACAGCGTTTTCACTTGCACCTTGAAAACGGGAACGACTTCGAGCACCCGGATAACAAGTAGACTACATCGATAAGTGAGCTTCCTAGTGCTTTATGAAATCATCAGTATCAGAGATTAGCATCTTCAAGAAAACAAACGATAACGAATTCTTCATCAGTTGTGTAATTTAATATAAGTAGATGCTGAAAAAATACACTGTAAAAACCCTATGTTGTACTCTCCTTTTTTAGAAGTCGGTTAAAAACACCACTGCTCATGCGTGAGGCGTTAAAACTTCAGAAATGCGCAAACTATACATAAATGTAACTAATCACGATAAGGTCCACTTCTAACTATTCCCTTGGTGATAAAGCGTAATATTATTACCTATGTCTAAGCTTGAGCAGAAACATCAAAGTTTCTGTTGACGACGCAAATAGTTCTACACTCCTACGCATAATGTGGGTAGAGAGATAAGATATCTAATTAATAAGTACGTTAAAGAAAGAGTATCAAATATAATGAGGTTATTTTCAAGTTTGTATGTACTTTCTAAGTGTATCTTGGACACTAATTGCTGATTAAAGGTGTAGAAAAACGTCTTGAAGAAACCTGTACTAAAGGTAAAGTCTAAAATCACCATCCCGCATGGAGCAAGTGTGGTGGTTTAACGCTCAATTCTTCTCTAAGTGACAGGAGGCTACAAAGAATTTCATCATCTTCATAGATTTTTCCCGATACCCGATACCTCTTGATAACACTGGTTGTCAGGCTTTCTGGCTTCTGACAAGTCATGTCATTGTCATGACAAGATGATGATGACCTATCCGCGACCTTAAACAAGCGTTGCTTAACATCACCGCGACTATTACTTAGCCAAAGGCTCCTCAAAACACAGCATGTATTCCTTAAAAATACTATCTTAGAAAAGCATCGAGTTTAGATACAAGAACATACTTAACTCTACCATTAAATTACCAAGAATTCTTAAATCAAAAGTCGTTCGAACTTCAAAAATACAAGCAACAAACAAAAAACAAAACACACTTTGGTCTGTCAATAGAGGTACAAACAAATATAGAACAATTGAAAAAATCACTGGCCACTAAGAGCCATTTAAATAAAGAACGCTATTACAAAGACCTAAAATCGTTATACGGCAAAGTTTATCTAGTTTCTAGTAGCAATGCAATGACAATAGCTAGTCTTGGTACTCGTAGACGGATCGCGCTCCAAAATAACCGGTGACATTTGCACGCGCCGGGAATCGAACCGCACTGTGTGATATGCGACGCTATTACGCACGTAATGTTGTTTTGTGTTGATTAGTTTCTATTTATTGTTGGATTTTGTTGTTTAGTTTCGGATATTTAAAAAAAAAATGCCTTGACTATGTAAAAGACGCTGGATGCAGGTCGCCTCCAACAGGTATCTGTGGAGATCTAAGGGGGAGGCCTATGTTCAGCAGTGGACGTCCTATAACTGAGATAATTGATTATGTAAATTCTACAGGATTTTCATCTCTTATATGGGTTGAATTCTCGCCTACAGTATTTCTGAACTAAACCCTTTTTAAAAGGCTAGCATAACATTTGCATCTCTTCTGATGTTTTGGGTCTCCATGGCCGATAGAAATCGCTTTTCAAGCGATTTGTCTAACCATTTATCATATAGGTACCTATTTATAACTTTTTCACGTATAAAAGGCTGAAAGGATTTTGATGAAAATTTTGCTTAAAAGGGCTCATATATGAACATAAGAGCTACTTTTTATCTGGGTGGGGGGAAATAATTCCGTACGAAGCAGGTGAAAACGTGGTGGAAGCTACTAAAACTATATTTTCAAAAGCCATATTTTCGCGAAAAAATATATTATGTAGTTTTTTTACCAGTCTATTTGAATATCTTGGATCTAACAGTAATAAAGAGAAGATGGATGTCTAAGATGGATCACAGCCAAAGCAGTAATGCGGTCAGAAACGAGATAAAAACAATATTAGCTTGTTGAGAACGTTAATGTTTTAATGTTGTCTACAATCTGTTGGGCAACAGTTGGCCGACAGTTTAGTTTGAATACAGTGGTAAAGTCAATGAAACTTTTTACTCGACTGTGCCTACCTACTAACTACCATACATCTCCATGACGACTAATTTGCTTAAAGACATTCCGTCTTACCACAAAAACTTTTTAACGTCAGTTTATGCCTTGTCTAAAAAAATGTCAAATTATGACGTTGACATATGGTTCATTTTGCAGCCAAAATTTTATTAGACAAGTGTGAAACAGGGTTTAAAGTTTTTGTAGTAAGGCCCATAATGTCTTGTTTGGGGCTAATAATACAATTTTAACTATGGTAAGCAAATCAACAGATATTTGGAATGTAACATTCAAATAAACTATCGGCCACCTAAAACTAATAAGTATGGTGCTACGATTAAATATAAAAAAATAAAAATGACAGGTAAATAGAGCATTTATAGAGTAAGGATACACTTATACTGGATGCAGTTTCACAGACAAAACAGCGGTAAACATCTAATTCAGATTATCTATTCCATGTATATTGAATGCTGCAGTTGAAAAATTGGACACGACATACAAATTAATACATTTGTGTAACAGGAAACTATAAAGCTATTATAGAAAAGCTTTTTTAGTCCATGTTTTTTAGTTTTCAAATTCGGAAATGAAAAAAATAGATCTATTAAAAACATGCAGCACATAAATTGCTTGACTAGTTCTACTCGCGATTTCACTTACGTCCCAGGGTAATCCACCAGGATCCCAGGTTCGCGGATCCGGGTAAAAGGTAGCTTATCACCTTCTTCGATATATGAGCTATCTTCCACTGAAGATTTTTTTTAATACTCTGGTATTTCTAGAGATGAGCGAGTACAAACAAAATCGTTATCTATACTAATATTATAATGAGGAAAACTTTGTTTGTTTGGTTGTAATGGATAAACTCAAAAAACTACTGGACCGATTTTAAATATTCTTTCACCATTAGAAAGCTATATTATCTGCGAGCAACATAGGCTATATTTTATCCCGGTGCAGGCAGAAGCTCCCACGGGACGCGGGTGAAACCGCGAGAAAACGGCTAGTCATAGATAGTTAAGATAGGTCAGTTTCAGTCTACCTAGCTAGTCTATCGCTATGTTTGTACATTGATCTGTTTGTCACAACAATGTTGTGACGAGCAGTAGTTACTTTACATGTATGAGTCATTTCTATTGTTTTTGCATACAAATAAGGTTCTAAATCAGTTTCTAGAATTTGGCATTCTTTGATAAACTTGAACGTACTGCTCAAGATCGAATAGATAAGAAAAATTGTCTGCAAGCCCTATAAAGTCCGTGCTGAGTCCATCATCCACCCTTCCCTGTTATAAATGAAGAATCTTCTAATGTTTTGAGATATTTTTGTTTAGATTTCCAAAGACAATTTCATCGGAAATTGATTAGATTTAGTAGAGAATTAAGTAAGTAGGTACTTATCTCTTGTTTTTCGAAGAGATCGTTATTTATTAAGGGGCAGAAATAGTTGATAGAGTTGATTGAACTGAGTTGTGTTTGTTTAATAGTTAATCTATTATGAATAAATAATGAAAAACTATAGATGTAGATAGTAGATACTACACTTTTCTTAACAAACTTTTTCTCAAAACTAAGTTTAACTTAGACTGTCTTAAAAAAAACAGGTGTATGTAGAGTATTTTTAAATGGTATTAAAATTAAGTCTTAAAATAACAGTGAACAAACTCCATAGGTGTGTAATTATAATGTCATTAAACAACTTACCTATATCCTTAACAAAATTGCCAAAAAAAATATACAAACAAGTTTTATGTTGAAAAAAAAAAACTAAATGCTACCAACTTAGATGTTAAAGGTCTAATATTATGAAACCATTACTTTTGTACTATCCATTGCTTTACCAATACTACAGCACAGATGTTATCTGAGCAAAAACAAAAAACGCAATGTAAGACAATACCGCGGTTGCGAGCAACGATATGTCGAAGGTCACAGAGCATTTCAAACATGCTCCAGTTTCAAAAGACTTTTAACAAAAAATCATCCGCATTGTCGAGCTTACAGTTAACCCTAACTAAAGACCCTTTCTTAGTTTTTTGGCAGAAAAAAACGCCGAGCGGAGACGGCGGGCGAGCGCGAGTTATTCCACGCCGAGCGGCTGAAGCGCGCGGTCGCACCTCGTACGTCACGACCGATTCCAGGAGCGCGGGAAAACTCGCGCCCACAACCCGCACCGAGGTTTCCATCTTTAAAAATAATCCACCGAAACGTTCGAAGAATCGATTATTTTCGATAACACAGTAACGCGCCCGTGTTTATTATTATGATTCGTACAAATTAAACCGTGTATTGTTTTAAATATTTCGACATTGTCGGAATTCTATTGTGTGACTCTTAATTGTTTAATGTTTTGCTTAATCTAGGGCTTTGTCGAGATGAATCCGTTTGGGTTGACATTTTTGTCGTGATATAAACAATTGATAATTTCGCGGAGGAGTCAAGCGTGTTTTTATGAATGTTTTTGCGTATCGGCCGGTGGTGGGGGAAGGGTGGGGCCTCCGTTGACTCGTCCCTCTCCTAGCCAGTATTTTGATTTAGTTTCCGAGTCTTACGCAGATGTGGCAATTTTTTCAGTCGCGTGAGTAAATTCGCGCGCGGCTGTTACATTAGCCGTGTTCGGACGATTATTTTTATTTTGTTTGGAGCCGCGGAGTTGGTATTGAAACTTTTTTATTTCAGGTGTAAATAAGAGTTAGTTGAAAAGACATAGATTTGTAAAATAAACTGTGTTGACAAACTGTGAACAGTGCGTGAGTGACACTGAGGATTTATGGTGATATTATAAACACTAGTGACATTGTGCATGAACTGCGCTGTTTAGTCGACTACAATACATTTGGATGTCTTAAATTAAGGTAAGGATTTTTTTTGTTTCATAAAAAATAATAACAAGCCTTTTTTAAGTGTCCATTAAAATAATTTAGTGTGATTTTAACGTGTTCATTTGAGGGTTAATTTTTGTTTTTTGAAGATACAAAGTTTTGATAAAAGTTTTTCGACAGTGCAAAACTTTTTTAAGTACTTACATATTTAATTTTCAACATAATTTTACTGTAGTTATTTTGTTGCTCACTTAGTATTTATTGAACTATTTAATCACCGCCATATTTACCATATAAACATTTTTTAATAATATATTTTATTAATAATTAAAACTTGAGACGAGTAAACTATAAAACTTAATTTTAATTTAACTTTCTATTAACGTAATGTTTGGTTTATTTAATTAACACTAACCAATTTTTGCTTAGTTTGCAATCTGTATTTAAAAATCTATATCCATTATCATGAAAACTAACTAACATTAATTTCGTATTTTGTTAAGATTACCTAATATAACATCTTTCAACCTAACCAAATCCCCACAGAATACTCATTTTGCACTTAAAAACAAAGTTAAACCACAGTTAAACTATCCAATAAGATTCTTCTCTTTTAACTCTAGCATCCCTCTCACAGCATGAACATAAAAGATATGTATCTCAAGATGCTGGAACGTGCATTTTTTCCTTTATCTTTGTAATCGCAATCAGATAGAAGGCACATCCAGCTACATAGGTCATAGGTCGGGTGGTTAGATCAAGCTTCTGCCGGCTGAAGTTCGATTCTCATTTGATGTTATGTAGATTAGAAATACCTAGTATATGTGTATGTAAAATGCTCTAGTATTTGTTCATGTTGGGATTTGCCAATTGAATTATTCGTTAAATATAAGGATAGGTACCTATAAGTTCTTTCTTTAAAAACACCAACTTAAATCAACGAGTTGGTAATTGTAAGAATATACAAATGTAGGAAAGATTAAATCGGACTTTTACAGTCAAAATTGAAGGTTTACAAATTGCATATTTTGTATATAAATATATTAGTCATGTTTTTAACATTTGCAGCATATTTTATGCAAAACTTAAGTTTGTCCAAAAACACAGTGGTTAAAGTTAAAAACAAACGATTTTCATAGAACGGGTCGGACTTTTTGTGAAGAGTAACGTTTCGCTGGAAAATTATATCATTTACTACTATTTCAGGCTTTTACAGTAACATACATAATAGATGTTTTAGTTTATAAATATTTTGTTCATCACAGGATAACATTATAACTGGTAACAACTGGATATTATTAGCTTTAGCTACAATTAGAGTAATTAAGCGTAACAAGAATTGGTTAAGCGGTGGAATTTGGTTCAGTATTTGCATATACATAAAATGTATTATATTTTTCGTAAAGCATATTTTTTTTATTCCTTATATAAAAGCGAAATTAATTTGGTTTGTGATGCTTTCACATTTCAGCTAATTTAACCTGCGTCCCGTAGAAACTAATTCACGTTTTCCAATAAAAAGCAGCTTGTAACTATCCTTGATAAATAGACTAAGTATCTAAACTAAAAGCAATATTCAAATCGGTCTACTAGTTCCTGAGATATACGCCTTAAAGCAAACATCCTGATAAGTTTTAAAGTTGAAGAGCTTTTTAATATTAGTACCTATAGGTATTGAATTATAGGATCATACACACATACTTTTTAAATAAGTAAATATAGAAATACATACTTCCAACCAAAGTTAATTTAGTTTCGCATTATAATATTAAAAATATAAACAAAATTACACAGCTGTGTAAAGCTCTGAATTCACAAAACTTACCGGAAACTCTTAAAGCTATTTTAGCGCTCGTACTTATGAAAATTGTTTAAGTTGATATACTGAAATAAATCAAACAATTTAAGCTTCATATTTAACTACTAAATAAATAATATTCACTCGGAATACACAAAAGGCTTTTTTGGAAAATTGAAACAGAAGACCGGTTTTATGAACTTTTCAATATCGCCGTTGAAATGTCTGAGGGCACGGCAGTGCCCCAGCCAAGACTCGAGCAAAACGTGCACGGCCGTACCATCTTTTCTCGAAGCGTTTCGCGGCTATTTCAGCCCCCTGTATCTTCCATGTGAACAAAGCTAGGAGTTTAGGTTTCCGATGACCAAGAGTAAGTATTAGAACAAGCTCAGTCTCAAAATTACAAGACATTTGAATAAATAGTTTACGAGTTATGAGCCATCAAAGTTACACAATTTTGTCACTGACTCACTCACTGACCGATCATCAAAAGTCTAAGGTACTTCTAGCAAATTTAGAACCTTCAAATTTGGCACCAAGATAGGTTATTAGCAACATATAAAGGGAAAATTATAAAAACCTTAAAACTTAATAAAAAAATAGGAAACAAATTTATATTTGCGGTTTTTCAAGAACATTGTGTATGAATTTTGACTGCATTGATAACTTTGTTATTTATTTATGTACAAAATATTACTATTTGTTTTATTGTTACGTAGTACAATATACCACTATTGTTATATGTATTAAATATACATACATATGAATAAAAAAGCTAGGTTAAAATGAAATGAATAATGATAAAATCTTTCATATTATTGCAGTGCGATAAATAGTGCATGCTCGCTCGATAGATGGCGTTGTCCTGGTCTAAATCGCGCTATGGTTTCGTTACATAGCTAAGTATAAGTAGTACTTAAAAAAATCAAATAATTTCATGTGATAGCGCCATCTACCTCTGAAATAAATCTCTTTTATTCTAAAAGATATTCGATTCAAAAATTCGTCAATTTCGAAATTTTTTAGTTTATTTAAAAAAATGTTGTTTACGTGCTACTTTAGGTGTAATATTTAGTTTGTTATATATTTAGACAAGAAAGAGACCTACAAAAAATAAATTAGATCCCACCAAAAACATTAAATGTAAAAAAAAGCCAATCCTCTACGCAATTCCTCCACCGTAAAAAGTTTTGAGATCGCATAGAAGCCAAGTCCTGTTCAACTTTATTTGTAATAATAAATAAATATTTTGTGACTGTATCAATAGTTTTTTTCACATTACAATAATATTGTCTTGGCCATGAGCACAAGTTAAAAGTCGCTCCTTGAAATAATGTGTAAATACCATTGAATTGATAAAATCTATATGAACATGATTTTACGATTGGACTGATTATGGACTGATTGGAATTTTAGATCACCATGGACTAAACATGCGCCGTACATGTGCAGTTCATTGATGTTGGATGATACTGACTGTCGGTCATTTAGTAACAAGTGAATAAACTAAAAGTCTTTAATTCTGTGATATTAAACTTCATGTTTGACTTTCACCTCTGCAAGATATGCTGTATTATATTTGTAGTTTATTGTGCTCATGGCCAAGTCAATATTATTGTAATGTGAAAAAAACTATTGATACAGTCACAAAATATTTATTTATTATTACAAATAAAGTTGAACAGGACTTGGCTTCTATGCGATCTCAAAACTTTTTACGGTGGAGGAATTGCGTAGAGGATTGGCTTTTTTTTACATTTAATGTTTTTGGTGGGATTTAGTTTTCAGTATGAATATAGAACAAATAACGCGTTTCACGCGTAAAGAAAAATATTTGTATTGTAATTTAAAAGAAAATAGCTAAGTGTTTTATTGATAATTATTTATTTATATAGTTATAAAATAAAGATTGAGTACAGATCAAAGTAAATAAGCGGCTTTTATAATTTATTATTTTAATAATACAGTTTGCAAGCCTTGTTCTGTGTATCGGAACTATATCATAGTCACCTTTAACTTTCAAACTTTAATGGGTGATTTTGTTTAGGTAATTAGTATGGCGACGAAACAATCTTAACATTTTTAGTTTCATGAAGTCTTTAAAGTGTAATTTCAGCTATCAAAATTTCACCTGAACTACACACTTATAATAATGTAAATCGTTCAAGACAAAACTTTAATATTTATAATCAAAATCTAAGCTGCAATGAAGTTACTACGGAACTAAGTAGGTACTCCAGGCACCCAAATAAAAAGTTGCTCTATATAAATGGGCTATCTAACACTGAGACAACTTTCAAGTCCATCCAGCAGTTACTGAGATTAGCGCATTCAAACAAACAAAACTTTTCAACTTTATAATATTAAGTACCTAAGATTTGTTGTTTATCTTATTGGAAAAATTAGGCACAAAATAATGTAGACAATAGGAATAAAATACAGACAGTCTATACAGAAAAGTTTTTAAGATTATTTTGGCAAGCCCAATGATTGTATTTGGCAAGCACATATACGTTGAAAGATACATTGTAGCCGACACTCTTGTGCGATGAAAAATAACTACATTAGCTTATTTTGCAACAATTTAACTTGAAGAATTACATTGTTCACTTGTACAATTCAATAAGTTAAAATAGCTTGAGTCTTTTCTAAATATTGGAATATCAGCTCCTGTCAGCAGTTTTACCCGTATCTTATGAAAACTACTCGGCAAACCTGGATAAAAGCCTTAAGTCTTCCTCGATAATTTGGCTATCTAGCACTGAAAGAATGTTTCAAGTCGGTCCAGTAGTTTCCTAGATTAGCTCGTTCAAAAAACTTATCTTCAGATTCTGAACTTAAACACATTAACATCATCATCTTATTATTTTGCCTTTCTTTATCCTATCAATAGGGCCGCGGGTTAAAACATCTAACAAGAATAACAAGCCTTAGTATCAGAGTTTTCTCAAATCTGACTGATGACTGCTACTGGGTAACAGACTCAAGAGAGACGACATAATAATTTCCAACATAGATATAGATAGGTATAAAACACATTGAAAATAAATCACCATAAACAAGTTACTCTCATTGATTGGGGTTTAAACTTTTCCATTAAAACTTAAAATATCTAAAAACATGTAAATTAATAACAAAAAAAACAAACACATTCTAATAAGTTTACACGGAACCTTAAAACCGCAAATAAAGTAAGTCCTTATAAGTTTTTATTAAAATTCCACTGTTTTTGCGACTATTCTCGGAAACATACCATTTTTGAATCAGGGAAACCCCGATTACGTATTTGTTATCATTGTTTTTCCAATAAATTCGTGTTTGTACATTACTTGTATTTTTTAGAAAAAAAGAGTACCTAAGCTTCTAACCGCATTACTTTTTACCTAAAACTTATAAACACACTAGCCGTTTTACCGCGGTTTCACCCGGCAACTACTGCCCGTACCGGGATATGTTACTCGGGAAGAGTGTAGCTTTCCAACAGTGAAAGAATTTTTCAAATCGACTCTGTAGTTTCAGAGTAGTCTTTAGGGTAGAAACAAACGATCAAAAAAATGTTTTCTCTTTATTACCTATATTAGAATAGAAAATATTATATGTTCGAAAGTACTATTGCTTAAACAAACTGTATTTTTAGTAACAAATCTTGTCAGTTGTCCATACCTATAGAAATTGCTGCCGTTTTACATTTTGTCAGCAATTATATTTATTTACAAAATATGCTGATAAAATATGTCACCAGTCGCTTGTATTAGTCATAATTATTTCAACCCTATATGTCTATACGAATTTATTATCTAAGTACGTTAAAATATGGTTGACAAATCATAAATTATCAATTTAATTATTATTTTATGCAACACAGCCTAACGTAGCATTTGAAATAATGCAACTACCAAAAATGTGCGATGAGAAAAATTCGTCCTCAAAACCGATAAGGTCGTTCGTTCCGTTCATTCGGTCAGTCATTCATTCACTCATTCATTCACTCATCGGTCAGGATTTCGACCGGAAGTGGCCCTTATCAGGCAGCGGAGGTGACGTCACATACCACCAGCACAATCAATGTGAGCCGAACGTGATTGTTATATAAATAAAAGATATTTTTTTCTTTAACTTCTGAGTAAAACAATGCGAAACGGGAACTGTTTGAGTTTACGCAAGATAAACAACTTGTAATTGTAAGAGGAAGTTATAATTATGTTAATGTAAGTCAACAAACAATTTAACTAACACTTTGAAATTCTGTTGCACTCAAAAATTACTACGTAAAACGGAATGGTTAATTAATTAATATTTTTAGTGGGCAACACTCGTAAAGTTCGGTATAAAACATCAATGGGCGGCCATAGACACGGCGATAGCGTTCGAACTTCGAATACTATCACGCCGCTTACTGGAAACTTGTACGTGTGTCATATATTAGCCTCCATTGTAATTCCGAGTGGCTTTCCAATAAAAAATACATTTCCTAATTTACTCGAGCCGACGTAAGTATTGTACGAACAATGGGCTTGACTCATGTCACGTGATTCATTCAAATATCGAACGCTTAAGCGACATCGATAAGTGTACGATTTTCAAAAAGTTCCGAATGTTTTATCGAACGTCAAAAGTGTTGGTTTTTGTTTTACGGTTGTTTCTATATTCTATCTATCTTCTCTTTTGCTACTATTTACTAAAGATAAGATTTTGATATTTACCCTATACTTACAAGTATTGTCAAGTTCTTATCTCTATTAAACAAAACAGAATTATAAATAAGCATTAGTTCTCTTTTATAATCTGTGATAAAATTGTCTATGCAGTATTAATTAGACAGATTCAGCTAGTTTTCCCCGGAAAGTCTTATAAAAGATTTTCATATTTTCATTTTTTCCAAGACACACAGTTTGTTTATTTTTCTACTTTAACAGCAAAACTAATTGTATTAGCTTTAAAGTTAAGAGTATGCTTGATATATGGTAAAAATAAGTTAGAACTTATAAACATTTACTGTTGAAACAACTGGTATATAATTTTGTCATGTTAATTTCTAATTAGTCTTACCTTTTGAAAATACCAGCTGTATGACATTTCTTTTTAGATCACTTCCTTTAAAATTCAGTTATTTATTTAAATAACTTTTTAACTATTTACTTAATAATGTTTAAAATCTTCCGCAAACGGAAGCGGACGGAAGAAACTGATTCCCACGTAAATAAAAAATAAAGGATTCCGGCGACTTAGAACCTCCTTCTATTTTTAAGTTGGTTGAAAAGTAACCTAAGTATATCTTATATTGATATTATAAAGCGAGTTTTACCAGAATCCAGTTAGAAGTTTAGTTAGGTATAATACATATAATATTAGTAGGATTCTTGCTGAAATTTGTCTGCTCTATGCTCTTATTGGAAAGTTCAGTTTTCTTCTGGTTTTCAATGTTACGTTGTAAGGGTGTATTTTTTAAATAAAAAAGCTCTTGAGAAGTATTTTGAATTTGTGAATAAAAATCACGGAGGCAAGAAAGATGGGATAAAAATAAGCTTACGAACATCTACCATGATTTTTAATAAACTTGATAACTTTACCTAACTTAGCAATACCTATATAATATCAAAAGTACTTATTTTTCGTCCTTAAGCAGTTTCTGCTGTCTATCTGTCTGTCAACAGCCATTTACGGTCCAAATTAACCAGTTATGGTCACAAATAGCCAATTTATTTATTGATCAATTCTAATTTCATACTTTAAGCACACACTGCAAACTTTTAGTCGGCCGATAGTTTGTTTGGGCTCATAAATCAGTATGAAGATGAATGGTAGTACGCACATTACAAAGATTGGGTATTTAGCCGGTATGAGAGCGACTGAAAACTTTGATTGGAATCAAGATTTTCTTTATAAAGAAAATTGATAACTATCGAGTCAACGGTTTAGTCTGCAGTTTGTAAGTACTTCTATGGATTTTTTAGAAGTTTATATATTAGTTTTTCTGTTTCTAAAATAGCATTAAAGTTCTATGGGACAGTTAAATTTGAATTGAATGCGTTGTTTAAAAATTTGTCCGTACTGGTACTTTGTTATACAAACTTGCAGACTATTGACAGTATGAGCGTAATTATTTTCGAAATGATTTGATAAATATTAGATGTTTGATTTATTGTTGCTAATGCGCAATTGTTTTGGTGCTTTAGAATTTGTATTGTGGAGAACCCAGTGGGGTTTTGTATTTGTCATGTTGAACCCTAAAAAGTTAGGAGGATTTTCTTTCAGTTACTGGTGAACTGATAATTTTTAAGTTTGTTCAGTAAGTTTAGATCATATAAAAGTTCTAGAAGTCAGTTTACTATACCTGTCTTATCAAGTTTTCGTTATTTATGTAACCGCCAATAAAAATGCAAATGAATGCAAACTATAAATAAAATAAACGACACATAAACCTACATTAATATCACGTTATCAACATCGTTACAGATAAATGAATTAATTCTCTTTTCATTGTAAAACACGTGTTAAAAATCAACACCAATAAAGTTAAAAGACAAATAATATTATTTTGCTCTGTATCGCAATAATTTCGATTTTGTCCTCGAATAATTATCATAATAAACGGACACATTGCAAAATCGTGCATTCTCAACATCCCTTTCTTGCAGTATTGCCTTTCTGCTCTTCATATATGCAATTCCCGTAAACCAATTACCGAGGCATTTTCAACCTTATTACTTTCATATAAGACCCAATTTTCCTTAAGCAAATATTCTCAAGAACACAGCTGCGCTTTCTCAGCACAAACAAACAAGGACTCTATTCATATGTGAATAAGGTTCTTTATGTTTTGAACAAAAGTAATCAATGAGGCACTCGCGATGAAATGCGAAATGGATTATTTTTTCAAAAATGGAATTAAGAAGAGACAATAACGTTCATTGTTTTTAAAGATGGCGGACGAAACGGGCTCAAATATGAGATTATTACTTGTGTTCGCTTATGATAATTTTATAGCCCACAAAGGCACAATAGCAAGTTTATTTTAATGCGAAATTATTATTGTAGTTGTGTATTGTGAAAACGGAAATCCATCTTGTCATTCCGGTTGAAAAAAAAGCTATGAAGTGTGTCTTTGGTAACAGGAAACGCGTTGAGATTCTTTCTCCGTTCTAAAATCAAATTAAAACGCGTTTTTTGATTGAAATAACATAATTTTTTGCTTTTTTTGCTAACTGGCTTTTAGAACGAATGATATAATTTTTATGAGAACGGAATTTTATTGCTGTTAGATACTTCGTTTTTATTACTTGATATAGTTTTTTTGAACACATCTTTGGCTACCAATTTTGAAGAAGCCATAGCTTTTATATTTTTTTAATTAACTTCAATAACTCAATTTGGATATTATAATCTTTTAATTATGCTCTATCAAGACTAGAGATAAATACTATCCAAAAGCATATAGTTCCAAATATTTGTCTGTCTATATACCTAGACTGATCATATTTAGCGCACTTTTACCTAAAGCATGACCTAAGTATGCTTCACCAATAAATATTTCTATTTTTTCATATAAATATTAATGTAACCGCGATAAAATCCATAAAAGTAGTTTCCTTTAAATATCTAATATTCGAGTACCTAAGTGCCAGCAATCAAAAAATCGAATTTCAAATAAAGAACACGAAAAAAAAAGAACAAACTAGTGATGTGAACACAAAAAATCGACTAAAGCTCAACTCCAACAACACAAACGTCAATTTCCTTAAAAACCGCCACTTTGAAAATGGAACGTGAAAATTCATAATAAATAACAGTTGTTTTAAGAAAAAAGGTTGTCTATATTAACTTGGTACTTAGAATTCATACTAAGTAAACTATTCTTTTAAGAAAAATGGCCGTGTATAATGCCTTGGTACTTGAGCCAAGCAGCTGCGATATAGATTAGTGACGTGTTCCTTCCAGAAAGCTGAATAGTAGCGAGTAATTTAAATAGAGCGGTCCCTCAATTGGGGTTAATTCTCATGTTTAAGGAATATGTGAACGTTTAATTATGAGGACGTGAGGACGGCAGCGATATGGCGCAACACATTTTGTTTTGTATGATTCAATCGATTTACGGTGGTACTCTGGTAAGAATTGGGCGATTTTTATAGGTTGTTCAACGTATATTAAGTAGACATTGAAATAAAATATGAACAAGATTGTACATACAATTTGAACAACATGATGTTAATGATAGTTTTATTCATGGAATCAATTACCTATTTTATTCTATGGTTTATAAGTTCCAGAGACTTACTTATTTTTCGCACTTCTGTAGTGTTGCGAGAAAAACTGGAGTAGGTATTCAAATTAACATAGCGCAAAAGCTCGAATGCTAAGAGAAACCACATACAAGTAACACAATAAAATCAATTTGCTCTCAACCAAATAGTTTGGGGCCGTTAAAAACTTTCAAATCAATCCGGAAACTTCAAATTCTAATAACATAAAGAGCACGTTTGCTATCTACTTACATCACAAGTGGTTTCGACTTTTTACCGAATCGTGATCCAACTTTTTGTCGAGAACACATATTCAGATGTGTAATGATCAATCTCCGGGCGTCGAATAAAAAAAACCAAAGAGATCATTCGAGGCATTAATGCATCAGTTACTAAACCGTCAGACGCATGCCCAAGCGCATCCTTAACGCATTCATAATAAGAACAACAAGTTCCATTTTCAAACGGACGAATTACAAACACGGGGAGCGTTCGAATGTAGCTTTCGTATTCAAATTCGTGTTTTGAAAATAGAACGGGAATGATTCTTTATGATCCGCTTGTGAGCAAAGATGATTGATTTTTTAGTTTCAAAAGAATCGACTTTAGTTTTTAATCTGAAGCGAGTTATTATGACTCGGTTCTGTCTTTACAAACATTGTAACTTATTTTGAATACATCGATTAGGTACTTTCTAATGCAGATAATCGATTAGGCTTCTTAAATAATCGACTATTCGTCAAGTTGGCTTGGTTATACCGATTTGTCTCGATATGTCGATTCGATGATTATAAGTTTATTACATACTGTTGGCGTGTAGGAAGTGTATAAGTAAACAAGTGCTTTAGGCAATCATAAAAAATAATATTAGATGCCAATACTTATTTGCGTTGGTTACGTAATTTGATGATTGATCGATATTTTTAGTTGTGTACACGATTTCCGTTTTTATTTTAATAGTTACGCGTTTCTAGTTTCGACTAATAAAACTATAATAAAAACCTGTCGACAGTTTGTCAGAATTCCCATCACTATTGTTGTATTCTTAAAAAATCTGACTCAGTCTGTCAGTCATCTGATACGAACAGGAAATTAGATAAATACCACGAAAACAGAATCCAGACACACAGATGACCAGACAACCAGACACTCAAATTGTCGGCCATCTTCCCCAATTAACGGTAATTAAAAGAAATCTGCTCTACAAACAGGGCGGTAAACACGCAATAAATTCTTTATACATTTTTAATTAAGTTCAAAACTTTGTAGATACTAGTCCACTCTCGGGGTCAACAGACTTGGAAAAGAAATACCAATATATCTTGACCCCTTATTACAAACTTTATCTTTCAAACTGGGGTCCTAAATATAGTGGTCGTGGTTTCCTCACGCAGCCTGGTCACCCATCAATCAATGGGATCTCGTCTAACATTATGATTTTATAAGTTCTAGTAATATTTTATTTAAATTTTTCGGTTGATTGAATGTTTCTGTTTAAAAACGCTGCGGTTTTACGAGTTTGAGTATAGAAGAGATTCAACTAAATAGCTTATGATTAATTCTAAAATGTACTTCATGTATTTGCAATTCTAATAATCGTATGAACCAGTAAATAGATAATGTAAAAAAAAAGAAAAAAATATGATTTGTGGTAAGACATGTTTCCAGCCAGTCATCCATCTCGTTCGATATTTGAATACGTTCTTCGAATTTGGAACACCGGCCAGTAATATGAACTTGCTTCGTTTCGTTTTTCAATTGCTTCACTTTATATTTTAAATGTGGAACGTCGGATAAGAATGTCGTTCCAAGTTTAAAAGTGACACGTGATTTTTAACTATTTTTGCGTCTAGACAATTTTAGTGGACAATAAATTGTCTAGTCGTATTGTCATGGTGTAGTATGAAAGGTGTGATAGAGAAATCGCGTTTCTGTAATTCTGTGCGCGTTCCGTGTTACGTAAGTGGTGGTATTGTGTATGCTGGTGAATCTGCGCACGCGCCAACTTCACGTACCGGCAATAAGGCGCGCGGGGTGGCCGACGCATTCTTTTACGAACTAGCTATCGGTTCATAGATGAAGTTGTTCGATTTCATATGTTGTTTTCAGCTTTGAAATGTTTATTTTATTAACAATATAAGTAGAATTTTATTGAGTTTTCTTTATGATCTACGAAAGAATTTCGGAAAAAATTGTTCTAAATAAAAACCAGACACATTTTCGAGAGTTTCTTTGTAAATTTTTCACAAATTTTCTACTTATAGATTATCATAGTCCCGATACAAAACCAGCTTTCTTCGTCCAAAATTATCCCCAATCTCCATACATAAGCCGATACTAAGAGGTCATATTAAGACAATGCTCAATGAGCAACCAGGGGGGAGGTGCTAGACCCCAGAGAGAGGGGGGGAGGTGTAATTATTCGCCGCTAGCTCGCGACCACGCCTGCCATTGTGGCTTAAACACCGGCTTCAAGACGACGACTTCGACTTTTGAAGCCGTTGACGTGTCTTATGGGACTCTTATGGTGTTGAGAAATATGTTTACAAGTTACTTGTAAACAGAAATCTTGAAGTGATGATAGGTTTCGGCTTAATTAGGTTTGTTTTTCTGGACTTGAGTGTAGCTTTGGGAATTCTTAAGTTGTATTAAGACTCAAATTTACTAATTAAGAACTTGCAATAGATAGGTTTTAGTATTTCACAACTTAAGAAAGCAGTTTACCTATCTACTTATTGGTAACTTTAGATTTAACTAATTATCAGTCTAACTTATAAAACAAGCAACTTAAGCATATATTTACTTCAATAAACTTCCCTTACAAACAACACACTCACTGAAACACTTAAAACCATAAATAAACTTAAAAAAAAAACCATTAAAGCGGAGGATTATCCCACAATCACGAGGTACCCAAAAACATGTACGAACTACCATCCATCCGTCTGAAACACATCAATATAACTTATCTGGCTGGAAACCACTCAAAATATCTATTTTTAAGCCAAACCACCAAGTGTAAAAATTGTTCATATCTTTATATTATTATTGTGTATGATTGATTTTATTACCGTACCGTATCTGTGTTTTAAAACGTTCGTTTGGTTGGTACTTGTTCGTAACCGTTTTTTGTTTCGCGGAATTCGACGTTTGAATTTTTGTAATTTATGTATGGATATTGCTGGCTGGTTGTTTTTGAATTTGGAACTGTGAGCTTAGGGTTCTACTATGTTAGCGTTTTTCAAAAACTGAACCTTAGTAAATAACTCACTATTACGGTTATAGGTGATTAATGACCTGGCCATCTAATAACAGATATGAGATAGGTACTTCATAGATTTAATTAATTTAAGGACAATCTATTATTTCCACAGACATCATACAAAGCTACAAGAGACAATTAATTAGTCTTCATAAACATCAACTTTGTTAACTAAACGTCCCCTTTAATTAGAAAACCAAACAAAAGCCTTAAACTTAAGAACAACGTGGACTACAAGGCAAATAATAATAAAAGCAACACAATCGACCAATATTATCAATATAATCATAAAGATTCTCCCGAACTGACAACGTTTACTCATAAAAGCTGGAACAAATAAACAATTCGCTGGGAATTAGTCATCGCGTTGGAAGGCGGTCTGTTTCGTCTCAATACTGTACGCATCTGCCATACTTATTATATTATGTTCAGAACGATCATAAGCTTTTTATGAATATCCCAACATTTTTCAAGCAAAGAAAAATGAATTAACTGACAGCAAAATTCTATCAATCCACAATTTCAATTACAGAACTCGGAACGCAACTATAAATTGCTATTCTAAATTCAAATGTTATTCTACTCCACAATGATTTTAAAAAGAATAAACGCTTGCAAGAATGCAAACTACATTTAAAATTCGAAAAGTGAACTCGGATTCCTTTTTTGTGACATGAAGCTAATTTATGCCAGTAACTTGTTCGTATAGATCACGAATCAGCTCAGCTTTTTAATCTTTTTGACACCAAAACTAATTATATTACTCCGAGGCTAGGCGCGGTGCGCACCACAGATGATAAAGTCAATAATTCATTTAAAATCGGAAAAGTAATTAATAATTTATAAAAAAGCTCGGGCTCACGATAGAATTGATTTTCAATAAAATGAATATTCGTGTTCGGGCGCGACACCCGCTCGCTCCACACTCAATCACCATCCGCCGGCCGCTTATGAATCTGGAATTTGACCGTTTTTAGCCCCATTCCACGGTACCAAATTAAAAATGTAAGAATTCTCGCTTGCAAAAGGAATTTATATTTTATTTCATTTCATTAAATCCGCCATCTTTTGTTTCCATGGCCCGTTCCGATCGGAATTCATATTTTTCTGTGTTTTGTTTCGGTTTGCGAGCGGTGTATTGTTTTATTGTTATGTCCGTTCTAAATGTTTCGTTTCTCGTTCCGAACCGGGTATTAATTATTTTCTTATTTTTGATGAATGCGTCCGACGAATTTTTGTAACGACTTTTAGGGGCGATTAACAGTCGACGATAATATTTCGGTCTTTAGCGGAGCAATCAAGATTTTCATTTTTCAGCAACGCCACGTTAAAAATGTTAGGAGTTTTGATCTCCGGGAGAAATCGCGGTTGCCAGTCAAGATTAGTCCGCGGCCGACCGAATACTTACTATGCTTAAACTATTAAACGCAACGTCGAATCCGAACAGACAGAGATACGTATCGTTTACCGAAAATAATACCGGCCGTAATCTGACATTCTCATACTCGAGCCCGTAGCGTTACGCAAGTGACTTTCCGCCTTCCGACAACAAGAGGGATTATTCGTTACTCATCAATCTTAAATAGACACGGACACTCCATTGTTCCCGTGACATTTAGACGAATTTATAAATAACGCCGCTGAATAAATTCTGTCACAGTCGCTCATATATAAATTTAATTAATACGCGCGCCGTGCATAATTCGGAGGATTTTCAAATCCGAACGTAACGCGACACAGCCGTGTCCGCACACGCGCCTGATTGATACAATTATAATTTATTCCAAATTCAAACGACACCCGCGTTTGAATGTGGAATAGAACGCATTCCTAATTGCTGGCATACGCTCTAGCGCTATTGGCCGATACGTTTTCGTATTTCGAATGTCTCTTTGTATTCGAATTTAGAAAAGCGGATTATTTTGCTTTCTTTCTTGACGTTTGGTTATTGTGTGCAAATGTAATTGTTGTTGCGTCTGGTTATTGCTGTAAGCACAAGCGTCGATGGATAGTTTAGTCTCGCGCTCGTCTTGTCCATAAAGATAACTTTGAATGTGACTCGAGCGTGATGTCCAACGCCTGTTAATGATTAACCTTACTTTAACAGCTAATATTTTTCCAGTTTGACCTTTAACCGGCTTCATACTAAATAGTAAATAAACGTCATTTGTTTTGTAGACTATTTTAAGTAAGGGATGACTAAATGAGAAATGTCACGCACGCTCTATTGACGCATCGCGAAGTAACACAAGAAATGCAAGTAAACAGAAATTGCATTCCGTATAATGTATTGTATCTTTGCCAATGTAACATACTGCCAAAATTTGCGTCGTCTCTTCGGATTTATAGCCTATTTATGTTTGATGTGAATATGACAATTATTCTGTTTGTTTAATGGTTTTGATGGCAGCAGTCAGGTTATAATGAGAGTCGTTACTTTCAGTTGAAATGCTGTTATAATCTAAGGTGTCATGTCGAGCCGTGAAACAGACGAATGTCCATTAAAATTATCTACGTGAAAATAAACATACAGTTCTCAGTAACACTTGACTGTAATGAGCATTCTTCGTAATCAGATCAAAGCTTTTATTGTGTTTAAGTTTTATTCATTGTTATGGAAACACATGTCTGACTGAACGTTGCAATTATGTCTTTGCCTTTTACGATCGTAACTATTTTTATTATACGTTATTTTTTGAATTTCGAATCCATAAAATAAATGTCAATATTTGAAATACGAAGCTTGGTATTCGGAATTAAATCGTAATTTAAATAGTTCCTTTTAATATTGATGTGTTATTTTTTAATTTACATTTTACAAAACGAATGTGGTTTTTATATAAATACCTATTTGAAATAGGAAGTTAGATTTTCGTAATTCAAAAGCGGAATTTTCACCGAACACTAGTTGCAACAAACAGTGGGATAATAATGTTCTAGAATTAAATCGTATCTAAACTGTAGTGCGCAGCTCGAAATAGGGCGCGTTTGCAGCAATTATTTTAGCTCTGTCTTTCTGAAAATTGGCAGCCGTGTGAGATCTTTTGCGAACGGTATTCGGTTGGGAAACCGTTGTGGCCACGTCCAGCTAACGGAGACCCGCGATGCGCCCCCCACACACTCACTTTTGTTAGAAAACCACTCAAAGGGGATATGTCAGCACAAACTGGGCGGGTTTTATAAATAAAGTGCCCTGATATGCGAATAATAGGTAAGTCTGTCCGTCAGTGCGTTCGACGTGCCTACATGCCGCTATTGTATTTTGGTCTAAGTTGCATTGGCTGCGCTTTGTTCGCCGGATTAACTAATCATTAGTTATTAATTTAATGTAGATCACTCGTAATAAATTCCACAAGTTTACAGCTTTTGTCTAGTCGCTGCGACACAAACTCGGAGCCCAATCCGTGATCACAAAGCGACGATTTCGACTTGCAGTAAAAACGTTTATTAAAACCCGTTTTTATTCAATACAACAATAGAACATTTAAAATTCAAAAAAGTCGAGCAT
The DNA here is from genome assembly GCA_033682625.1 of Helicoverpa zea x Helicoverpa armigera. NCBI lineage: Eukaryota > Metazoa > Arthropoda > Insecta > Lepidoptera > Noctuidae > Helicoverpa > Helicoverpa zea x Helicoverpa armigera. Next base: position 2,823,356 of record JAWIIS010000017.1, read on the forward strand.
GCCCATAAATGTGCGCTATTAATTTCTGCTACAATTTAATACCATAGAGAGAAATCGAACAGAAAAAAGTCCAACCAACGCCGTCGCGCGCTGAAAATTTACATTTGTAATCAGAGCCATTAACGTCGACAATAAAATGCATTGACATGCGTGAGACAGTGACGGCGCTATGGCGAGAGAGCGAGTCAGACGCTCCTCGCGGAGTAGCGCGAGACACAATAGCGGCGCGTGCACCGAGCGAGCGAGACAAGCGTATCGAGACAGAGCGGGACAGCACTAGGTTCGTCAGTCTTGCTCCGATTCAATAATAGGTGCGTTCGGATTTTATGCGTTTGCGAAAAATGCACTCAGATTTATCGTTTCGCTTTCCGCGTAGTCTATTAACGTGTACAGTGGTCGACTCCATTTTTATTGTTTTTGATGTATTTTATACTTGCACAGCCGTCATTATTGTCTTAAACTGGCATGTCTTTAACAACCAGCTACTGCAAAGACATTCTATTACCTAACAATTGAAGATACAATAAAATACCTACTGAAAAAAAAACTCAGGCTGGTAATGTTAAAATTGTGCCATTCCTTTACTGTAATAAAATATGATGTGCGTTTAAAAAAACAATACAATAACTTCTAAGTCCGCGGCACGCATACAAAGTGCTCTTGTAACAGAGTGCGGGACAGGTGCGCCTGCGCATACTCGCGCGTTGTGCGAAAACTAGAAACGCCGATTAAAATGAAATACGCGACGTACGCAGGTTAATTAATATTATAAACTATTTTAGTTACCGACGAAATATTGTTGTAATTTATGTGTCTGGATTTGTCTGGATATGGGGATGTTTGTCTGGTTTACAAACGTGGTCATCAATTTTGTAAGGTTTTGAAGATGTCGTTTTTGAACTGAAAATTGTTTGGGCGGGAAAAGTCTTACTTGACATTGCAACTTTGTAAAGTAGATATGTGAAAGAGTTAAATCTGAATATAACTTAAAATATAATTATAAAAGTAAATCATCCTCCGAGCCTTTTTCCCAAACTATGTTGGGGTCGGCTTCCAGTCTAACCGGATGTAGCTGAGTACTAGTGCTTTACAAGGAGCGACTGCCCTGCCTGACCTCCTCAACCCAGTTACCCAGGCAACCCAATACCCCTTGGTTAGACTGGTGTCAGACTTACTGGCTTCTGACTACCCGTAACGACTGCCAAGGATGTTCTATGACAGCCGGGACCTACAGTTTAACGTGCCATCCGAAACACAGTCATTGGTGTCTAAGATATACTTAGAAAGTACATACAAACTTAGAAAAGTTGCATTGGTACTTGCCTGACCTGGAATCGAACCCGCGCCCTCATACTCGAGAGGTTGGTTCTTTGCCCACTAGGCCACCACGAATACTCTTATAAAAGTAAATAAAATCTTTAATAGGTAAAGCTAAAATACTGCAACAATTTTACTTGTAAAGTTGAATATCTCTAAAAACAAACGTATACATTAAAAACATCGATTACCTATAGAAAAACAATGAAATTACCCAACACAAAATACTACAATATTGACACAAACATCATTAGCACACAACGTAACAGAGAATTGTTACATTTGGAATAACAAAACGCATCTCCGCAAATAGCCGACCGTCTGCCCCGACTTCGATTGCAAAACACAATCAACTAGCTACGAACACTTGCAGAAATTAAACGCAATTCGTTTATTTTGCAGCGCAAAAGAAAAAATGAAAACATAAAAAATTGAACGCGTAAATTCTAATTTCAAATAAGAATTCCAATTAAGATTATTTTTAGAACGTAAAAAGTTTGAATTTAGAATAAGACATTTCTTATCTAAATTCTTTTTACGAAAAATAAAATTGTTAATCGATTTAAATTAATTTTAAATGTAATTGACGTACGAAATTCGAATTGAGAATTGGAATAATAAATCTAAAATTCGACCGTTATTTTTTTCCATTTAGCATAAATAAAATACAGTTAATTTCCCGGAAATAAAAAACAAAACACTTTTGTCGTAACAAAATAATTTTACTCATTATTTTCACCACACACTGTTAAAGGTACGTCCTCAGCTATATTTTGATTTAGAAAAACGAACTTTATGTATGAAGATATAAGGTTGATATTGCTTTAGAGTGAGAGTTAAGAAATCAACAAATCACGACTTGTAGAGAAGTAACAAAGTGGAAATTGTAGTGTTTATTGTTGAAACGATAATAAACTGAGTTTACAACTGTTTTATTAACACTTATCTCGTAAACTATGAGGATTGTCTTTAAGTTACCAAGTTACATTTACTTTAGTATCTGCCATTTTCTTTAGTTGAGTGATATGTTGGTGTTCGTTTCATGTTTCAGTGTTTAATTAATTTTTACTTTGTTGCGGAAAGACATTTTTTAATTTAGGAATAGTATCTAAAATATATTATTAATACAAATTGATGTCGGAACAAAATCATATTTTCTGATCATCATCATCATCATCATCATCAGCCTATCGCAGTCCACTGCTGGACATAGGCCTCTCCACTGAGATCGATTTTCGGCTCAGATATTTCTCTTATTTTCTGATATTTTAACAAAAAAGAAAAGTTTATTTCAGCATTCAAAAATTAAATCCTCATTACACATAATGACTAAGCCTTATTAAAAATAAGTTCTTCTCCACTAAAAACACAAAATTCTGTCCCAAAATATTAATATTCATCCTTCCTCAATCCGTTTATGGAATGAACGCTAACATCTGTGGTGCATTTTTTTCCGAATCTTAACAAAGACACCTAATGTATTATGAAACCGAAACCCAACGTGTGTTGGAGTGTACTTCCTTTTATAAACGTCAAACTTTTCTCCTTGGTTCATATCCAATGCGTGTTTTGTACTAACTTTTTAAGACACTGACGGTACAAAACCATCAATGTATGTAATACATGTAGACTTTGTCGCTTATGAAGCGTTTCTCTCCACAAGGACATTCACCCTACTTTTTTTCGAATTCTTTTTCTTCTTTTTTCTTATCGTTTTTATTCGAATTTAATTGTGTAGGGATACCTTTTTTAAATAATGTTGACAAGTCAAAGGATTAATTGTTTTTGTAAGTCGAATCGTAGATCATTTTTTTGTTTCGTTTTACGCAATCGTGCTTCATAATTGTTTTTGTAATACCAGATTAATAAATCCGGATATGTATTTTACCTTGTTATTTTACTTTTGAAAAATGCTACATATGTTCTCTGAAATCTAAAACAATTTTTCATATCACCGATTTATATACGCTATGTTACGTATAACAATAGAAATTTTAATACACACCCAATTCACTACAGCCATAAAAATGATTTGAAAAAAGGATCTCTAAAATCTAAAACCCTTTCAATAAAAATTGTCCGCTATTCAATCAGATATATTAAATCTAACGCCCGCATACTGGAACAACTAAAAATACTTACCCCTTTATATAAAAAGCCCTCGCCCTAAGCTAAAAATTGTTGGAGAAATATTAAAATAGTCAAAAGAGTTAAATTTAAAGGAGGGTAGGCAAAAACTCGTAATCTCTAAACTAACACAGCTGACGTGGAACACAATAAGCTGTTTTGGTTGAATTTCGAGATGATGCTTCGAATCGACTAATGGAAGTAAAAAATGACATTTTTTGTTGAATCATTGGTTTTGGTAAGAAATGGATTCGTTGTGCGTTTGATGATTTAAATGGTTTTAATGGAGTGCATGTATTTCTGATGCTCTTTTTAAATCCTTTTCGACTTATTTAACTTTGGGTAGTATTTAAACGCAAATCAAAAAATATCCTTTTTCTATGCAATAAGATTCCGAATTCCCATCAAAATTACTGATTGCACAGCAAAATATTCAACTCAAATTTCACTAAACACACTACAATTTATTTTCGCAGCGTACAGCGTTTTTTCCTAAAGCAAAAGCTTTTTCATCAATGCACAGCTAATAATCTTAATGCACATTATACCTGTTAACTCTTTTTTTTTAAATATAGCTTCTATTTTTATATTATTTACAGCAGTTTTTCTGAATAAAACAGCTTTTTATTAGTCACAGTCATCTTATTATTCATTAATTACGGCATAATGAGATCAGCAAAAAAATATAAAATTAAATACAAAATTGTAATTTATTGAATTATTTATAAGCGTTCACGCTTCCTTTTTTGCCCAATAGGCAACATTTTTAGCTTCTGCAGGTGGCGCCACGTACTTGAGTCGGATCGTAAGTCCGATGATATGCTTGCACATACATACTATAGTTCTTAAAAAAAATGGGGCTGGTGCATTGTCAGTCATTGTCAGTATTTCCTTTTGGCATACATTTCATATAAGTAGTCATTAAAAGGCAGAACTATCATAATTCAGAATGTTTATAGTCAGAATCATCTTTTGGCATAGTTTTGGAATTTTTATTTTCCTGTAAGAAGCAAACAAGCCTGAAGCATGCAAGCAGGCATGCAGCATGTAAGCAGGCATGCAACATGGAAGTAAGCATGTAACATGCAGCAAGCATGGCTTCTGTCTGTTGCACATGGCGTCTGTACTGGCCGGCAGAGCCGGCCAGCCTCAACCGCGTCGGCGAGCGTTAAAACTACCTGCTCCTCAGCTCGCAGGCCGCCTCGCCCCTCCGCGCCTACGCGGTTTTGAATTGCACTCTAGGGGTAGGGCAAACAAGACTACGTGGAGTCGGTTTTTCAGCGATTCGTTTTCGTTACTAGCTTCAATTTTTAATACAATGTTTTTTAATTGAACTCTATCTTACTCGCTCGCGCCACTCTGCACTCCAGTGACGAAAAAGTGCGCGAAGCCGCGAACCTTTTCAGTTAATTTGTTCTGTTTTTAGAAATAATGCAATGTGACAGGATTTTTTTGTTTTAATAATCATTAAATTTGCCGAGCATGGCTTCTTGAAAATGAAGACAAAAATGATGAATAGGTTTTGTTGTACTTACTGGTTAATATGCGATTGGGATAGTTATTTTGCTATGAAATATGGAAAATTTGCTGTGCAGTCAGTATTAATGCTATGTATGTAGTATTTTTGTACAAGACTAAATTTAACTGTATTGCATTATAATAAAAAAAGCAATGTCATATTGATGTATAATTTCGAATTATCTGCAGTTTGAGTTTTGTTAAACATTTAGTTTATTTGTAGTGAAGTAAGTTATTTGATGTAAAAAATAATATAAATGATGAGTATTTATTGATAGGCGATTATTTATTTGATATGCAATTTATAATATCCCTTTAACTTTTGTAGTTTGCACCTTAAGGTCCTTCATTTGTATAAATTGCCTTAACTAAGCTTTCTATGCAGCTTAGTTTGGGCAATTTTTCCTGACAATTTTGTGAATTCCTGTCTAAGAAACTGTTTTTTGTAATCCTTAATAGTGTAATTAAAATGACTCAAATGTCAAATGAGGCATATTAAAATAAAATATCAAAGCTTTATATTATTCTTTTTTAAATAAAAGCTACAAAAGTCCTAATCCAGCCGTTGTTGGACAATGGACAAAAAAAATACATTGAAAATATCATTCCACATTCAAATGAACTTTTGACAAATGACATTAAAGTTTAAAGTTTAAAAAATCCTCGCATTGTTGGAGAACTCCACAACAGTGGCGAAGGGAGCGCATGACGAAAGCAATTTATTTAAAAATGGAAGGGTTTCACTTTTCGTTCCAATTTTAAAAAAGAACCCCGAACGAGTGATTTGACGATTTGGACGGGATTGTAAAACGTTTTTTTTTATTATGCGAGAGGGAACTAGCCATTTTATAACTTATGGGCGAATTTCAACAAGTCCAATAAAATCTTCATTTCCGTGGATTTTTTATTCTTCAACTTTAGAACAAGAAAAAATAGTGTTTACTCAAGTTTTTTGATAATATATGTATTCTTACTTAATATCTAGTATATAGCTTAAAAAACTAACGAGATATACAAGATTAAAATTTTCATGCCACGGCGATGAAACTTGCATGCTTTTTCTTTCCTTTCTCTCCTCTTCCGATAGTTTCGGTTTAGGCATCTTAGCTTTCTAGAAAGAATCAATTTTTTCTGTTTCACATTCTGTGGATCAACTACCTAATTCTCATGTTTGTATAGTCACCGCTATATTTCAGTTACTCGTTAAACCTATCTCGTAAATCCGTTTATGACATAACTCTTAATAAACCGTGATAATAAATTCGAAAAGCAAACATGTGATTCTAAAATTAAACTGAAAAGAAATGAGTTTGAAAACGTTCCCATCCACTTGAGGCATGGTACATTTAAGTAATTTCACTTGTGTACATAAACCCTGTCGGAGCTCGCTCACACGCACACATCCACACAAACGCAGATGTTGATTCCATAAAATAATATTTCATGTAAAACACTAACCGCCCGACCGAGGGCGGAAGGATTGCGTTCTATTTTTAAAATTTTATATTTCGAAGCAATTCAATCTTAGTGCTGGCCGCTTGGTATTCGACTCCTTGAACGAATTCAATAGGTCAACGCCGCGCTTTGATTCTTATAAGATCTAGTAAAGTAAAAGTAATTAATAATAACGTTATACTTATTACTCGCTAAATGTCAAATCAGAATTGACCTCTAAAATTGTTTGAGCATTTCGCTCGTGACCATTCGTCAATTAAATCGGACGGGGACTCGTTATTAAAGGCGTATAAAAAAGAAATAAATCTTGAGGCGAGTTTTAAAAAGCTCCGTTTCGAAGTAAAGAATGTTGTGTACAATCTCGGTTCGGACAAAAAAGTGACAACAAATAAAAAACGTCCCGCAACACGGCCGACCAACAGATTATCAGCGCTAAAAGGGTTGCTCCCGCGCTCTTCTCCTTTTGTTCCTTCCAAATTCAAACTTGGGATCCGTACAAGGAGCGTTCGAATGCGAATTCTATTTTTGAATATTCTACCGAGAATTTTTAATTAATGCCGCTCGGCCGCGCTCGTATTTTTAAAATTCGTATTCTGTTTTAAATCGAGTTCGATATTCAATTTTTGTGTTCGATTTCTGCGTTTTTTATTTATGTTGTGCGATAATGACGTTTCGCTTTAAGTGCTTTATTTCGATTGGCGATTTTATTCCGATGTATCTCCTTGAAGGTCGGTAGTTTTAGTGATTAATGGTCCAGATATGTGGAGTGCTTTTTAAACGAAAATATTGAATTTAATGATGTTTTGTGGAACTGCGATCTGTTTTTGTTTCGACACGCGTAGGCGTATTTCTATAGACGATCTCAATGACACACTGGTGTTACCACATCGCGTATACTTGCATTATCGATCATCCGTGCACACCGTATTTACAATCTTCGAGTATTAACATTTTTGGCGTTTCGACGATAAAATTTTATGTCTTATGCTTAAATGACGAGCAATTCATGTTTATTACATAATTTACATCGCCTTATTGGAAAATGTGGGTCCAACACACAGAGTGTAAAAATGCTGCGATGTCGGGAACTAAATAAACAGTGCGAAAATGTTCTTGTAGTTGGTGTTATTTCAGTCTGTGCGTGCACTTTAAATGAGTAACCAATAAGTCGCATTAAGGGGTCATTTGACGCATACCATCACACGCGGCCAGCATACTCAAGTCGTTGACCCCAATACGCAAACGGGGACTTCTTATTATGATATTATAATCAATATAATATCGAATGCCGACTCGAGACGTGTCGATAATAGCCGTGACAACCTTTTGTATGTATGAGATGTGCCCAGCGAGGAAACTAGCCGGCTTCGGCGAATATTATATAGTAATACTACGGAGATTATTAATCGTTAGCCCCATTTGTATTGAGAAGACCACACAAATGGTAATAGACGACTAAGTAGACTAAATAGACGACGTTTATTCAAATAACTGTACACGACAATAGCATTGCTTTTGGATGCTCTTCATCCCAAAAGGAAAACCAGTATGAATGTTTTTATTTTTTTGGTTCCCCATACACGTGCGTAGTCGAAATATATTCTTTTAATAACACGTTACCGTCTAGTAATCATTCGTTCACATAATGGCGTTCACTTAATATTCCATTTTCGAAAATATTTGAATCGTCATGCTCGTTCCATTCCATTGTGTGCGTTCGGCTATCTGATTTTAAATTTGGAAGGCGATCGATCTCTTATTGGTTGAACGATTGACTTTGGAACTTAATTGTGGTCCGTGTTAATTAAATTAATTGAAATCGATTGCGAATGGACTCAAGCTCTACTCGAGAAATACGAGAGTAAGTTTGACACCAAGTGAATTCTAATTACTTGATCACAAAAGACAGTAAAAAGCCTTTACGCAAAATAGAGTGTCAACAATACAATTTATCTGTCCATCAATTATTCTTGTAACATTCCAACCAGTATAGCAAATCGAACTGATTCCAAGAAGACATTCTATTTCTCATACGAGTTAAACTTTAACAACATTAAACATTTCCCAATAAAATCTCGAATAATCCGCCATTATTTCCTTAGCAAACAGAATTCGCATCTCATTCCGTATCGGACTAATGTTTTCATTTTTGTTTCCAGGTATTTTGTCGAACGCCATGTTTAGAAATTGGCGGGAGATATCGCCGAGGCAAATACGACGTTTTGTCACGAACTTAGGAACAGTGAGTCGAAAATAATACTAGATTCAAATAAACGAACCTTATTTAAAAATGGAATACAATTTAAGTACTGGCTGTTTAACGATGATGATGTAATTCCAAATTTAAAATCAGAATGACATGGGAATCTTTGAGTGCTGTCTAACTGAATGGATTCGATTTTTGAAAATAATGATCACGTATTAAAATTTCGTTTCAAGTTGGTCCTTTCGTTCAGTTAAAAAAAAAGTTAAATATTTAAAGGAATTCAGTGTTTCGAAGATACAAAAGTCGAATTTATCAAGCAGAGCCACCGATTCGATGGTATCTTAAAATTCTTCAGTACATCGGTCGTTGCAATTTCAATGTGAATTTATCAGTTTTTGGCAGAGTCAGATATTTTCTAATTACGACCAAAATTCGAATTCCATACTATTTTAATCATTACTACAAAAAAAAAATTGTCGTATAAACATCATCCAAAAATATGTTCTTATTAGAATTTTCACCCCTTCATCAGATGTAATTTTATTTAACTCCCCTCCGTATGAATGAGTTTATTTTAAAAACGGAAAGCTAAGCTCACAAAAATAATTGATGTGACCGGACCCCCTTTATAATCTCATTCGTTCGTATGTGATCAGAGACAAAGCTAAAAACAACCAGTATTTATGGTTCTGTCTCCTCCGGGGTTGGTTTATCAGCCAAATTGGAGCTAGCACTAAGAGTATTATCACAGGGTTTAATGTAGGATCCCGCGCATATTAAGCTTGAGCTTATATTGGCTATCGATGTAATGGATTGGATAATTAGCTCAGATATAGCTTGAATATTCATCTAAATGCTACTTATGACATTACCAAAATATCACCTGTCTAGCTATTTCCCTTCTATGTTGGGGTCGGCTTCTAGTCTAACAGGATACAGCTGAGTACCAGTGCTTTACAAGGACTTATCTTCCTCAGCTAAAATAATAGCTAATTTAAATCATTCAAGTTCCAATTTTAAATACCTGGCCAGCAACTCCAATCAATCCTCTAAAAAGGATTTAAATTTCGAATACACGCGCTAAAATGGTCTTCCATTTTCAAACTCTGATTTCTGGTGCGTCGAACTTTTTTTTTTTGACAACGGCTTTTTGGAGCATCGAGTATCGACACTTTAATTAGAACGTAGCTCAATAATTATAATCGAATGTGTATAATTACATTCGAGTATCGAATCGAGGCGTATTGATATTAAAAATGATGTTTTTGTCTGTCGAAGGTTGAAACAAAGCGGCGGTAATTCGTATGAAGTGACTTGCGTTTAGCCATCTCTTTGTCCGTCCATCTGTATTCACAAAACGAAGTATTAACTTTTTCTGTACTCTTCGAAGATAATTGTCGTTAATAATCGATATTAGATATCGATTGTACAACAATGTGTTGGGAGAATTCTAATTTGGATTTATAAGATTTTAAAAGAACGGATTGGCAGACTAATGACTGCCTTATACGTCGGGTGAAAAATTAAGAAAAAAACTATAACTGAATCGTGACAGTTTGGCAAGTCGGAACATTATTTTATCTGGAGTACAACTTACGGCCACTAAGTCCCAAAAGTGTATGTCATGAATTATTTATGGACAACTTTATACTTCCCGGGCCTGGTTTCGCCACAAAAGCGAACGTTTTTGGGAATAAATTCATCGAAAAACGCCTTTTATACAGCATTAACATTATTTATGTTCCTGACTGGCGGACACTACAGCTTCGAGATATTATTGTCGAAAGTTACTCGCTCCATTTCTTACAGATTCACATGAAAAAATAAGCACATGCATCGTCTTATAGTTTCCCGGTATTTATTTGTAACTGTCATCGATCCTTCAAGTTTTATTGTAAATTAAAGCGAAAACCACACAAAGATATTCATACTTTTGTCACGAAAAAAGTAACGTCATCCGCATCTGTAACTGAATCTACATTCTTTTTATGAAAAAATTTAAAAATCGAACATAGCGAATATTCAAATTTCGAACACAAAAAAGCTCTCGAAATAATAAATGCAATATTGTAGTTACAAAGTAACAGACTTATAATAGAATCGCATAAAAATCCGGCCGATGATTGCACCGTGGGATTTTAAAACAATACAATTGTTCTACCTTTGTGAAACATATTCGGATAATGTTTAATAATAAAAAATACTTTTAATACTTTGTTGCTTTTTGTCATTCTGATCGATGTCTCAATTCATTTTCATTTTTAACTGTTGGTTTAAACTAGGTCTTCTTTGAAACATAAACATTTTTCATTCTTTTACAAATAGTTAAATCTCTAGTATTATGCTCAAGTTATTTTGATTCATACAAGACTTAATAGCAGGTCATTTAAACATAAACGACATGTTTCATTTGCAAGCGCTTCAAACTCGCCGCCAGGATATGCCTCTCTATTTAAATATGGAACCAACAACCGTTACTTAAAACTATCATTAAACGGATATACCTAAGTAACAACACTAAAATAAAAAAAATAAAAATTCATAAAAAGAACAATCGGAAAACGCCAACACGTCGCGGCGATAACGCAAACGGATTCGAAATTTTAAATAGTTCCATATTCAAACGGCCGATTTCAAATATGGAACGGCGATTGTTTCCCGTTTTCGCTGGTAGTTAGCGACGGTTCTTAATATGCGGGTTACGCATGCGCTCAACTGTTTCACAATGGATGAAGTCGACAATCGGTTTCTATTTTTTTATTGATATTTATTTTATTTATGTAGCCAGTTTATTGGTTATTTAAATGTTGTATTAGGTACGTATGTTATTTATTGTAAAGTAACCAACGATTTAACTATTTATTTATGCAGCTGCATGCTTGAACAAATCAAATTCGAGATTCGAGATTTTTACTCTCTGGCAGGAACAATTCGGACAATTACGATTTCAGAACTCTTCAAAACATAAAAACAAGTGTTTGAAAAGTAAATTAATAGTATAAGGAATCCCTGAATCTATAGCAGAAATAGTTACGTAATATGATAAACTAATGCAATCAATTATACAAGAAATCGACGTCAGTTAACCCTGTCGGTGCGTGCGTGCATTCGAAGCGCGCAACTCCGCAGTGGCCCCGACTTAAAATCGCGCGATTCCACAGAAAACGTGTCGAGGAAACGTATGCGTTCGGAAAACTCGCAATAACTTAAGCAATCAGTATGCAAGTCCCGGATTCTGTTCCCGCTCACGTCTCGATGAAAATACGTTCGTGATACGTCAAATATTATTATTATTTCAACTTTCTACGCCGTTTTCGGCGTACCAAACGGCCATTATAGGTGGAAAATATCATTTTGTTGGTTCTATTTTATTGTTGCTCTTTATGGTCAAGTATTGCTTATTGCTTCAAGTAACGGGACGTGAATACGCAATGGCCAATCAAATTAAAAGGATTATTGATCGCATTTGAAATAATAATTAGTAGTTTGTGCGTATTGTACGTCCTATTTTGTAATTAAGTGGGTAATCAATGGAATCAAATACATAATTGTTGCCATATAAACGGCGTCTATTTACACAACATTTAGTTAAGTGTTGTTTCAAACTGCTGTATTTAAAAGCTATGCTCAATGACATGTGATTATAAACATTATTTAAAATGTATCTGAGGACTGATTCAACTATGAATACCAAATATGAATCCGTAACATTGTATTAAAACGACCAGCACCAATAAACAGAGCCCATCAATAAAGTACTAATTTAATTGATTTCACAATCTATCAAATCTTTTTAACAGACAATAAATCTTAGGGTCCTACAAATAGAGTTGAATCTCGTTCGTAAATCACCATCACGGTGGTACGCTTGAACAAATTGGTGACTTCCTCGAAGGATTTTTATTTTTATTGATAAAAGCGTCTCTGACGACAATTGGTACGGATTTGGCCTTAAATTGGTCGAATCACGGCGGCCTCGGTCGTAGTTACCGCGTCGTATTGACCAGTAGCAGTTGTAGGGTTAAGATGGGCCCTAATTGTACGCGTGAATTGATACGCTTACCAAGGCTGAAAGGGTTAACCGTAGAGTCTTGTTTTGATATGACTGATTATTTTTATGTTGGTTGTTTTTTTTTTTTGGGTTTTGAGGTCTGCTTTACTTGTAAAAAAAATTAAAAGTTCAGTTTAGTTACAATTTTAGTACATATTATGATATGAAATGTTTCATATCTATCAAACGACTTTAATTCTCTTTGAATTACCTATAACATAACATTTCTATGTAATAAATAAGCTTTTCTAAGCACCCTGAATAAATGTATGTCTACGTACATAACAACAATGGAAAAAAATAAAATTTTCCATAACGACACTCTTTTATTATATTATTTATCTACGCCCAAACAAAAATTTCAAAAGAGAAACAGATTTTATCTCATCGAATAAGTAGTACCGATCAATATTTTATATTCCCCCGATAACTATTGCCGAAATTCACTGGACACAGACATGCAAAACTTTCACCCTATTTTTTGAAACTGTAGTGTCAAATTTTCCATCGGTCCCTAAGTCCACTTACTCAACCCTTCCAAAAAAAAACTAAAAATAAAAAACCGAGGGGGACTTTTAAAATCGTTATTATAATCTCGGACGCCATTTTGCCTAGATGGGGACGCGCCCTTCGATTTTAAATCTTTTTTTAACAAAAACCCCTTTGATGTTTATGCATTTCGGCAATATCTCCCGCTTGGCTAGATGCGCGACATTTGGCCATTTTGGGGATTTTCTGATGCATATTTCAGATTAAAGTTTAATGCTGGCCACCCGCGCGGACACGTCGCAAATTTATGTGATGACAATAAGTATATCATATTCGATGTTTGCGAGGCCACTCCGTCATGTCGTCGGATGGATACAGTGCTAGTTGTTGACGGAGCTACGAGTACAGTCTTGCGACATGAACATCACGAGACGAACAATCAGCGCACAAACTAACATCCAATTAATCAATTCATTTAACTAAAAAGTCGTGTGGGAAAATGTACGTCCATGTATCCAACCGACGCATTCCAAATTCGAATGAATCTGAAAGGCGAGCGAGATTTGAAAAGAGAATGAGATTTGAAAATAGAACACGCCATTAGGAGTGAACACAATGGTCTCATTGGTCGATTTGAAAAAGGAACAATTTGTTAAACGTCAAATATGAACTTTTTTATTTGAGATGTAATGAAACGCGCGGTGTGATGTCTAGTACTCACATCTCGGCGTTTTTTGTGTTGGATAGCTTCGCTCGTTTTTCATTTGTTTTGTTATACGTACCGCCGCACTTATTAATGTCAAAATTAAAATAAGAATTCGAGCAAAAGCAAGAAACGCCAACGGCGACAAGATTATTACGTTATTGAGGCGGACCCGTCTACAGACAACTGTTCTAATTAATAGCCAACCATGCGAAAATTGGCGTACTTAAACGTACATATATGAAGACACACTTAACTGCGATTCGTTGCCTAAAACACAATAAAAACTTGACTACATCATAGATGTGTAAGACCGACGGTCGATTCCTTACGTTTTTTGCGTTTGCTGCCTACGCGTTCGTGCATTCAATTTAAGTCTGTCATACTTTCTATCTACGAAACGTTTATCGGGTGATCACAAACACGACCAATGACATGGAACTATCAATATTTCTAATAACATTTAAAAACAGAGTTATATTAGTTTCTTTTTGAGCGGCCATATTAATCATTGGAACGAATTTCCGTGCGGCATGTCATACGAAGTTCGTTTATTAAAAATGTGACGTATCAAGATCAACATCTCCGCGTGTGAGTAGGACGGAGATATGTGTAACTAGCTAGAGAGAGAGGGATAGACATGTGCTGACATTTCAACGGGTCATCAACCCTACGGGCGTCCTGCTCTAACGAGAATTCGAAATTTGATTTGAATTGTTCTTAATTTGAAATATTGGTCCGGATTTTTATGATGTTGGTACACATTTTTTTTTTTTTTTACATGCTTTATTAAAATTTATTTAATGGACTTGTTAATCGGGCTTCCGTTTAATAATTTAATGGGTCGGTTTATCTACTGAAGTTTATACTTAACAATATTTTATAACTAACATATGTTTTCTAACAAAGATTGAAAACTGTCGGTTCCACAAGTTTGCAACAAAAAAAAAACTATTTTTTGTCATGGCAACATTACGGATATGGATTGTTGTATCATTATGAATAACAATTTTTATGATTAAGAATTCATATTGTATGTCGTTTTTTGTCCATTTGTTACTCGATTCTGATCGCAGATAACATATCTATTTTAAGTCCGTGGTTATAACGTGTTTCTAGTATCTATCCCTTCAATAAAAGATATATATGTACTTCTATCTGAATAATACTTTTCTTGTCATTTGCAAATTCTATGTAAAAAGTCTCTTATGGCTACAAAACTTCGATGAACTAAATGTCGCAATTAACCCATTACTTCAATTAAGTGCTAATTTAGTTAAGTTTATTGTCTAAGGACAATTAATAAAATAACAGAACATCTATACATAGTAAAAACAGAAAAAACTTATTTTCCCGGAACTATTAACGACCTATCAACCCTTTTTAAGACATCATTGTCAAGCGCGAATATAACTTAGCAATTATTTCCTATTTCGAATATATTTTTTCAAATTTTCACAAAAAAAAAAAACAAAAAAAATTGCCACAGTATAAAATAAAACAGTATTCTAAATCAAAACAGAGTGTACCCACCCTTATTCCGGCGCCATATTGCAACTAAGGAACATAAGCACAAATACTAATAGCAATAATAATTCAAGTATCACTAAAACCGAATTAAAATGCATGAACACAGTCTATGCGAAACAAAAGCTACAAAAATGTATAGAGTAGCCGCATACTGCAAACTTTTAGTCGGCCGATAGTTTTTTTGGGCTCATAAATCAGTATGAAGATGAATGGTAGTACACACGTAGCAACAATCAAGTATTTATCTGGTATCAGACCGATTGAAAACATTAACTGAATTCACGATTTCCTTAAAAAATCAAGAATTATGTGACTATGCGAGAGCGCAGAGTTTTGCACAATTTGTGCTTTCATCTAAGTCTATCCACAAAAAATTTGCTACAATGTGTGATAAAAAGTACATAGTGAGTTGAAAATAAGAGAAAAATCCCCAATGATAAAAACCATTTTTAACTTAAATTGTCGAATATAATTTCTCCAAGAAGCGAATAATGAATATTTTCAACAACCACCGCAAAAGTCGGCCAACTATTTAGTCTGCAGTATACTTTTAACCAGTGGGTTCTCTTAACCAGTGAATATACGCGAATCATAAGCAATCATAACTGGTTGTGAACCCATTTATGGCGTTGTATTCCTATTGTGAGATTCCCCATGTATCTATGTGTGGGTTTGTGTAAATACGGTGCAACTTAAAAATGTGTTCAATCATTAATTTTGGACGTAATTGAACGACTTGTGATGTGGAAGCAAAAAGACGATGTTTCGCCGAAACTGGGGGTTAAGGTGGTTGCAGACGCGATTGTCAAGAAGCTTTTTTGGAAGCTTTAAAGCTACTGTATTTACCAGTTTTCGAGTCAGTGGTATTAAATGAAATACTAATAGTTTTAAGACGTGAATGTATAGCATTGGATGGCTAATATAATATAAAAGCTCGAAGCCTTAGGTAAACTTTTTTATGCAGAATATTTATCCGAGTTATGACTGATTAAAAGAAGGAGCAATCGTAGTGATTAAAGCTCAATCCTTCTCTGTCTGAGGGGAGGCCTGTGCCCAGCAGTGGGACGAAAAATTTACTAATGAACAGAATTAAATAAATGATAAATAAATGTGGCCGAAATCTGTCGATATGCAGTCGTCTTAACATGCACCAATCGAATGACGTTCTCCAACGAATTTATACGTTCATAAAATTCTTTTGTCAAATTTACGTCGGTGTTCTGTATACGAGCCGGCTCGAAGATTCTTTGCCGAAATCATTCAACTGAACTTTTTGCCCATGGTTATTACAACGAATGTTTCCACTCGTTTTCACGATGTGATATTCTCACGGTGAATCCTGATAGCTATTCGGAGACTGCTTTTTCTCCATAATTTAAACCCTTTGCACCTCAACATAAAACTTGGTTTTGAAAAGTACAGCGTTTAGTACTAGGTTTAGACCTCAACTTTGTTCTAGACTAGATAATGGCTTATATCTAGGACTAAAGCCCGTACCTTCCTAGGACCATGTTTTATAATAAGCTAGCTCGTATTAAGGTAATTAAGTTTCGAAACACATAGCTTCAAAACGAACTAAACTTTCGTAATAAAAAAGTCAATCAGGCTACAGCAACTTAAGAACGGGAACCAACCAAAGAAAGCAAAACAAATTCTTGAGATAATTACTTAGAAAAAAATCAGCTCTGTACCGAAAACGCATTCATCATTTATCTAAGACCGATATCAGCTACTTGGACAGTCCAGTTTTCTATTATTCATTAGCTATTGTTAGTTTGCATTGGCCAGAAATTCGGTGGCCATTACATTAATAATTACTTCTCAAAATAATACTAAGTTCGATGCACGACTCAGATAAGGCAACATTGGTTGCTACTACACATACCACAGTGTAAAGTTTTACAGTACGACAAGACGGGTACGCCTACGACAAAACGTTGCGATGATGGGTATAAACTAAGTCTTGTTATAATCGTTATTGATGATGTACCTGAATTGGTGTCATTGGTGAATGAAAGTTTAACTTAAAAACTGTACATACTTTACCATTTACACCTAGCTTTTCCCAACTATGTTGGGGTCGGCTTCCAGTCTAACCGAATGCAGCTGAGTACCAGTGTTTTACATGGAGCGACTGCCTATCGGACCACCTCAACCCAGTTACCTACTTCATGAAAAAAATCAAATATTTGCGTATTGATTGCATTCTTAAGACTAAAAGAAGTCGCAAATCTGTGCTACTGTAATTCTTCACCTTAATTATTATTGCATCAGTTAATTAATTTCGTGCGCTAACCGACCAATCACAAGCGTTCGCCAGCGGTCGTAGATCAAAAGATTTTTACTCGTCGACATGACATGTGGTATATGATCGTGATAAGAACAAAATAATAGTACAGTCGTGTGTTACGCAAGTTTTAAAGTATCATTACTGTTGTAATTCACGCTTGATAGATTTTGAACCTTCAAAATGATTGTTTGTAAAATTTATATTATATGTGTCTGTGTTTGTAACTTTCTTTTGTAATAAACGGTATAATTTTTTTAACTATGTGTTATATTTTTTTGTGTGTGGAACGAAATTGACAAGCTGTACTAATTTACTCTGTGGTCAGGTAGAGATACTAGGATATAAGATAATGATTACTTTCTATAGTGATAGTAAGATTAAAGCTTCCGAATGGTCAAGTAAACCTTTAGTTAATACATATAACAAAAACTTATAGTTATATCGCTATATCCCTCAAGGCTTTTGATAATTAATAAGTCCAAACTAAATAGGTAAAACCCTAACAATCAAAGCAAATTCTGTTATTCAAATATAATCATTTCACAATCTAGTTTAGACCAGAGACAGATTTTTGCCCAAACACGGTCTAACTGGGCAATAATTAGTCTTATCTTCTGTTTCATATCTTTTAGTCGATATAACAGAAACGTATTTGAATTGTGACACTATTGACCTTAATAATTATTATTTGCATTAAGTTTGTTTAAATGTGCTGTTTTAATAATGCCATTCGGATAAGCAGTTCCTGAGATTATCGCTTCAAACACATCAAAATTTTATAAATATACCCAGATTTACACGTGTTTTGTGTCTTACAAATAAATATAATTATGATTTGAAACATTATACATAATAATATATGTAACAACATATACTTTAGCCAAACAAGTTTTGTTTAAAATAAATTATTATTTTTTAATTACATACAGAAGCGGTTTATATTTACCGACCATGAACCGAGCTTTTTGTGGTATTTAGTTTCTAGTTTGTTCTATTTAATTGCGATTTTTAAGGAAATTGTGTAACTTTGACATTTATGAATGAAATAAAAGTCATCTGTACCTCGTAATATAAAAAAAGGAAACTTTTTTTTTGTACCCAAAAAGCTCCGAAACTACTGAACCGATTTGAAAACTTCTTTCACGGTTGGAAAGCTACACGCTTCCAGAGTAACGTAGACTATATTTTATCCCGTTACGTTCAGTAGTTTCCACGGGACGCGGCAAAATGGCAAATCAGACATATTTTATAGATCACTTATGCCAATTTGCAACTTTCTGAAATGATAATTAGAAAAGCTATATGACGGTTTTAAAGCAGAGGAAAAAATGCAAAAATCAACGAATTCTTTCGTCAAATAAATACGTAACTATCTCATACAGGTCATACACAAATTGTATTGCCCCCGCGGCCATTACGGTACTCGAGTCCGCTCCAAATATATACTGTCAGATTTCGATTAGAAACCACGTTTGATGGAAAACAGTTATTACACTATACTATAGATAGTTAGCTCAGTTTTTATTCCCAGTAATTATTTACAGATTAACTCTTGACGTAGTTGGCTTAAAATAAGAAAGCAATTCGATTTAAACGCCATTGTTTTAATGGCGAATTCAAAATGGCGGGTTGACGTTTGCTGTCAATTTGTTTCCTGTGTTTTTAGAGAAGGAAAGAGGGATAGTGCTCAATATTAAGTTTGTTCTATGTTCTAAAAACACCATAACAGCAATTGTAAATATAACTTTACGTAGATAAGCACATAATCTCGAAAATATTACACCAGTCCCGCAAGAGAACTCAAAAATTTTTGATAGACAAGATACTTACTAAAAAAAATACACTTTAAAACAATATTCCCTACCAGTGAAATGACAAAATCTTTAAGTCAATAAACGAGATGTTTCTTTTCCCAGCTTCTGTAGTGTTTAACGTTCGTTTGAGTACAAAAATAAATACTCTTCGATTAAGATGAGTATCGAATTGAGATAAGTATTTGTCATTTTCTTTGTAATGCCCCAAATATTGAAGAATTTTCAGTTGAGTTTTAAAAATAGATATATTATTGATGTGCTTAATTTCCAACCGACTTCCCAAAAAGAGGTAGTTGACAATTAGTCGAAATCCTTTTTTTTCTTTTTTAGTGGTAACTTCTACAATACAAAAATCTTATATAAGTGGCTACAATTCAAGTAACAATATTTTCTTCATAAAAAATGTTACTTGAATTGTATTGCTCTTAAATGTAACATCTGGACCAGCTATAATAAATTACCAATGAATGAGATTCTACCAGTTTGAAAACCTTCCGTTTATCTTGTTTTTGCGAAGATATGTAGTAGTTTTAACCGAGTTACCCGCCTTAGTTAATTAGACCCGTATAAATTGAACTCGTTTCAAACTAAAAGACTTCATTAACCAAAATTGTCTAATCAATCGATGTATTGGAGTGTCAACTTCCGTCGAGCTCGTATGATTGATACCAAGCCTCTCAAATATCATATAAACCATCATTTATCTATAAAAGGAGCTAACTTATCATATATCTGGCCATTAGTAAAACAAAAGCCAGTTCTGAGTAAAAAAAACTTGAATACTCTCAAAGTTGATTTCTGAGTACGTTCGCGTAATTCTGCCATAATCATGCCTCCAATCACAATAAACATTACGTACTCAAATAGAAATTGTCGAGAACAGGATTTGTAACAAAAACTAACAATGTATATTATCTGATAGACGACCGGCCCCAGCGGCGACTATCCACTTACTGATCGAATCGAACCTCACGTATGTCGAGGAATTCGAATTTCAAAAACCATAATGATTGATTGTCAACCAATGACAATCGCGTACCTATTCAAATTCTATTCCAATTTGAATGTGGAACGGGTTCTTTTTCCTGTGGCGACGTGACGCGTGCCAGTAACAATTCCATACGACACAATGAGCAATTACTTTTATAACGTTTTTTTTTTTTACTAATATTTTTATAGTTTTATTGTCTGTTATAAGTAATGGTTTATACTTAAAATTGTTTCCTAGTTTGTATTGCGTAAGCATCACTCTAACAAACATTCAATAGAACTTCCTAATATTTCAGCGAAGTTTTGTATAAACTGAACATAAAAACGAACTAAAATCTTCTACTTTAGTTTAAAATAATGACTTAAGCAGCCACATTTTTCAACAGACAAGCTTTTTAAGCACAGGAAAGTAACCTAATATTCCTATAAGTATTTGAGTAAGAAGGCCATATGTTTATCTTATAATTGCTGCGCATATGTGTGAGTGAGTTAGCGTCTATGTGGGCTTAAGTACGTAATTAAACTATGGAAATAGTAATATAAGTTTTGAAGTGTTTTCTCTATAAAATGTTCGAGTGGCTGGGAACATAGGAGTCGACGAACTCGCTAGGTTTTTTCCCCTTTGGCTTATAATAACAGCTCTGTTTACCAATGGCGTCTGTTATTCCTTTTTTGAATTTCTTCAAAATGTACTCACTACAGTACAGTTTTGTTATTCTCGGAATTAAATGTAACTGTTTGAGATAAAATTTGTTTTAAGTTTTGTAATAATTCAATATAAACAGCGATTCTAAGAATACAATACAAAAAACTGACAGTTTCCTTAATCAACTAAATTATTTTGCTCATTTTTCGATACCTCGATTCGCGCGGCAATTCAACAGCGTAGTGATGTGATGTAATACAATTTTTGGTATCGATAATCGACTTTTTTCCTAATCGAGTGGTCGAATTGTTTATTACCAAAGTGGTTTGTACCGGTAATTTGTGTTGCGAAATCCGACTCGCTCTGTTAGTGAGATCATTAATCTTTAGTTGATCCGAAACTGTCTGTTTGTTTGAAAAATGTAGACTCTAAACTGGAACGGTGACGTCAGACAAGCCTCCAGGTGATAATTAACTAGATTAGAATAAAAATAAAAGATATTGTTTTTATCAACTACCGACTCTATGAATTATGTAGTGACATACATAGTTGTTGAGATAAGGCGAAAATTAATTAAACTTTTTCAAAGGTCCGCAAACGTATAGCAATGATCGATCACAATTGTTTTTTTTTTTGTAATATCACGATCTCTTGTTTCTTGAGTTCTCGACTTAGCATAAAACCTTCGTGATTTTAAGTGTTGAAATTGAATGTAATGTGTAATGAAGCCTACGTAAAAATTTCACTATAATACAACCAACGCCTTAGAGTACCAGCAAACTGTAAACTAAACAGTCGGCCAACAGTTGATGCTATGATTAACAAAAAAAAATCTTTTAAACAAAATCTTGATTCCAATCAAAGTTTTCAGTCGGTCTGATACCGGCTAAATACATGATCTTTGTAATGTGCGTACTACCATTCATCTTCATACTGATTTATGAGCCCAAACAAACTATCGGCCGACTAAAAGTTTGCAGTGTACCCAACTCTTAGCTGAAGAGAATAAATAAAAAAATGGGACAATAGCTTATAACTCGCGAGCCGCGGGCATTGTGGGTAATTGAAAATAATAATTGAATTCGAATTAAGAATACGAAATTCGAATAATAGGAACTGTGTTTGAATTTCGCGCGCTTAAAGTTGTACTAGTGATGTGAACGAATTTGGATTTTATTCGAATTATGCATATCGAATGATTTTGCCTACTAAAAAAATCTATTCAAAAAGTTTAAGTTATCCTTTCAGCATGTTATTGCCACGTATACTGAAGTCAAAAACCTCTTTAACCCAACATAATATGTAAGTTCGTAAAGTTTATTATATTGCAAATCTACTAAGAAAGCTTTTATTTCAAAGACAATTAAAACCTGCATTCCGATTCATATATTCGAACTTACCTACTCGAATAATACGCCATCGCTACAGCACTAGCATACTGTTCTTTTTTTGAATTAAAATTTGAATTTGGAATCGTGTGTGCTCTATTGTGTAGCAAATGGAATTCATTGTACTATGCATTGCGTAGACCAGAATAAGTTGAGCCCTGGTCATACTTAATTTTAATGGCCTCGGAGGTCTTATTAAACTGGTCGCTCTGTGCTTGTAACCATTTTGCAAAATATTCAATAGATCTTAGTCGCCATTTTTTTATTAGAACACAATTACTTAATATTGCATGTATAGTTACACAACAACCTAGTTACAAGAAAACAAGTTATATATATGTAATAAAATTCTCAATTACCGGCAAAAACATTTATTTTGATAGAACGGCTGTATTATTACATTATGCGGTGCAATTACGAACTTTTATACAATAACCTAGTTTTTGCTCCAATAAACGTGTATTTAGAAACATTTATGATAACTTTTCCTCGTTTAACTAGATAATAAAAATCGGAAGCTATCGAAAAATGCTCAGATTCTATATTTGGGCGTCGACCGTTAAAAACTAAAGAAAGTAGGTACCAATAATTGCTATATGGCGGTCAGAAGTGCTTCTACATTTATTAAGTGCGTTTATAAAATGTGTTTGTGTGTCTGTATGTCTGTGTGTATGTGTGTTTGTGCGCAATCGGTCGGACGTGACGCGGGTAGCAATAACAATACTTACACCGGATATTTATGAATTTAAATAAGAAAGTGTGAGGAATTTAATGACACTAGTTCGGAGTATCGCGCCTTCCTGGTGATCACTTATTAACTCTATATTTATGGACTGTGTAACTTTTATTGTCTGTGGTCGAGTGACAGTTGACAGATTTCGTTTTTTTTTGTTCGATTTCTATAGAATTGTGTCACGATTTATTTATTTTATGTCCTTATTAGAATTAGCTTTATGTTTCATTGTTTTTATCAGTAATATTAACTTTACTTAGAACAGGCGTTATGATCATTAAAGTCAACTTTTAAAGAAATGCTGTAGATATTTTATTGAGTGCTACTTTTATACAGTTTTCTACGACTATGCGCGTTTATAACAATGTCTATAATTTATTTACGTGACTATTGTCACATAGGTCCTTATGTCAGTCCCGCTACCTAATACAGTATTCATACAAAGCAACAGAATCCAGATAACCACAGGAAACGAGTACCGTTAAGCCAAAACACTTTTGTAAAATGATACTGTACATAATTTCATAATAAAATCTAATAGTTGGCCAACGCGCCTCAAGCCTAATTAGGCTACATATGACAGTTACAAGGCGTGGCCTCTTATATATAAACTGTGTGACATACAGACGCACAACTCGACGGTAATTCTCCTTTGTATGCTAAACAGTGAATTATCTAGCCACTCGAAATTGTAATCTTAAAACTTGCTTGGAATTTCTTCATCCGTTGTTTAGTGGTACGTAATACCATGATGGGTTTTGTCAGTTTGTCTGTCCGTTGCATATTAAGGTCAATTTTAAGCTTCGATAAAATACTTACCTAGTATTACGTCTGCTATCTCAACAAACAATGATAAAAAAAGGATTAGAAAATATTTTTTAGCGCTCGAATTATTTTTATAAATTCGAATAATAAACATTCAAATTGGAATAATAAACGCTCCAAAAATGAAATTAGAATTGGAATTGTTTTAACAGTTCCAAATTCAAATAGCGAAACTGCTCTATTATTTTACGTTTACTATTAGATTGCTAATACAATGTAGGTTTGAAAACATTGTGAAAGCTATTAAAAGTTTAAATTAATGTTTTAGACCTATAACATTGAATACAATAGACTTAGCACGAGAGGTTGACCTAGAATAGAGACAAAGCAGTTTAATTTGTTGCTCATTTTTTAAATACAGATCCAATTAGCAATTAATAGTTTTTATTTTGCATTTAGCTTTACGTTTTTTCTATCAAATCAGACCGCAATTTTTTTAAAGAAATTGAAGAATAATTAACAGCTACAGTTTATGCGTTTAATTAAACACCTGAACTAAAACAATTTTCAAATGATTTATTTATACGAGTGTTTGCAAAAAAATCTTTAGCATTCTGAATCTTTTACTGTATTGGAATAAAATTATATCTGTTTAGAGAAGATTTATGACTATATCACTTTGAAGTGGAGGTTGATTGCTTAATTACAAAAAAATAAGCAGATTACTGACAGCGTGTGTGGTTGGTAGGTATCGGCAATTGTGCAATGAGTCGGTTGACGTGCGCGTGAGTTGAAGCTTACTGCATTGTCGTAGATGTCTCTTATGATTAGAAATGTGTTGTATTTTGTGAAATTATCTTACTTTTGATAAATAAATAAAAAGTTTTGGTTAACTTTTGTTATTTTTTAAACTGAAAAACCGAAAATGTTTTTTTTTTTCTTAGTTCATGACCATTAACTTCGATAAATACTTTTCAAGCGTAATTCAATGCATTGTTTTACTTTTGAAACCAAACAAAATCATACAGTTTCAGATGGCTTTAAAATTGATATAATTAAAAACAACAAAACATTTAACCGAAATCCGAGCTGAGTGTTGATTCTGAGAACGAACGTATGTAAATAAAATAATTGAAATATTAATCAAATATTTACTTACAAAGAAACTATTGGAGTGCTGCGACTGTGCCTTATATAAACAATGACGAATCCCAAACGTAGGTACTGCACACTACAAAATTGGCTGTAAATGCTATATAATTTGACTGTCAAGTATATCTTGGACACCTGATGAAAGGTGAAGGAAAACATCTTGAGGAAACCTGGACTATAAAGTCTGAAATCACCAACCCGCATTGAGCAAGCGTGGTGATTAATGCTCAATCCTTCTCCGTGTGAGAGGAGGCCGCAGCCCAGCAATGCGACAAAAGGCTGATGATGATACTGTATAAGCATTATTTGGTAATAATGTGTAGAAATAATAGGCTACTGAAGTTTCTTTTAATGCGAAAGGTTCTACAAACCTTTGGAAGTGATTATTCCACTTCTGGACACACTGCAAACAAAGCGGTCCCAACAAAGTAAAAGTCAAGTATTTCGTAGTCACAATGATAACCAAACTTCCTTTATAAAAATATAAAAATAACTCCACGAAATCATTGGACTACATAACCATACACTCATTGTATTCCACATTAGCATGTAGGTAAGTAGGTACAATATGATACGCCTACCGCTTAACATAGCAATAATAAAATAACATTAATAATTCAATGCACAAAGCAAGCCAAACGCATTTTGAAGTGTCAAGTCTGTCACCGCGTCCTTCAATGACAGGAAAATGGCGATGATGTGGTGGAAAACTAAGATTTTAATATTAAAAACATGTGCCAAGCTGTACCGTGCTTCAACGTATCCACTTCGTACTAAACGACGCGTAAACTACATAATAAATAGGTAACTTTCCGCTTACAATTAATATTAAATTATTGACTTCGTTCGTAGACAGCGAATTGTCATTGTGGTTTTTAATTAGGCTGTTTCTTTGTATGGGATTATGGGAGTTTTAAATAGGTGCGAGTCGCTAAGGAAGAGAAATGCGTGTCTGTCGTACGCAGCACGTTTAATTTTAATTCGTTTGTTGCTAGTTAATGTTTCTCGTTAATCGCGTGTGAATTAACAATCGTAATTCGAATAAAAATCTTTGAATAAACACGTTCGAATAAAAACTTTTTTATAAAAATACACATCCTTATTCACAGACGCTGATATGCCAAATTTTTGAAATAAGAATTTGCTTAGCAGTTTGCGTCCAACAAAGAATGACCTATTACGCATAACACACATTCCAAATGCTTTTGAATTTCGAACCTTAAACATTCAAAAATAGAACACTCTTATAACAGGCCAGTTCCAATTTCAATTCTTTAAATTACTTCTAATTTACAAACTTAACATTGCGATTCCAAATTGAAACTTTACTTAAGCTTTAAGTCTTTGTGGTTAAAATCCAAAATTGAACGGAATTTATTTTGACGAATGCATGAATAAGTTTGTTAGTTATGTTTTGATATGGAGAGGTTGTTCTCCGAAGAAACTTAAGGTCCAGCCATATAGAGTTATAACAATAACAGTTTTTATATTGTTTATAAAATGGAGTATAAGAGTACCTGTACACACTGAATACTGAAAAGTCGGCCGACAGTTGACCTGAATATTGGCGAAATTTAAAGAAAATCTTGATTTCAATCTTTCAGTCGGTCTGATACCGGCCAAACACCTGATCTTTATAATGTGCGTACTACCATTCATCTTCATACTGATTTATGAGCCCAAACAAACTATCGGCCGACTAAAAGTTTGCAGTTTGTTCTACTAAAGTGTTATATTACTTACGTTGGTCAATTCGCAGATTTGTGCGTCGGATCCGTTGGTAGCTAATGACGTGGTGGGTCCAAACTGGTGGTCCTTATCAATGCTGGTTTATATTACGTTTGTAATTGCTTCAGTTTAAAGTTTTATTTGTACCGGGAAAAATATTAAAGTATTTTTTTTTTGTAAATAAGTAGGTACCTACTTGCCTTTTTTTTGAGATAATGGGCAATCTTCAGATGACTCCTCTCACATATATGTACCTACCTAAGTATGCTACCTACTAAAATACCTAACCTGTATACCTATATATAACCTTTATAAACCTACTAAAATAAGAGATTAATCATAGCCTAGATTAAGCATAAGGCATTTCATTAAATTACACACTCAACCAATTTCATAATCGTACAAATTCCTAGCAAGCATCTCTTTAAAAAAATATGTATTTTTCTAGTTGAACAAGTCAACAAAAAGTTTAATAAGCTCACAAAAGCTACATCGTCAACCAGTCAATAACCTTTTACAGTAAAACGCTAACATATTAATTACCGTTTAAAACTAAAGTAATTAGATCTACACAAAGCACGTGGGTTGTCCAGACGCTGAAACAGCGATAACTATCTATTAAAGAGTTTATTTTCATATACACGACACATTCTTAAACAAATACCTTTAGTATTAATCTTACAGTATAAGATTACATAAACAAACGGTATCAATTTCTTACTGCGAATCTGTAGAACAAAAATGTATATAAAATTAATCATCTTCTTTCGAACCTTTTTCCCAACTAAGTATATTGGGGTTTTACAAGGAGCGAGTGCCTATCTGACCTCCTCAACCCAGTTACCCGGGGTTACCTGGTTGTCAGACTTACTGGCTAAGAAAGATGTTCAATAACAGCCAGGATCTACTATTTATCGTGCCCTCCGAAACACGCAAATAACGTTAGAACAAAAATGAATATAAAAATAATCCTTATGAGAACACGAAATTTTCCCAAACAAAAGGCCCAACGTCAATTGGAAACGAATAAAAAACATACCTACACATGCCGAACACATTTACATCTCCTAATATATCAGGCAGGCCACAAAATCCTCAACCAAATGAATAAAGAAAAATAATCACAAAGCCAGTAGTCGAACCGAAAAAAGAAATTAAAAATTCAAATAAAGAACGTATTCCTTAAGATAATGCTTATTCATTCCACATTTAAAATCAAATTTTCAAATAAAGAACTCGCGGCGTTCGATCGAGCGTACGGTGGAAAAGGATAGATAGAACATGACATATGTATGTTAGAAAGAGACGGATAGCTTATTATGATTGACAGCTGAGAACGGTTAGCCTTGAAATATTTGAAACATTATATTATTATAAAGTACACTATCTTCGTTAGACACGAGAGCGAAGCGGACATCGGAATTTTTTATATTGATGAAGCTTTTATCTTTGAACTGTATCATAGACATGAAAAGTGCTTTCATATTTTGTAGCTAATGCATTTTATGTATTTACGTTCTGAAATCGATTCAAAGTGAATTTACAACACTATAAATCTTTCTTTCTTGTGTGTTTTGGCAATTTTCGTTCGAGTATTTTCTTCGATATGATTTCTATTTCAGAGTTTCCATTAACCTTTATCTATTGATTATTGCTATATGTACTCTCTAAAACTGTGTTTATTATAATTGATTAATTGGTATATTTACCGTATAATAGTTAAGTCATGTCCTGACTACTCGCGCGTACAGTCATTACCGCGCGTATAATGCCGCTAGATATGTCCGACGGCCAGTTTCACCGGAACACGTTTTAAATCATAATTCGAACGCTTTTTTTAAATTTAGAACGTTGACTTTTTAACTTTTTTTTTTGAGTCATGTAACGAAGGAGGCTACTGCGTCGTTGTAGATGGCCAGTAGCTAATGAATACTGAGTCATTAAAGTACGTAGATTTTATTCTGGTAAAGGTAAACTTTCGCCAAATTATACCTACTCTAGTTACTTACGTAATGATAAATGTATCTAATAAAAATGTGAGCTTTCATAACTGTATGTTATAATACTTATAATACTAGATTTATTACTCAATCACGTTATCCGCGCTTAAAAACTAACATCCGGGCTACAACAAGTGAACAAAACATATTAACTACTGTTTAACACTCGCCAATTTACCCGTTGACACTTCAATGATATACTGCATCGATTTAGGTACAGTTAACCAATTAGAACCTCTAAGGTTAATTACTGCGCAGACGCATACATCAACAATGATTAATGTATCCCTCTTAACTCTTTCCAGAAATGTATAAAAACATTCGTTTATTATAGAAACTTGATTTCTTTAAAAGGTAAAATATTATCTCGAAGTAATTAATTATAAAGCTTCAATAGATTACTTTCGGAATATTTCAAATGGATAGTTTTATTTTGATGATTTGAATAGATACGAACAGAGGATTGGTCATAAAATAATATCGATTGTTTAATAATGTCATAAAATTAAAGTTGAGAGATTTCCAATCAGTTGTTGGACAAATAAGCGAGAAAGCTTGCGTGCGCGCAGTTCCGCTTTGACGCGTAGAGCTACGAATCTCGTAGACGCTACGACGCGTAGACCTTTATTTATTACCAGTTCAAAATTAATTTTAAGTTAAACTATTTTTTGTAATACTGTAATATCCTCATTTTTATTTTATTTATTGTTTAAGGTTTTCCGAGGATTTTAATCCTCGACTAATTTTCCACGGCATACGTTTTTTTTATGAAAAACGTTTCTAATCAAAAAGTGCAATTCAAATATAAAAATGCATTTTATAAAAAAAAGTCCTATCTACACATCATTCACTCTAACTGGCCAGTAACAAATTTCATTCACATTTTGGAAGCGGCGTTCGACATTTGAATATTCAAATGGGCGCTAATCGTTTTTATTGGTGACTTTACGGCCTATAACGATCACTTGGAATACTCGGCTTTGAATTATCGTCGGCTCCCGAACTTGACCGAACGGAGACGATGTTTGAAATTAGAATGATAGTTTATTTTTATTGACGGCTTTTCTATCGAAAAAACATTAGAATTTTTCATTATTTATATTTTATAATTTAATGTATTTTTAAACGTCAGCCTAGGAAAATTTGATAGGGTATTGGATTGCCCGGGTAACTGGGTTGAGGAGGTCAGATAGGCAGTAGGTTCTTGTAAAACAGTCGTAGTCAATTGCATCCGGTTAGACTGGAAGCCGACCCCAACATAGTTGGGAAAAGGCTAGGCAGATAATTTAGTGTGAGGTGAACGTATCTTTAACTTTAAAACCTACTCTAATATTAATTTAGAAACCAAAAAAGCAACTAACGATTTGCGCATTAGATAAACAAAATTACATATTACGCTTACCAAATTACTATTAGCGCTTTCTAAATTAAATTCTTACACGATCACTTAAAAAAGTCGATTACAAAATTTTTATCAAAAAGTTATCGACTCAATCGGTTGCGTATCGATATTATAATTTAATTAGATCGAGTTAGGTGCGTGGGCGCAGCCAGTATATCTTATCTATTTTCCATACGTGTCTTTATTAGCTGAGTACGCAACTTTGTCTGTTTGAAATACTGTTTTCTCGCGTTCTGAAAATGAATTTTGAATTATTTTTAAGATGATGCTAATTCATTATTAATTGGTAACAATATATATTATTATAGACAACTTCTTTACAAAAAAAAAAACACACAAAAATAAGATAACTAGGATCATAAAACCTAGTCTATTTTTATGGAAAATCATCAAATGACCTCTCCCGCTGTGGGTGCAGCGTGAGGGAGTGTCAGACTCTTACTGACTAAAACCCATCATGTTCCTTCTTAAGCCCTTTATGTACCAGGGCCGCGGTAACTCTTTCGAACAATCCCGCAGCCCCGGCAAATTTACTATATAGGTAGTTTGTCAAACAGACAGACATGCAAACATAATCGATTTATGTGTCGAAGCCAAAGGCAGTTTTTTACCAGTCTATGTAATTAAGTATTTTATATAAAACGTGGGTAGCTGTGGTATAAATATTGTTTTTATTGATTGTCTTATGGTTACAGCTTCTTTCATATAAAAAAAAAAAAACATATTTTAGTGAAGATTAAACCTATTTTTTTTTTAAATAAACTGTTTTGGACTTTAAAAAGTCTTAAAAAAATAAAACCGAACAATATCAGGCCTGCTTATAACCGTGACATTTATCTACCCAACACATGTGACAAAAACATGGTTAAAGAAACCGGCTAGCCTAATTGTTTGTCCATAATCAAGTGAACAATACGTTATAATTGAACCACATTCCTAAGTTATTAGAAATATTTATTATCAAGGTCTAATACATAACGTGTTAAGTTTTTGTTGCAATACTTGGCGTAACGATAGCAAAAAACTAGAGGCAGGTATTTAAAAAAAGGGAAAAAAAGTATTTGTCCTTTTTCAATGAAAAAAAAAATTAAAAATATTGACAATAATTAAAATAGCTTTGTAAAAATTCCTGGTATTGCAGTTATTTTGAAATAGAAAAAAAAACATTTAAAAAGTAATTTTAACATTCAAAAGCTAGATATCTATAAAAATAAACTTTGACAAGACTCCACAATAAGCTTGGTTAAATAAAAATAGCACAAAAGTTTGCCGGAGCACATGACTGGTATGGAAAAAAAATCACTTTTGTGTGTCATTAATCATTTTCCGTTAAATATACAATTTGTTATTTGTCTCGCTGGCTGTACAAACGAAGTTGGAACAAAAAACCGAATTGCATGGTTACATTGTATATTTTTGGAATATACCTACTTCAAATTATTTTAGTTTCTTTAAGTATTATAAAAATGTTAGTCTACTCTTTCTATTGGGATAAAAATCTAAGTTTTTCATCATCATCTGTCTAGCCTTTTGCCAACTATGTTGGGGGCGGTTTCCAGTCTAACCGCAGCTGTGTACCAGTGTTTTACAAGGAGCGACTGCCTATCTGACCTCCTCAACCCAGTTACCCGGGCAATCCTTTGCTAAAATTATTTTTGACGATTAAAAAAACAAAACATTTGCCGTTACAATGTTTTTGTGAACCATATATAATAGGATATAAAAATATCTAACAGAGACATTTGACTGCTAATTCTAGTGAATGTTAATCTGACAAGTAACCGCTATGATACGCTCGTAATTATTTATTTAATTTACAACTTTATGATCGTCATGATTTATATTAGTTTAAATATAATATAATACAAAAACCATGCGTAAAAATTTATTTTTTCCAACTTCAAAAAAGTAGATTTTTATAGATTGACCTGTATGTATGTTTGTGCGCCATTATCTCACGTTTTAAAACTACTTTCAAGTGCATTAACTCCCCACTCAGAGACATTTAATGATTACTTAAGTCACTCCTTAGTGACGGAATGTCATACAAATCCTTCACAAAGGAATGGCTTAAGTGACCATTAAATGTCTCTGAGTGAGGAGGTAAGTCTTGTTACCATTCATTAAAACAATCTATAACATTTTTATATCAAAGTATTACAAAATCAAAACCCAAACCTATTGTTAATAACAATAACAGCTACAAAAGCCAATTAATTGAACATAAAAATCAGTGGCAAAGGTTACAATTTGTAATTAACTGAAAAAAGATAAAAACTAACTTGTGCAACCTTTTATTACAAGTAATTAGGATTTTAAAGATAAGATTAAAAGATAACTGTCAATTGATCCAATTGTTATAAGAAAAATAACTAACTCTTGCGACACTTTTGACTTTGAAAACCTTTAACTTTACTATTTGAATGTGAAAGGAAAAATATATTGCTGAAGAATTACAACTTACGTACTATAACTGAAAAAAAAGAAAAACCAGCCATGCTTGGGTTGCTTTCAAATAATGAAAATAAGCTATACCTACCTACCTAAGTTATCCACAGGATTCTATCAGGTATTAAACCATATCTTAGAATAGCTTTGCTATACAAATACCTGAGTATAGTTAACGGGACTTTTTTCAGCCAAACTCAAATAAGAAGAACACTAATTAACCTCACATGAAAAAACCGAAAAACAGCGATGACATCACTATTTAGTTAACAGCAAACAGACAGACATATCTAAATTAAATCATTAAACAAGCAAGATCTCACCCAATCTAGATTTCAATTTAATCCGTTTCCGCTATTCGCGACGCCATCTTGGCCGCCATCTTGGATCCCGATCAATATTAATAATGCGCGAGCGCATAACTGCGTTCGTTTTATTGTTATTATTGGATATTGTTTCAACCAAGGCTGTATCCAAAATGGATCGGCTCTGCTTTTTAAGTAGCTGTTAATACCACAATGGGTTTACTTCTGTCGTTTAAGGAATATGAAACCCTTTAAGGCTGCTGATCTTTATAACGTTATGGCGCGATGATATGAGTAAGAGAAAAGTATATTATTGTTGATTACTTCATTAGAATTGAGTAATAAATTGAAGTTTGTTTCGAGTAAGGAAACAGCTGATTTGTATTCTGGGTAACAAACAATACTGTTTTGTTGCTTATTATGTGGTTAATCATTGATTTTGTAAGTATGTTTAGTTTGAATCATAACGCCTTTATACCTAATGCAGGTTAAGCAGATGTACGAGTATTACACACCCTTGAATTTATCAAAACAATTACAAGTTTCTACATGCAAACACCTACAACATTTGACTAATAAAAAGATCTTTAACAATAATGTCGATAAAAAAATCCTACAGCTACATACTAAAACACGTTTTGTTGAAACAATATAAGTAGCTAGTTGTTACGACAGCTGCATAATCATCGACTTTTGAAGGTTTGAGATGAACATATCGATAAAATCCCTTCACTAGCTGACACATATCGATATGTGACGTCCACTATTTATATCTGTCAACAGTCAATTAGGGAGAAGGCAACTTTTATCGTTTCAAAGATCTTAAAAACATTTTGGTTTTGACGAAACCCCGGTTTGACGAATTACTTAAGGCAAAAGTTAAAGCTTAATTTTGGGAAAACCTAAGATTAGTTACTTAGTAATTTTGATGCAATAGGTAATAAAAAATCACTAATGTATCTGTGACGCTTATAACGGTTAAGAACCTGTCACAAGATAAAAGGGTATTTGAAATTAACAAAATAAAAATACAAATTTTCCTTCAAACAGTTAAACTGACCATACTTCATACTATGCTGAAAACCGCAACAAAATCAGATAGTCAAACGTAAGATAATCGCGCACAAACCTACACACGTCAAACTTAGAACCTCCTTTTTCAAAAGTCGGTTAAGACACTCTCAAAATACATAAATAGTCCAACAATTTATATTTCCATCACTCTGGTCATATTTCTAAAAAAATACCATGTTCATTAGTGCTGATGATTCGAACAGACGTTGACGAAGTTTTTTTACGACAATACTTCAAAAACATGTGTCTTGTTATTTATTAGATCATTCACTTATTTTAATGTCAAAACCGGAGATAAGCCGGATACTTGGAGGTACCGTGTCACTTGACTTTAATTAACGTATGTAATATATAATTTAAATGTACGTAGTATAAGTTCAATTGAATTTCAATCATTTTAAAATGTAACATTGTATTTACAACTTCTATCTCGTTTTTTAACCGACTTCTCAAAAAGCAGGAGTTCTCAATTCGTCAGACTCTTTTCTTGGCTACAATCTTGATGTATGTGCGCTATTTCTAAGAATATAGTAGTAGAAACATTAATCAATAATTTATCTGATAAAAGCTCTCACACAAACAATTGAACATCGTCGCAACTACCAGTTTAGCAATCATTGCTAAATATGAGTTGATTAAATAATTTTCTAACTACTAATACACATAAAACCAGTAAATATTTCTCAAAGTTAAAAAAGTAATTCATCCAATTACAAATCGAGCTACTAACGATAAAACATGTAACTGATTCTCAAAAATTTCAAAGTCAACGTCCGAAACTAAGAAGTAGGGTAAACACACCAATTCTATGACGTTCCACTTACACGAGAGATCGATAGTACCAGTGAACGAAGGCCGTATCTTTGTATTAGTTTTTAATAAGTAATTGTACACCCAAACCACGTTACCAATTTCGACATGAATACACGTTTTTTTTTCTCTCGCACCGCTCCAAGCAATCTTGTTTTCTCGAAAATAGATCTAATATGTTGAATATAATTAATTTCATACAGACTCACTTGATCGATGCGTGTTACTTGACGTGTATTTTTTTTCTATAATTATTTTTAAATTACAGTGTATTACGTCAATACAGCCAGAAAACGGAACGCTTTTTTTTATCCACAAATTGGTTTACGCGAAATTTTGGTGTTTGAAGATTTTTTTGCCCTAATATGTTCCATGTCAGCGTTGATTTTTGGCTCCTATTTCATTATAAAAAGTAATTTTGTTGTAATAATATAGAATTAATGACTAGACTACATTATCTAGCGTATATTTTGTATTCGTGATGTATAATTTTACTCAATTTCGAAACGAACTTGTTTAGCCGTTAAGCTGTCTGATATGTTTACTCATTCGCGTTTCTCTCTTGTTTCAGATGCACTGCTATTGGCTGATCTTGAAGACTGATTACAATATTTATTAAGCCAATTAGGAAATGATTGCTCCATGAAGTTACTCCCCAGGTAACAAAATGTGCTAATAATCAATTTTATTATTTCCAAACAATGAAGAGAAAATTTAAATTCAAAACATTCCACAGTATTCAGCTAATCTTATTGTCAACAAAAGACTATTGTTTCTTCTCAACACATTGTTTCAATTTAAATTGAACCAAAATGAATCACTGTTATGATTGGACGCTAAAATGTATTGAGTTAAATTTGATTGTTTATATAAAACTAAACGTGTTCGTTTGTTTTCGCAGGACGGACTCGTTTCAGGTTGTGATCCTCGAAAGAGTCCAAATACTGCAATGACTACTGCGATGGCTGCTCACCAGGAATCTATCCACGAGAGACTTCAGCCTGCGCCCGAGGAACCGCTGTACCTGCACCATGAAGCGTCGTCATGGCCGGAGTCATCAGAGCATCAGGAGGAGCACAGCACCGACATGTCGCCATACTACAACATGCCAAAAAGAAACAAGAGAAAAAATTTCAAGCCCAGATGTGCTCCTAACGCTACCGCCTTCTCAGATGACTCGAACGGAGTAAACTGTGATGACACGGGCAGTCCTATCAATGGAAACGATAGAACTACACCCGAAAACGTTGACGAAAACGATAAGGATGATGGGAATTATGCTAAAATTGGTGTCAAAAACTTCAGTCTCTTAAAAGGCGGCGCAGTTGACCTAAGCAGAAGACTAAGCACTGACTCCAATGAAAACATAGACTCAAATTACCAAAATAGGTTACCGGAGGATAAGAAAGTAGACTCGTTTCAACATTCGTACATACATAGTTTACAAATTAATCAGGGCGCCGAGAGAGATCGGACGGTCCTAAACTTTAGTAATTTACAAAATAAGACGTTTTGTGCCAAAAATCCTTTTGCTATATCACAACTAATAAAGACTAATTCGCCTCCGAGAAGAAGGGACTCGGATTCTGATGAGGATAAAGGTCAGGATATAAATGCAAATGAGAGATTAGAGGAGAACCAGGAACAAATGGAGACGACTGAGACGCAGCAGAATGGTGACGCATCAAATGCAAATAGAATATTGAGAGATTATGCCATGAACACCATGAAGGAGTTGCTTGGAATTTACGGATTGTCTTCTAATGAAGTCGCTGATGCTATCAGTGGACAGATCAGAGCTTTAGAAGCTCTTCAAGGTGAGCTCATTAGAAATGAATAACTTAACACTACCATAAAATTTGTTAGAATAATCTTCTTAGCTTTATTTTTATACATTTTTGATGAACTCTCAAATGATATTTGTTTTTTTAGGTAAACCGTTTACACAGCTGCCTTTAGGTTTGAAAAGACGGCATGATTCTGGTATGGAGGATGGAACTGACAGGAGTATGAGGAGATCATCATCAGCTACTGAAGATGAGGGATCCACTAATATCACACCACCGAAAACCCCTGATAATGACATGGACGCTCAGAGGTAAATTACTCATTATATACATACCTAAAGTAAATAATATTTTGAATTCAAATAGCAGATAGGCCAGGCAGATTTTTTTTTCTACAGAGTGTTAAAGTTGAATGTTTTTGTTTCAGACAAAGAGCATTACAGATATTGAACCAACAGTCAATGAGGCTGTTCAACAGATCTCAAGGTCAAGAAGAAGATGGAAGCGGTTCTGATGATGGAGACCAGACTCTTGACCTCAGCGTATCAAGAGATACTGATGGACAGGTAAGACGTACAGAAATACACAAATTCCTTTTGTACCAATCATATTTTATTAATATCAGCACTCCAGAATCCTAAAGGAGATTTATTAGCGCTGTAGAGCGAGGCAGATTAATAAAATACCTATTTATTCCTTTTCGAGTTCGAGGCAGTTCAATGATATTTAAAATCTTAAGTACAATTCTTTGAAATTGACAATAATCCGGACATTTGCACACTTATGAATGGTATGTGATTATAATAGAATGCAAAGTTAGATTTGAGGTTTGATAAGTATCTGTTTTTTGTTATTAAGGAACAATCGGCGACCTCGAGCGCCGCCAACAGTGTTTCGGAGTTTGAGCAACAAAACCTTCTGATGAGGAAAAATTTGGAGGATCTAGCCAATTTACAAATGCAGGTGTGTATTGTTAGATAATAGCTCTGTTTGTACAATAAAATTGTTACATCAGATATGAATAGAAACAAGATTACGTAAATTAGTTTGTGAGAACAAAAAAATCTGCCAATTCCGTTTTTATTTCAAACGAAGACTTTAATTTTTGGTAATAAAAACGTTATTCGATTATTGAGAATCGCTTATCAGATTCGGGATTCAATAAAATTAAGTTCAACATTCACCTAAAACTCGATCAATCCTAACTAACAAGAAAAACAGGTATCAATTAAAAATGTTATACTTTTTTTAGGGTTTCTTTCAAAAGCAATCGACATTGGATGCTGACGACTCTCAAGAGAGGAAGCTGCAGGCGAGCGGTGAGTAAAACTAATTAAGAAAAAAACTTATACGATTGTTTAATTACCTCCTTGCATCATATGCAAAATTTCACAACGACCGTAAGAATTTTATTAATGTTATTAGATGCCGATTACACAGAAAATGATTTATTGCACACTAAAAACTAAAAAATTAAAAGCTTATTTCTTCATTTTATTTGTTTAAAAATCTTGTCTGATTTTTCGAATTAGAATTGCGATGATAATTGGATCTTTCACCTTAAATTCTTTATTTTTTAGCAATCAATTGTATTATTAAAAATCGTAAAAGTGTAGATATTTTGGAAACCATAGTAAATACTGCTGAAAATATAACTAAACCTTTTACATAATATTCAAAGCAGGTCATTTAGTACCTTTTAGTTAGTTTTCTTCATTCGCTAAATATCACTGGACGGTACTTAAGAGAATTAGCTACAATTAGGATCGACGTTTCAGAATTTTAGCGTTAGAACTAAATTGTAAACTGGGTTATGTGTCATTGGTGTAACATTGTCATAAAATACATTATATAGGTAATATTATTATGTCTAAAAATTATGAATAAACCTCTTATTTTGTATATTAAGTTTTTTATAACACCCTTAAAAATGATACCTAGGTAAACTTCCTAACTTTTGATAATTCTTAAGCTTCTTTCTTACTTGCTTGCATAAAATAAAAGTTCAAACACAAAACTCCGCTTTTCATGTTCCGTCAAATATTTCAACAGTAAACAAGAACTCAAAATCAGTATTCTCTCAATTTCCAAAACCTCATTAAAGATGCAACCGACAGCTTAAAAAGCTAACAAAGATATGCGTTCAAACACCATACTTAGAAAACAAACGAATCAATATATCCATAAAACACTGAATTTTTACACTGAACTGTGAAAAATAACATATAACTAATTTATTCTATGATCACTACTAAATATTAGGTGGTTTAATTAACTATTTCCACACAAATATTTGGTTTAAAAGTACAATGAACCGAAAGAGTATACAACAAACTTTTAGTCGGCCGATAGTTTTTAGGCCCATAAACCAGTATGAAAGGTAGTACTTACGCACATAACAACGATCAGGTATTTAGCCGGTATCAGATCGACTGAATACTTTGATTGGAATCAAGATTTTCTTTAAATAAAAATGTATTGATTAACCATTAGCTCAACTGTCATTGAACATCTTTGGCAGTCGTTACGGGTAGTCAGCAGCCAGTAAGTCTGACAACCAGTCTTACCGACGGGTTGTCCGGGTAGCTGAGTTGAGAAGGTCACATAAGCAGTCGCTCCTTGTAAAACACTGGTACTCAGCTGCATTCGATTAGACTGGAAGCCGACCCCA
This sequence comes from Helicoverpa zea x Helicoverpa armigera, assembly GCA_033682625.1. Classification (NCBI taxonomy): domain Eukaryota; kingdom Metazoa; phylum Arthropoda; class Insecta; order Lepidoptera; family Noctuidae; genus Helicoverpa; species Helicoverpa zea x Helicoverpa armigera. The sequence goes on from JAWIIS010000017.1 coordinate 2,862,755, forward strand.
ACATAGTTGGAAAAGGCTCGGGAGAAGATGAACCATCGCGCCAACTATCGGCCGACTGTTTAGTCTGCAGTTTGTAACTCTAATATTTATTGTACTAGAAAGTTTGGAAATATTCGGTTAATTTGAATGATTACACACGTTTTTGCCTCTAAGCGGTGTTTTTGAGAGAAATACTATATCAGAGGTTATACTCTATAATTATTTGCATGCTAACGATGGCATTTTTATATGTATTTTATACTGGCTTGCGTCAGCGGTTTCTAAACGGAACTCTGTGCACCCGGATAAAATGTAACCTATAGCATAGCCTTTCTAAATAAATTGGCTTAGGTAAGTACTATGAAATAATTTTGTCAAATCGGACTTAGACACGTTCCTGAGATTAGTGCGTCCAAGCAAACAAAGAAACTTTTCAGCCTTATATTAGTAGTAAGTGAAGATAACTTCGCTCATAATACTTGCCTTGACTTAAGAGACTAATTTAAATGTATTGGCATTATAAGTCAAAGTTTCCTCTAAGACAAGCTTTTAGCCAACTTCAACGAAAAGAGTATTACATAAAGTCCTTATAAAACATTACCGTAATAACTTAATTATTAAATAATCTATTACATACCTAGATGTTTACCAATCTTCTTGGGTGCAAAGTTCACTTGATACGTTCTTTGCTAGTCCAAAGATGATTGAGTGTAATGATTCTATAAGCAACACTAATGATATAATGCTACCAGTAGGCGCTGCGGTAATCATTTAATTAACGCTCTTTTTCATAGAACTCGAATATTTTTACAACGAAATATTTTAAAAGCGATTCTTCTCAGAAATTGATAGTAAGAACGTTTAATTTTTCATTAAAAGATTTTTTTTCAAGATATTTAATCATTAATAATTTAAAAAGATACATGTACCTACATCTTAGACATTTTTAAATGGTTACAAATGTCTTTATAATATTATGAACTCTGTATATTTATTTTTATCAATACCTAAAAAAAATCTATTTATACTTGGGTATTACACATGAACTAAAATTGTATCCTGCAACTAAAAATAAAGGTCCTCCCATAGATACAACAGCAAAATTTACCACAAATTTAGTTATTTACCAGTAGTCCGTACTTCCCGTTTCTCCCCTGGTAATTGCTCAAACCTCGGAGCACTAATCTCCTCAATAAAGGCGAATTCACTCAATTGAGTGCGCAAGCGCAGAGCGCGGGGTGACGTTAATAGACTAACATACGTGTTTATGCCTATTTTTAGTGTTAGTGTTTGGTGGGAAAAAGGGGGTTTTGATATTTAGTACCTACCATTAATTTAAAGCCAAAAAAAAATTTGTTTGCTGACTTTTTTTTAATAAACGAGGCGAATAGCGAATTGGTTACTAATAAATTAGCAATTTTAAAAGTCTATTCCACATTTTTTTTATTATTTATTATTTTATACAGAACCTATAAAAAACAGCAATTTTATTTTGACAGTAAAAAATACAAATTCTCTTTAAAACAAACGGCTACATTAAAAATTCTTTATAAGTTGGACATTTTCACAATTTTTAAATGAAATGTTTTACCAACCAATTTGAGGCTACATTTCCAAATGCGCCGTTTATCCTTATACGCGAGGGGACCACATTAATAGACAAACACCGTTTCCCATTTACGTGTAATAGTTTCGTTTCAGTACATCCGTTGGGCCACTGATTGTCGTGCGACTGTCGCCGATGCTCGCCACATTATTTGTCAAAGCGGGTCAGAGAGTTACAGAATATTTGTGGTCCTTTTAGGAAGGACTACAAGTTATGTATTTGTAGTGAGCGATTGTTCTTTTACAAGGACTACAGCTATAAGAAGTTGTTTTTTATATAGTGAGCGATTGGTGCTAAGTTTTCTTTGTAATAGGTACAACTACAATTAGCAGTACCTAGTATATCTGCATGGGATAGAAATAAATTCCGTTTAAATATCACTATAGTTAACTTTATCATTACTTTAACAAAGTAATATTAAGATTACACAGTATATAGCCTAGACGCTGAGGACAGTTTTAAGCTACTTTATATACGAGTATAGGAAGAATTTCTCAGGATGAAGTCGTGGGTAAAATATATACATATTTTAATAAGTTTTCAAGCCTTTAAAATCAATCGTATTTCTCAAAGTTTCCTCGACAATGCTTATACATATAATTAGTCAATAATTCAGTCATTACCCAGCTTCATTATGATTTAGTCCCCCGTCTTGTCCCTGGAATATATTCAATGACAACCGATATTAATGCTTGAGCACATCCCTTAATATATTAACATAAGTAGATCTATATGGAGTTAATATATAACGTGTTTTATTTTAGGTTTGAAAGTCATGGCTCATTTTGTCGTCCAATTGTATCTTAGGTTCTAATTCTGGCATTTTCCATGACAATTTCACAAAAGTACTCATTTTTATTCAGTGTATATTTTTAGTTTATATAGTACGTAGGCTACCTTTGTGCTATAAGTATGATATAAGTAGGTAGGTACCTAAATATATTTGACAAATAAGATATTTATATCTGCATAAAACATGCCTACATAACCATTCAAATAACAATATAAAACACTTTCGCAAAATAATAACTTTTATTTATAAACCAAACTCCCTCAATAAATTATCGAAAAGTGACAACCGATTGTTCGATAGTAATCACCGATTATTTCATTTCGGTTATCTTTTTTCTCTTTCTTACATATGGAGAACGTGATCTTTTGTCTCTGTTTTAACAAATTGTGTTAACCAATGTTCCCGAGGCGATAGAGTTATAATTTATACAAAAAATTGTTAATTATAATAATTAAATCGTTGTGTTCGTAAGTTTCTCTTGTTTATTGCCGACTTCATGGATATTTATCGGATTTTTTTATCTGATTTGGGTTCCGTAGTATTTATTTGATCTGTCAGTAGAGGACTTCATTCACCTCACTTTATTTTTAACTATAAATAATAATAAGTATAGGTAGCAATAATATTAACAGATATGAGTAAAAAAAATCGCATAGTTTTTACAACTATCTTCGTAATTTATCTATGAAAGTCAAGACCTTCTATAACAAAAATATGATATTGTATAAATACAGAAATATTGTTCCTTATCTCGACATCTGATCCAAACTTATTATTATTTATTGATTATTAAAAGAAAATACTGCGTAACAATTAACGAACGCTGCAGGATACAATCATGTTTTTCTATAATGAAGACATTAAACATTTATTAGCTGGTTAAAACATACGGAACCACTTCTTTTCTTCGATTCTAACTTAACCGGTCTAAATAAAAATGTACGTGATTACTGAGTATGTTCTAATTTAGTCGAGATCGAGTCGAAACGATTCTAATCGAATAATTAATCCATTCTAATCGATTAGGTTGTTGTACTTTAAATTAGATTTGGTTTGAAACGATTTCTTTACATTTACAACACAATTCTTATATGGATTGGTCGTAAAATCGTTTAATTTGACAAACTTGTTATTTAGTAGTTAATTGCTATAGTTTAGTTAGACAGTTACTAAGTTCTTACGGAAGCCAGCTTTTGATATTTTACCGATTTTTTACCAGTATGCGATTACTTTCGAATATTTGCGGAAATCGATTCGAAATTATATCGAATATCGAATGAATCTAATTGCTACCTTCGTTAACTGTATTTCGAGTTTCTTTAATGTTATTTTTTGATTATTTCCTGTGTTTTTTTGTTCATGTAAACTGCTGTTAGAGACATAATAATTATAGACGAAAACACATAGTTACGAAAGCTTTAGACTTATCTAATTTCCTTTCAAAGCTCCTGACTTTAAATGTAAAGTCAGACAAAGTTATTAAGATTTTTTCATACATATTTCTACAATTTTTTTTCCGATTTTATATATTTGGAGAATAGGCCCGTAATTGCTACAAAGTAACTAAAATATTTCTGAAAAAGTCACGAAAAAATATAAATCCCTTTCAAAAATCATAATTTTACTCACAAATAAAACCATGCGGAACTCTAAAACTCCATGTAAAGGAAGCCAGTCCTTCCTGATGCTGAGGACAGTGCATCCATTGAGCAGCACATGTGCATATCACCAGGCTTTGGTAATTAACATAGACGCTCATTCGCGTATCCTCCCGGGAACAGTAGCAATGGAGCTGCCAAACACTAAAAAAAATTGTGAAAACTTTTTTTTTTTTGGGGAAATTTCGGGGAATTATTTTTTGTTGGGGGAATTATATAAAATGTACCTAGTATTTATATTAATATGATATATAGAATTTTCTTTTTTTGTACAAATAATGACACTAAATTCTACCAATAATGTAGCAAAGCAAAAATAAAATATGTCTAGAGGTTAAAAATAAAATATTTCAATACACACATAAATTAATGATGCTATAAAAAACCTTTTTACTACGTAACAATCAATAAGCCATCTTCAAACGACTTGTTTGATAATATTCTCAAAGCAAATAATAATTCTCTTGACGACAAAACCTCAACCTGCAACTATTTATGTGTCATTGTCATTGCTAGTCATAACACTATTGTTATAAGTTTAGACACATACATTGTCCTGTCTAAAAGACGAATATTCTTATCGAGTAATCTTCGCCATTTGCCGAAACATAACCTGTACCAACACCACCAAAAATAATACAATACGAATTTTTTTTTCATCTCACAATCGAATCCATTCCGAACTTTTGCAATATAAAGCGTATCGCTCATATTATTCGCTTCATCTTAAATAAAACCTATCTAAAACTCTCGTAAAGGTCACAGGCAAAAAAAAAGTATGAATAAAAAAAAATCACACCTCCACGGATTTAATGCGCGTATAATTTCTTTGTGGCACCGCACAGAATGTGAGTAGACGTCATAAAATATGCATTTCTTCGGCTGCGTGTGCGCACGACACACAGGCTCGCGGGCACGCACACAAGCGTACTCCTCACAGTGTTGCGACGCATCTCCTTACGCACACAGACAAGCGATTACAATAACTCAATCGTACTACATGCGAGTTGCTTTTGCATATTCATTTGAGTCTTGCAGTTTGTATCTTTGTATAAAATTATAATGCATTATATGACCCGGACGCGCCTTAGTGGTCGTTTTTATGTTATAAAAGGTAAAAGGTACCTTTACGGTACAGGCGCTTTGGTTTGCGCTGTCTATTTATTTTATCCATTCCTGTACACACTTGAAAGTTATTTATCCTATTCTTGAAGAGCTTTGCGATTATTTCTTTGAAATTATTTTCGTATTAGTGAGTTTGATTTTGACTAGACTTATGTCAAGTCTTGTTCTGAATGTAAGACATATTCAAAACTGATGTATGTTACCTTGAAATAGGCGCTTGTCATTTTTGAGAAATGAAACATGCATAAGGTGTAGGAACTTGTGATTTTTTTCTTCGTATCCTTCAAATGCTAATGGAATATGCATTGTTTTGCATATCAAGTGGAACGAGGGACATTATTATACATATTATTGCTTGTCTGAAAGCTTTTGAGAACATCAACGGTGGCCCGTGAAGTTAGTACGAGTGTAAAAATTCTAGCCGTCAGCTTTCGTTCAAGTGGTGCCATTTTTTTAATCAAGCATTTTAAAGAAGTAATCTGTAAATTATTTTAAAGAAACCTTTATATATATTTACATAGATGTAAACAGTAAATATTATTGTAGAAATAGGTATTAAATAAAGCTACGTAACTATCTAAAGGGTCCCATTTATCCCCATCCCAGATTCCATCTGAATCTGTTCAGTTTTTGTGCCGTGAAATTCTACATAGCAACAAATGCACATGCAGATTGATTTGAGATATTTTAATATTAGTTGAGAAGTTAGAATAATTAAAGCCTGGACTATTATTAAGAGAATTCATGTCTAATACATAGACTATTGAAGATAAATTGTCCGTTTAAGAGCCCGAATAACCTGTCTCAATATTATGATTTATCAAGATCCTGCTTTCATCCATTTCGTATGAATTTTCAGTGAGATATAGTGAGACGTTTAATAGCAGTGGTCACGCGTTTTCGTATTTCTAAGAATAATTTATAGCGTTAAAGTTGTCAGCAGTACTTAGTTAGTTTATGTCGGACAGTAATTATTAAATCTTTATCTATTAGTTAATAGTTACTAATTATTTATTAGTGTTTAAAATACGTTTATGTTAACAGTTTGTAATATTCGCGAATCTGTTAAATTATTTTAGAAATGATAAATTTCTCATTAATGTCGTTATTGTTAAAGTGTTTGTAGAAGTAGATTTTAATATAAAAGAAGATATTAAAAATGAAGGAAAGCTCAAAGAGGTAAATACAAACGGGATGAACACAAACACTGAACATTCTAAACGATACAATAACTCAAGTTGAAACCGAAACAAAATTTCCAAAAGATTTATTACAATCTTGATATTTTAAATCGATAATGAGATCCATAAACTAAAGATAATACATACGAGTACCTACACGAAGCCTTCAATATCACCTGCTCGGAAACAAAAAGAAACGATTCGGAATACGAGCAAAAAGTATCGATTATCGCCGCATTAATCCATATAATCGATCGGAGCTTGGCTCTCGTCTATCCATCATGATGTTGCTTCTTCTTTTACTTTTAATTCCTTTTTTCTTCAATTAGTGCCTTTTATAGTAGTTAGGGAGCCCACCTTGACTACAATAATTGTCAATGTTTACTCAGACAGTAGCATTGGTATTCGCGGCTTCGACTGGAAGTTTCGAAATTGCTATATCTACAATTGTAATGGCATCAATATCTCTGTTTATGGATGCAGTTTTTTCTTTTTCTATGTAATGAGTTGGTTTTATAACGGTTTTAATTAACACTTTTTTAGTTTTCATGTCGGTCGGAAAAGTAGTTATGAATTTATTAGCAGTCATAAACTAATATTTTTTTATGATATTATGGACGCTTTAGAGAGAAAGCATCGTTAGTGTAAAAGATTATTTTTTCAGAGGGAAGAGTAAGATATACTTTACAGCCTTCTCTTTCTATAAGTGCAGTATTTTAAGCAAAAATGCCTTTCCCGAGGTTTTCACTATAAGACGATAAAACAAAATGTATTAAAATGATTTAGATTTGGACAAATACCAAATTCTAGTCTTACTTTCTTTAAATATCGTATGACTACATCAATCGTGACTTTTATTATCACAAAAATATTCGATTCGCAAGCCAATCACCTATTTTGTATTGTAAACCACGCCCCAAAGCTTAGATCAGTCGGCAGTTGGGAAAATTGAACGTGCTATGCGCACGCGACGTTTTATGTGTTTCGTTTCCTTCTTTGTTTGTGATGTAATGTTGGTACTGTTTTCTACCTTCCTGTGGGATTATTGTCATTGATTTTCTTTTGTTTCCTTTTGTACATTAATCGTGTTTGCCCGTAACAGGATAAAATATAGCCTATATTCTTCGGGAATAGTGTAGCTTTAGGTAACTTTAGCAAATAGGTTCAGTAGTTTTGGAGCCTTTAAAAAAATAATATGTTTCCGCTTCCCTATACTTATTAGTAAAAAGATATAAATAAAAAGATTTGTAGGGTACCAACCAAAAAATCTTCGTCAATACTTTCTCAAAACAAAAAACTCTGCTCTAATTGACTGCTCGTATAACACAAAAAACAAAACTTGAAACCATCAAGTGAGACAGAGTAAACAGAACAAAAGCAAACAAGATCATGCGGAATCATTTACTCCAATCAGCGCGTGCGCAGAGCGACGGCGATGGCCGAACAAAGACGAAGATCGACGAGCGAGCCATGGTGTGTGATGGCAAAGCTCTTGCTATCGACATAGACATTGTTAGACATTGACCACTAGGATTTAGGAAACAAAAAACTGATGAAAAACAAAAGAATGATGAAGAATCTAAAAGCATTGCAGTTAGCAATAAAGTTTGATTCACAGTAGATACGGAAGTTCAATGCAATGACACTGCATATGATAGTACATCAAACACACAATCCATGAACAGATTTAATAGAAGATAATGCATATCACTGCCATATCTAACTATAAACAAATCGGCTTGGAACAAAATGTGTACGTCATCCAACGTTACAGAGCACATAAAATTGCCATCAACAAACGTAATATGTACAAGTGATCGCCGGCGCAACATATCTAGATCCCTTATCGATCGATGGATCCCGATTTGATCTACGCATGCGTACGTTCATAATTATCTCGGCTCTTTCATCCGCCGACCAAAGTTACGATCGCCTGCCCCGTGTAAACGTCTGAAATCATATTGGCAAGTAATTAATGATCATTACTAACTTTAATATGGACAATTAACTACACAGTACACAATACACAGCAATTATAACTTAACTGATGGTCTTAATAAGACGATTCTTAGATCGAGTTACAGATTTCACCGCTAACATTAGTTTTTTGATTGACAACTTGACTTTTGTGGAGATTAGAAAAAGTGGTCCTAAGATTGAACCTTGGGAGGCCCCGACTTTAATTTGGGCTATCAACTAAACATATCTTGAGGAAAATGGTTCGTTTAAACTGTAACACGAAAATCACAATAACATCGACGACAAAAGTATTTCGAGATACAGAACAATAAGTAAAAAATATATTATCGTTACAGGAAAATGTTCAAACGAATGTCTAATGTACCCACCACCACAATAAGAACAGATCCTTGTTAAAATAAAACTAGATACGTTGGCCTTATCTGAACATCTTGGAACGAAATATTTTAATAAAAAGTACTTACGATACGACAAACATTGTTCAGGCTTATAAATCACTTCTCACCCAATTTACGATCATAATTCTTGGACACAAAGGTCGAAGTTGGCTACAAAAGATGATTCGAACAGAATACTCAAATTGGTCATCAATTGACGTAACGCTCCAAGGAATGATATGATTCATCTCGTTTCTGTACAAATTGGGATGTGAGATTCATATTTTTATTCAATTAGATACGCGAGAACTTCCATACATGTCTTGTATTCAATAACATTCTCTATTTGACGACCATACGTAAGTATTTCATCTTCTGTTTTTGTGGCCGTTAATATTTTAAGTCACAAAACAAGTCTTCGACATCATAACTTGTTAATAAGCTTAAGAATTCTAAGTAGATACTTATACATAGATGATCTCGTGTATGTCAATAGTCTGATCTTTGTCCGTACGTACACCCATCGCCCCGCCTCATTACCTCCTATACGATACAGCCTCACTTTAATGTACTATCACATTGACCGCACCGTCCAACTTAACTTGATCTCCGGTTTCAATAAAAACATTAATAAAGTAATCAACATTACATATCAGGTTAAACTGGACATGCATTACCAAAGATGTTTTGAATTTGCAGTCTTACAATACAACTTTTTCCTTATACGATTGTAATAAAGTTGAAGTTCAAGCAGCAGTAACTGTAAAGCTGCAAATAGATGCAAACACACGTGAATTGGTGTGTGTAGTAACCGCATTTACATTTTAGACATACTTGCAGAGAGTAAATGTCAATTTAGATGGAAGACGGGTACTGATGCAAGAAATTGATGCAGTTATTGAACTCTTGCACGATGATCTGATTGTCGATGTGAAGACAATGGAATAATTAATGAGAGATATCAAATGCCTTTTTGAAAGTATCCGTTTTTAATTTGTTAAATGATTGAACGGTATTGACGGAAAAGTTGTTTTGCAAGTAGATTGATTACATATTCAAAGGTTACGATTATAGATTGTTCGAAACTTGAAACAAGTAGCGCTTGACAGCGTAGCAAAAAACGTGAACAGTTATGATTAGAATGTAGCTACAACTTTTGTAAATGTTAAAAGATCAAAAGTGTCTATCAAAAAATATGTTAAGTGATTCTAGGAATCGTTCTTAAAACCCAAAATCGTTCGATCTAAAACATTCCAAATCAATGATTCTAAAAACAACGCTCTCAAATCGGCCACACGGACACAAATCCGTTTATCTAAATCTTAAGTGACATTTTAATTTCAATTAGTCATAGAACTGTAAATGGTGACCAAAAATGTATTACGCACTGACATTTATTCGTTTTCCACTTAACTAAATGCCAGGGTAGGATTATGTGGATCCCAGGCATGCTTGGGTCACAGCTGTCTCAGGAAATTTAAACATTATTGATTATGCTCACGTAGCTGTGTAAATTTTTGCATCAGACCCAAGATATACAGACAAAATATCTGTTTCGGGAGATACAAATTATAAATTAGCATCGCATTAATTAGTAGGTATGAAGTTAAATACGGTTGGACTGGAGGCGTCAAAACTATACATCAACACATGCCAAGTTCGCGAACCACAACTTATCTAGAAAGGTTTCTTTATAAGGCTACTGCAGAATATTACTGCTGCTTCGAAATGAATAATGCAAATTACTTTAATAGTTTCATAAGATAAAGCAAGCAATGTGTTTCGCTCCTCCGTCGGAACTCAAGAATCGTGTGAATTATATCGATTTCGTTGTTTATTTTTTGCCAGTTCAGATCTTGGTTTTTGTTTATTTTTTACGTCTATTCTATAGTCATGATTATTTCTAGAGCTGCGCGTTGATCCGTATAGTCATTATGTACATTTGTATCCACTTTGTCTGTTTATTTAACATCCTGATATGCAAAAAAATTGGATCTAGATACACTAAAGCGAATCAATTTTGTGGATCGCTTGAGAATTTATGGTACTGATTTATTATTTTTAAGATGACTTTGTATTTTGTTTTCAACGGACGGCGAGACATGCTTTGATGGTCCCCGATGGGTATTTCTGAATCTAACATAGAATTCAGTTTTTTAGTCTTCAATGTATTGTTACTTAGCTTCATCTTTTACTTTACTGGTGTTGTTATAAGAATCAACGATGATGCACCCATCTATAATTGAATTGACCTCTTCAGCATTCAGTTGTCAACGACAATCAAATTCAAAGGAAGTCCACACCCAATTTCCTTGGAATCATAAATCCCAGTACTAAGAACTTTCGATCGCTCGTGGTTCCGTTGGGCGAGTTCAAAAACCCATTATGTAGAACATTATGGGGATCCATTGTTTCGGCTGAATGAACCAGTACAATATCTTACGAAATTTCCTAAAAAACCTACCACCGTATTATGGATGTTTATTATGACGGTACTTATCTGATTTGGACACCCATTGTCTTTTCGGATCCATTGGTATTTGAATTTTGAGGCGCCTCGTATATTTTTAAATTCCGGTTATAACACATTTGATGTGAGCATGTTAATTAGCCTGTATGGAGTCTACCACACCCAAAAATGTAATATGTGGCTCAAATTATAAGAATATTGTAAAAAAAGTAATGATAGGTTAGCGTTCTCATGCTATTTTCGCATTATTACAATCTTCCTTAAGTTGAAACTTAGTTGTAACTTGTAACTCGACGATAGATTCATCTTTTTATAGCGAAGTTTTATTTGCATAAAATCAACTTAACGGGACATCGCTTCTTATCTACTTCAATAGTTTTTATGACTTGTTCAAGTTGCTTTTCTTGAGTGCTATGTATATTATTTATATTAGGTTTACTACCGACGAAATATTCTCAAGTTTTGATCTTAATATCATTTCTATACATTATACTTGCTCCAGTTTTTTATTGCAAGTTCGTGTTAGAAGTTACATTTTTCTTTTTCTTAATAACCGTAGCATAATTTACTCTTTTAGTTAACTCTTATTTGGTTCTAATCTTATCTATAATCTCCATAAATTAGAGGCAATAAACACGAAGTACTGTCGATGTACAATTGTTTTTCTATATTCGCACTATCGCCAACGAGTCGTGAGCTATTAACTCCGTTATCCAATCTATTAGGGCTGCTATACGAATTTTACTTTCAAACTTTATCTTTTATTCTTCATGGTGACATTCACTAGCAAATTCAGCATCCGTTTCATCATTGATATTACAATTTTCATTAACAATAAATTCAGTATCATTATCACTTCTATAAACTGTAGATGCTTATGCAAACTTTCATCTTTTACTTTTACTAGTGTCGCATGTTTCGCCAACCCTACAATAGGATCAAGTATACCCTCATTCATTAATAATAACCTGCTCTCTCTAAAACCCTGTCCGTTACTACAATCACGATTCATGCACGTCTTATGTAACACACAAATTATCTAGCTACATGTTAACATCTATTGTGTTGTGAGCTCTAATCTACATAAGTATAGGTATTAATTCGTCTTTCAAAAACGATTTTGTAAAAAAAACGACGGGATTTCGACATCGTTCGTCTAAGGTTTAATTCTCTTTAAAACTTTACACGCAAGTTTTCAATACAATACTTACGTTTTGTAATGATGAGTACTCAAGTGATTCTTTTGATAGTCATTTAAAGAGAGACAATGTACCTTTTTGATTGTATGCTTGCTTTACATGCAATAAACTTTTTCTCTTAATACATCTGCTTTTTCAAAAGTGTTCAAGTAGAATACCTACTATATTCTTAAGTTACCTATCAGCATTTTTAATATTAAAGAAGTTCTATGCATCAGTACTGTTACACCTCTTTTAATTTCGAAAAAAGATTTAGGTTTAATCATTTATGAAATCAAATCGAGACCAGCCGACAATATATATTTTATTTGCAAAATAGCGAACTCATTTATCAAGCGCACTAAACTTAATCTTAACCGTAACATCAATAAGTAACGCTTCAATTTCCCAAATAAAATATTTCAACGTGTTAAACATTCGATTCTCGATCCACACATTCGTTTCTATTTAAAAGATAACATCTTTGGTCTTGTAAAAAAACGAATCGATACACAAAAACAGTTTCGTGCACCAGTGTACATAGACGGAGAGTCAACGATCACTCACAATGGGCCGCTCCGCAGTGACTAGGAGAAAACATTGATTAATTACCATAATAATTTATTTGATACTCCAAAACTTGATACGGGGAGGGGCCGCTTACACAACCCGCCCGACGTTTAAGTTGTTTTTGAACTAAAAACTTCTAACTATCAAGCAAGTAACGCAAACGCGGACGAAAACGAACCTAAAGACTCGCTAGTTTTAAAATATGATGAAAACACTACATTGTTCGTTTGAATATGATGCATGGAGGTGATTTGGCTGTTCCAAACAAAAGAATAAGTTTGACGGAAAAGGAATGGATGAATGTATCGTTAGTTATGATTGTTTCGATATGTATTAGCATAATATAGTTTTTTGTTTGTATCAATGTGTTCTTCGTTTTTGTTTAGGTCTGCTCTCAGCGTTGAATCACTTGGATCAGGCACGGAAGAACTCTTTGCAAACTACGGTCGACTACTCCAGATATGTTAAGAGGTATAGCTACTGAAATATTATTTTTATAATTTAGCTGTCACTTTTTATAGTGTACAGTCTTGCGTGAATTTTTCTCGTGATCACTTTTAAATTATTAAATTGTTATCAGAAGTCATGATGACGTGATGTGAAGTTTTTTTGCTTCAATACACATGGATATTAATTTGCGTAATAATTTTAATAAGTTTTGTTAGATTGAGCTCGTTTCTGTACTGAGCTTGGATGGTAACAGCGAGTTTAATGACTAATGAGAGGCGGAACAAAAAATGAATGATTAGATACTTTGTCATGATACAGAAATATTATTAATTAGACGGAATTGGTTCTAAGAAATTCGTCAAAGCTAAATATTAATTCTAAAACAGGTACAGCTCGACTCTGGAATGTGGTTCCTCATACTGCAAGGACCTGGGCTACCGGGAGCATTTCCACTGCATGGACTGCACTGCCAGAGTCTTCTGCAAGAAAGAAGAGATGATCAGACACTTCAAAGTAAGTCTTCAAGACATTCACGTCACTTTAGGATACCACATTTGCCTTTTGGACCTCTAAAATTTACATCAGAAGTGGTCCTCTCCCGACATTGTCTTGCCCAAAATAATTTCGACAGCTAATATATCTTTTTCTTCCTCAGTGGCACAAGAAACGTGATGAGTCGTTAGCACATGGCTTCATGAGGTACTCTCCCCTGGATGACTGCTCTGAAAGATTCACCGACTGCCCTCACAACCGCAGCCAAACACACTACCACTGTATTCAGGATGGCTGTGATAAGGTAAGCGTCATCATCATCATTGATTTTATCACCATTGTTATAATTTATATCTATTTTATCATTAGCATTTCACATAGCTTCTACCTTTATTTAAACAAATTATAACCTCTTTGTCGTCAGCGGTATTCAAGTCATCAAAACAATTTAAAGTGCTCAATTCTTCATAAATATTGAACATAAAGTTATTGTATATTTAGTGTGTAGGCACATTATTTTCACCGATTTCATTTGTTATTCCAAAAAAGTGGTGAACCATGGCTTATTTTGCAAAACTATTGCATATATCATGTTAAGTCTTGCCATTAAAAGCTCGGCAAACATTCAGATGATCACAATATGATGATATTAGCACAAAGCCAGGATGCTGCCCTTCCTCTTGATATAATCGCTCAGTTGTTTCTTAGTGTACGCACCGGAAATGACGTGCTGATCTATTTTACACTTATCGAGTTTGTAATGCTATTTATTGTTAGCAGTTGGCAAGTTAGTTTTGTTTTTATTCGTAACTTCATCATTAGATACTTCAAATTTGCCTTTCATCTGTCCAGAGTTTACACCTTGCCCTAAGTCACTTTTATAACAATTCTGTAATTGAATAAATGTGTACAAAGTGAACAAGTCAACAGAAATTCTCCATGATTCCCTGTTAAAACTTTAAGCTCTTCAAGTCGTGTAATGAAGCTCTCAGCGCCATCTATGCGATCAAAGACGAACTACATAGCCCTCCGTCTAGCTTACTTACGCAGAAATATGAAGCTTTTTCTCCATGATAAAATGCTTTAAGTCCTTATTTAAAGTTTATATAACCATAACTTAATAGTTTTTGTTCGTTCGGTTTCTTTGAAACGGCTCATCAATAATTATTTAACCCCACCCAAGTGTGTATTTCATTAAGTTATTTGTCATAAATTAGTTATTTTGCTCATATCGCGTTGTTGCTTTTACTAATCAATTCTGGTAGCTATCTAATTAATTACCAACATGTAACTTAGATCTTTTTCATAGTTTTATCAATCCCTACTCAAACCAGCTACTCATGCGTGACAATTGAGTTCCGTACTGCGAACCTCACTTTTTGTCTTATCGAGAACTTTAACGTAATTAGTAAAACAACAGCCAATTAGCAATTCTCAGAATTTGTTGCATAATAAAATATAATATGTTTTAAAAAACTTGATGAGCATCGCATAGAAATAAGCTTCACAAAGCTCTGCAAACAACAATAACAACTTTAATTAAGCCTGTTAATGCTGAATTTTGTTCTAATTCCTAGTAACTTGGTCCTATCATTTCTCAAATCGTACGTGCGTGAATAACATGACCTTTGTTAGATTTTTGATCGACTTTTCTAAGATACAAAAACAGACACTTAAAGTAATAAGAAAGTCAATTAAAATCCAGAGAAAATAACTAACGCATTTTGCTTTTTTCTAGGTGTACATATCAACGTCAGATGTTCAAATGCACGCCAATTACCATCGAAAGGACTCGGCGATCCTGCAGGAAGGATTTCAAAGGTTCAGAGCCACTGAGAGCTGTGCTGCTCCTCATTGTGTCTTCGCTGGTCAGAGGACTACCCACTTCCATTGCAGAAGACCTGGATGCACTTATACTTTTAAGAACAAGGCTGATATGGGTGAGTACGGCTATAGATATGTCAAAATACAATGACTGAATATACTATCAAAAATTGAACTAAATAATAAAGTTATAAATCCTAATTCTAAAAACAATTTTTCCACAGAAAAACACAAAACTTACCACATCAAAGATGAGGCTTTATCCAAGGATGGTTTCAAGAAGTATATGAAGAACGAAGCCTGTCCCTACCGGGACTGTAGGTTTAGCAAGACTTGCAACCACATCCACTGCATCAGACCGCATTGCAACTACGTGCTGCACTCTAGCAGCCAGATCTTCACTCATAAGAGGAAGCACGAGAGGAAAGAGCAGGAAATGAGCTTCGGGTAAGTCATCATCATAGTCATAGAGATTAAATTTTTCATTTGAAAGATTACGATAAAAAACGCTATCCACAAGTTTAAGGAAAACTGGTTATAAAGAAATAAAAACCAATTAAACGGCAATAAACTACAAAATTATTTGAACCACTCTTCATTGCTTATTCCAAACGCGTATTTTACCAATGACATAGTAGCTACTGTTGACTCACAATTTTAAATTGATACACGTATTAGGAATATCATTACTAATTTGAATATTTCCAACAGGCTTCCAACATCCGTGATTCAGAACGCTCTGATGCAGCAAGGGGCGGACCTAAGCATGTACTCTCCTGGTGGGAATCTCCACGTGGATGACGATATGTCCAATCCAATGATGGATTCTGACTACCCGCATCCATTCGTAAGTAGCAATTTTACACTTAGTCATGATAATGAAGTTATTATTGTTAGGGATGACGTGGCAAGAATCTAATTGAGAGATTTTATGCCACTCGAGAGTTAATAGAGACATTCAATGAGAACAAGCGAGATATTATTAAGAAATATGTGACTGTTCTTAAAATTCTGAATCACTTACAAAGAATTGTTGCTATTATTTCAGAATCCAGCTTTAGTTGAGGAAGTGACAAGGAAGTATATAGAGACTTTCAACGGCGGTAAAGAGGCTGAAGATAAATGCAATAAATGCAGCGCTTTTAACAAGCATTACCATTGCTTGGCTGATGGCTGCAAGATGGCTCATAGGTAAGCATACAACACTAGATTATAATAATACTATTTCTCTTTGAGTTACTTATCTCAACGCTAATGTAGAGGTATATAATGCCCATGTGATGATTGTATCTCACCCGTCTCATTCTATCTTTCAGCTGCCACACAACCATGGTAAAGCATGTTATGGAGCATGAGCAACAGAACCAAGTGACTGAAGCTTACTTCGTGACGTACACCCGTCACAACCCCTGCAGCAACTCAGCGTGCCAACACATCAGGGACATCACCCATTACCACTGCACCTGGGAGAACTGTGGAGCCGTCATCCTTTCATCCGAAGACCAACCTTTCAGACGTCTTGAACATCACCGCCAGCACGCGATTCTGAGTCCTATGTCTCCGAACTTAGCGTCGAGATTTGCTCCGAACTTTACACCGCAATTGTCAGCTCAGTTACACCCGAATATGGCAGCGCAACTCGGTCAAGTACCAAGTTTGCCAAATCTTCCGCCAAACTTGGCTCAGCTGGCTCAAATGGCTCCAAGCTTGTCTTCACAATTGACGCCGAATTTACAAGCTCAGTTAAACTTGGGACCAAGTCCTGGAGTAGTACCACAGCAGGTCAATCCTTCAAGCTCATTGGATGAAATGTTTAGCAGAAAGCGAGGAAGACCGCCAAAGAACAGAGTTGTAGAAGTATGGACTGATAACATTACTCCTCAAGCCATATTTACGTCATTTAAGTTACCGAAAAGTAACCAGTTACCACCGGTTATACCTTCTCCGGTTATACCTACAATTGAGGAATTCCCTGTAAGTACACCAACTTTAGCATTTTACATAAAGTATTTCTAATTATGTAACTGATTTCAATTATTTATTCTTTCGTTTTGTTTTACAGCGCATCAAATTCCAACACTTCGAAGTGTTCACCAGCCCTGATACTTGTACTTCGTCCTACCCAAGCTGTCAGCTTCGCATGACACGGCTGCATCTCCACTGCTTCAACTGCAGCTTCTCTGGAGAAACCCACATCATTATGGAAACCCACATGAGAGAGGTCCATGGCGTCAGTCCCCTTCTCGAAGGCTTTGACTATTTCGCGTCATTCGACCAGTGTGGAGGAAAGAGTTGCTTCAAGAACCAACTGAGGTCTCACTTCCATTGCGCTCAGGGTAATAACTGCCCTGCAATTTTGACACAATACTCAGCATTAGCTACCCACAAGCATGGAAGGGGAACCCCAGTGATTAAGAGTGAGACGGAACAAGAGAAACAGTTTGAAGAAGCTAAAGACTATTCACTGAAGGAAAGGGCTTCTGCAGACAGCGTGGGTTCTATGAAAGAGCCAAATGAATCTTTTACTCCTGCTAATTTCTCTATAAAGAGTGAGTTTGAAAGAGAACAGGATAGCGTGTCTGGTGAGTGTCCTTCCTTGTAATTTCAAAGTTTAAATGAATTCCAATAAAACTCTAAATAAACTCCATAGTTCATTAGAAGAAAATGTTTCGTTAACTAATCCTGAAATATTTTTCATTCCAGTAGTAAAAGCGACGGGAACCTTCTACCCATCATCTCATCTCCGCAGTAACACATCATCACCTTCACCCAGAAGCATTTACGATGCCTCTCCATCCAAGGAGATGAAACCACGCATGGATTATGACCAGAAGAAGGTCTTCGAACCTCCTAAGGGCTCAGGTCCAACGATCCCGCCTTCGTGCCATGACCAGACTTGTCCTCTGAACAAGAATTCGACGGGAATGAACCTGCATTATCACTGCCCTCATTGCAGCCAAGCTTATGTGGACTTGAAGCTTCTTTTCAGTCATATGGTTAAGAAGCACAGCAATGCTATGGAGCCTGGACCTGTCGGATTGGCTGCTACTAAGGTGAGTAAAGTTCGAAAATAAAATTTATGGTTGGTCGTAAAATTATGTTCATCGTCATTTTCCTACTCAGTCACAATTGCTTTTGTTTGTACAAAGTGGAAAATTTTGATTTTATCAATGGGAAGTCAAATAGTCTTTTGGGAATGTTACAATCGATTAAATGGTACCTAGTATAGACTATTATGTACTCTAATACTCCATTGTTTGTCATGACGTCTTTCGTCACGTATTGTTAAAGATTTGGTATATCCTTATAATTGTTTAAAGTTTTCAATTCAACTAAGATTGTATTTTTGCGCACAGGAGACTTTGGAAAGGGAATATCCTGAAATCTCGATATTACCGTCAACTGCTTCATCATCATCTACCAGTCAGGCACCATCACCCAGCCACAGTCAGCCAAGACCACCAAATCCTGCTGATCAGGTAAGTTTGAAATTATATTTATTCAGTTTAAAGGTCCTTTTATATAACTTTAAGGATACTTTAAATAAAAAATCCTTTACTAATTCTATAATGTTTTTAGGTACAGGCAGTGCAAAGTCTACTTCTGCAGCAGTATCTGGCAGGTGGCAGGAAAGGAAGCCTGCAGGAACAATTGAAGATGCAGCAGCAGTACACTGCATCATTGGCTGGTCTACCCGGACTGGCGCAAGTTGCATTATTCTCACAAGGGTAAGTATCTATATAATTCTCATCATCATTTCTACTTCGATTTGTATTGTACTCTCATGACACCTCATCAGTCAATGATTCATCAATATAAGACCTGTAAGATGCTTATCACCAAATTTCCTTTTTCCAGTGGATCACCATTCCCTCTATACCCAACAATGCTGTACCCTCCGGAGTTGCTGTTGGAGCAGAGTCTGCTTCAAGGTCACGGGCTACCACCAGGTCTTGATAAAGAGGCTGAAATGATCGCTAAGACGTGAGTAGAAATATTTTAAAACTCTTGTATACTTTGATGATATAACTGTAACGCGCTCTTTCTTGTTTTGAATCTTGTTTTATCTCTTTCAATTTCTTTTCTTTATCGTTGTCGATTAGCTCAATACTAACATTGCATATCTTTGTCAGCAGGCGGACTCATACCACGCGTGGTCCTCACATGCGTGTCATGAAAGATGAACCCATTCCTGAGGGTTACCTTCGCTTCAGGTTCAATGAAGACTGTGCTTATCAGCATTGTGGATACAGGTAACTACATCTTTATTTTTAACTTCACTGTCTTCATTTGTTTCATTAATATCAATTTCACTGTCTTATTTGCTGTTGAGACGTTCGAAATTAAACCTTATGTCTATGTTTATAGGGAACATCAAACTCACTTCCACTGCACGAGAAAGGATTGTGGTTATTCCTTCTGCGATAAGACTAGATTTGTTCAGCACACGGCCAGACACGAAAGGTAAGTTTTTATTTTATTTACTAGTAATGCAACCAAAGGAAACCAAATTGTCAATGTAATGAATGCTGTTGTTGTTAAAGAAAATAATAGTTAGTTTAAAATACATAAAACAGTCTACAAATCAATTTTATGATCATTTAATCATCTTCGACAACAATAACTTTTCATCAGTTATAATAATAATTTTATCTTTTCAGACTGGACACGCTAATGGGTGGTGACTTCCAGCAGTACCGTGCCAACGTGTACTGCAAACGACCAGAGTGCCCGCATGCTTCGACATTCGGTAATTATTCAGTTCGTACGTACATTAGTATACATATCAATTATACACCCAACCCAAACTAGAACATTTTTGCTCTCATTTTCACTAAATACAGCAATAAAATCTTTGATTCTGTGTGCATTTCAAACTTAGATGTACCACATTAATTTCAATACAATAGTCCTCTAAAAGAAATATTTAAGATTAAGACATTGACACAGCATCACGTTTTTAACTCATTTTCCATCATTACTATCATCATTCTCACTCTCATCTTCAATATTATCTTCTATTTGTTTTTACCGATTTGCTTTACTAAATTTGACGTTTCTTTTGCCTAAGGAACAGGACAGAACAAGGCGTCTCACTTCCATTGTCTGAAATGTGACTTCGTCTGCACTGATACCAATAAGGTGGTTGCTCATCGTCGTCAACATCAGAAACTTGACTCCATACAGGCCGCTGGATTTGAAAAGTTCCCGCCAAGTAAAGGTAAGGATTCATTACTTGATTTGTAACGTTTTTCATTCACTGATCTTTTATCTTGAGCTAGTAAGTCTATTGATTAAAAAAACTTGTTGATTGATTTCATTTTTTCTATCGTTTCTGATGTTTACGTTATTTGTTTGATTTTCTTTACTTGTTTAAGTTCTTCATTTTTATTCTTCTTATTGCAGGTTGCGGCTACGAGCCCCAATGCATCCACAGCAAGAAGCAAACCCACTACCACTGCTTACAATGTGGCTTTGCCGTCCTCGGGCTTTCCCAGATGACGTCACACAAGTACAAACACCAGGAAGCGAACCTTGGACCGTCCACCAGTGGCACCAACTGAACGGACCTCCTAAAAAAGACTTCGTGTCAAAAACATGGACATATAAATGTGAAAACGTGAAACTATAGTGACCCTATCCAGTCTTTTAAGACTACATATTTATAAAAGTGCCTAGTATCTTAGGAAAATTCAAGGGTCTGCCTGACAATACACAAATTTTGATTAGACAAGTAGATGTGGCGATTTAGTGGCTGTACTGTATTTGATGGAGCCATGAAGACTGCTATACATAAACATTGATGTTATAAGATTCCTACAAAATTTATGAAAATTAGTAGTTTCCCTCAAACCTTGTGCCTTAGTCACAAACTGGATGGTAACCTAGTGGCAAATATTTTTGTGCCAAAACCGAATTAGTTTAAAACTATTGTTGAATTTATTGGAACGATTTATGGATTGTGGAGGCGTGTGTTTAGACTATTTTCCTAAAAATGTATGAACAAAAAATTGTGAATAACCCTTAGGTGCAGCTGCATGCATGTTTGTCTCGTTTTAGCAACATTTTTTGGACGAAGCAAGTGTAATCTGTCAAATTTTATAATCACTGGAGTACCCACAGTTAGGTTCTAAAGATTGTTGCTAAAACACAAACAGATTTATATTTAAAAGTGTGTATTTCCTAAATCCTGACCAATTTAGTTGTTAGTTTATATAAAATATTTATATTTATTACTTCCCCATGAAAAAGACATTTTTACGAATAGTATTATTAAATGTAGAACTTCGTGAAATTATAAAAAAAATATAAGGCAGAAAAAATTGGGTTAAGAACACCACTTTGTGCCTGGAGGGTAAAAGTCATGACAATATCATATTTTGAGATAATATCTGATAGAAAAAATACTCATTTTTTTCATAAATATATGTATCAACTCATGCAATGGCCAAAACAACACCTCACTATCAGAAATTATCACAAAAAAACTAGGTTTACAATGAAAAAAATATATTTAATAAAAAAACATATTTAATAAAAAATGGTCAATTCTTTAACAAAATACAACTTGTAAATAAGATTAGATTATATATTAAAACATAATGTTAATAAAAATGTAATTGTTACAGAAATATTGGTAAAAAATTATTAATGTATGTATAAAAAAATCATTAGGCATTAGTGTACAGTAAAAAATTCAAGTGCTAATGTTTTGTGATTCATGAGGTAGCCATAAAATGCCATAAACTTTCATTTAAGTAATAATATTAATTGTTAAAAATCTGCGCTGCGATATTTCAAATTTCAAACAAAAAGTGAGTGAGAATATTTATGTGCGAGTGAGTGCTGATATTTAAAAAATGACATTAATATCAACACTCATTCAGTTTGTACAAAATTTGACATATCGCCGCGAGAATTTTAACACAGTCTTATTTCAGTATTAGAATTATATATTTTTGTCCTTCTAAAATACACCTTTTGCATTCCTGATATTTGATTCCTGGCATCCGTTTGAGCCATTTAGTTTTTAGAAAATGGTCGATTATCGATCATTTTTGTGACCAAAACTGTTTATATAAACCCTATTCCTAGCATGTATCAGTATTTGTAGTTTAAGATCTGTTCAGTTGTTCCTATTGTGTCATTTTCTTTGAGCATAACTTTATTTTTAATTTATATTCTACTTTCATTATCAATCGTAAGACTATATCTTAGTAACTTCATCATCACCTGAGCAATGCATAAATATATTGCATTGATATTTTGTCTTACGATTGTTTTAAGGATAAAAGTATATTATTAAACAATTTTAATCATTGTAATGCAACTTGTTTGAATGAAGTAAGGAAATTCAATTTCACTGTAGGTACAATTCATTTTCATACTCATCTTTTCTCATTTTATTCAGAATAGGCCGTGCCATAAAAATAGTCGAATTAAGAAGTAACTTTAAAAGTTTTGGTCTAAACATCTATTTTCTAAGGCAGCTTAATAAAGAACCTCTTTAAAAATTAACACTGAATAAAATTATTTTGAAAAAATATATTAAATAAATTATAATTTTATTCAGTTTTTTTTTTTGTTAGAGATATATTTTAAAATATAATTGGCTCTACGAATCGGCATTAAACTCACTTATTTTTGTTGTTTGTTATCTAATTTTATTTTCTCTGTTTTTATTTTTCACTTTCTTTAAGTTTTTTCTCTCACAACATTTTTTATATTAAAAAAATATAATTTAATCACGTATTTATGTATTTTAGACTACGTAGCTTTAATTTTAGTATTCGTTAATTAAATTAAATGATTTTTCCCTACGAATACAGTATTTTGTCTACAACTACAAGTATTAATGTATGGAGTGTTTTAAAACCTTTTTTTACAAAAAAAAATATTAGTAAACAGAATGTGTGGTACCAAACGTTTTTGAAAAAATAATGAAAACACGATTTTGTAAGTAGTGTCCGAAAATGATCAGTTTGTTTGATTGGTATGATATATAGTTTAGTATTGTTTACCTCATGAGTTCTAGGAATTAAACGAGAATATCCTTATAAACTGCAATTTTATTTATTTTTTAAAACTATCTCCCACGACTTTCCTGCATTGACGGATTTCATACATCCAGAAAAAAAAATTGCCCAGACATAGTTTTACCTTCCTTTCACATGGACTACAAACACACAATCACATTTACAGCACATACATAACACACACACACACGGACATATAGCCATACAATGTTTCGTTTAAAGAGCTGTAGTGCCATCGCGGAACGTATGGCAGAAAAGTTTTAGAGTGGCGATCACGATCCGGAAGACACACATCTGGATAAAGAAAGGCTGAGGATACGGATCGCTTAAGAACGAGCGAAGTTTCAAAATTTGGCGAAAGCCTTTGTCCAACAGTGGACATTTTTCTGCTGAAACGACAATACAATTTTTGATGTCCAAAGATTAACTCAAATAAATACCTACTTTTGAAATATAATAAACAGAGCAGCAACATGTAGCGTGTACAAAGCTAATAATAAATTAACTGGTACAATTTACGTGTGGGATGTATTGGCATTAAGCGTAACCATTAACTCTATTAACGTGTTACCATTTATTGCTCACTGAATAGACTTTAAATGGGAAATGGTTTCAGTGGAATTTAATTAGGTGAATTACTCATTTAGAGAGTAAAATCATTCTAACTGGTGAAGACTTAGTGGCTTAGTGATAACACTGTAGGTAATACGCTTTGCTTTTTGAAAAAAGTGCTTTGTAGGTATGTCGATAGCGTAGTGATTAGTTTTTTTGCCGTGGTATCACCCGCGTCCTAGGAGAACCACTTTTAGCACTCGGGTAAAAAGTAACCTACCTACACATAGTACACGTGTCCTTTTTCAGGACCTGTGCTATCTGTGTACCAAATTTTATTTAGATCGGGTCAGCAGTTCTGGCGTAAAACGCGACAAACTAACAATAATAATATTAGTAGATAAGGAAATTGATTGCCGTTCACAAGTACAGTCCTTCGTCCGTCGGCATTTTATTGCCAAAAAATCCTCACAAACTAACAAACACTACGTCATTATTATATTAGTAAGTAGGATAAAATATTTCTTTGGAAGATACAGTCAAAGCCTTCTTTGTAAAACAACTACTTCAAAGGAAATGCATCGCTTTACAGCGCTTTGCGTCATTCAAGACAATGTTAGTGTTTTTATTCTTTTCTATTATATTATTCTTTGGAAAGCAAGCTTTGAGGAATAAATCTTCATAAAACGATGTTACTGGAAAACTCCGCTTCGGCTTTAAGTTCTAAGTAAAGAAAGTGCGAATTTACCGAAACATGACTTAGGTACTGTTACAGCTTATCGTCCCACTGCTGGGCTGCGGCCTCCTCTCACACGGAGAAGGATTGCGCATTAATCACCACGCTTGCTCAACGGGTTGGTGATTTCAGACTATATAGTCCAGGTTTCCTCAAGATGTTTTCCTTCACCTTTTTATCAGCCATTGGTGTCCAAGATATACTTAGAAAGTACATACAAACTTAGAAAAGTTGCATTGGTACTTGCCTGAACTGGAATCGAACCCACACCCTCATACTCGAGAGGTTGACTTGAGTCGTTTTAATAAATCCTATTCAAAAGGTTATGTTAGTTCTTAGCAATGGAAGTTTCTAAATGTTGGTTTTGTTTATTTCAACATACATATTCCGTTTCTACATAGGTACATCATACAAACAATTTTTACCTAGCTGATGGTGTCAAAAGTTCAAAATGAATGACAATGTTAAAATACATAGTTCTGTCTGGAAACACTTAAAATTGACCGTAGTTCAAACTTTACAGTAACTTAATAGTATAACACTGCAGTAGTTTGTCTTTGTCGGTTGAAAAACGTTAGAAACTATAAATGTATTTTTAAGAATATGTACTCCTCCTATTACATTTCTAGCTAGTTTCCTACGGTTTTACTTGTCGTAGCTTGCGGAAAAGCTGTTAACCTCAAATTATGTAATTTCAATGACGGCTTATAACTTATGAGACACAGTCTTGTATCGGACGGATGGACAGACGGACATTAAACTTCATAAAAGTCTTTTCAATATGGTCCCATTTTAATTTTTTTTAAAATGATTTTTAACAATACTAGCGATTGTGTGCGACACGTAAACCATCTACTAAACAAAGTCGAAATATTCGGTTTGGATAGGGGAGCCCGTTCTTGAGTATAAAATTAAAAGGAAAAGTAGCATTATTTTTATATATACAGATAGCACTCTCAAGACTTTCTGAAGTACATCTTAAACCTAACTAAAAGTCTAGATATTGCTTCCACTGACCTGGTATTACTTTGAACAAAGGATACGCATTGCCATCCAAAATAGCAACGCAATGAACATGACGAAATAAAAATTTTTGAAATGTAGATAATAATTTTATTAAACCATTTTTTTGGTAATGACTAATTTATTTTAATACAATTTTGTATCAGTTTTCCTCGAATTCACCCACAGAGTTGATCAATATGTAATTTTATTTTAAGACATAAGAAACCGGTCTGTTCTGAGTCCAATAGAAAGCTTCAGTATAGATAAACTTAAGAATAGCATCATCTGCCTAGCCTTTTCCCAAGTATGTTGTGGTGGGCTTGCAGTTTAACCGAATGCAGCTAGGTACCAGTGTCTTACATGGAGCGACTACCTATCTGACCTCCTCAACTCAATTACCTGCATCACGATACCATTTGGTAAGACTCATTGTCAGATTTTTCGTTTTCTGACTACCCGTAACGACTGCCAAAGATGTTCAAATGAAAATATCAACTTTATTTTATACAGTCACATTTATCCAAATAATGTCTAAAATTAGAATCAATCTATAGGTTTTCAAAGCTTTGTAAATTGTAAATATAGAAATACAAGTATATGTGTGTAGCTATACATATAGTATGCATAGATACGCTATTTGCCAAAACGTAACATTCCGGATGGGTGTGGTTGTCCATTTGATACTTGTGTCGAAAACTCGTCAAGCAAATAATTTATGTAAGTAAATCAAGTAAGTATTGATACTTTCAAGATGTGGCTCAAAGGAAATCATCATTGCTGTTAATTTTTGTATACTCCATAAACATAATTTTGGGATCTTTTCAAAGTCTGTCATATCCAAATACGTGCTTACGTGCATGACCTTTTTTTCTGTTTAAGAATTCGGGAGTTCGGCTTATTGTACTGAAAGTCATGTAACGCCCGACTTAGCATTTCGCGAATTAACTGCCTCAACGGAAAATCAAGTGTGATCGAGTACTATCAAGTACGTTAACGTACAAGTACTGCCCCGAGCGATTAACCACATTCAACTTACATAGTTAAATAATTATACCTAAATAGCCACAAGATAGCTTCTCATCATCAGGCTCATATTTGTAGCATAACACGAAATATTCACAACAGAAAACCCTTTTTTCTGGTGGGAAAACATCAAATGAACCCTCCCGCTGTGGGTGCAGCGTCAGAGAGTATCAGATTCTTACTAGCTTAAACCCACCATGTTCATTCTAAAGCCCTTTATGTCTCAAAACATGAATGAAAACTCCACAAACAAAACCACCCGTGTCGAAACTCGACCCATCGCGCTCCACTGGAAAACGCTCCGCGCTTCCTCCCGCCCGGCCCCGACAGATCGATACGACGCATGCGCACCTCCCGCCACAGTATTGAATGAGCCCATTCATAGAGCAACTGGTGCTCTCAGAATGAATTCTATCCCTACTACGTAGATAGCCGACGTAGGCGAGAGGTCGTTCCAAATACTAAATTGGTTTCGTGATCGAAGCAAGATAAGTCCTCAAAATTATCGTGATTGATATGATTGACTTTTGGGTAGCCATTTTGGATTAGAAAAGTTTTGAGTTATAATTAGGGCGAGTTTTGCCAATTATAAAATTATTTTCGGACGCCTACATCTTCTCAGAGAGACCTATATCCGTTTGGCAATTGATGGACACCTTTGTAACATTTCTACTAACTTAAAAAATATATTTGAAAAAAAAAATATTGAGTAACATTACAACAGAATTTATATCGAATCGTATCGTATCGCCTTGTAAGCCTAACCATCCATAATATGGGATATACGGGAGTGGACTGCCTCTGTAAGGCAGCTGATCCGTCTGGCTATGGACAAAGAGTAGGTACAAAATTCTAACAAACAACCTTTAGAAATAAAGAGGCAAGAAAGAAGAAGAAAAATGGGAGAATAAACACAACTCAAAATATCGTTTTTGTTTGTATGTTAGCTCTGAAACCACTGAACGTGAACTACTGAATAATTCTGTAACAATTAAGAAGTTTCACTCTTCTCGGGTAATAATAGCCCCGAGATAAGGAGGAAGCAAGAAATAGTCTATGTATCTATGTTACGGGTAAAGCTAGAAGGTGGAGTAAACCTAGGTTTACCCGGGTTGACTTAGTATTACCCAGGCTTCTTGGGTAAAGTCCGAATAATAAGTAAAATAAGTTTTACATTCGGGGTTTACACATGTTCACCTAGGTCTACCCAACTCTGACTGGGTAATGTTAGGTGTTGCGTAATTTTCGAGCCCGTGGCGTTACTCTACGTGGTTTAATTGCAAAACAGAATGTGCCACAAAGAAGTGTTCATGCAAAGCTGCAGGAAAATTGTGCAATTTTAAATGTCACAGCAGTTTATCTTGCTCAAATAAATAATTTCAATTTGAACAACAACGACCGTTATTAGTTTTTTCCTATTAAAGCTATTAAGTTTATGCTCTTCAAGCGATTACGATAGCCTGTGTATGTTATAATTTAATTATAAATGTTTAAAATGACCTTGGATTTTCATTTCACTAATTAATTAGACAAATTTTTAACATTACCCAGTCAGAGTTGGGTAGACCTAGGTGAGCATGGGTAAACCCCGAATTAAAATGTATTTTACTTATTATTCGGACTTTACCCAAGAAGCTTGGGTAATACTAAGTCAACCCGGGTAAACCTAGGTTTACTCCAACTTCTAGCATTACCCGTAACATCTATACAAATATAATAAAGATGAAGTATTTTTTTGTTTGTATAAAGGCAAAAGGTGAAGGAAAACGAGGAAACCTGGACTATATAGTCTGAAATCACCAACCCGCATTGAGCAACCGTGTTGATTAATGCTCAATCCTTCTCCGTGTGAGAGGAGGCCTGTGCCCAGCAGTGGGACGATAAAAAGGCTGTAACAGTAACAGTAGCTCTTAAGACTCTGAAACTACTAAATCGATTTAAAAAAATATTTCACTCTTGGAAAGCTACACTCTACCCGAATAACATAGGCTATATTTTATCCCGATACGAGCAGTAGTTCCCAATGGACCCGGGTGAAACGGCGGGCAACCGTTACTGTTTTAAAATGTATAGTTATCGGCACGAATCTTGAGCTCTGACCTACATCTGCGCAGAAGTGATTTAAGAGAAGAACCAATCCCGAGTGACGGCTATGACGCGATGCACTGCGGGCCTCTCAGCGCTTTAGCCCGCCCCCACGCCTCACTTCAATCAATCTTCAACAGGGACCCAATAAATTACTTCTGCGCAGGTGAAGGTCAGAGCTCAAGATTCGTGCCGATAACTATATCTTTACTTGATACATAAATTGCTGTATCGCCCACACGAAGATCAAAGGAGAAAATGTTTCTATTAAATCAAAAGTTAAGGTATACATATTCTAAGCGTAACTTAAGTAACAAGGCGAACAAATTGAAGTTATCTCTTCTGTAAAGTCTTTGTGTAATACAATATAAGCTTTGAAGTCTTCTATTGAGTGATTCAATTGTTTTTTTTTTTTATAGTTTTCATTCAGAGTGATTTTTTAAAATCTGAATGAGCTTTCTGAAAAAAAACCAGCCAAGTGCAAGTCGGAATAGCGCACAAAGGGTTCTGTACCATTGTTTAAATAACGAGCAAAAAAATCACGTTTATTGTATGGGAGCCCCCCCAAAATATTTATTTTATTCTAGTTTTCAGTATTTGTTGTTATAGCGGCATAAGAAATACATCATCTGTGAGAATTTCAACTCTCTAACTATTACGGTTCATGAGATACAGACTAGTGACCGACGAACGGACGAACGGACAGGGGATCGAAAACAATAGGGTCCCGTTTTACCCTCTGGGTACGGAACCCTAAAAATGGTGGGTCTCGACTGTTATTTAAACATCTTTGGCAGTCCTTACAGGTAGTCAGAAGTCTGACAACCAGTCTTAATAAAGTGTTATTAAAAAAGAGTTGAGGAGGTCAGATCGGCAGTCGCTCCATGTATAACACTGGTTCCCAACTGCATCTGTTTAGACTGAAAGCCGACCCCAACATAGTTGGGAAAAGGCTAGGCAGTTGATAATGATTAAAACTGCCGTTTGACAGGTATGTAGATAAATGAAAGGTCCATCCAAAGGTTGTCTGAAAGAGATCGCTCTTAACGATTATATTTCATCGCCTACGTCCTGTCACCTACTTTTAATTAGTTTTAAGATCGAAAATATGAATTAATAGGTATAGATAGCTTATAAAGAATAATCTATCCATCTTTAATTAAGTTCTTACAACCGCACTCAGAGACATTTAATGATTATTTAAGTCACTCCTTAGTGGCCGATTCTCATAGAAATTCTGCACTAAGGAACGGCTTTCTGCATTAAGGAATGTCTCTGAGTGTGTACATGTCTTATTATCACTAAGGCCTAGTATTATGACCTTAAAAGTGATTTATAGGTAAGTTTTGCCCAAAGATAAAAACAAAGATTTTGCTCCCAGTATTTACGAATAAAACTGACTAAGATATGAACTATCTCTTTTTTTACTGTGGTAGGTATTAACACACTTTTGTTGACCTATGATATTTTGTTGTGGTAGTAGAATAAACAATCTATTTTAATTTGTTTTTTGATAAACAAGATTATAAGCCTCATAATCTTCAAAGAATTGAGGCCACTTCAAAAAAAGTACCTACTTTCGGATTATACTTTCAGGGTAATATTTCAAACATAAGTATTATTATACAGAAGCAATATTGCGGGAAATAGACCGGCTCGTATGTTCACCGATGTGTGAAATGGAAGCTAAAACTCTTATTCTTTAGGCGACCTTTGGTCGAAAATGCTTGTAAGAATTTTTTACGCAACACTTGGTCGTTATAATGTATGTTTTAGGGTTCCGTACCCAAAGGGTGAAACGGGACGCTATTGTTTTCGCTCCTCTGTCCGTCCGTTCGTCCGGCAGTCACCAGGCTGTATCTCATGAACCGTGATAGTTACAGAGCTGAAATTTTTGTTGCCGCTATAACAACAAATACTGAAAACTAGAATTAAATAAATATTTTGGAGGCTTTCATACAACAAAAGTGATTTTTTTGTCCATTTTATAAATAATGGTACGGAACCCTTCGTGCGCGAGTCCGACTCGCACTTGGCCGGGTTTTTTGTACTACTTTGTATGTGTTCTTAACCGATTGCGTTAAAGGAAAGTTATTTCAGAATATCAGCAATTTATTTATTTATTTATTTAAATCAGGCATCAAGGCCCATAGCAAACACTATACATAAATATTATAATTTAGAATAGATTATATCCCACTCTTTGGCTAAAGGTCTTTTGAATCAGATTTCCTCAGAGAATTACTGAAAATACGTTTAGATGGATTAGGCAAGAATACTTTCAATCACAATTTCAATACTAAAATGGACTATTTTACACTATTTAAAGATAGATTCGCAGAAATAAGTGTAACCAAAATATGTAAGAAATTATTATTTTCGTTCATTACAACGCCCGAATAATTATTAGAATCATCTAATTCAGTCTTTAGAAACATATGGATAGTAGTAACTTAAAGTAAATACGGTTGTAAGTAGTCGAGTAGTACATAAGAGCGTAGGGTTGTACATAAGAGTGTAGGGTAATACATAAGAGTAGGGGTAGAACATAAGAGCGTAGGGCAGTACATAAGAGTGTAGGGTAATACATAAGAGTAGGGGTAGAACATAAGAGCGTAGGGTAGTACATAAGAGTGTAGGGTAATACATAAGAGTAGGGGTAGAACATAAGAGCGTAGGGTAGTACATAAGAGTGTAGGGTAATACATAAGAGTAGGGGTAGAACATAAGAGCGTAGGGTAGTACATAAGAGTGTAGGGTAGTACATAAGAGTGTAGGGTAGTACATAAGAGTGTAGGGTAGTACATAAGAGTGTAGGGTAGTACATAAGAGCGTAGGGTAGTATCTAAGCTTTTAAATAACTGTTTACTTTACTAGAGAATGCAAGTTTCAAAAGGTTTTCAGACTAGTTTGCGGCAATTTCGGGTTTAAATACATCAAGATGTTCGTATTTAAGCGCATTTCAAAGCGCTTATATCGCTTTAACACACGTGCAGAACAAAAACGCAAGTCTGAATACACTCTAAGCTGATAACGACTTAGTACTTTTCTTTAAAGTTCTTCAAATTCTTTGGAAAATATTTTTAAAGATTTCCGACACCCTTTTGATAAAATCCCACGCAATAGCTTCAACAAACGTTAGGACGGACAATAAAATTATATTACTACTTTACACTGCAAACTTTTAGTCGGCCGATAGTTTGTTTGGGCTCATAAATCAGTATGAAGATGAATGGTAGTACGCATATTACAAGGATCAGCCGGTATCAGGGCGACTGAAAACTTTGATTGAGATTGCATATTCTTATTTTTACCATTCATTTACACAGTAAATACACACGAAAGAAGAAGAAGTAACATAAAATAGTACAAAGGTACTGCTTATCTATACTAATATTATAAAGAGGAAAACTTTGTTTGTTTGTTTGGTTGTAATGAATAGGCTCAAAAACTACTGGGCCGTTTTTGAAAATTCTTTCACCATACGAAAGCTACATTATCCACGAGTAACATAGGCTATATTTTATCCCGGTACGGGCAGTAGTTACCACGGGACGCGGGTGAAACCGCGGAAAAACGGCTGGTCTATACTGTACTTAATATTATAAAGCTAAAGAGTTTGTTTCTTTGTTTGTTTGTTTGCTTGAACGCGCTACTCTCAGGAACTACTGGTCTGATTTGAAAAATTCTTTCAGTGTTGGATAGCCCATTTATCGAGGAAGGCTATAGGCTCCTTTTTATTCGGGTTCGTGCAGAGGTTCCCACGGGATGCGGGTGAAACCGCTGGCAGAAGCTAGTCTTTAATAAAATCTCTTCTAGCAGACCCGAAATTGTTTTTTGAAAGAAATTTTGCTGACCATCGGTTCAACTGTCGGCCGACTGTTTAGTCTGCAATGTGCGGGTATTCTAAGCATAATCGTTTTAAGACGCGAAATAACTATTTTATGCCGCGTGAAATTAAAGTCGTTTTAAAGAGAAATTGAGAAAGTTCTCTTTAAAATATTATTATTAGAATTTTGTTGTTACAATGTCATAATCTGTACCTACCTTAAATTAAGTTTTTTCTTAGTAACTTATTAGGCTCCATTCTGTGTCGTTAAATCCGAGTATACAAGTTCTTAAACACACTTTTTTTTCACTATACAATCGTTGATTTAGTCTTCTTGTACTCAATATAAACTCGGCAAGAATCTATCGGTGTGCGGCACTGTAATACACATAAATGTTTCTTCTGATACACGCTCTAGCAAACAGTAACAGTGTGTGAACATTAAAAAACCTGCCAAGTGGGAGTCCGACTCGCGCACCAAGGGTTCCGTACCATTATTTATAAAATGAGCGAAAAAATCACGTCTGTTGTATGGGAGCCCCTCAAAATATTTATTTTATTGTAGTTTTCAATATTTGTTGTTATAGCGGCAACAGAAAAACATCATCTGTGAAAATTTCAACTCTCTTACTATCACGGTTCCTGAGATACAGCCTGGTGACAGACGGACGGACGGACGGACGGGCGGAGAGAGGAGAGAAACCAATAGGGTCTCGTTTTACGCTTTGAGTACGGAACCCTAAAAAAACCCGAGAATATGCAACCTTTGTACAATTGCTGTGCACTCGCGTTGACGCGCGTACACACACATATTTTGCAAAGAAAGCTCGCATTTTGTTGAAAGCGTGATTTTTGTTGAAATCTCAGCATAATTTTGGCCAAAAGCAAATACTGTTTATTCGTATACCTAATATTCCTGTTGCTTGTATCATCTTTAAGATGATAAAGGCCATTGATTGAATAATGCTGTTAAGATTTTGCTTATTAAAATTAGAAAAGATACTCACTTATATGAATCAAGGTGTTAAAGATATTAGATAAAAAGTCGTGGTGGCCTAGTGGGTAAAGAACCAACCTCTCGATTATGAGGGTGTGGGTTCGATTCCAGATTCCATTAAGGCAAGTACCAATACAACTTTTCTAAGTTTGTATGTACTTTCTAAGTATATCTTAAATCGCCAACCCGCATTGAGCAAGCGTGGTGATTAATGCTCAATCCTTCTCCGTGTGTGAGGAGGCCTGTGCCCAGCAGTGGGACGATAAAAAAAAGGCTGTAACAGTTAAAGATAGATTCTTTACCAATTATATCACTAGCAATTATCCCTTCATTAAACCTACTCAGTATTTCTAAAACATATATCCACAGTTTATCTAAAAGTTACCCATTAACGAGTACTTTTAACTTCATGATAAATGACTCGAGCACACAATTGGAAGTCGGAACACGGACCCTTTGGACTGCAGATGAAAAATGGCGGAACGAAACTACAAAAATGTCGTAACGGAAATTAATTAGCTCTGACCTTGAAGCTTAATTAAATGTCGCGTTTTTGCTTGTTTGTAATTTTTTTTAATGGTGGTGGATTTTTAAGGCCACGTTTTTTTACAAATGTATTTAATTTTTTTCTGATTCTATCAGACACGTGTGAGATTTTTAATTATATGAACATAACGTTCTGCAAATCAATCATAATTCTCCCCTTATACTAATTTCATTTCCTAACCAAAACTGACATTATTATAATTTTTCTCAAACTCAAACCGCAGGCCAAAATTTACACAATCATTAGTCTAGCCTTTTTCCCAACTATGTTGGGGTCAACTTCCAGTCTAACCTGATGCAGCTGAGTACCAGTGTTTTACAAGGAGCGACTGCCTATCTGACCTCCTCAACCCAGTTATCCGGGTAACCCAATACCCCTAGGTAAGACTGCCAAAGATGTTCAATGACAGCCGCACTTACAATGAACTGCTTAATTTATTTTACTTTTATTTACTTCAAAATCTTTACGAATCTAAAAATAAACCCTCTCTTTTAAATATAAACGAAATTTTTATTTACATAAACATTATTTCGCATAATTTCAGTACACCACAACACTAATTGGAATAACTAGTAAAATCGATAATGACGCAACATGACATAGATAGTTGGTTACACTAAGTACAATAGCTCGTTAGATGCAATTAATTTCAATGCTCTGTAATTAGATTGCGTTTCAATAATGCCGATAATTATATCGATAATATTATTCAGGTATCTACATAAATTATAAAGTGTTATAAGTTTGATTTGACACTATCTTTTAATTGTTTGTGGATTTATTTTATGTAAACTAGAATTAGGTATTTTTTATCTATTGTTGATTAATTTATTTTATAATTTTTTTTTTTTTTTCCATTAAATTTTTATTCATTCATAATAATCAATATTAATCTATAATAGGTAAAAATATTAAAACTAGGTATCAAAATATTCATCCGCATCGCTGTCAGCTGGGATCGTGCCCAAAAGGCTGGCTGCATTGCCACGCTGGATGGCAATGCATATCCTTTGACCGAAGTATAGGCCAGCCCTTTGGTCACGAGTGGACTCCACTAATCGCTTACTAATTTCTCGAAATAGTCTGTGGGCACTTGGGCCCCATGGTCCCAGGGTTTCAACCCCAAACGGCTCAAAAATGCAATTGCCGGTGAGGTTTACATATTTGTGCCGCTTGAGGTTTTCCGCGGCCGCAGCAGCTGCACCGACACAGCTCGCCGTACTGGGAAGGTGAGAAGGTGCAAGGGTGTCGACGCAGGTTGCGTCCCACACCAAAGACCTTCCCATCTTCCAAGGCATTATAGACATCCCGTCTGGTCTCTTGCCATCGTCGCGTGCCAAGCCTCTGGGTTCTAAAATGGCTGGCACTCCGGCGGTGACAAGAGCACGACGGATAATGTCATTTATGCTGGCGTGTCGTGCCATGCGACCAGCACTTTTGCTACAGGAAAGACCATGGTGCCCAAGGCGGTCCACGGATTCACCACACTGGCAGCGATGCGGAGCCGCAGTGGGAGCGCCGAGGCGTAGGCATGTAGCGAGCCGGAATGTAGTGTCACCCAGCATGGTCCCAACGCTGGGTGACGGCAGTGCGTGAAGCCATAGCCCTGACTCCCACTCTCCCACAGCCAGTAGGCGGGCACGCTCAGCAGTATTGACAGATGTTTCAATTAGTTTATTTCTCGTCAATCTGCAGAGCGGCTTTATGTTACCTTTATGGGTACATGGCGAAGTTCACATTCAAGCACAACACACACACAGAACATAAAACACTTACTTCTAATACACACAGCACACACATCAATAGTCTACTCGACGTCCGTGCGTCATTTTTAGGGATCCAGCAGAATACCAGCGTCAGGTATTCTACCTGACACATGCTGAGTTGGACTCCCATTCGGTGCAAACGTAAGACACTGCAGCGCGCCGTTAATCTCTGATTGTATTTCATATTTTATGTTTCTCTTTCTACCCACTTCTTGTTTTGTTTTATTTTTCTTATTGTGTATCTTTGTGGTGTCTTTTTGTTTGTCTGAATAAATGTTTTATCTATCTATCTATCTATCTAAGTTTTTCCAAAGAATTGTCATCTATTCTAAATTATTTACTGAATCGGATGCATTTTTTTGAGATGATACTTAGGAGATTGAGTCATCCTCATCCTCATCCTCCCAGCCTTTTCCCAAACTATGTTGGGGTCGGCTTCCAGTCTAACCGGATTCAGCTGAGTACCAGTGCTTTACAAGAAGCGACTGCCTATCTGACCTCCTCAACCCAGTTACCCAGGCAACCCGATACCCCTTGGTTAGACTGGTGTCAGACTTACTGGCTTCTGACTACCCGTAACGACTGCCAAGGATGTTCAATGACAGCCGGGACCTACAGTTTAACCTACAGTTTTTAGTGCTTAGGAGATTGAGTATCAGACTTTTAATTACTAGTTTGTTCCTTACCATTTTTTTCAGTAGTTTTTGAGTTCATCGCGAACAGAAAAACAGATGCAACATAAAAAAATGTTTGAACAATGTGATACAATCTATCATACTTACTTACTACTTCATATACATATACTTACATTCATATATCCAATTAAAGCGCTGTAATTAAATTACATTTGATGGTTGCATCACGCTATATGATATATTTTAGGGTTGTCAATTTTGTAAAACTGACTTTGTATTTATTTTTTAAATTGTAAATGGGGAACTCGATTGATGTTAGTTTCATAGTGTAGTAAACACTGACAGTCGTTATGTAACAACTCACTTTTTATGTCTTATTTTTTGTGAATATTTCACAATTAATTATTATCAATGAACAACTTATGTATCGTGAATATTTAGACACATATGTATGTACATCGATTTCTAGTTACTATTAAAGACAGCATTTTTGGGATCAGAAACATTAATTTGTGTCTAATATTTATTACGGAATCAAGAAAAAAAGATTACAAATCAGGAAAAAAACATTAACACTGCCATGATGAATCACGTTACAAAATTTTTTAATCCTAAAATGAGCGAATACTACAAAAGTACAGTTCGTTATCAACCCTATACAACCGAATGAAAAAAAAAACCTGTCGATATCAGATTAATCGTAAATCGTAGTTGATTTATAGCCTCAGTGTGAACAAATACTGATAAAAAACTTCAATAAAAATCACTATCAAATGTTCAGAGAGGGAACTACTTTTGTGAATCATGGTGGTCTACATTTCTACAATAAATTGAAAGATCGATAAAACATTACAAGATACTTATTAGAAAACTAGCTTCCACCAGCGGCTCCACTCGCATGCTGTGGAAACTACTTCGCGTACTAGAATAAAAAGTAACCTATTTCTTCATTGACAAACGGGCTTCTACCTCTAAAACTTATATACTTACTTATAAAGAATTTTTAAAATTAGCCCAGTAGTTCCTGAGATAAGCACAAAGAAAGAAGCAAAGAAAAAACTCTTCAGCTTTATAATTATATTAGTGTAGATAACGTCCACCATCTGTATATTCACTTTAAACTCAAAAACTTCTGAACGACTTTTTATCTAGTACCTTTCACTAACCATCTAACAAACTGATAACAGTTTTGGTATATATGTTATGGACCAAGTGATAAATTGGGCAGTATACATAATGCCCGGTCATTATGAAAAATGCT
The DNA here is from genome assembly GCA_033682625.1 of Helicoverpa zea x Helicoverpa armigera. Taxonomy (NCBI): domain Eukaryota; kingdom Metazoa; phylum Arthropoda; class Insecta; order Lepidoptera; family Noctuidae; genus Helicoverpa; species Helicoverpa zea x Helicoverpa armigera. Next base: position 2,900,910 of record JAWIIS010000017.1, read on the forward strand.
CAATATGAGAGTGCAATTTGATAATAATTATTCAAATAATCAAATTGACCGGGCACTATACATATTGCCCGTGACCTTTTGGGCAATGTAATACAAACATATTTAATTTCATTTTCTTAACATAACACATCCCATATTAATTGACCCAGCATGGAAGTAAGCACGCAACATGCAGCAAGCATCGCTTCTGTCACGGCTCCGGCGCTGCGGGGCTCCGGCGGTGCCATGCGAGCTTATCGTCGCAGATGGTTTTCACGCTCACCACCGCAGCTTCGGCTTGCTGGCCGGCTGAGCCGGCCAGCCTCAGCCGCGGCGGCGAGCGTTTCAACTACCTGCGCCTCAGCTCGCAGGCCGCCTCGCCCCTCCGCGCCTACGCGGTTTTGAATTGCACTCTAGGGGTAGGGCAGACAAGACTACGTGGAGTCGGTTTTGCAGCGATTCGTTTTCGTCACTAAGTTCAATTTTTAATACAATGTTTTGAATCCAAATTAAATTCTACCATAAAAAAACGAGCCAAGAAAAATGAGATCAAGAAAAACGCGGCCGAGTTAGTAAATCAGATGACAATCGTCCAATTAATAATTTTGTATCCAGACTTGTAATTTTCCATTAAAATAGAACATATAATTTAAAACAATAATCATAAAATATGTAGCAAGTAACAGGATTTATTTATTAGAACAACTGCCACCCTCGCACCGCATAAAATATAGATTTATTATCAAATTGCCCAACTATCATGTAGCAATATAATAATGCCCGTACAATGTGATAAATAATGAAGTTAAGATAGTTATTAATCAAATGGCCCGACAAAGCTAGACATTATGCATAATGCTCGGGCATTATTTATAATGCCCGAATTAATCACATGGTCCATAACATATATACCTAATTTAATAAGGCAAAGATGGGAAAGGTCATCTATACATGTCCCATATTAGGTAAATCCATACCCTATAAGATAGCTCCCTCTTAAAGAATCATATCATCATCAATCATATAAAAACCAGATTTCTGAGAGTGACTTCTGAAGCAGAAAATATTAAAATTTCTTTTAAATTAGTTAACGTTCATATTTCCTGCTTGAAATAAACTTTGGTACTTTACCGACATAAATATCTGATACCTATTTTAATTCCATTTGCTCTCAATTTTGTGAATCCTCATGAATATTGCAGCGAGGAAACTGCGCTGAGGACACAATTTCAGTTAATTTCACATCTAAAGGACTTATTGAAAATTCATTTTCATGAGCTCTCACAGTAGCATCAGTTACTGGGGAAGTTATTTTATCTCCTTCATTTTTCTTTTTAAGGGCTACAACACTGTTTTAATTTGCAATATTTTTTTAGTATTGGGGTACATGTAAAATACCAAATTAGGGGAGGCCAAGTATGATCTTGCGTATCTTACTTAAAAATATGAATTAGTAGGCCAGATTCTATATTAATCAGGATACTTATGTTAGTTCTTCGTGTCAAGTCATATTTGCCCTGATAATTTGCAAGATAACGCCAAGCGATAGGAGGAGGAGCCTACACTGAAATTCAACGAATCTGCGACAAGCTCGAATAGTCAAAATTGATCAAAGTGTAGTCAGTGGACCTTCACTTTGAGCAATTCCAAATCCGAATAAGCCTGTTGAAATCGCAATGATTCGGTGACATAGCATGAAGAAACGATGGCCAACAGTGCAGAAAGTTTCTTGAATAAAGACTTCTGTAAATGCAGTGTAGGGCAGTCCAACCAACGAGATAGTCAGACGATCTGACATTGCATGACTGGTCGCAGGCATACACGTAGGCCACTTCCCACCGGTCCATCAAAAAATTATTGGTTACATGATGACGTCAAAAAATTAATGGTCTTGCCAAAAATAAGGACTAATTACGACAAATAAATGCTCAGAAAGAGAACAGCTATACAATAATATTAATGTTTTATAGAGAATAAACGTCTTTCTAAAAGTGAGGCTAGTCTAAGTCTTATTTAAGAATATTCAACAAACATCTGTTTAGTTGTAAAAACAGGAAATCCAACTCAATATTGTACCCGTTTTATATTGTTGAATTCAAGTTTAAACCGTGGGCGGAATGTTATACTTTATTCTCTTGTTTGCTTTTCGATAAAGTAAATAGTCCTCTATAGGACACGGTAATAAATAATGTCTGCCAGCCTTGTAAGCTATTGTGAGATATGCTATTAATATAAAACGGCGGAGAATCTTTACGGAAAATAATAAAGACTAATATAATAAAGAGGACACAATTTCTTTTTGTTTGTTTGTTCCCTAAAACATGTGGTTAGGTGTGAAGGTACCTGGTATTATTGTCATGTTTAGACAGCAAAGGTATCATCATCTGCCTAGCCTTTTCCCAACTATGTTAGAGTCGGCTTCCAGTCTAACCAGATGCGGTTGAGTACCAGTGTTTTACAAGGAGCGACTGCCTATCTGACCTCCTCAACCTCGTTACTCGGACAACCCAATATCCCTTAGTAAGACTGGTTGTCAGACTTGCTGGCTTCTGACTACGAAAGATGTTCAATGACAACCGGTAACTAGGTACAGATAAAACGAGACAGAATAGACAAGTAAATAAATATGTTTCATAAAAATCTGAACTAAATCTAGGTACGCATTTACATAAAAATAAATATAAACAAAAAATATTTGTGTAAACAAGTTTTATTTTTACACTTGAAAATAGCTATTATTTAAAGCTTACAACGGTTTCTGCCTACGTGTCCCAGTTTTTTATGATAATGGGATTTTCAGAGTATATTTTAGTTATAAAATTATGTTTACACATGTTCAGAGGTGTGCCTTTTGTTTTGGATTTAATATTTATTACTTGAGGCTTCAGGATTTATTTTGTCCCGAATTTTAGAAGTATTTACGATCGTCGTTACAGTCTAAAAACGCCCACTGCTGAACTTCTGCCTACCCCAAGCTGGGGGCATTTGGTGCTGGTGCTGGGCATGCGTATTGGTGTCACGTCCCTGCTTCACTCCACGCACCCGGTTATGGGTATGTGTTAAATAAGAGTTTATTAACTGAAACGCAATAAAAGGTACGAATAAAATTCTGCGTAAAAGGTAGTGGTAAAGGTAGTGCGTAGTGGTAAACCAAGAGTGGGCTAATAAGTATTCAATATTTCTAGTTGTTTTGCTTCAGTTTATTCGCGTTTTCAGGAAAATTAATATTAATTCAGAAAATTTTCTTAAAATCTCTTATCTCAGGGACTACTGCAACTGGTATGATTTGAAAAATATTTTATGTTACATAGCCCATTCATCGAGAGTGGCTATACCTAGACTACTTAAATTTTATCTGAATGCGCAAAGTAAGTCTCACAAGACGTGGGTGTAACCACTGATTATGCAGTTAATTAGAATCACTAACTAGAAGACAAAAGATTTCATTACCCACATCTACTTCTTCCTTGTATCACAATTCTTGAGTTAAAAGCATAGAATGCTCAAAGGTAATTGAGGAGGCTGAGTGCTTAACATGAGGGGGCGGGAACCATCATGAATATATGCCTTGGTAATTCTAAGAGTATACTGCAAACTTTTAGTTGGCCGATAGTTTGTTTGGGCTCTTACATCAGTATGAAGATGAATGGTATTATGCACATTACTATTATTTAGACGGTATCAGATCGACAAAAAATGTGGATTCTAGAAGCGTGATGATAGGGCTAAAAATAATGATTCTAATTATTCCGCATTTTAGATTGGGGAAAAATATTGGACACGTATTTTTTTATTTTAACAAAACATTTCATATTTACCAAGATATTACGCAATAAAGATTGAGAGTAGGGTCTCGTGACGTCACGTCTATGTAAAGTACCTAAAAGTGACGTAACACAAATTCAATCGTATTGTATCTTCGTTGTTATTTGTTTGTGAGAGAAAAGAAAAAAGACGTGTCATTATTTTAGGTAGGTAAGTATTATTTCAGGATATTTTTTTTTCTATTTGCCTTTTTGTATTTTTTTCTTTTTGTTTATTCACGATTTTTTTAAATAAACATTTTTATCCAACTGTCGGCCAACTGGTTTATAGGCAGTCTGCGGGTCTAAAAGAGCTCTTTAGAACATTATAATGAGGGCGGCATTCCCTTATGAAATACTGTTGACTTTGTATCTTTGTGTAGCTTTACAAGATATCTTGTTTGTGACTATTGTTATTTTTGCATTCCATTTTCTTATGCTTGAAGAGATTTTGAAATAGAATGTGTTGTTTGAGCTGTGTAATTATTGCTATTAATTGCATTTGATGCAGATTTTTGTCTTACACCTAAACTTACACCTTTTTTGGAATAACAATAATTAATAAATACTTAATTATAATGTATAAAGCTTCCACCAGCGGTTTTACTCCTATAAATGGAGTATGTAGCACTACAACATTTTTTCTTAAAAATTAAGGCTTTATACGTCATAACACAGAACATAACAAACTATTCAGCAAATAGAACTACCTACATAATGTAAAAATTATTTGTCAAAAATGAAAAAGTTAATCACATCATAAATATTAATGCTATCTTTCTTACATAAAATAATAACTTATACATTTTTATGGAGAGATTTTTCCGCTATTAAATAACTTAATCAGTATCTCTAAGACGTAAATGTTTATATTATAGCTCACACTGTTGTTCCATCTTAAATATTATTGGAGTGCTCGCTACTGCACTCCGATGACGTGCGACCCTTATCCGACCGAACAGGATAAAAGAGGGTTCTGATATAGACTTATTGAAGGATCGGCAGAGATTTATTTTTAATTCTTTATTGATAGTGGAGTAGAATCGAGGATTATTTTAGCTTTAGAACGGATTATTGGATCGATTTGTGTTGAGTTTCTATCAGCTTTATTTTGTTTTCATTAGGTTGCCAGCCTACGGAGGATGTTTTGTAGGATAGATAATCGGGCCGATTTTGGGCAGGACGTTGTGACTGATTTTTTGTAGGACGTTTGCACTAATGCTATCAGACAGTATGTTATATTTTTCTCCTACAAAAAATCGGTCACTAATTGTCGGACGTGGCCAGCATACTTGTATTATTGTTTGATTATGTCATTTGAAAATTGAATATCTTTGGCATCCCCATGGGACCCCAAGCGTCCGGCAGCTAAGCGTCGCTTGGCAATCAGGTAGGTAAATTGCCTAAAATTGACTCCTGGTTAATATCAACAAGAATCCAATTATTATTAAGAGTACCCGTACACTTCAGAGTAAATAGTTGGCCAACAATACAAGGCCAGATCTTTGTTATGTGCATCCTACTAATCATCCTCTGTATATGACCGTACTCTGAATCTTTAATTTGAATTTTATAAAAACTATTCATCATATTATTTCCCATTCACAAAACCGCTTACCTTTACCTACACCAACACTTTTTCTAAATTCTTCTTTAGCGCCACTGTTTACAAAAATCCGAGTCAGCCACTCAGAAATCCTTGTAAACTCCTCAAAATACCAAAAAAAACATCGAATCATCTCTCTGCCAAATGTTGACGTTGGAATAAAAATTTATAATGCGCCAACTTTGGCAGACGAGAGAAGGGAACGAGAGGGGGAGGGGTTACGGCAAGATTCCACCGTTCATTGATATTCAAGAGGGGGGAGGGGTGCCAGTAAATCCGGGGCAGAGTATGTAGGCGTGCTTGACGGTTTCGTAATGCATAAAGTGTGTATCTATTTGACGTTTTGGTAGATTTTCCATTTATTAATAAGTGTAAAAGTAAAATGGCATAGGAGATTTCAAATTGAGTAACGTACTTTTGGTAATTTTAGTATTCAAATTACAAAGCTTCTTCTCATATCAGACCGATCGTTAAAGACATGTCGTCATCAAGAGTCTTTTTATCGTCCCACTGCTGGGCTGCGGCCTCCTCTCACACAGAGAAGGATTGAGCGTTAATCACCACGCTTGCTCAATGCGGGTTTGTGATTTCAGACTTTATATTCGAGGTCATCATCTCCTGAGCCTTTTCCCAACTATGTTGGGATTGGGTTCCAGTCTCCGAAACACAAGAAAAAGAGTAATCAGCAATCAGTAAGTTTTTGATTGGTTTTATTTCACATAAACTCCAATCTCGTTAAAAATTCTACTCCAAACTACTCCAAAATGAACGTAATCCAATTAAAGTTATAACTTAATATTTTTTAGTTCATTGCATACGTTATTTTTATCACTCTTTTTAATTTGTTTTAAAGCTGGAGCTAACTTATTTTCACTACCTGTTTTCCCGCATCCCGGGAAAACTTCTTCCCGTACACGGACAAAATATGGCCCATGTTACGCGAGAATAGTATAACTTTCCAGATGTTAAATATTTTTTTAAATCGGTTCAATACTTTCGGAGCCTTTAGGGTACAAACAAACAAAAAAATATATATTTATTTAGAGGTATAGAAGTATAGAGTTCCTGCTCGCAATTTTACTTAGGATTTGTGTCTTGTGTAAACTACTTCGAGCACCCGAGGACAAAGTAGCTTGTATATTTATTCGATAAGTGGGCTATCTAACACTCTAAAAGTTTTCCAATTTAGACAAGTAGTTCCTGAGATAGGCGCATTCAAATAAACAAAATATTCTGCTTCACATAATATAATCTTTGTGTATTGTTTCTGCATTTCGTATTTTAAGTGTGCAAAAAAGAATAAGAAACTTTATAACATTAGTCTAGTCTAGATTGATATAATTTTTTGTTATCTTGATATCTTAATAATATTAACTCGTATTTTATAAAAGAACCTCATGTGAGAGAAGAATAAACAGATCTTTTTATTCTCATAAATGTAGCTTCATAACCCATCCAGTAGGTAGGTCGTTTTAACGTGAATAAGTATTAAGTAGGTATATATACCTACATACTTAAGTACGACATACGAATAGCCTTTCTACATTCAGATAAAATGTTAAAAATGACTGAAATAATTAATGATATAATAAATTGTAGTTTCCATAGATATTAAACTATTATTAGATATTATTAAATCAGTTTAGACTAAGGCATGCAGAAACTAAATTCTGAGCCGAACGCCCACTCTAACCGTGGTTATAATATTGCAGGCAAATACGTAGAAGGTTCACTTTTGTAACAATATCAATTGATTTTATATTTTAATGCAGTAGGTATATTTTATTGAATTAAATGTTTTTTTTTTATTAGAGAGCTAAGAAAAACATTATTGGCTGTTAGATACTTCGCGAACTTGGATAGAAACAGCCAATTAGCGTCCCAACTACGACAATCTATTACCAACAAGAATTCCAAAAATGCTAGAAACGGGTATGGAATGTATTTTTTTTTCAAAGTATTCAATGTACAAAAATCACATATTTACTATATGTATAGATAGACGAATGTATGAGGAAAGAAAACGACGTACCCATGAGAATTTTAATTTGCTTTCATAAAACTCAACCGCTGTGGTTGTTTTCTGTTTTAAACAAAATCCATTGTAATGTCACACATACTCTTCCTTACGAACCTGTTATATGTTTACCTATATTTACTTCCAAAAATTACAACTATAACCCAATTACCTATAAAAATTTCGTCACTAAATAATGGTTTATGTGTCAAATGTGGGAGGTTATATTTTAGCCCCCGAACTATTATCCCATATCGTAGGTGTTACAAATAAATATTACTCAAGCATCGATATCTAAATGTGGAATAGATACATTTTTTTTGTTGTAAATACTACGAAAATATCCAGTCCAGTTACGAAAAGTCCTGTACTCGGCAAACTTTTAGACGGCCGATTGATCGGGGTCGTAAGTCAGTATGGAAATGAATGGCAGTACGTACATTACAGAGATCAGGTATTTAGCCATAATAAGTCCGACTAATAAGTTTAATTGGATTAATGATCACATCCATACCAATGTACCTACTTAATAAAGAGGAAACCTTTTTTTCTTGTTGTACCTGCTAAAGGCCACAAAACTACTGAACCGATTTGACTACACTCTTCCTTAGTAACGTAGGCTATAGTCCGGTACAATCAGTAGTAAAGGTAAGTACTTGGTAGATGATGCAATTATTTGTGTGGTCTAGACCTTCTTTCCATATGTTTTGACGTGTCATTCTATCTACGTAACCCGATATCTTTCCACTATTAACATCGAATCTACTCTGATCAGATTTGTAACCAGGCTTAGGTACTCGGAGCTACAGTTTTATTCAATAATAATAAATTACTTTTATCAATGCTTTTTGGAAACAATATTTTTATTTATCCACGAGAACTATGTAAGAAAGCAAATATGTTGACTTCCAAAAAGTACTGTTTTTCCCGATTTAATTTTGGTATATTTTGATTATGTAGTTAAAAACAGACAAAAAAAGGACTCTTAAGTACTTTTAAGAAGATTTGTTTACTTGCACTGTACTGCTTTTATTTAAAATAATTTATTTATTTATTAATAACTTATTTATTTATTAATAAATTATTTATTTATTAATAACTTATTTGTTTATTAATAACTTATTTATTTATTAATAACTTATTTATTTAAAACAACTTAATACTGCAAACCGTTACCCAGCTCCAACATCAAGTTTTGACGTTCATTTCTCAATAATTCTTGAATTTACGCTTCATTTTCCCGTCACTAACCCGACTTCAAGGAAATTCAAAATTCCTAACTGACAAAAGCTTAAGATACACCTTATAATATTATGAAGCTTTATAGCGCTTTCACACTGGGTAATTTTTGTCGCGCGTAATAAAAACACTCGCTTTTCATTTATTTGCTTTGAATAACAATAAGGTGGTTACAGAAATGTTGTAGAATCCTACATTCTACCATTTTGGCATACAAACATTTGATGGCGCGGCGGCGGCGGCTTCGCGCTTATACCAGTAACAGAAAACAATTGACAACTACCACAATAAAAGATAAACCGTCGTACCACAAAAACTTTTAAACGGCTGTTGAACACTTGTCCTAAAAAATGATAGATTATGACGTTGAAATAAGGTCCGTTTTGCAGCCACGCTTTTTTTGACAAGTGTTCAACAGATGTTTAAGTTTTTATAGTAAGGCTGTTAATGATTAAAAGAAATCGCTCGCACGAATTGAGCGGAAAATCCGCCAATATGAAACGGCTGTACTAAATAAAATTTATTTAACCAACTAATACAAGGAATGCGTCTAACGCCAACAGAGGATAAACAAAATTCCTATGTGGTTCCCACATATACCTACCGTTAATCTGCTGCGCTAGGAATTAGTGGAATTCTGTAGGAATTTATTAACTACGTATACCTATTACGTCAAAATATTATCTACTGGTTTACCATGATTTTGCCGAGAGTATTTTCACGTTAGTATAGGAAGCTTCAGGTTTCAGAGACCTATTTTCTTCCATATTATATTTGAGGTTACATAGGCCGTTCTTTGGAAAACACTGGTGCTCAACTGCATACGGTAAGACTAAGCAGACCCCCACAATTGAGACCAGATTAGACACATGTCGATTAGTCTGAATTGGTGTCCCCCTACATATTAAAAAATCATAAATTCCTGAAATCTTCAAACTAAGGCCCGTAACAACAATCTACGATAACCGAAAATCATCATCATCATCGTCATCCTCCTGCCCTTATCCCAATTTTATTTGGGGTTCCATACTCTTCTATCTGCCGTCATCTCACAAGTAACATTCTTTCTAACCATATCGACTTTCACACAATCCATCCATCTTTTTACCATAACCAAAAATGTAGTATAAAAAATATTTCATAAAAGATAAGTAGGGTGACCCTCAATCTATAAATTGCAGGAGAAGACAGGATTAATAAAGGCAGAATATTTATTTAAGACTCAAAGGAGCCAGCAATAAATTTAAGCCTCATAAAGCGGTATCAATATTGGAATGGAAATATTTTCTTTAAAGGGAAATAAATTAAGATTATTCGGATCTAATAATGATGGAATAGAGTTAGAAAAACTTTGTAATCACTACAGATTTACATTTGTGATAAAATTTTCATGAAGCTAAGATGAATCTGTGATTATTATTTTTGTTAAAATATAATTTCCAAGCCTAGCATAGAAATGACTAACATTGTGAATTTTACTATGGCATGTGGCACCTATATATATAGTTGTCTTGTCATTGTGTCATGTTTTGTCATTTTCCAGTGACAGTTTACTCCAAAAAAGTTATTGGTTGAAAGATATGAACAGTGAAGTAGGCCAGAGTGGACTACTACCCAAATCCTGTAAAAGTAGTTATCCATGTTACTACTTCTATTTAGTAATGGTGACATTTGCCCATGTCCTATATTGTCAAAACCCATGGTTACCCTACCCAGCCCACATGTACTAACTACCTACAGTAATTAAAGGAAATAACATTTCCATTAACTCCCGAAATAACTTGTAACATTCATTCATATTTGTGAAAATTGGTTTTCATTTATTATTTCCATTTATATTTTGTATTTCATGAAATGTAACAGATGCATCGCTATTGGAACTCCTATTTCAGTAAAGAGAATTAAATTAATTATGTATTCATTCAGTGAAATATTTTGATTGCTTTGTGAATTTTATATTTTTGCTATGTAATCATTGTTGTAGGAATGTTTTCTTCGTTATTTTGTTATATTTGTAGCCTTTTCCCAACTATGTTGGAGTCGGCTTCCAGTTTAACTAGATGCAGCTAAGAACCAATATTTTACATCGTTTTTAGGGTTCCGTTCCCAAAGGGTAAAACGGGACCCTATTTTCGCTCCTCCGTCCGTCCGTCTGTCACCAAGTTGTATCTCATGAACCGTGATAGTTAGAGAGCTGAAATTTTCACAGATGATGTATTATTGTTGCCGCTATAACAACGAATACTGAAAACTAGAATTGATTAAATATTTTGGAGACCTCTCATACAACAAACGTGTTTTTTATGTCCGTTCGTTTCATAAATAATGGTACGGGACCCTTCGTGCGCGATTCCTACTCGCACTTGGCCGGTTTTTTACATGAAGGGAAAGTTCGTAACTAACGGAAAAATGCGTCCATATCATAAATGTATGTATTGACGCACTAACACTTCATCGGTTAGGAGTGAATGATTGAATGTTCTATCGTACATTTGTCTGTTTTACTTACGGCACCGATAATACGCGACCCATGTTCCATCAGACACAAAACCTTCCCTAATACGTAATAATTATATTCTTGCTATCGACATCATTATTTTACTTACTACTGATATATTTTAAGCTCCTTAAGAAGTCATTAGCGACACCCACGGCTATGCATAAGACCTTAATTAAGAGGCAAAGAAAAATTCTACAAAAATCTATTCAGCGAAAAGTTTTAACTGGGTGAAAAATTGTTTTATAAGCGTGGGCTGGAAGCTGCAACCGCCAGATTACCGCCTACGTAAGCTCGCCAAATTATTTCGGACCCGACTGGTATAGCAGTGTTTTCACTTTGGTGGATTTTCCAAGCGACATTGCCCAATTTTGACAAATTGACAGTTGGTATTTTGGTACAAACATTGCATTGATTAGATAAAGTATGGCAAATACTATGCTGAAAACTGCTTCAAAATCCAGTTAAACGTAAGATATTCGCGCACGAATAACATACAAACAGTATACAGGTCAAACTGAGAAACTCAGTCTTTTTAAATCAGTTAAAATCCGCGCGTGATCGTATGAAACCAGCGGTGTCGCTCGGAAAAACCGCCAACTCAGTGTGTTGTTTTGTTTCGATTCCAGGGTCAGGCAAGTACCAATGCAACTTTTCTAAGTTTGTATGTACTTTCTAAGTATACTTAGACACCAATGGCTGATAAAAAGGTGAAGGAAAACATCTTGAGGAAACCTGGACTATAAAGTCTGAAATCACCAACCCGCATTGAGCAAGCGTGGTGATTAATGCTCAATCCTTCTCCATGTGAGAGGAGGCCGCAGCCCAGCAGTGGGACGATAAAAAGGCTGTAACAGTAACAGTAACAGTGTGTTAAATCTCGAAGCCAAACGGATTTTTTGATGGCTTTATCTATTCCTAATGCAGCTATTTTTGGTTGTTCAAATTGGATGTCAGTTCATTTATTTTATGCTATCCTAATTAGTAATATGAAGCTAAAGAATTTGTTTGTTTCTTTTTTGCTTGAACGCGCTATTTCAGAAAGTCTATTCATCGAGGAAGTTCTGTACACTCGTTTAAACACAACAAATTCCCGCTAAAATCTTGGTAAATTCCATTCATATCAACATATACAAAGGATAAAATTTAAAATCCCATTAGCATTTAAAATCCTATACCCGCAATGAAAAAGATGAAAAAACTCTAGTGTACCTACATCTAGTAATTCATTCATAAAAATGCAGTTTTACTTTATTCTCCATGCGAGAATTCATGAAACGTTTTTTGATAAACTTTTGAATAATTTTCAGTTCAGGAAATTCGTTGAGTTTTCGTGGAAATGGATGAGATAGGTCAAGTTGCATGAACAAAGTTCGTGACTGCAGGTGAAGTTGAATGATTTCAGGTAAAACTTTGAGCTTTCGTTGATGAAAAACTGTAGTTTCAGCTGCATGACATTAACGGCCCTTTCACATGGCAGTCCAGTTTTTTGCAGGATACAGTTTTTTGCAGGATCCCGTTTGATCGCAAAAGATATTATATGCTAGGTGTTCATACGAGCAAAACGCATGCAGGATCCTGCAAAATGCTGTTCCCGTCGATTTGTGCAATTCAGTTTTGTTACTTGAAACTGGATTGTTCGTCCAGTTTTGCGGGACCAGCATTTGACTGTATCCTGCAAAAACGGACGCTGTGTTCACATGTAGTTCAGTTTTGATGGATACAGTAAAATGCCGGTCCCGCAAAACTGGACTGCCGTGTGAAAGGGCTGTAAGAGTCCCCGAAATCAGCCGGTCTGATATTGTCCAAATACCTGATCCTTGTTACGAGCGTACAACTATTCATCATTATACTGATTTGTGATATTCAAACAAACATGTTCAAAAATCGGTATGGATATTATGTTGAAGTGCCCACCGCTTCAGATTCTTCCAATGGTGCTACCCACGTCATGCCTACGGCCCTCATCCTCATCCTCCGAGCCTTTTTCCCAACTATGTTGGGGTCGGCTTCCAGTCTAACGGGCCACCCATGGGCCGTGGGCATGCCCACATCCCATGAGAACTAATCCGCGCTCCCAGATAAAAAAAATAGTACATGCTAAAGCCATTTTCGATAAATAGATTATCTGACTCTGAAACAATTTTCCAAATCGGTCGCAATGTTAGGCAAACAAACTCGTCAGTTTCATAATTTTAATATGGATTAGCCGTTTATCAAATTCGTTTTATCAGAAGAATTCATCATCATCATCTCAGCCATAGGACGTCCACTGCTGAACATAGGCCTCCCCCTTAGATCTACACAGATACCTGTTGGAGGCGACCTGCATCCAGCGTCTTCCAGCGACCTTTATATTTTTCTAAAGAATTAACTTAAGGCAATTTGAAAAATTTTTTCAGTGTAAGGTGGCCCATTTATCCAGTAATAGATACAGGCTACTTTATATCCTAGTTTTATGACTAAGTAGTTTTCAGAAGCAGCTAGTTAATAACAAAAAGGCAACTTTTGTTTCCCAAATAGGTTTATAGGCCACGATGGAAGTTCATTGCTGAAATTCTACCCGAAACTTGATGAAATGAGTCTGAAACTTCATGTAATATTAACTTGAAAACAGCTGAATTTCAGACAGCTGCCTCCTAGTTACGGAATGGATAATAAGGATTTGTAGGTCACGGGAAATATTCACTAAGTATAAAGTTTAAAATAATTTTAATATGTCCGGTTTGAAACATTTGAAACATCAACATGTAGAAGCCGACCCCAACATAGTTTAGAAAAGGCTAGGCGGTTGATGCAATGGTTTCTTGAAACAAGAGTAAAATAATGAATTTAGTTACCACTTCTTAAAATATATAGATAGATAGATAGATAAAACATTTATTCATTACAAACACCTTTACTTCCATACTTACTATTTTTTCACCTGTGAAGTAACCATTTTCGAAGTTTTTTCATAAACGATCTGTTAAATGTGAATACATAATTGGCTATCTCTTATAACAACATCATTAGTACATCGCTTTGTACAAGAATCGATTTGGCACGTGTAACTTAATAAGTAATTAAGAAAGCGACAAAGACAAAGATATTCACCTACACGTGAATAATACTGTCTCATCTTAATAATGAAAACAGTAGGTAACTTCCAAAATGACATTTTCCGTACCTTCACGGAAAATTTTGTAAAAATATCAAATAATAATAGGTTATTTATCAAGCAAAATAAATCAAATGTTATATCTAATTAATAATATTTTTTATTTATTTTATATGGACCCTTTTTCGTAAAAGTTTTTTTCAGGATATTAAAAGTCAAAAACAGAATTTTATGGAAACATAATGCCATGGCAACTTTTGATTAACATACAATATTTAGAATAATATTTGGAAGTACCACTGCTTTAATTACATATTACCAGTGGTCGGAATAGGTAGAGCTATTTGGGGTGAATGACCGCAAACATTGATATTAACATGGACATGCCTCTGAAATCCCGGGATTTTGAAATTGTCGATTGATTTAAGTGAGTTAATATGGGTAAGTGGGCAGTTATGAGCAGGTAGTAGGTGAGCACCCAAACAGTATATACTTACTTATAAACACACACAGGGATCCTGGAACGTTGTTAGAGGTAGCTTCGTGAAATATGAATTAATTAAGTAAAACTGTTAGAAACGATACTAAATATACTTTACTGCACAAGGAAATATTAAATGCCTACACAATACAGAATAGAAAAAGATAATATCGCTGCCACCGGCTGGAGGTACGCGACGGCTGAGGGGGAGCGCGAGGGGAGTGCTAGCGCCGGGTTTACGCGGGCAGCGGGAGGGGCGCGGGATCGGCGGGCACGAGCGCTCGCCTGCGCCGCTGCGAGCGAGACGGCGCTTCTCATTTTACCACGGCGGTGACGCCGCATTTTGTTATTTCGTATTTATTGTAATTAATGTAATACACAATTGTCAAATCAGTCTACGAGTTTTCCTGACCAGCTCCTGCTACACTAAGTTATCGATACATCAAGAACAAACCAATTTATCTCTCTTTTATTATTATATGTTTATGCTCCATGTTGCCAACCCGTCGTAAGCGCTGTTTTCGTCGCTTATTTTTTGTCTCTTTCTATCTTAAAACGTCTAAAGTATTAGCTGTCTCACTTATACAAATACAGGTACAGCGGGCTTCACTCACTCTTTTGTTTCGGCTTGTAGAGTGCGCACGTGTGATTTATTGTGTTCCTTATTTTATTTGACGTTGGCTTGTTAACTGGTTTCTGGAATCTTACTAACACGAATACTTTGGCTTGGATTTACGAATTTTGATTTGTTTTTTGCG
Organism: Helicoverpa zea x Helicoverpa armigera; assembly: GCA_033682625.1. Taxonomy (NCBI): domain Eukaryota; kingdom Metazoa; phylum Arthropoda; class Insecta; order Lepidoptera; family Noctuidae; genus Helicoverpa; species Helicoverpa zea x Helicoverpa armigera. The sequence continues at coordinate 2,916,390 of JAWIIS010000017.1, forward strand.
GACTGGATACATTTGAAACTGTTTATTTGATTTACCTACCACATTTGGGTAAGTGTTTTTTATTTTTATAATATCTACAAAGGACATTTAGTGAAAAAGTAAAGTAATTGTCCTCTGCTAAATACATATTTTTTCAGGCTTCCGAAGTTCCAAAGGAAGCTTTATAGTTTTGCCTTGTCCGTCTGTTTGTCACAGCCAATTTTGATATACAAAAGTTTGAAGTGGAATTTTTCGTTAGTGACCTGAGTAGCAGGGAACTTGTTTACGTAAATTGTGCTCTTCCGCTACCCTACACCTTGTAGGTGATCCGACACGCACCTGACCGCTTTTTTCTAATATAATCTTGTGTTAAAAGCTAAGTCAATTACAATACAAGGTGGACTAAGTCCTCCCCCTCGCACACCCCTTCAAGTACCGCGTTTTCCCACAATAACCATTTTCATTGGCTATTGACTGCTCTTACCTAAATATTTTCGGACATGAGCTTGACAGTGTTCTATCTGATTGTCTTAATCGGCTAACAAAATGCATTTGAATTATGTATCTCATACTTACTGTGCAATTGTGCAACTGTGTGTGGAACAATTTTTCGTGAATTTTTCACACCGTTTTTATTTCGACTATTTATTGGAAAGATTTTAACTGTTTACTATTGTTTTAGGGCGATAAACAAGAAAAGCCAAAAATGCCAAATATCAAGGAAGAAACAGTACAAAAGTGGATATCCGAATATCCAGAGCTGTTATACGACCACGCTAGTCGTTCAATATATTGCTCGAAGTGCGAGAGCCATATAACGGCGAAAAAATGTAACATCAATAGACATGTCGAAGGAGCCGTGCACAAGGGAACGTTTAAACGGCCTCCGGAGGAATTTTATTCCGACCTGATCAAGTTTCTGGTTCTGTGCAATATTCCCTGGTCGCAGATGAAAAATCCAGCATTCAAGGAGTTTTTTCAGAAATATATCTGTACTGTTTGTTGTTGTACTTGTACTAGTCGTAAAGTACCCGATGAGTCGCTGTTACGAAAAGTATATTTAGATAAAGTTTTTACTAACAAAATCAAAACAATTTATGAAAAAAATCAAACTGAAAAATTGTGGATATCATTAGACGAGACAACAGATTTTTTAGGTAGAAATATTGTACATTTTTTGATAAAACCATTGCATGAGAATATCTCAAATCGGCCATATTTAATTGCCTGCAAGATGTTAGAGGTGGTTAATGGACAAACCATTGCCAACTTTGTAATACAGTGTCTTGAAAATCTATGGCAAAACTCGTTTGAAGAAAAAGTTGATAATATTTTAATACTATGTACTGATAGTGTAGCATATGATATCTGCAGGGCAAAAATTGAAATGCTATTTACCACAATTAAAACATGTAACATGTTTTGCTCACGCACTTCATCGTGTTTCTGAGCAAATTCGAATGGAATATAATGATGTGGATATTTTGATATCAAATGTAAAAAAAATATTTCTAAAAGCGCCAAGCCGTGTTCGCATTTTTAAAAGAAAATACCCTGACTTACCACTACCTCCACAACCAATTATTACAAGGTGGGGTACTTGGTTGGAGGCAGCATCATACTACGCAAAACATTTTGATGCAATAAAAGATGTTTTGTCTCATTTATGCAGCTCTGATGCAATAGCTATCCGAAACGCGAAAAACATATTACAAAAAGAAAACATACAAAACGAGTTACAATATATAGATGAATATTTTTCAGTTATACCGTTTGCTTTAAAAGAATTACAAAAGCACCACTTGACGCTAAGTGATTCATTTTTAATATTAGATACAGTCAGAACTTGTATAAATGAGTGTGCATCAGAAAATATTAAAAATAAAATTGAAAAAGTTATAGAAAGAAATCCGGATATAGATATATTACGAGAATGGAGTGAAAAAATTGTAAGAAATGAAACAGATGACCAAATTTTATTGAAATGCAAATTTGCTCCAATGACCTCAACAGATGTCGAACGTTCATTTTCCATATATAAATGGATTATGGATGTAAAAAGAAATACATTAAAAATGGATAATATAGAAAAACTGATGGTCATTTATTTCAATTCCGTAGATGGTGATGGGTTTTTCAGCGAAGAATTGGTAGACGATGAAACATCATCGTCTACCGGTTTAGAATAATTTAATAAAAAGATTAAATTAATAAAAAAATAGTTAATTATTTTCATCACGCGCAGTAGCGTGAAGTCTTTCATTTACGAGCATGTCAAGAGCTTCTAGGAATAGAAAGTGTATCGTAAAGTTTTGTTACTAATCGTTAAAGATTAACATAAGGAAACGGCTTCACGTCACTGCGAGTCGTGAAAATACCTACTCTCTATCAATGTTTTCAATACGACGGCGTTATTAATGCTGAAAATGTCATAATTACATTTTTACGAATGATATAGTACAAAGTTCTTTATGCATATTTTTGTAATTTATTTGCTACTTACTACTTTAGTTAAGTATATTTATATATCGTTGTAGACAGACCAACCAGTAATGTCAACTGTTTTGAAAATTAAATAATATATCTAACTCGATCATCGCATTTTATTTATATTCCATGTCTCCTATTTACTATAGTAAACTAATAAAAGTGGATTATCCATTTAAATATAATGTTCTAATTAAGCACTGACAAAAGAAAGTACTTAGTTGTTTTTTTTTTAATTTCGATAATTCCCGGAATTTTTGGAAATATTTGGCATATCTATGTTATGTCCGCATGTAGCAAATAACAAAAATACTTCTACTTATTCCTATAAAAACTACTTGAACAATGTTTTTTTAATTCCAAGAATTCCCGGGATTCCGGGAAATATTTGGCATATCCATGTTATGTCCTCATGTCGCAAGTAGCCAAAATAGCTCTACCTATTCCGACCACTGCATATTACATAAAAAAATACTTGCTAGCAAACGCTAAACATAAAAAAACAACACGTTAAGAAAATATTGTATTCCAATTTTTATACACGTGTCAAATGTCTATTTATTATTTTTGTAAAAAAAACTGATGTCTGAAATGAAATGCTAGACTCAATATAAATGTATTATTACTATAAAAATAGGCACGCCAAATATCTTTGAAGCCTACGACAAAAATACCAAAATGGTGAGAAAAATATATTGAAGCAAACATATATTTGAAAAAGCCCATAAAAATATGATACTTCCGTTTCAGAATCAAGAAAATATTTGAAGAAAAAATTTATTAGTTTCGGCAATCTAATTTTTATATACCACTTCCTTATCCAATAAGAATGCTACCGATTCATAAGCTGCATCAATCATCCACAATGACAAAACGTCACCGAAGACAACTTATTAAATTCGGAAACCTCAATCAAAGGTACAATTATTATGAACGCCTACAAATTCTTCCTGGCAAGATCTAGTACGTGACTCTCCCCCTACTGACTTCTACCCGTCTTTCTCACCCGTTACAGATCGAAATTCTCCCTTCTCTGTCTACAGACACCCACTCGTAGAGCGAGCAACCCCTGTTTTTGAGCCCACCGTACAGTTTCACCCCGACGGCCCGGCCCGCTTACACGTCTCTGCTCGCTCGGCCAAAAAACGGACAATAATTTTGAAATCCGAACCCCGACTTCCATTTTCGAACGCGCGTCAGATATGAACTTTTGACGTTGATTTTTAAATTTAGGAGGGGTAGATTAGCTCCTGATTGGTCAGTTTTTTGATATTTGACCCGTAATTGGATCGTGCGCGTATTTTTGATTTTTGGGCAAGAAAAGTGTTTGTGGCATCAGGTGGGCGATTTCCCGGGGACAACAGGTGAGCTTTTTTTACATAATTTTCTTTTGTATTTTTTTATAATTTATTGGTATGTTATTTTCGTATTACTGTATATTTTTATTGACAAAAAATTGTCTTAATAATATCTTGCGTGCGTTTCGGGTGTCATTTTATTAAATCGTTATGCAATATTTTATGATCATTTCTTCAGTAAATAATAAATGTTTTTTTTATTTTTATTTATTATTTAAACTAAAAATATTTTGTGGGCATACTGACTAAGGTATGGATATTTATTGTTATTTTAAAATACTGCGTTTTTTTTATTTTAATGTGTACTAAATAATTATTTTATAACGCGAAAATTATAAAAAATTACATATCCTATGAAAAAAATGTGTTTATGAATCAATTAATATACAATAATTTTTAATATCCAATTTATATTACAAAATAAAGTTAACAGATAAGAATTGATTTTTTCAATCATCAGATAACTGCTGGGTCGTGAATAAAAAATAATCTGTATACCAAAACTAAATTATCTCCAGAAAATAAATGCTTATAAATCGCCCATAATAACTCGTATTACAATTCTTGATTTAAACAAACATCAAAACATTTTCAGTCAAAAACCTAGAACATTAAAGTATTTACCTATATGAAAATATAATTAATTTACCTACAGGAAAATATGGGCCTGTCTCACGTCATCATCTCCCGAGCCTTTTCCCAACTATGTTGGGGTCGGCTTCCAGTCTAACCAGATGCAGCTGAGTACCAGTGTTTTACAAGGAGCGACTGCCCTGCCTGACCTCCTCAACCCAGTTACCCGGGCAACCCGATACTAATTGGTAAGACTATAATAGTTGTCAGACGTACTGGTTTCTGACTACCAGTAACTACTGCCAAAGATGATCTACCCCACGTCATATTAATTCATATTATGAGCAATTGACTATCCAATTCCATCGAATATGCCTATCATCATTACGGTAAATTCATTTGAACAAATAGATTACAATATTATGATGAGCTATTCAACAAACTGAATTGATTTTGTTAACTTTTACAATAACAATCATTGTTGACGGTCATTCGAACATCTTTGACAGTCATTACGGGTATTCAGAAGCCAGAAAGTCTGATAACCAGTCTTATCAAGGGGCTGGCCGGGCAACTGGGTTGAGGAGGTCAGATAGGCAGCCGCTTATTGTAAAACACTGGTACTCAGCCGCATACGGTTAGACTGGAAGCCGACCTCAACATAGTTGGGAATAGGCTCGTTAGATGATGATGTGATCGGCTTAACAGCCGGGTATAAGATTACAATTTAGTTATATTTTAGTATATTGATTCGTCGAAATATTAAGCGACGGCTATCGACGCAATACGCCTTGATACTAGTTAATACATGCGGCGTCATTCGTATCTCGGGAACGAACATAGACTCATCGAAAAAAAAATCTAGCTAAGTATAGGACAAGAATTATAAAGCTGAAGATCTTGCTAGGTTGTTTATTTAAACGTGATAATCTCAGGAACTACAGCACCGATTAGGAAAATTATTTAAATGCTAGATAGCACCTTGAATTTAAATGTGTGGTATCCACGAGACGCGAGTGAAACCGCTGGTAGAAGCAAGTACCTAAATATTTCTCTGGTTTTCATTTGAATGGATTTGACGATAAAGTCGGTTAAAGGAGCAATTATGGCCCAAGTTCACTGACCATATTAAACCATATTTCGTTTTTTTAAATCAACTGTTTACTTTGAAAATTGGTAATAAACAGTTGTTTGAATTAAACTGTAGTTTTTGCTGCAGGTGATCTTGCTCCTTGTATTAAAATTAATACCATATCGAATCGGTTAAATATTTTTTCCGCGAAACCATAATTTGATCGACAATAAAGAGTAACTTTTACATGGAATCTAAAACTTCTTGGAGTAATTTGGCGGAATAATCGAAACTTTTCGAAGAGAAACCTTTATTCCTTATTTCCAAGAAATTTTTGCTAAATTACTCAAATATGGGACAATAGTTACTTCGTCTATTTTTGGAAGCTTACAGAATTTTGGATTTATTGAGGTTACACGTTTTCAGTGACTTTGGAAAATTGTATAGTTTGTATACAGATTTTGCGAAAACAAATGGTAGGTAAATATACCTAAGCAAATGTTGTATTTTATCGAACTGATAGTACTTGTTGCACAAAATAATATTTTTTTCTTGTCTTAGATAGATACCTAAAACCCTATTAAAGCAGTTTTTTTAACATGCCTTTTATTTTAACTGATAATGACTGAAGTACTTACACCACGCTTGCGAGTTGGTGGGTCCCGACCATAGAATAGAATAGAATAGAATACAGAATATAGTATATTTTATTTGCTTAAAACGTGGTATATATTTAGATAAGTATGGTACAGTAAATAATAGAGCATACATGTTTTGAGAACCAAATTACTAGCGAAGATGTCTTAAAACAAAATCTCCTAAGAAAATAGCCGGTTTTATTTACAAAAGTGTAAGTGCATTCAAGCAATTTCTTGCTCCACAATCTTACAACACAAATAAAGGAGAATCTAGCACTAAAACCGGGAACAAAATGCAGCATTATGCTGTCGAGGTTACCGGTAAATGTACGTACTCTTATTGAAGTTACATGTTGTAGGTTAAGCTGACCCTGGGTCGTGTTTTATGCAACTAAGTGTACTAACATGAGACAATGTAAAGAGAGTGAACGTTTTAACTGAAACAATAATAAGGTACGTTTCTGAAGTTTAATATTTTTATGATGTGATTGTGAATGTAGTTAGTGAAACAGTTTTACAATAACTGTGAATAGTGAGTACACTTGTTAATATTTCCGGCGCAGCTGGCTGATCTCCATAAATGGGTAAAGCCGCCGTGGCCGAAATCGGCCTTGGATGTATTATTATTATCTATTAATTTTTTGAGCCGGAAAATTATGAAATGACTCATCCCTCTCAGTGTCAGACTCTTACTTATTAAAATCCACCATGTTCCTTCTGGAGCGCGCAGCGGGCTAGCCTTTTCCCTAATAAGTTGGGATTAGCTTCCATTTGAAACGGATACAATAGGGTAGTGTCCAGGGTCGAAATAATGAAATAATATTTAGTCCGCTTTTTAGATAATCAAAAAATATTGGATACGTATTTTTTCTTTTTTTAATTAAACATAAAATGACAAAGATAATACACTTCAAAAATTAGGAGTGGGGGTCTTTTACGTCACAGTGTCCTGAAAATTGTAGCAACTTGTGACGTCACACTCAACTTTAACACGCTATATCTTAACAAGTTCTGATCCAATTTAAAAAATAAAAAATACGTATCGCTTAATTTTGGACAATCTACAAGACGGACTAATTATTATTTTTTAGGAAACTACCCTATTGTATGAGTAATTATTTACTGCATTCGCTTTAGGATAATCAGCAATTCCGATAAATGTTAGACAAAAGAAAGCCGGGCTCACAATTTTTTGAAACACTGAGGGAATAGATAGATAATAGATTATTCTTTATTGTACACCAAGAAAATTAACTACACTGGACATCATCAGGAATCTTGATAACATAGATTTTCACCTATGTACAGATTAACATGATATTTTAGTAATGAGCTATTTAAAGTTTTTATGTAGGCAGTCATCATTATCACTTTTTATCGTTCCACTGCTGGGCTGCGGCGTCCTCTCACACAGAGAAGGATTGAGCGTTAATCACCACGCTTGCTCAATGCGGGTTGGTAATTGAATGTAGGCAGTCGCTCCATGTAAAAACACCGGTAATCAGCTGCATTTGGTTAGACTGGAAGCCGAACTCAACATAGTTGGGAAAAGGCTAGGCAGATGATAGCATTACTAAGGAATGGATTCTATCCTATTGAGAGAAAGTTCATAGTTAAATACTTCATTAATTATAATAAATTCACTATGACGCATTACACATTTCAATTTAATTCTATATCAAACTGTACTTATAATAAACAACGCTCTAAATGTTGCCACTTGAAATAAAGCCAATAATAAACTAATTGTTTCAATTTATGTGTGGTTGGCAACACATATTCATTAACTTGTTAGCATTAATTGCTCATTTCATAACCTTTATGAAGACTGGTAATTCAATCAGTTTGAAAAATCATTGTTTAATGTTTTTTAATGATAAATCACCAATTTTACTAATATTAACAAAAGTAATGTCATTTGATATGTCAATTTAGTTTCATTTCAACACAAGCAGCCATATTGGTTTCGTGTTCGAAATTTAAATTCGAATCTTTGAAATTCGATCAATTCTTTACTTTTAGTTGTAATTCGACTTTCAAAAGTACGATCAAATAGATTAGGATTTAAACTTGGAATGACAAAAATCAACATAAGTTTATGATTTAGGTTTGATACTAATTTTGTAAAAGAGGTTCATACCGCGCGGACTCGACCCTGCAACAAAATACTTTATTAAATATACAAATTTTTACAATAAATAAACAAAACATTAAATTACTTATAATATCTTATATTATTACCTACATGAAAATTCTTGGCTTCGATTGATCCGCTCCGACTTTGGACGAATGTACATATGTAGGTAAGAACTTCTTTATTTAAACTTATTCACTAACACTTTGGTACATTGTGTCAAGTAAACACATCACTGAACACAATTTCACCTGGTTTACTGGACGTCTGTATGTCATTACAGGGATCCAGCAAAATACTTACTCGGACTTTCCATTCCGTGCAAACTTAAAACACTATGCCGCGCCGTCGTTTCTTTTCGTTCACTTTCGGTACTACCGTCAAATATGTAATTTTAAAACATGTTCTTGATTATTATTTTCAAACTAATATTCTGTTTACTTATTTATATTACGATTTTGTATCCGTTAAGGACACTTACTCTAGAGCGTTTTATGAATACTCCAATATTTTATAAAAAAACCGGCCAAGTGCGAGTCGAACTAGCGCACGAAGGGTTCCGTACCAGAGCAAAAATTAGCAAAAAAATCACGTTTGTTGTATGGGAGCCCCCCAAAATATTTATTTTATTCTAGTTTCAGTATTTTTGTTATAGCGGCAATAGAAATACATCATCTGTGAAAATTTCAGCTCTCTAACTATCACGGTTCATGAGATACAGCCTGGTGATAGACGGACGGACGGACGGACAGAGGAACAAAAACAATAGGGTCTCTTTGGTTATGGAACCCTAAAAAGACAAAATTTCTGCCATGGTGTGGTTATCATATTACAGCGGCAGTAAAAATGTATATTTATTGCCTATTTTTCCCAAAGCAATATACTTCAATATTTACTAAAGACAAATAAATATAACAATAGTTTCGTAAAATGTAATTATTTATATTGACAAATAGGTACAAAGTTAAGGTACAAATCTATTTTCAATTTGACAAACTTAGTTAAATCTAGTATTTATTTCTTATTAGTTAAGAAACTGAGATTACGTTTACGTCGCAACGTTTCTAAATATTGAAAGATGATTAAAAGATGTAAAGAGCTTTAAATTATATATAACTTTAGATAATTATTTTTATTTTATTCTGAAACCTAATTACGCTATCATGCTCTTCAGTATTCAATATATTAAAGTGCTGAAGAGTTTGTTTATTTATTTGAGCGTCTAATCTGAGGAACTATTGGACCGATTTAAAATTAATTTGATTATTGATTATCAGGTTTTTAGGTTGTAGAGCACCGGTACCCAGCTTCATCCGGTTAGACTGGCAGCTAACCCCGTTGCGAAAAGGCTCGGAATATGATGATGTAATTATCAGGATTCAGGAGTACTGAATGAACTTACTATTGTACCTCATAATGTACAAAGACATTGGGCTTATTGATAGTCTGTACCTACCTAATAGGTATATTTATAACTAGCCGTTTTCCCGCAGTTTTACCCGCGTCCCGTGGTAACTACTGCCCGTACCGGGATAAAATATAGCCTATGTTACTCGTGGATAATGTAGCTTTCGAATGGTGAAAGAATTTTTAAAAACGGTCCAGTAGTTTTTGAGCCTATTCATTTCAACCAAACAAACAAAGTTTACCTCTTTATAATATTAGTATAGACAACACCTGTATTTATTTACTCAATCAAAACAATAAAAACATTTTATTTCAAAAACAAAAAAAGACGCAGCTATAAAAATATAATATAAAACAAATAACAACACAAGAACACTAAAAAGCAAAGTTAAGTTCAAAAAAAGAACACAAAACTTTTTAAAAACAAAACCCTACACGTTGTGGCGAAGACATTAAGTGCTACAAACTGCTTTTGAAAAAAGAACCATAATCGTCTCGTCTATGGCTAAGGAAGGCCATTCATTAACAATTGCATTGTTCTGGCGTGCTCGACTAGTGAATGGGAGGCTTGACAAATTAAATCTGGCCCTTATTTTTCCTTTGTCCGGATTAAATGAAGTTTTCTTTTTTTGCAATTTGAGATAAGCAACGGTTGGTTGATTGGAAGAAACGTTATAAATATAATAAATGTATTTTATCTTTTAAGTAATAGTTTTTTGGAGGTTACAAAAGAATTGTTTAAATAACGGGTTTCTTTTAATCAATATTTCGTAATTTTGAAGAAGATCCTAATTTAATGGTACCCCAAAACTAAGTATTATCGGTAAATAAATATTGTACCAATTCAGTAGATATTTTCTCATTGAATACGTAGTAAGTCTAGCCAGATTTTCTTTCAATCATAGTCGATAGAAATGCTTTGCAATACATGAAAAAGGTCTAAAAACTACGAACATAATTATTTGTTAGTTTATTCTTCAGTACGCGGGACACTATATAGTTTTATACGAGCAGTATTTCGCGTATATGAGCAACAGCAATCAATTGACAAAAACTGGCAGTTACAAACTGAAAACTGCATAAAAATCGATTCAGCCAAACCTGAAATACACACATACATACAAGTCTACTGAAAAACTTCTTTGAAGTCTGCTAAATAAAGAAATAACATTGATAAAAAAAGAAAAGAAAAACGAGTTACTCTACCAAATTGTGTAAGCTTATTAGAAAAATCCATTTATTTAACTTCAAAGCTCCATTTACGTGCAAACCACTTACAAAATAAATGTCCGTCCATTATTTAAATATGGCGGTGTTCAAATAATTTTAACTAAACGTAATTTTACGTATCCAAATGAGCATTTAAATATGCGAAACTTAATTGAATTCTACGCCTTTTGAAAGTAATCAAGTGGTCTTTTGAAAATTTTTTGTGGTCCCGTTTGTTACTCGGCGTATCCCTAGCCTGACCTTTGCTGAATAAGGGCTATTTGTTTTGAAATGGTACGTTCTCAGTTTTTTACACAGGATAAAAAACATATGTAGTGCCTAAAATATATATGTGTAAAAATTAATGCCACTTTTCGTTGTAATTTTATAACTCAAGAACGGGTTCATCTATCCAAACCAATAGTTTAGGCTTTGTTCGGACTATTTAGTAGATGGATTATGTCAAGTTTGCACAAAATCTTCATCACTCTCATCTGGACGACCTTGATGGCGCCGAACCTGAGGTCCCGGGTTCGGTCGACATTTGTGTGATGAGCATGCTTGTTGGCCGTGGTCTGGGGGTGTTATGTATTTATAAATATATGTACATATATGTAGTTTATCAGTTGTGTTAGCACCCATAACGCAAGTTAATTAATAACTTACCATGGGGCTAACCGACTGTGTGTGAAAAAGTATCCCGGTATTATTATTTATTATTTATACGTAACGAATTTCTTTCTTTTATACCTACATAGCGAATTACGCAGTCACCGACAAATATTCTCTGATTGAGGAAAACTACAACGGACTGTCCTAAAATAATCTTAATGGAAAATAAATTACATTTCTATGCTCTATTTAGATCCGAAAATAGGCGCCGGCTTTTGAGACTGACCACAATAGATCGCAAATTGTAGCTTAAGGATCGAAGGACAAAATATGAAGGTTAAATATTAGTGTTAAGGTTCTTTCATCAGACACACTACTACTAGACTTTCATCGGACAGTAGGATGAAAGAACCTTAACCTTACCTGTAAGCTAAATCTCGCATTTTTTCCGCAAGGGCAGATTGTCATACAATAAATAACGCTTACAGGCCATTATGTCATATCACCTGCCTAGCCGTTTCCCAATCTATTTTGGCTTCGGCTTCCAGTCTAACCGGATGCAGCTGAGTACCAGTGCTTTACAAGGAACGACTGCCCTATCTGACCTCCTCAACCAAGTTACCCTGGCAACCCAATACCACGAGGCAAGACTGGTTGTCAGACTTACTGGCTTCTGGCTAGCCGTGCTTAACGACTGTCAAATTGTTCAATAACAGTCGGGACCTACAGTTTATCGTCCACTGTTTTTCTCGTTTTAAAAAACATGAGAAAGAGTTACGTACTATTTCATTGAATATCGAGATCATCGCCTTTTACTTAAAAATAACTGCTTATAAGAAACCTTACACAAATTAAATTGATTAGTCTATCATCATAATTATAAACGTATTAAAACTGAATTTTATTCATCAAAATACAGTCGAATCCAAACTTTATTGTCTAGTAAATAAGTGTCAATATCGTGTGCAATGGATTAGATAGGGGATTAAGGCGTATTCAGCTGAAACGGCTGAAACCTTTCAATTTGACGTCAAAAGATAATCGATTGAGTTAAAAATATGGAGGTTTGACTGAAGACGTATTTAATGATATTTTATAGTATCATATTAAACATAGCTTCTGGCGCCGATTCTAATTCCAAATTCCTTCATTTCTGGTAGATAGATTTTGAAGATTTTCAGAGATAAGCCATAAAAGACAAATTAAACGGTAAGCTAGGCTTTCGTGGCTTTTTAACCGACTTCCAAAAATACTCCTCGGTGAAAGACACATCACTAAACTCAGTTTAAGAGATATGTTTACTGATTTGTTTTTATAAGTAAGTATATATTCAAATCTTAGTTTCTGGACCTTCAAACAAAATGCAATAAGTATGCCAAGCTAAGACAGAGCGTAGACTTAACAGCAACGCTAAGTATTTATATGAAAACTTAATAAAATAATAATAGACAAATATTTTCGTCAGCACTTTGTGGGAGAGCAGAAATTCTCGTTATTAAAGCACATTTATATATTAATTCTGACAAAACGCCGCCACGGAAGAATTGAGGTTTCACCATTATAGGAGTAGTATATTATTATGAAGTCAGGAGCTATATTAATATCATCTGGATTTCGTTAAAGTTATTAAAAAAGAGCACCATTAAAATCTACACTCATTAAACTACTAAGAGACATTTCGTAGTAAACGTGAAACGGTAAATAAACAAGTAAAACAATATAAAATTGACATACCTAAAACCTTCTTCTAAATCTGACAAATAATCTACAGAAAACCGCATCATAATCGGTTCTGCTAAACGTAAGACAATCGCACACAAAAATACATACCGATTAAACTGAAAACCTACTTTTTACAGACTATTAAATCGAACATTATTTATACTTTGGTTTGCCGTTACAAAGTCCAGAAGTCAGAAAATCTGACAAACAGTCTTAGCAAGGCGTATCGTGTTACCCGGGTGATTGAGGACATCAGATAGGCAGTCCCTCTTTGTAAAACACTGGTAATCAGCTGAAAAGGTTAGGCAGATGAATTAAATGTCAGAAGTGTCAAACAATTGTCATTGAGTGATAAGATTCTTATCAAATATCAATCGATTCATTTGTTTTTCGTCGAAAATTGTTCCCCAAATACTTCTGTTGTCTCTTATTTCTCGACGGAACTCAGATTCACTCAAATAATTTTATCAGCAAAAGGGAAGGTGTTTCGGAGGGCACGATAAACTGTAGGTCCCGGCTGTCATTGAACATCTTTGGACGTCAGAAGCCAATAAGGCAATTGAAAAATCTGATATAACCAGTCTTGTCTAGTGGTATTGGGTTGCTTGTTGTGAAAACTGGCACTCAGCTGCATCTGGTTAGACTGTTAGACGACCCCAACATAGTTGGGAAAAGGCTAGGGAGATAATAGCAAAAGGATATTGCTATATAAGTATTTATACCAAAATATGTGAGAAAATAGAAGCCTTTTACTTCTATCTTTTAAAAGATATCACAATATGGACGGACATTAGCCCTGGAACATAATAATATTATTTTCTATATTTAGGCGTTATATTAAAAGATGTTTTTTGAAGCGTATATACGTGATACTTAATATTTTCGTATATATGGATTTAGGATCTCGGATTATTAAAGAATAAATGAAACTAGATTAGGCAGTCGTCCAAATTATTTGGTACTTAGTATTTAGAAAAAAATCTTACCTTTATGTAGGTACATATATTTTTGTTTATTATAGTATCAGAGCTAGGTTCTATATTCTAGTTAAAGTCAATTTCCATTTTCCATAGTGCATATGTAAAAAGGTATGTTGATAGCAACCTGTACATACTTATGTATGTGCCTACATAGGTACTAATATACGGCAAATGGCTACAATAAGCCATGTAATGCTCTAACATAATTAACCACAAATACAAATGAAGTCAAACAATTATCCCAGCCTACACGCTAGCCACAGGAAATTAGCCTACCCACACAGGATTAAACAGTGTTGCCATCCTAAAAAAACCTTTATAAAAATATTCTTGTAGCAATAAATTCCGAATCAATCGCCCCGAACCAATATGGCGGACCCTTGAAGTAATGAAAAATAAGCGGAGATGCTATAATATAGGTAGGTCAAGCGCCTTCTTCTAGGTCAAATTCGTACGGTGGGCATGACCAAAACGATTCGTTACTAAGTCAATTAATTAGGAGTTCTGGTTCTTTGTGGCATCTGTCAACGATTGTTGGTATTACAAGAAATTTACAGTTCCAAAGAAGGCGTATAAGGACGAAAACAGTAAAGTTCCTCTTCCCCCGCATTTTGGCACGCTATTTTCTTAGGCGATTTTCCGTTATGGCACCTCCGCTAGTCATTTTGTTCTCCATGACCCGAACCAATATGGCGGACCCCTGGACATCTTTTCAACAAAATCCTTTTCGATAATATTAAAAGGATCGGACGCATACTCGTAAAAATATATTGGTGTCAACTTCCAGCGAGGTCGTGAGATAGTTACTATTTTATTTTTAGAAAAAGTAGGCTAATGTTAGGTTTTTGGAGCTGAGAAAAGGTTATGGAATACGATGGTTATGGAGTTAATGTCACGTGGAAGACTTTTTAATAACTCAACTTACTTTGTCCATACAAAGTAATTAAGTTACATATTACTGTAGATAGACGATATATCCGTTATTGTACACCATGATTTGAAATGCGTATTAATCGACTGTTTGACTTTTTTGTAATAAAACTTAGCACACCTATTAATCAACATGACACTTTTTTGTATCTTATGTACTCCACCATATATTTATTTTCCGCTAATATACTCTACTTAATCACAACTAAGTATAGTATTTTCTTTTTCTCAATCAAGTACAAAAAAACTTGCCTTCATCTCTCCACAAGTCTGGGTGAAAACGTTCAAATAATCCGTAAGTGTCTTTCTACTTAGATTATGTTGTTGAAAATACGCATCACTTGAGATAAGAAGACTAGCAAACGACAGCCACTATTTAAATGGATTATGCCATTGTGTAGGTAAAACAGAAGATCTACAACTTACATTCTGAAAGCTACTTAAACTTTATCGTAATTTTTAATTGCTATATGTGTACTGATCTTATTTTAAGTTCTAATGGCGACATTCCATTGAAATTACTGCTAACATGTGTTTGCGCTCCAAGGTTACAATTTTACGGACATTTCGTAAATATTCGCACATAGTTTGTTACTGTTTGCTAAAGTGAGTACCTAGACTAGAACCACAGATTATTTAATAGTTACTACGTCTAGAACTAACACTGGGAATCTCGTGGAATGAAGTGAAATTCCGCCATAAGAGAACTAATTTACGCAACCTGATAAAAAAAAATATCTATGAAAACCTTGCTCAGGGTTCAAGACATCTTCATACCAAATTCATATAAATTAGTTCAGACTGACAGTAAAACAACGCTGCAAAAACATAGAAATAATGAACTTACACTTTTGCATCAGGTTATATATTGTTTCTAAGTAGTACTTCTAAAACCTTTTTGTACTTTGACAATACTTAACACTGTTTTCACAAAAAAGGCTAGAGAAAGAGAAACACACGGCTAAAGTCTATGAGAGTGTACGGTGCGATAAGTTTGTTTCAAAGCTTAGTGGAGCTTAATCGTGATGACGTGTGTGTACTGAGCTTTGTAAGAGCGCTTTCATGCTAGATTTTCTGCTCGGCTCGTGCCTACGGGAGTTATGAAAACAATATGACAACTGCCGGTGCAAATGATGACATCTGCGACAGATAGTTCTTGTAGTTTTGGTGTGAAAACTTGAAAGACTGAGGTACATACTTTTGCATTAATAACATCGGTAACGATTAATAAAACACTTTAAAAAAACGACTTCTAAATACGCTAGCAAAAATAAACTATTTTTAGGTGCATGGGCCTCGGAGCTATGTTGACCTGACCTTACGACTATAGGAACACCTGAAGAGTATTATACCATATGAAACAAAAAAAGAATTTTGAACATCGGTCCAAGCGTCTTTGTGTAATCGGTGAACATACATAAGATACAAAAATAAGATCCCGAAATAAGAACCTCCTCCATTTTGGGAAGTCTTTTAAAAAACAAATGAATAACATTTTACTCAATTCTCATTCATTGCTGAAAACTTTCGTATACCTAAATTGGTTCTAAAGCGAAACAAACAAATAAATAAAAGCACATTCACACGCAGAGAAACTTTTCCTTATCTCACACACTTAATATTGAATTAATCCAGCCCAGCACTTAAACTTGAAGAAATTTAACTTAGTCGGTACAACTTGAATGAAAGTCTACAGTTAAATTAGCAGACTGTGACGAACTTAAACTTATTCTGTTGCTTATTTCGTATGTTTCAGGCTGGAGTTTTAAGTAAGTTTAAATTTTGTTAGGTAGGAAAGGAAAGTGTGTTTTAATTGGTGCTGGTTTTAATTGTTTGTTAAATACTGTATTTTCTTTTTTGATCGCGCATTCTTGAAAGAGTGGTTGTGGTAGGTTATTAATTTTGAGCGTTTTTGTAGTGGGTAGATTTGGTTAGCCGCCGAATCATCAAATGACCTCTCTCGCTGGTAATGCAGCTTGAGGAAGTGACATGTATTATATATAGTGCCGTTTTCCTTCCGGTTCATTAAATAAATAAAAACCGATAGACATGGAATATGTTGAGAAGAGTTTTAATATTGCCAAACCATTTACATCAAAAGTAAATACGGAAAATAACGATTACTTACCACAAAAAATATACTTATTTTGATGATTATAATGACTATAATAAAAACGTCAATAACTCCATTACTTATCCACCACCTTCAATAAATCTAAATTAATAGGCATTCATCATTTACGCAATAGGTGTATTTACGTAATAACGATGCATCTATCATCCTTTCTATAATAAGAACAATCCCTACATCTACCCACGCCTTCGTACAAAATTTCAGTAAAACCCACGCTTAACATTTTGACATTTCCGACAGTACTTTCATATAAAAATAAAATAAATCAAACACAAAGGACAGAACAATAAGCTGACCAAACAATGTAATCGTTTATTTTTTGTATTTTTACTGTATTTATGTATTAATACATAGGAAGGCCTCGTGGGTCATGTCCCGAGTCATTTCACAACTATGTTGGGGTCGGCTTCCAGTCTAATCGGATGCAGCTGAGTACCAGTGTTTTACAAGGAGCGACTACCTATCTCACCTCATGAACCCAGTTATCCGGGCAACACAATACCCCTTGGTTAGACTGGTTTCAGACTTAATGAGGATGAGCTCTTGGTTAAGCCAAAGCAGTGTAGATAGACTCATTATAAGGTTAACCAACGTTTGGTGCGGTTGGTCCGTGGATGTGTGAACATCTTGTCATGACGAGTGGGAAGGCACGATAAACTAGTGGGCCCCTGCTGTCATTTGAACATTTTTGGCCGTCGTTACGAGTAGTCAGAGGCCAGAAAGTCTGACAACCGGTCTTACCAAGGGTTGCCTCGGTGACTGGGTTGAGAAGGTCATATAGGCTGTCGCGCCATATAAAACGCTGGTATACCACTGCATCTGGTCAGACTGGAAGCCAAAGGCTAGGCAGATGATGACTTTAAAATATATTGTAAGAATGTGCGAGGTAATTTCAAAGGACCTCTACTTACTTCTTACATAGCATCTATATCATAACCTAACACACATTAGTACAAAATATAAAGTAAATACTATCAACTAAAAGGGAAATACCCCTAAAGTAAAGCTTTGTGATAGAAAATTCAACATTTACTTGAGATTCCGGATCCAATTCCGAGTCCGTTTCACCGGACATTACTGTCATTCGCAAGCAAACGGTATTTGTAAGGTAAAACGGATTTTGAGTACGTGAAACCGGTTATCGGTATTTTTCGGTGTAACGTACGGTATGAAAGTGTTATAGTAGTTTTCATTTTATCGTGCAGGAAAATTTTTGTGTTATTTTTTTTTTGTTGGTCGGTTTACAAACTCGATTTTGACTTTAAAAAATGTGCGACCAAATGACACATGTAACGGTCAAACTTATAACACACCTTTTTGCATAGTTGGTTAAAAAAGGTAGACATACACAGCATTCAATTAACTTTTAACTTTTTAACTGAAATTAGTTACTTACCTAGTACCTAGTGACATCGCAACTGTCAAAATGTATGATGCACTTTCGGGCATGTCCGAATCATCAAACAGCTGATTTCAGACCAGCAAAGTTACATAACGAGAGCTGTACATGACTGTTTCTCTAAAAACCAGTCATCCACTGTCTACTTTTATGCGAGGTGACGCCAGCTAACCAAATTAAAGCGAATGGTAAAAATAGTGACAACAAAAGCTGGATTTGTCTCACATCAACTAATTTGGTCGGACAGGTAGCCAGAAAGCTGAACTGGCTTTTACGCGAAAAAACGTTGGGAGGTAAAGATTAATACCGCTATGGATAATCCAGTAAAGTATATAAAAGCTCTCTCATTGATAAATAAGAAGAAACAAATTAATATAACAATGTGAAAGTTACATGACAGCTGTTTGTTATTTTAATAACAATATATTAGTTTCAATTGACTATTGAATATTGCATACAATATATTGTTAAACAATTTTATCGAAAAAGGTGCACAACTATCAATTTCAGAAGGTGGATTGGCAAAGGTTAAGACAGTTTAGTCTGAACCGGGTTGCTCCTCTTAAACATTACATATCAAACTTGTATTTTATACGCACTAAGTACCTATTTCACATAACAATTTCATACGTAATGCCTACATTTGGATGCAAACCATAAGATTGTACCTAAAGCCCCAAATAATTGGAACCAAACCTCAATCTTCAAGTTAACCGTATGCGGTCAATGATACGCAATAATCGAGACCGAACCGATTATTGATCGATCCAACGAAGTTAAATGATCAATCATTTATGTTACCGTTTATTAACGCAGGTTTACTTTTAACTTTAGTTAGAGGTATATTGAGTGATTTTTGGTTTCTGTGATGTGTTAGTAAGATATTAATTAAATGCATTGTCATCATCAGCCTTTTACTGTCCCACTGCTGGGCACAGGCGTCTTCTTATACAGAGAAGGATTGAGCGTTAATCACCACGCTTGCTCAATGCGGGTTGGTGATTTCAGACTTTTAAAGTCCTGGTTTCCCGGAGATGATTTCCTTCACTTTTACTTAGTTATTGGTGTCTAAAGTATACTTATAAAGTGACTACTATTTTATTTTACTATAGTCACAATTACTCAGATATATAATATGACGACGCATTTGCTACGGCGTAGCAACATGTTAAGATGGCGTCATGATCATAGTCCATCGAAAACTACTATGCATGAATCTTATATTATGTGCCTGTTGGTTATTTGGGGGTATAATATTTATTCGGGTATGTGAAAGTTTTTTGGTATTCGTATATTTTTGTGCCGGTTATCATTAGGTATTTATGTAATAAGTTAATCCCTTGTTTAACAATTTCTCTGTAAAGCAAACTTATTTTTAGAAACAAAAAATAAACATAAGTACATAATAAATACTGATAACAGACATTAAATTATTCAGAAATAAAAATATTTCAAAAAGCATTCCAACAGATTTACCTCGGGTTTTCTAGAAAAACCTCTGAAACGTTTATTAATTGTATACATTTATTTATTATCTAATTTCCTGTAATTTCTATAAATAGTATTCTCTATGTTATCTTTTCTGGGAACAGAATATCCTATGGGTCTCAGAACTGGTTACGCGAATTTTCACTTCAATAGCTTTTCAGCAGTTTTTCAGCTGAAATGTACCTCTCTATAAAATAGAGTGTTGGATTAAATATTGATTTCCAGAAAATCTGACTTTTATGACTGTAAAGCCTCTTTAATGGAGCTATTTGCAAACACATGTTTCGATTTTACATAAAATAATATAAATATGCAAATATTTTGCATGGAACAACCGCCAAACTGACCTCTTTATTCCTCCAGTTACCATAGCAACCAAATGATACCCGATTGTCAAACTTTCACACTTCTGAATACCCGTAACGACAGCCAAATGTTTAGATGACAGCCGGAACCCACTAATTTATCGTGCCTTCCGAAACACGGAGGAACTTCTCATGACAAGATTCAGACAAGTGTAGATTGAGTCACCCATCCGACCGCACCAGGCATTGTTTAACCATAGGCCGGCAATACACGGACCGCTTGAAGCAGTCAGAGGCGACAGCTTCAAGCTGTCGACTGCACAGTGAACTGCAGAGTTCTATGGACGCACATATACGAACCGCTCGAGCAGTTGCAACTGATTCGGCCGGTCGACAGCTTGAAGCTGTCGCTCCTGACTACTTCAAGCATCCGTGTATTTTATTTATTTTATTTTATGAATTTTAAGAAAACTTACAGCTACATACATCGTTTAGTTATAGGATAGTAATGTGGAAGAAGGCCAATTACAAGTTTCCACTCATAACAATCAAAACGGGCATTTACAAAACGACGAAAAGTTTCAGTGTACATACCAAATTACAAAATTCTGCATACAGCTAAAATACAAATACAAAGAGAACAAAAAACCCTGATGACAATGTGTGAAATGCACAGTTGCCGGCCTTATGACCTGATGGCCTATGGGGCTATTACTTAGCCACAAGCTTAAGTTTGACTAGGCCAAGGGTTACTAACAGAAAGTTGCACTTGAAACTATAACGATAGCCGAACCATGTTCAGTTGTCAAAACGCCAATTAGACGAATGGGCGGTGAGTACACGGCTGGTTATGGTTTGGTTATCGTTAGTTAGTTAAATGGTGCAATTTACCTTTAAACTCTCTTACTGCTTTATATAAGAAATTAAGTACACTGACATCCAAAATTAATTATCTGCAACACATGTAACAATATTAATTTCGCCTCATTAGAGTCCATTCAGGCATTATGAGACGATATCAGTAACAATTTGCCCGTGAAATCATATTATCTCAACAATATTAACAAGAGTAGGTAGAAATGAAGCGATGAAGTCTTTAATTATCTCCCAGTATTAGTTTTAGCCTTCAGGGCATTTTAGCTTTGAGATTAAATAGAATAACGTCTAGGTTTACTTTGAGTTAAGTTTTTTTTGTTGTATTGCGTTTAGGGGTGCTCGATCATAAAGTTAAGCAACGCTTGGCGCGGTCTATCTGTGGATGGGTGACCATCTTGTCATAACGAATTCTTGCGTGTTTTGGAAAGCACGATAAACTGTAAGTCACGACTGTCGTTTGAACATCTTTGCCAGTCGTTAAAGATAGTCAGAAGCCAGAAAGTCTGACAACCAGTCTTACCAAGAGGTTTTGGGTTGCCCGGGTAACTGGGTTGAGGAGTTTATATAAGCAGTCACTACTTGTAAAACACAGGTACTCAGCTGCATCTGGTTAGACTGGAAGCCGACCCTAACATATTTAGTTGGGAATAGACTAGCCTTTTCTGGCTGCCCAGGCACATAAGATCGAACATTCCCCAAAATCACTCTTTCAGTGCAAAATAGGTTTAAAATACATATTTTGTAAAGATAATTACTGAAAAAGAACCAAATTTTTGTTAACATATTTTGGCATACAGTTTGGCAGTAAACGTAAAGGTTTTTTGATGGATTAAGAACGATGAATATTAAAAGATAATAACGCGTCCTAAGTAAACAAAACCTTGCTTCAGTATAACAAAATATCACGATTTTGTTACGCGAAATATAAACGTATTTTTAAGAGGCCACTTCATAAGTTGTTTTCCGAGAAATAGAAATGAAACACAGGCGCTCATCCTTGGATAAACCTTGCAGATCTTTCTAGTGCACTCAGAATATTTTGATAAAGAGTTTATATTTTGCTTTTTACTAAAAATAAATGTATTCTAGTAGTGTTGATCTTGACTGCTCAAAAGTTACGTTCTAACGCACTTAGCTAGAGTAATGATGTGGTTTCAAAACCAATCACTTATGTGTCTGATCCCAAGATATTTTGATTGATATAACATTTAACACAAGTTACAATGAACTGATTTTAATCTTCCTTCCCTACCATCATCATCAGCCTTCCTATCCACTGCTGGGCACAGGCCTCCTCTCACACAGATGCGGGTTGGTGATTTGAGACTTTACAATCTAGGTTTTCTCTCTAGGTTTTCTTTAAGCTTTAATCAGTCAGTGGTGTCCAAAATCTACTTAGGAAGTACATGCTAAGTTAGAAAAGTTCCTTTGGTACTTGCCTGACATGGAATCGAACGCACACACTCTCAGTTGAGGTTGGTGCTTTACTCATTATGCTACCGCGACTTTGATTACCATTCAACAAACAAACCGACTTAAAGATTAATGTTTTATCTAACGAATCAATTAAGCTGATCTTTAAGACTTGATGAGATTCAACTGCAGTCGGGAAAACAACTACATCACTTTCTATCTCTCATTAAAAGCCCGTGAGTGAAAGAGACAAACATATTTCTATCAGCTCTTAAGAGCGTGTACGTCAACCGCGCGCCATTTGGCCTAAAAAGGTACTTTTCAAACCACTGTTTCTCGTTAACTACTTATCCTACAACTATGTTAATTTATAATAACGCAAGTTAATTTCACTGTCTATATAGTTAATTGAACATAAATTTCAATTTGTGTAGTTTAAATACTTAAAACCCCTATAACGTAACAGATGATTTATAAAATTCCCGTTCAGCGTCTATTTCGAAGCTTAAATTCATGTGAAAATAGTGGCAAATCTAATCATATTTATTTTTTTACTCATAGACGAAATCCCCATGCCTATAGTTAGTTGAAAACATTTTTTGATTTAGGTCTCTATCTTTCAGAAAAAAATATTTTAACAAAGTGAAAAATTGTGAATTTCAAATGCTTTTTTTACCTACCTATCTTACTTAATTTAATATAACAATTATTTACTATAGTAATATAACTCTTTTTTTTAAACATAAACTTTACATTATAATTTAATCTCTCGTTTTTATTTTTTTATAAATTATTTAAAAACTACTATAAAACGCTGCACGCGAGTCAACTCAAACCAGACCGCCGCAAGGCTTCACAGAGAGAGGACGTGTCGCTCCGTCACATCGCGTAGGGTGAATAACCTCTGCCGTGGATACCGAGAATAGAGTACATTTCAAGCGCGACCAACAAATCTTGATACATTACTATTTTATTTAAAGCTCAATTTTGAAGCATATTTTTTTTATCGATTGAGTTGAAATTTTGTTTGAAAGTTCAGTTTTAATGACAATGTATGATTCTATATCCAATATGGGGATATACCCAAGATGGAGACAAAAATGTTTTTAATGCATCCCTACGATATGGGTATCAAATGAAAGGGCTTGATATGAATAACTCAACAAAAAAATGTGTCGCGAGTCTTAATCCAATATGGCGGACTCCTTAGGCTAGATAGGAGCAGAGCTATTTATATGTTCATTTTGGATGTACCCTTGACTTTTGATCCCGAATAACTTTTGAAGCATATAGGATAGATAACTTAAAACTTTAATTTTATTTATTTGGTAAACCCAAGCTCTCCGCCAATATTTGGCTTTCCGGCAATTGTTGTTATTTGACCACAATTTTTCGGTCTGGATGGACTGGACCATTCACATAAACAATCAATTTTTCAAATCGGTCCAGGCGTCTTTGAGAAATCGAGAACAATCAAATTGAGAACAATCACAAAACAATCTAATTGAAACCTCCTCCTTTTTTTGAAATCGGTTAAATACAGAAACTCTTACATTGCCATTAATCATCAGTCAACTATTTCGTACTGTTGAAAATTGTATGTAATATACAGAAAGTCCTCAAAACCAAGATTTTCATAGGTGTCCGATTTTTTTGCAAAAGAGTGTAAGTATTAACGACTTATTTTCATGCCTTTATATTTTAGTCATCCATAGACTTACACTATTTTCTCGCTATTAACTATTTACTAAATAATATATTTTTTGTTCTACTAATTTCACTCGAAAGGATCAAAATGGTTTGTGTGACTATACGTGAAGTATGATAGGCACGCACACAGCCGCGACGCTAGTCTGCGCGATTTTTTGCGTTGAATTACCTAAAGTTGACATCGCGCGGCGAGCGTACACGCTCTTAATTAAGAGTAGCAAGCACACTGTACACTAACAGTCGGCCGACATTTGATCCGATGGTAGGCAACTTTTTAAAAGAAAATCTTGATTCTAATCAAAGTTTTTCAGTCAGTCTGATGCCGGCTAAATACCTGATCGTTGTAATGTGCGTACTACCGTTCATCTTTTTTTTAACGATGTCAAAAATAGTCAAATGATCCCTCCCGCTGTGGGTTAGCAGCGGTGAGGGGATATCTAACTCTTACTTACTAAAAACCGTCGTGTTCCGTCGTAGGCCTTTTATGTACCAGGGTTGCGGTAACTCTTTCGAACAATCCTGCAGCCCCGGACTACCGTTCATCTTCACACTGATTTTTGAGGGCAAACAAAAAACCATCGGCCGACTAAAAGTTTGCAGTGTGTGACTACTCTAAATTTGACACACCCCAAGCATCTGTTCAAGTAATTGATCAATTCTAAGCTGATTTTCAAAAGAATCCTATAAAAGAAATAAATATGATTTTATTTAGAGACGTATATATTTATTTTCATTCACGTAGACTTTCTTTTTATTTATATATTTTCATGAATGGAACACAGATATATCTATTTCAATCTCTTGATGTCAGAACTTAAGTGTTAGTTTCTTAGAATTGGACTTTCTGTCTTAAAAATGTCAGACCTTTCAAATGTTTTAATACATATTTATTTTATTTATACATATTTTTTTATACCTGTGTGTTGGTTGAACTTCGTTTATATAAAGTGCTAGAACCTTAAGTGTTGATAAATAATATTTTTATCAGGATAAATATTTTATTTACATGTATACACTGTGTCACAAAAACAGAGTAAAACAATGTAATAAAATAATCGAAATTTAAATTTTAAAATTACCTACCTAGGTTAGATACAGTTCTTCTTTCTCATCTTGATCTTAATTTGTAAAAACAACTTACCTTTGTACATTTGGTTAATATGACTTTGCCTTTACTAAAACAAATATTTTTCCTATTTTCTTTTCTACTCAACAGGTCAAGGGCAACCCCACTTAACAATAGTACCTTAAAAAGAAAATCAGAAGTCATTATTTCAGCTACTCGTGCACAAACGTTTAATCTTGTCAAGTGAAAAGATATAAAGTACCCTTCCACGAAATTACAATAAAGAAGTCTTATTTAATTCTTTAAATAAAATAAAAACCGGCCAAGTGCGAGTCGGACTCGCTCACGAAGGGTTTCGTACAAAGACTATAAAACCACTTGACTGCGCATACAGTGCCCCGACGCTCGCCAAAAGTTAGTGATTTTGCGCGTACTATAAGAGCCGCCGTACACGGACTGCTTCAAGCAGTTGAGACCGACTGCTTAAAGCCGCGACCGCGCAGTGAACTATAGTCATTCATTCGCTGCCGTACACACGACTGCTCGAGCAGTCGCGACCGCTTCAAGCCGTCAACTGCATGATGAAATTCCATCGTGCTGTCGACCGCTCGCGAGCGGTTGCGAGGCATACACCGACTGCTCGAGCCGTTGACTGCGCTAGAGCAGTCGACAGCTCTCCAACTTCCCTCTCCCCCCCGCCCTTTGCGGCCTCGCTGCGTCTGATTTCTCATTTGCCGACTGTTTTTTGAAAATCAACTGCTCGAGCAGTTGGGTCGTAGCTCGAGCAGTCAACAACCGACAGCTCAAGCAGTCGACGCCGACCGCTCGAGCGGTCCGTGTATTTCACTCAGCCGCTAACTGCTCGAGCAGTCCGTGTACCGCGGCCCTTAGGCTACGATCAGTACGATCCTTTAGTAGCGACCGTGAACTGACCAATAGTAGCCGCGGATTATGCCGCGTCCCCCCGCCCGCAGTGGTGAGTCGTGTTCTTAGAAGAAATTGGCGAGTGCGCTCTCTAGTGGTTATTTACTTTATGGTTTCGTACCATTGTTTATAAAACCGCATCTACCTGCTGCCGTTATCGATATCGAGCAAAAAAATCACGTTTGTTGTATGTGAGCCCCCAAAATATTTATTTTATTCTAGTTTTCAGTATTTGTTGTTATAGCGGCAACAGAAATACATCATCTGTGAAAATTTCAACTCTCTAACTATCACGGTTCACGAGATATATCCTGGTGACAGACAGATGAGAAAACAATAGGGTCCCGTTTTACCCTTTGGGTACGGAGCCCTAAAAAATTCCTCAGTTTACGATTCTGGCGCCCAATCTGGGACACTCAGTCCCACGGTGGGTGCCATTTGCATAATTACTCTTGTTTAGGATATTATTTTTTAAAGCTAAGTTACCCGTTATATGTTACGTTACATAAGAGGTTCTAATGAAGCAACATGAGGGTATGTTGTTTAAAACCGCTTCATTAAGGAAAAGCGGGTAGTCTGAGTTAGGCGACATGACTAAGAGTAAAAAATGTCGCTGCTTCGCTAATCTTTAGATTAAAACGTTTTCATAAATTATTTTTTAGTATCTTTTATTTATCATTTTAAAGCGGGAGAGTTGTATTTTGTATTTTTTGTAGGTACTTATTTTAAAATTGCGTGTTTTAACCAAAATGCAATTATTTGGAAATACTTGAAAATAATTATGAAGTGTTCTTTTAACAATTACTGCTAGAATAAATAAATTTAGAAATAGCCACATAACTTGTTATAATTAAATAGTATCTAAAATCTAAGATCACTGTTTTAACTACATCAAAATTAATGTACGCAAGACAATAACTTAATCACTTAAAACATTAAATCAAAATCCGCTTAACATAAAGCAACTTTAAGTAACACTTGAAAAGGCATTCAAACTTCAACACTCTAATTGCATTTTAACAATTGCTTAAGTAATGTCTTTTCGCTACAACTTGCATTTTAAGTTCTGAAACTGTGAAACTTAAGATCTGTCAGTAAACCGAAACACCGCAAGTTATTATCATTTACATAGTTATTTCTCATTTACTGTTACTGTTACAGCCTTTTTATCGCCCCACTGCTGGGCACAGGCCTCCTCTCACACGGAGAAGGATTGAGCATTAATCACCACGCTTGCTCAAGGCGGGTTGATGATTTCAGACTATGTATAGTCCAGGTTTCCTCAAGATGTTTTCCTTCACCTTTTTATCAGCCACTGGTGTCCAAGATATACTTAGAAAGTACATAAAAACTTAGAGAAGTTGCAATGGTACTTGCCTGACATGGAATCGAACCCACACCCTCATACTCGAGAGGTTGGCTCTTTACCCACTAGGCCACCACGACTTTTATTTCTCATTGAACGAAGAATTTCTATATTGTGGGAAAGCAAAGAAAAAGTTGTAGGTAAAAAGTTAAGACTGTTGACGGGTAAGCCGTGGAAATAAAAAGACGATGTAGAAGTTTTCTTTCATTGAAAAGATTTGTACTAAAGCTATGCCTAACTGAAAAGACCATGACTTTAGTGTCTATAAATACATAAAATATATTCTGTTAGTGATATTTTGCTTAATAGCTTTAATACATGTAGAAGGAAAGTATGTTTTTCCTTATGAAGTTTTTTTTTAATAATACTTTTCACAATATACCTATGATAAAACGTACTTCAATGGGTGCCAAAGCATTAATCCCTATTTTAGCGAACTGCACATCTGGCTCACGGTAGATCTGTGAGTCCACAATTATTTATTTTACCTATAGTGGTAAAATAATTCAATTTGTTTTTCTAATTCAACTAAAGAATAAACTGAAATAACTTTAACACTTAGCTTTGCCTTCATCCACCCACAAATGCCATCCCTTCATTCCTGAAATTAATTATTACAACTTGACCGCAAAACTGCAGAAATTCAACCGTATTACGCAAGTTATTCATTCGTCCCCTCTGTTCACTACAAACGACATAACTTTAAAAGCATACTGCAGAGTAAATAGTTGGCCGACAGTTGACCGATGGTTGGCAAAATTTTAGAGAAAATCTTGATTTTAATCGCAGTTTTCAATCGACCTGATATGGGCTCAATACCTGATATTTAAATAAAACTACTTATACGGATTTTATCGCGGTTATACTGTTTACTACCTGATATTTGTAATATGCGTACTACCATTCATCTTCATGTATGAATGAGCCGTCTCATCGGGCTATGAGAGTGAAGGAATAGAGAGTGCACCTGTGTCTGCGCAAGTACTTGTGCACTATAATATGCCCTAACCAGTTAGCTAATCTCCTTACATGACAACAGCCGTCGTAACTGATAATCGGCTAGGAGGACATCTTCTTCCTCCTGCCCTGTTCCCAATTTTATTTGGGGTCGGCGCAATACAGGAATGTATTTTAAGCAGTGCGCAAAAAAAAACTTGTGGTCTAGAATCGTTAACAGAACATATCTGCATCATCAGTAAAAAAAAATTTTTCATTCTTTTGTCCGCCCTAAGATCAGCAAAATATAGATACCAACTATTCTTACGCGCGCCGAGCGGAGCTCCGTCAGTAAACCGGTTTCGCGTTGCCGCCGTGCATACTATGACGACTGTGACCGTACTATCGGTTACAAAATAAACATCTTTCGATATCAATAACTTTTCTTTTTTGTACTAAAACACTACAAAATAAAAATATACGTATCTATAAAACTTATTTAACTATAAGTTAACAGAGTTTGCGCACTGGATAAAATTCATTCCTGTATGTCATCCTCTTCCATTTTTCCCTGTCACTCGTCATGCTGACACTCACTCCCTTACTATTCATGTCACTACCACCAAATAAACTATCGGCCGACGAAAAGTTTGCAGTCTGCAACTCCAACACTGAAACAGCTTTTGTAGTCCAGATTAATGGGGACTCTATACAAAGAATCTGAACCCGAGGGTAGAATGTTACAGGCGTTAAACTACATTCCTGGTTTAATTGTTTTCAGTAGGTACGCGCAAATGAAGGTAGCTTCAAGCATTCATGTGGGATTTTTATCCTTTTATCTAATTAGTTTTTACCTCGTACTTTACCTTATTCAAACCACCATATTTGGCATAGTAGGTAGGCCCATATACGCATATACATACGCTGTGTATAGTAGGTTCTTTAAACCATTTGAAGATTTTTGACGGTACCTTCACCAACAAACCATGGCTGTAGAAAAACGAATCCGAAACACATCAAAGTGACTTGTAAATGTCAACATTATGTACCATACATTCTTTCACCAACTTACAATAGCGTCCCCAGACATTAAAGTTATCAATGAAACAACATCATTCATTGATTAAAGAATCCAAAACCTGGTTATCCAATACTACATTTTACATTTTAAAGCGACAAGCGTAACTCACCGAACGAAATCCGATTACATTAAACCATTTCGTTTCCCATCTGAATAAATTCAAGTTTAATTTGTAACGTAGAACTCTGAAGCTCGGCTCTCCACATTAGTAAATACCATGGAGTAAGGAAAGATGACCGGAGATGCTATAATGCAGGTAGGTGACGCGCCTTCTTCTAGGTCATATACTTACGGTGAGCATTAACAAAACCATCAGTTACAAGTGAACTAACAAAGCATTCGGGTTCTTTGAGACATCTGTCAACTATTTCTTGAACTACAAAAAAACGGGTCCACTGGGTTGAGGAGGTCAGATAGGCAGTCGCTTCTTGTAAAGCACTGGTACTCAGCTGAATCCGGTTGGACTGGAAGCCGACCCCAACATAGTTGGGAAAAAGGCTCGGAGGATGAAAAAAACGGGTCCAAAGATGGCGTATAAAGGCGAAGACAGTATCGTTCCTCGTTCCCCGCACATCCGCATTTTATTGTATGTTATGGCACCTCCGCTAGTCATTTTGTTCTCCATGGTAAATAGAAACATACATACAAAGAGACGAACATACAGACAGACAAGTTGTGACGATGTGTTTAAACCACTAGACTGATATTGCATTGCAGAGGAGGCCAAATGAACTTTATATAGTAGGAGTTCTTTGTAAACTTAGGCGCATTGACAGAGTTGTGCAGCATTTGAAATTCACATCTTTGAAAGTCAATAATGTATGTAAATCTTAGACACCAATGACTGTGTTTCGGATGGCACGTTAAACTGTAGGTCCCGGCTGTCATTGAACATCCTTGGTCGTCGTTACGGGTACTCAATAGCCAGTAACTCTGACACCAGTCTAACCAAGGGGTATTGGGTTGCCCGGGTAACTGGGTTGGGGAGGTCAGGTAGGGCAGTCGCTCCTTGTAAAGCACTGGTACTCAGCTACATCCGGTTGGACAGGAAGCCGACCCCAACATAGTTGGGTAAGAGGCTCGGAGGATGATGATCTTTGAAAGTCAATAGTTAATGCACTTATTACTAAGTACTATTTAAATCTCTTCCTTTTCGTTTTATTCTTGACAAGCAGTCACTGTCGTGGTCTGCATACAATATCTCAGTATCTTGCTCTGCTGGCAAAAAGTCAAATACGTGATTTCTGACCACAGATTTTATTTGTTCAGTCCACCGCTTATGTGATCTACCGTACGATCGGGTTATTTTTTTTCTTTGAAAAACGTGGGCAGAGACGAAGTGAGGAAATCTATGATATTTTTTTGACGAGATATACCTGTATCATCATCATCATCCGAGTCTTTTCCCATCTATGATGGGGTCGGCTTCCAGTCTAACCGTATTCAGCTTAGTACTTAGTATTCTGAGTACTTACTACTTGTAAACTATACTACAAGTACTACTTTTTGGAACCGTGCAACTAGTGTGTCATAGGAGCCTGCAAAGGCCTATTTGAAACCAAAATATTTGACTTTGACTTTGTGTCCCCATATTTAAGACTTATACATAACATAAGAAACTCTCATGCAATGGTTACCAAAATAATGAAGACCATTAAAAGACTGTGTACATTTGAAATCAGTTAAAGGAAAAACGTAAACGAATTCCATAGACAATACACGTGTTTTGATTCTATTTTCGAACAAAAACCGTTGATAGGTATGTTAACGGCATTCCATATTCGAAATTGATGAAGTGTCATTGGAGTGGGGCTGCCATGCGTTATTCACAAATGACATTAAGATGTCTGAATAGATTGGACAAGTGGGCATGAGTTGATTTATTTTCAGATTGTGGGTATTTGATAATTTTATGTGTAGGTGCGGCCGTAATAAAAAATGTTTGGGTGTGTCTGTGTTTAGCTAGATTAGGGGCAAATTATTAATAAAAATAGTTTTCTTGGAAATCGTGTTTCATTTTATTTTTATCAATTCTTAATATTATCGTATTTTTACGTATCTTTTTTCAAGCTAACCAGAAATACCACAAAAGAGTATTCATTTTAACTCTCTGGACTGTTGTGTGGCTCAAATCCAGTGTTACCACATGTAAATATTAAAATACAGGCTGAAATTAACCATAATAATATAATGTGAAACTCAGTAAAATACGCTTACATTGACCAGATGTTCAAAGGTCAGAATTTTCACAGAGCAAGAGTTTTAGTTAAAAAAGCAATTAGAGTAAAAATAAAAGAATCATAAATTAGACCCGTCTGAAGATATATTGCGCTTAATTTTTGAAAGCATTATTACTGCTGTTACAAACGGCATTTTAGTTATGTTCAAATGTTAAGAAAATTCTGTGTATTTTATAAAACAATGCTTTTTATACAGATAAATGGTTTGATAAAAATAATCAAGTGTCATGTTATATTTTTATATATTTGACATGTTTACTATTTAATCCCATTCGTGAGATTGAAACTTAACTAAACTAGAAGCCATTAAAGCCAACACACTATACATAGGTACCTAATCCAAATGTTTCCAATAATATTAAAAAATAAAGTGAATTTTTAAGTACATTTGTAACGCAGTTGATAAAAAAACACGTGTAAAACGCAAAACAGGAATAGAAGCCAAAAGACAAAATTAAAAAAAAAACGTTATTTTTAAAACTTTCCACTTCACAGTTCACCTTAAAAATACCAAACATTTTTATTAAAAAAAAAAATACAATCTCTGGAATGAATTAAATTTTTACGCACTCCCTTTAAGAGGTGCATGAAATAACCGAGAGAACGTCCCTCCCTCCCTTCCCCCCTTTCCTCCCCTTCCCGCCTATTCCCGACGCTCCCGAGATGTTTTTATTGCTTATTGGTGCGGTAAGTTGTGGGTAATTCGCTTTTTTTCTGAGAAAATAACGTGTCAGGCTGCGGTGGAGAGGCTAAGTGATTGGCGTCGAGAATTCAATGAGAGCTCGTGAACTTCGGCTTGGATTTGTTGAGGTGAGAGCTAGGATTTGTATTGAAGAATGTTTGGTTTATAGAGTATTTGTGTTTGGGCTGATGATGTCACTTGCTTCTGTGGGCTTAAGGACTGGTAGAGATGAGCTTGTGACAAAGTAACTGCCACACGGATCGACATAACACTGTTTTTTTTGTGTGATAGGGGTCAAAAGAGCAATCCGCAGAGAGAAAGCCATTCATAATTTCAAAGTAAGCCTCGTAGGGTCAACGAATGTCACTACATTGTATATCAATAAACGCTAAAGTCGTTAAAACTTTATTCATTACGCAGGTTTGTGCGCAGCCAACGTAATTGTATGAATAAACTAAATATACACGATAAATTAGATCGCGGTCTGCGGTCCCACGGTGGGCGCCAACTTCGAAAGGCCCAAAGTTTTCGCCCTGGAACACAAGTTCAGAAAGCAAATATCAGCTAAATGAGCTTCACTGTTACGGAGCATGATATTATTAAATTAGTCGACAATATTGATTGAAAATAGGGTCCCACGTCGGGCGCCAATAACTAAATTTTAGATGTTTTAAACTGCGCATGTTGTTGTTAATAGGAATACAAAAATACATGCAGTAATAATTTCTAAATATAAAATATTCATAAATATGTGAATTTAATGAATGAATGCTTTGAACAATATTTAAATGTCACAAAATAATTTCATACAACAGCTTTGATGAAAAACTCTATTTGTCCATTTCCTCAGTATTATGCCCGTATGTACTGACAAATTTCACTAACACTGTATTCATAGTTCACATCAAACACACAAACTATTTTATACAGAATTGGAATTGAAATAATTTGCAAGCGTTTCATTCAGTATATATTCTATTTGTTTTAATATAAACTCGAAACACTTAGTAAATATACTCTGAAAACTGCTTTCAGTATTTTAATCAAGAAGTTCATGTGAGGGTTAGAGGTATATCTATTCTCGTCTGAGAGGTAAAATGCTTTTAATTATGATGCTATCATTTGAACATCTTTGTCAGTAGTTACGGGTAGTCACTGACTACCAGTCTTACCTTAGTTGGTCCGGTATCTGGGTTGAGGAGGTCAGATAGGCAGTCACTCCTTGTAAAACACGGTACTCCGCTGCATCATAATCTTACTATCCTTTACAAGTTTTCTTATTATATTATCTTAATTTTAGTAAACATTTAAGGTAAGTAAGGCAGTCCCCATAAAAGTTTAAACATCATGACGTTTCGAGAGCGGGCTGTCCGCCATTTTCTTTCGCTACCTACGTTTTATTTTATTTAGACTCAAGCGTACTTTATCCGGCTTCAGTAAGCCCTTAAACTGCAAAAGTTGTTTTTTTCCTAATCCCTCATTTTTTATTACTTTTTTTCGCGTAATGAAGTTCAGAAGTTTTTTTGCTTTTACAAAAATTATGAGCGGATTGTAAAATCGGTTTTGTAAGCTTTATTTTTAAATGTTTTGTGTTACTTAAGCTGTAGGTAGGTAGCTATATTTTATCGCTTAGGTATTCGAAATTAATAAGTATGGTGGATTATTTTTGTATATAATATTTTTATTTTATTCGGGTTTTCATAATCATGGCTGTTGCAAAATAATGAGAGCAGTTAGTGTTAGCACAGATTATTTACAACCAAGACCCTCGAATTTACCATAGATTATAACAATTTCCATTTCATAATAGGGGTCAGTTTTAATCTTGGATTTACCGAATATAATTAACACAATTTGATGTGCCTTCCGACTCAGGGACTTGTAATAACATGGATAGTCGACCATCCCCGGCCCGACCACGCGTTGCTCAACTTTTTGATCGACCGTGCCTTGCAGCTGTTACCTAGCAACGAGCTACTATGGATGAAAATAACCGAGTAAACCCGGATAAAACGGATCAAATAAAACCATTGGTAAATGACCCAACTATTAATGTCCGTGACTGTACTAAAATTGACAACAGACCAGTCATATCTGAACATGATGGTGAGATTTTACTAAAATTGTTCGCGAACAAAAAAATCTATACACGTCGGCCTGAGTCCACTGCTAACATGTGTTCGCGAATGGAGGTTGCAATTTCGCGGACATTATAGAAATGTTCGCACGTAAATCGCTGTGAAAAAATATTTTTTTATGAATAGAGTGTCTTTGGAGTTTCTTACTGGTTCTTCTCCATATGACCCACTCTTCGGAATCGTGTAACTAGCTTGTCGTTTTGAAAGTGCTGTAATAGGCCTGTTTGAAATAAATAAAAAATACTTTGACGCTAGAAAGAGTAGACCAGAAGAAACATTTTGTGTGCGTCACAGTGTCGAATCTCTTTACCACTTGATTGGTTTATTTTAGACTAGCTTCCGCCCGCTATCTCTGTACCAAGTTTTATTAAAATCAGTTCAGTGGTTTAGACGTGAAAGCGTTACAGACAGACAGACAGACAGAGACAGATAGACAGAGTTACTTTCGCATTTTTAATATTAGTAGGGATAAAAAAGAAATGTACCATTTACCATTTATTTCCTATCTAAAATAAACCTTAAAACTGTTAAGACAAAGCTGTCAGTAATTCAGGCACAATACGGCTATTGTAAGCTTAGAGAGCGATTCTTACTTGTTGATGTTGATTCTCGATTCGCTCAAGGGACGAACGACCCGATTCTAAGTAATCGATCGCTACTCAATTACAAGTACATTAAATGCTAATGAAAATTCGAGATTGTAATTTTGTAGAGTCAAGTGCTGAAGTGATTTACGAAGTGTTTTATTATTTTTAAATGGCACTGGATCAATTTCACTGACAGCCTATTCCGTAATCGGTCGCTTAAATGACGTTTTTTATGTATTGCTAGGATTTTGCTAAAACTACGTTTTGGAACTTGACTGTGAGAATCAATAGTTTTTAGTGGTACAAACTTCTTCGTAGTATATTGAGGATTTTAATTTACGATAAACTGTTGTATTTGTTGGATATTTATGACTAACCGCTGTTCTGCCAGCGGTTTCACCCACATCCCGTGGGAACTACTTCCCGTACCGGGATAAAAAGTAGCCTATAGCCTCCTCTTATTCCTCGATAAATGGGCTATCTAACACTGAAAGAAATTTTCAAACAAACAAACAAACTCTTCAGCTTTATAATATTAGTATAGATATACATGGTTATTTTTTCTTTCACTAGGAGTTATCTATATTTTAGTTATTCTTTGATTACATAAATAAAATTGTGGCCTACTTCTATATAAGCTCTTTTATATATTGATTTTGTATAAGCTTGTTATAAGAAAAATCATAAACAGAAGAAGGGCCGTATGAAAAAACATATTATACCAATCTCAAATAATTTGGAAAGAGCAAAATATCATTTGTGAGTTTTATTAGATTTTTCCTCTTTGAGAGATAAAAATATGTCATGCATTATAAAAATAGATGAATACTTATGACGTTTTACACCTACTTAGCTATTAAGTGAATTCACATCATGTAAGGAAAATTATGAATGACGATCTTTTGTAAAAGATACTCTATCATCGGAAACCTTGCAATTACAAAAGAACATCTTACTTCTAACATCTCTACATATACTGACGGGCTGTTTTCCGCATCCCGGCGGAACTACTACCCGAAACTGGGTTGAACTCTATTGGCAAAAGAACTTTAAAAGTCAATTCAATAGATCTTGAGAGTAATGTATAGATTCAACCAACAGTTGTTTACGTAAAGAATTTATTAAACAAAGATATTCGTAGACCTCTGAAGTTCACCGAAAACATAAACAGCCGTTATTCTTAAAACTAGGTACCATTTACTTTGGAAGTTGCACATGAAAAGTGATAGTGAACAGCTGTTTTAAAGACAATTATAGTGCACAAGCATTTGCACAGACACAGGTGCACTCACTATCCGAAGACTACGCCGCAGAGAGATTCGGCGTAGGACCGACATTAACGTGCTCTCCGGTGCACGGGTGTATCAATCACCATCTTCCAGGCTCTGGGCTACTTTGTGAAAGTTTCTAAGACCCGACCCCTACGCGACAACTAGACCATGGAGGCAGTTTTACTTAACGCTAAATATAGGTAAACCATACCCACACCATTTAATATACTCCTTTCTCATAGTACCTACATAGGTCGACAGATAATCCAATTGAAGCCGATAGTAGTAGTTTCAAATGCCAAGTAAATCAGTGACATTTAAATACTACTAGGGTCATTCCTTAAGCTGCAGATAACACCTAGGCAGAAAGGTGCCCACGCATTCACGGTAGCGTGATGAATGATATGTCGTATCTACGGATTTAGATTCTCTTTGAGCTATTAATAATTTTTATGATTTAATAGTGTGGAAGGTGTAAGCCAGTAGGTAGGAATCTTATGGTTTGACTTAGACATGGTTTGGTTTCTGATATGTCCTTTACACAGTAAACGGATAGTTATATATCTTTATATTTATTTGTCTGGCAAATAAAGGCAGCATTTCTGCCAGATATTAGGTAGCTACTATCCGAGTCCTGTAAAAAACATAAGTTCCTGATAGGCTATCAGAGAAATTATCAGTAATCGAAGACTCTGGTCGTAAGTAGCGCTTTTTCCTCAAATTATACAGGGTGATTTATCGAAAATTATCATGGAAATATACTTTAACGATAGAAGCTATAAATTAAATTGTTATCAGAAACTAATTAATTCTGGCAACCAGTCTTCCCAATGGGTATCGGCTTGCCCGCTTACTGAGTTCAGGCTATCAGATAGGCAGTCGTTCCATGTAAAACACTGGTACAAGTTAATTTTGTATTGCCGATTTAGTATTTTACACAGAATTTTATTTTCGTTGTATTTGAATGTTTTTACAAAATAGTTGTTAGGATAGCATACAACTTTCAACTACCTTCGTTTGTCCACCATTTTTATTTGATACGGAGATGAAACACGAGAGTAAACAAACACAAAAAAAAAAACCTTCATCAAATTGTGATCCTATGGAAATCAGTTTATATACTTACATACATAAGCTTCGGCTTCTATTTATCGTATAAAAATAGCCAGTGGAGTTCATTGAACGGTATGAATAAATTTACCAAGTGGCTTTGGAAAAAATACCTATTTTCACCACAATATTCTGATAGAACAGAACTTTGATTTTATAACTTTTTGTGGTTACAAACCACTTGTTCTGGTTGTTTTAAAAGGATTGGTTTGGTATATATAGTGACTTAACTGTTAAATTATAAACATTTGATTTTGTAAAAAAAAATTGCTATAAAATTAAAAAAAAATGCGAATACAATTCACGTATATTTTTCTAATTCTATCAATTTTCTGTTTTCTTAATTTCTGTATAGTTATTCTCCATTCTCTGTAAGCAGAAAATTATTAGAGTTAAACATATTCTAAGTAAATGCAAAAGTGAATTTCTTGCTAGACGGATTTCACCAAGAGTCGTTTTTTTTTATTTATTTATTGGAAAACTAACGACTATACAAAACATTTTATAGACATAGACAGAGAAACAGAAAGCCAATTATAGGTTTTCACGGATAACAATAGAATAACATACTTATAGGTAGTCATTAAATTATGAGACATTAAATTGAGTTAAAACAGAGTTACATTTTTAAAAAGTCATGATTTAGCTGCCTACGAACCACAACACTCTTGGTATTGATCAAAAGAATGTAATCGATAGATGAAACGACAGTTTTGATATATCGACAACTCTGCTTCTAAGTAACACACGTATTTTTAACATGCCATTACTTATTTCTATCAAAAGAAAAAGCAAAATACTTAAGTCAATAATATATAAAACCACTTAAAAACAGCCAACAAAATGTACTGAAATCTATAAAAATCACACAAAGACACGTATAATCCATTAACATGGACCACGTAATATTATTACTAAAAGCTCAAAGGCTTTATTATTTTACGCTTAAAAGCTTGTCCAGTTTACTGAAAGTTTCACTGTGGTAAGCTCACGTCATTTTATCTGAAAATAATATGTATGATATATTATTTGTTTCAGTAGGTACATACATGCATTTTTATTTTTTTGTTGTAAATGAAATTGATACCTGCTTTCTTACTTTCAATATTATAAATGTGAAAGTAACTCTGTCAGTCTATCAGTCGCACTTTGACTCCAAAATTACTGAACCGATTTAAATAAAAGGTACACAGTCTAGAGCCTAATAAAAAAAGGACTAAGGCTACTTTTCATCCGGGAGTGGAGTGGAAGATGTCCAGGATAGAGCAAAGTGGAAGAAGAAGATAAGGAAAGCGGACCCCGTCACAAGACGGGATAAACGCTAAGAAAAAGAAGATGTGGCTAGCAATTCCCTTGTGAAACGGGTACAGCTAGTCTTCTAATTAATTGTTCATTAATATCGCATAAAACTAGCTCCAATAACATTTCATTATATCTCCCTTACATCATCAATTTTCAATCTCCGTAACTTATTTAGAAACGCATTTCCCATGATCTTATTATAACGTCGAAGAATATCTAAATAAAGTGACATCACAACACGTTGTTACTCGCGGGTACACTCCGGTTTAAGCCGGTTTAATTCAGTTATCTCCGCTTGTCTCCGGTTTAACAATAACCGGAGTAAACCGGTTTTGTTCGTGACGTACGCGTGACGTAATGGTATGCGTTTTTAGAGGGAAAAATGGCGATGAAAATGGTTTTGTTTTTTGTTTGTTTTTTAAAAGGATTCGGGAACTTTATGCGGGCAAAAGTAGAGCGGTTGGAAGCTATTAAACCAGCGGTTTCTTTTTTATTTAATAAGTATTGCCTAATCTTAAATAATAATAATATATTTGCTTGTTCTAGGTAAGCTCATCTGCGTATGTGACCCCGGACCCAGTCTGAAAAGTGAATATTGGACAATTAATTTCTTAGTAAGTAAAATGCGATCATTACATGGATTAGTCTATTAAAATATTAACTTTATAACTACTATCCTTCTTGATTATCAAGAAAATAAAACAAATAATATACACGTATTTTGTCATGACATACGAAAAATACAGGTACATTTTAGGTCAATTAATCATTCTCTGAAATCTCACATCTACCATTTATCCATTTACTTACTTCTTAATTTTCATATACTTACTAAAAATACCCAAAAGCAGGGCGACACAAAAACTCAGAAATCACGAAAAAATAAATCAATACGATACCGCGCAGCCATTAAAAAAGTCAGTGGGCCGAAACCTACTAGGTACGTCAACTAATAGATTGTCAAACTTCTAAATGTTATGTAAGGCATTGTAAGGTAAGGTTAAATGTTTTGACAATTTTCTATGCCTCATTAATGATATCATGGTAGCGTGTTGGCTGGTGGTGGCATGAGAGCGTGGCGTGGGTTCGAGTCTAGTCAACTGCCAATAAATAAATAAAAAGTATATTAATCCACAGTTACAAATTATTGAGTCACTTTTTATGGTAAATTATTACAAATGTTCGCTGTAACTTCTCTATGGGAGACATAGGTATCTTGGGGACTTATAATATAACTTTTTGAAATACTGTCTATTAACTTGGGACTTACAGAAAGACCAAAGAAAAAATTGTAGCCTTCGGTATAAATTGCCTTACAGCGTTGCTCAATAAGAATTTAAGCTCAATGCTCAATAAGGCTCTTAAAGAATTTTTCAAATGGTTTCAATACAATCAAGCTGTATGATATTAGTATAAACAATGACCCGTTCTCGAAGACAAATTACTAGAAACTCAATTATCCTCAATTATCTTGTATCTCTGTCAATATTAAATAGTAGGTATTATGTACCTAATAGATATAACTCGACAGAAAACAGCTAATTCAAATATATTTTTTTTAGATCAGAAAGCTATGAAAGCGCTTTTGAAACGTCAAACTAAATAGTTGGACTAGTTAGTAGTAACTTCTTCCCGTACCCGAACTAAATCTATGTTTTAACGATAGTCTAGATTTCCAACAGTAAAAGATTTTTCAAATCGGTCCAGTAATTTGGAACCTTTATTTAGGGTGCAAAAAACAAAACATGTTTCCTCTTCATTACATTACTATAAATATCTTAATCGAAACGAAATCAGAATATGTAACAATAGATATGTATATTTTGACGACCTCGATGGCGCAATGGCCACCATGCCGAACTGCCGAACCTGAGGTCCCGAGTTCGATTCTCGGTTCGGTCGACATTTGTGTGATGAGCATGCTTGTTGGCCGTGGTCTGGGTGTTACTATATGTATTTATAAATATGTATACATGTAGCTATGTGTAGTTTATCAGTTGTGTTAGCACCCATAACACAAGTTAATTAATAACTCACCATGGGGCTAACCGACCGTATGTGAAAAGGTGTCCCGACATTATTATTATTATCTTGTATGTCTCTACCAGACCTCGGGACTATAGAGTCCCGGATTTTTGGGAGGCGAACGTGGGGCCGAAGCCAACACGCTGAAGCCCTTTTGAGACAACTTTAATGAAATGGTGACACAAAACCGACGATTATCCCTGTATACACTATAGAAATGTACCCAAGGACGATCCCCGGTTCTGTGCTAAACTATTGCTAACTATGGATGAAAACTACTTGGGCTATTGTGATGGGATGCTAATGGACTAGGAATGGGGAAACTACGGGAACTATGGCACCTGCCGATAACAATGTAATAAATACACGTAAAAATGGCAGGTGGAGACTCGCCAACTCACTTACTGGGCCCCCGGGAATCAGTCACTGAAAAGCAACAAGAGGGCAACAGGTATTATTATTATTATTATATTAAAATCTGTTTTGGAAGCCGGATTTAATATTATCATTACAAGGGTTGTATGTTGTATCACGTCAATGATTTGTAATCTTCGTTATCCTATTACCATGTTCACCTTAATGTTACAGAGTACCGGTATGTATGTATGTATGTCTGTATGTAATCTCTCCAATACGTGATGTCACAATTTGTATATGTATATAGAACCCTTTGGCTTAGACCAAGAGCCGGTGACTACCAAACCTTGGTTATTTGGAAACATTGTGGGTGAATCTGTCTTACAGTGGGTGAATGATAGGAAGTTTAACTGGCGGTTGTTTGGAAGGTATTAAAAAATTGCTTTTGTAAACCCATTAATTTTTTTACCGTCATGTCTTTGTTTATATTTAAAATCATTTTCCCTTTTTCTCCTTCCCCTTTTTCCGTGCAGGTCTTTTTCATGACTGCTGTCATATAAAAAGAGGTAGGTACATATTGATCAAATCTCTAATATAAAGGAGGATATTCTACAGTCAAATAAAATATTTGGGTTATTTTAAGATTTTATTTCGTAGGGTAAACATGCACACATAAAATTCCAACCTTAATAAAACACCTAAGGTACGGCAAACCCAGGCTCTTCATCTATTTGCTCAAATGTCACGCACAGATAAAATATATATAAATAAATTCGGGTGCGAATGTGATATTGGTTTGTTAGAGAGAGAAGGAATATAAAATCGAAGATCGACTGTGTTGTGGTTTATTTGCTACGAAGTTTCATATCGATGTAACACGGGATTTGAATATAAAATTTAAAGGCCACCCTTTAGTAATAATTTATCAATCGTTATAAATAGACATCGCAAGAACTAGACATTCGATTCGAAAAAAGATAAAATATGAAAAGTACTTTATTATACAATGACTGAAAATCAGCACTTTTGAAAGGTCAATTTTACAACAAATAAAACAGCCCTAAAACAGCCGACCTTCACAAATTCCTTTGTGTTTTAAGCTTCGCTGAGAAGATAAAATTATGAATTAAATTCATTTCTATATTTGCTGGCATTCTTTTATTCGGGTGATCTAAGTAGGTTCCACGGGGCGCGGGCGGACCCGCCTTCGAATGCTTAACGCTGAAATTGCACAATAATGTTATACATTTTTCTTTAAATAACGTGCGTTACCAGAATGAACTGCACACTCAAAAATCTCAAACAACATCAAAAAATGAAGAAATAACATCAAAGCCTCACAAATTACAATTAAGGCGATCCAACCACAAAATTAGGCAGTGGACACACAAGCATTTCACCCGCTTAGGGCGTGTACACATGCGTGGTCACATTTGCATACGTAATGTGTTTGCTAACTACGTGGGCGGTTTCTGAATCGCTTCATCAAACCCACACAGGGTCGGATGCAAACGGTAGATCAAATGGACCGATTTTAGAGGTAAAATGAAATTGCAAGGCATTTGTAGGTTCATTTGTCGCTCTTTGATGTGTATAAAAGAGTTTTAGGTTATAATGACTGCGCTAGGTAAATTAGCACAAATAAAGAATAAATCCTAAATGAATAGATACATTTATTACATAGATCGACTCTTTGGAACGACTAGACAAATTGACGTTTCGTAAGAACTTATAATAAGTTTAAATGAAGTGAAAGCCTTTGACTTTGTCAATGAAAGATTTATCGCTATTTATTCGAAAATAAATATATATTTATGTATAAATAAATAGCTATAAAATATGACTAGGCAGACTCAAGCTTCTTTGGCTAGAATCAATCCGTCTCCACGTTTAAACAAATGAGCATCAGCATTCTAACTAATGACTGCTAAGCTAAAAAAATGCTCTCATTGCCCTAACACCTGTGAAATAAGAAAATGCTTAGAAAGTAAGAAATATTAACCAATATTATTGCATAAAATCGGAAACGATCTGATAAAATAATCCCCTGACTGACTGCGTTTATCCTCACTGAAGCCTCTCTCTGCTTCAGTGGACAAATAGCCTGAAGCCAAACCTTAACAGCTTTGACACTACATGAATGCATCCATGTAAATGGTTTCAGAGAATCTATGCGTGGGATATTAGGAATATCTTTAAATATAGGTAGATATCTATGGTATATCGCACCTGAGTATTCATAATAACTATTGTACTCTAAGAGTACGCACACACTATTAACTTTTAGTCGGCCCATAGTTGGTTTGCGTTCTTAAGGGCTTATTACACTTAACTAAATTCAATCGCCTAAATGATTCAGTCACTAAATTCAGACAAATGTAATCGCATTTAGGAAAGTAGGTTTCATAGGAAGCATTTAGGGTAATAAGCCCTATAGATCAGTATGAAGATGAATGGGAATATACACATAACAACGATCACTTGTTTGTCCGGTATCACGCCGACTAAATACTTTAACTGAATTCACGATTGAATAGAAAAATAATATTTTTCAACCACCGGGGCAACAGTTGGCCGACTATCTGTAGTGTGCGCCTAGGCTTAAGATCCCACCTACATTAGAAATTGTATCTTCTACTTACAAATTGGAAATTCTTAGTAGTATTTATACGGTTTTATGAAATGAATATTTTAGATTTCAGTTCATAATTAATCCGATTACTAATTTTGTGAAAGATAACTGATGTGTTTTGAATTGCAATTTTCTGTTGAGTATTAATTACAAGCTTCTATTTAACTAGTCTTAATTATTTTCTCATTTATTTAATTCAGTACATACTTCTTTAATTTTAAATACCATTGTTAATTACTTATGTGGGTATTTATCATATTGTTTTATATATTTTTTGTATTGCAATCTTACCCCATTCAAATAGGGTTGGATACATTTTATCATCGATTGCTTTTAGATACTTTTTATTTATTCCAGTCTTCTATGGATTTCTTGACTATTATACGTTATTTTTAAATAAAGCGCTATTTAATATTAATATAACGTAATTTTTTTATAACAAACAAAGTCAACTATGATATTTCCTCAAAAAAAAACATGTTATATACCTATTAAAAAGCTTTACCCAAAACTAAAAGCCAGTCAAATACTAGACTGAATATGTCAGTTACTGGAAACTATGCAAAAAAATCGAGAGCCCGAATCCAATTGGAAAACCGCACTTTGCACCCAACCGTGCCGATGCCAGAACCGTTTTGGCATCTAGTAATTAAAACCACAAACACTTTGTAGAGTAGAAATGAAGATTCTAGTGGGTAGTGGGCACTAACCAATTACGAAATAGTAGTCGAGTAACAAAATGAAATGACGTTAAAAACCAAAGTTAGTTAAGTTTCAAGCAAATACGCTCGACTTTACTACTCCTAAAATCACCAGTGTGATAACGCTGGTCAATTATTTCCTTGAAAAATC
This sequence comes from Helicoverpa zea x Helicoverpa armigera, assembly GCA_033682625.1. NCBI lineage: Eukaryota > Metazoa > Arthropoda > Insecta > Lepidoptera > Noctuidae > Helicoverpa > Helicoverpa zea x Helicoverpa armigera. The sequence continues at coordinate 2,961,385 of JAWIIS010000017.1, forward strand.
GAGCGGAAAATCCGCTTGTGTGAAAATACTGAGCGATCGCGAAATAAGCGTTCATAAACCATTCATAAACGTTTTGTCAATGTTTTAACGTTTTATTTATTACTGTAACGGCGGCATTTGAGATTATTAGTAAGTATATGAGCTCAAAGTAATCAACTTTTGCAATGCAAATCGCTTGCAAGAAATCATTAAGATATTACGTCAGTACATATATGTCTGTCACGCTCAATTTCACAGGAATAGCTACCTTTTTGAAGTATTAAACTCGAAATACTTCACTTTAAGTTCTACTTAAAAGTATATCCGTAGCAGAGATTTACGTAACGGTGTGAGAGATAGAATGATACAGTCCTTAAAATTGAGTGGCGTTACAGTATTCTGCCCGAATTGTATATCAATTTGAATATATTTTGGTAACAATGTCATTAGATACACTGTGTGACAGAATGCATTCTAGTGAACTTCCCTCTACCCATTTAAATTAGTTTGGGGCAAGTGTGTACACTGTCGAGCAATTAATTTGGGCCAGTTACGAAACTTTGTTTGAGATTGTGAAACAAAGGCTCTTACATAAGTACTCACATGACACTGACACTTATTGTTGACACTTTTGAGTTCGTGTCTGTCCATTTTAAACGACTGAATAAGATATTAAGCAGATTTAAATGCAGTTTGAGTTAAATAAAGGTCGCCGGAAGACGCTGGATGCAGGTCGCCTCCAACAGGTATCTGTGGAGATCTAAGGGGGAGACCTATGTTCAACAGTGGACGTCCTATGGCTGAGATGTTGATGATGATGATGATGAAGAAGTAATTAGTTTGCCCAAGTGAAGAAAACATATTTTCTAAGTTTTTCTTTCATCTTTTGTAAGTATGTATTTATATTTGTAGTCTTAAAAGGAAAAAATAAAACTTCCCTTTATCCTATTTTCCCACAAACAATTTTTGCAGCTATCCGAACGGAATTCTGAAAACAAAGCATTTGTGTGAGAGTTACAAAAATTTCTTTGTTATATTTGTGTGCCTTTTGGTGATATTTCGGGTACACATAAAATAAACTACAAAATGTTTATTTCGCTCAGAATAGATTTGCTTTCAGTCAATACTGAAGTTTTATGTCGGATATAAAGTTTTCAATGAGAAGTCCCCTTTTTTTCTCTTATGCTAAATAAAGTATACATAGTTTTTGTTTCTCGAAAACGGGTGTGGCGTAATCGTGTACTTAACTGTTCTTGCACATTTTTTTACACCTTTTCATACACGGTCGGTTAGTCCCATGGTAAGTTATTAATTAACTTGTGTTATGGGTGCTAACACAACTGATAAACTACATATAGCTACATATACATATTTATAAATACGTATTGTAACACCCAGACCACGGCCAACAAGCATGCTCATCACACAAATGTCGACCGAACCGGGAATCGAACCAGGGCCCTCAAGTTCGGCAGTCTGGCATGGTGCCCATTGCGCCATCGAGGTTTTGTATACTTAACTTTAGGAGCGCTCAGTAGTGGCCAATTCGGCGCGTCACAGAAAAACAATAAGACTTAGAATATAGACATTTGTTGTACTATACAGTCTTTGAATATTAGGCCACCATGACTTATCATAATCACAAAATTATAAAACGCAAGCAAAGCTTTAAAACAAGTACAAAAAAAAAACTAAGCACACCCCTTAATACTTTCAAAGAACCACCCTTTTAACTTGCAGAAAAATGCTTTCTCCATTTAACAGGACCAAGATTGCACTCAGCCAATCCTCTTACGCTACATTGCCACTAAAAGCTAAAGCTATGCTGCACTAACAATCTTACAAACAGACACGCAACAGTTGTCTCCTAATCCTTAGTGTAGGATTACGAGCACAAGACTGAGATCCACTCAAATGATGCAGCTTATGTCGTAGGAAGATCCGATAGAAGTTAAGGAGATTTGTAATGCTATGTAGAACTGTTGTTGCTAGTTGCAGTTTTCGTCAAATGTCTTTACAATAGCCAAAATGTACGAATTTTGATACTAAATCATCGTCTGCCTAGCCTTATCCCAACTATGTTTTGGAGGATGAAATGACTGTCAATCTGATTTTCTCAAACCAGTCACCTGGGCAATTTATGTTTAAATGACAAAAGAACACTGCAGCTCTCGTCAAATACCTTTGCTACTCTGGATTAAAAAAACGCATTACCCAACATATTCATTATCCAACTTCAGAACTGTATGTTCGAAATGGAGTAACAGAAGCTCTGAGACCTCTTTTTCAGAATCTAAAACACCCACATTTCGTCAATTAAGCTTTAGGTCAGAATTCAACAAAAGTTTCGGAATTCTCAAAATTAGGGCGCAGTTTCAATTGAGGTACTATTCTCAGATATTTACGAACGCACATACAAACTTCAGAGAATTCGATGTCGTTTAAGTTCGAACAATTCGTCGAAATACCATAACAAACGTTGTTGTGTTGGAATAAGGGGACTTTCAAGCTACATTGGATAGCAATATTCAATAGTAAATTAATATTGCTCATAGAACAACGATACATCGCAACATACATTACTATGTTTACACGGTACTATGTACAATATATTATTGGTTCACAGCATTAAGCCCTTCTTTTTTATACCTTTTATGTAATGACGTCTTAGCCGATTGGTGCACAGGACATATTAAAATGCACAAGCATTTGCGCAGTCACAAATGCACTCCCTATCCCTTCACACTCATAGCCCGATGGGACGGCAATCCGACACGACCGGAGAGAGATCAGGCGCAGGACCGACATTTGCGTGCTCCAAAGCTCCTCAATGAACACCAACTTCCAGATTACGGGCTGCTTTGTGAAAGTTTCTAAAACATACAAAGCGAATCAAACCCGAGACAGTCATACTATGCGACAGCTAGATCCACAAGACAGTGATGTAACATGTAGTAAGAAGCTGGCTTTACACTCTATATACAGAAATCAGAAACCCTTTCAACAGCCGGGTGAAAAGCTACGTCCCACACGAAATCTGCATCATCCCTTTCAATCACTAAACGTCCTACATGAGCCCCTAAGAAGATAATCTTGCTTTGTGGTACTAAAACAACACCTCCCGGTACAAAAAGCGTAGGGGACATGGAAAACAAAATGACTAGTGGAGGTGTCATAACGCAAAATTGTCAAAGAAATTAGCGCGCGAAAATGCGGGTATGCGGGGAAGGAGGAAAGTTTCTGTGTCCACCCTTACACGCCTTCTTTAGAGCCGACCATTTTTTGGAATACCAAAAATCGTTGACAGATGTAGCAAAGAACCCGAAACCGTCGTTACTTCACTCGTAACTAACTGATCATATTGTTTTCTGACACTTACACGAATATTAGACATTTAAATAAAACTAATTTTATGCATTTTATCGCGGTCATATTAATAATACGTAAAAGTAGTATTATTTAAATGTCGTATATGATCGTATCGGTCATGCCCATCGTACGTATTTGACCTAAATGAAGACTTGGCCTACCTGCATCTCTGCTCATTTTTCCTTACTCCGTGGTAGGGAGCGTATTTTTAGCACCTTCGTTATTCAGAGTGCTGTCTTGACGTTTTTACGAATACCTACTTACAGATATACGGGTTTTCAGAAGAGGTATTTTTGTAAAGGCTTTGTCAATGCTGTGGGTTGCTGTAGCGATATTGCAATCTTGATTTGTGTGTCTAAAAGTTTACAAAATCACATGTAAAATAAACTTTTAGTAACAAGCTTCTGAAAAGACTAAAAATAAAATTGAAGTATTTTTTGTTGCATCGCTCTAGAAATTGATATCTAGAGGTGTATGTATTTATCGCGCCACCGATTTTACAGTAATGCTCGAAGTATTTTTTACGGTATCAACATCCCTGTAACTGTATATTGTTACAGAAATTATCAGCCTTAAACATTACTTACATTACTTAAACATCTGTTGAACACTTGTCTATAAAAAAATATGGCTGCAAAACGGATTAACGATAAATGCCTTATTTCAACGTCATAATTTGTAGTTTTTTAGACAAGTGTTCCTCAGACGCTTAAAAGTTTTTGTGGTACGGTACCTATATATTTTTTTCATTACGTTCACAAAACTTCTGCCTCATCAATATTTATCTTCACAACTTAACAAGGCGATGTTTACCATTAAACCTTCAGAGAGTTTAATAAAAGGCTTATTCTATTTTTAGCCTAAATACGGAGCTATATTAGGAAAGCATAATAAGGAAGCTGGGGTGTATAATAAATTACAAATGAGCAACACAAGGAGCGCCATTTGTAAACGGCCATATTGTTTGGTCAGCCGACTACGTTAGGGTGGTTGAATTATATTAATTAACACAGTAGGAGACACGATTTGGGAAAATTGCAAATATATTTTTGCTGCTATGCCTACTTTTATGAAGCTAACCTTTTCTGGGAGGCATACACAGGTGTGTAGCTCACTCACTATGTTGGGGTCGGCATAGGGTCTAACCGGGTGCAGCAAAGAACCAGTGTTTTACAACAGGGTTCTTTAATAAAAACTACAATAAGCGAAAACGATGAACTTCACATTCAACATCAAAAAAAGATAATCTGAAAAAGGCATTAAGTATTTGAAATATTCTGATGAAAAAAACTCAATGATATAAACACACAATCCGAAAAATCGCGATTATCATACTTGCCCAATTCTTTTGCAATGAATTTTATACAAGCAGTATTGTTCTATGAATATTGCACCTCTAGTTTGAAGATTTACGTGGCTATAAACATATCACAAAAACGTAGAAAACGATTTTTTACGCGAGTTTACACCCTACTCCTTTTACGCATCCCCAAAGAGAGGGAAATGGGGTGGAAATCTTATCTATACCTCATACAGGCCATACTCTTTTAGATCACGTGAAAATTATTTTGTTAGAGGACGTGTGATCTTGTCGTGAAAATAAATGAAAACGTCACTTTCTTTGATAACTTTGTATGTGTTTTATAAATCTAATTGAAAGAGAATGTTTGCCGATGCCTTGGTTTTTAGGCCGTATTGGTTCGGAAAAACAGCAAGCAATAGAATGGCTTAAGATACAATTTTAGATGTTACAAGTGGCCCGAAATGTCACAAGTTATCTATAGGTAGGATAAGCTATTACCAGGATGCAAGAAAAAGTTTCCTAGTGAAACTTTGACCCAAGTGAATCCGAGACGAATTCTTTAGTAGGTTAGTCTTTTCCAACTATATTGAGGTCGGCTTCCAATGTAACCAGATGCAAATGTGTACCAGAGCTTTACATGAAGCAACTGCTAATCTAGCCTGTTTAATTCAAGATAAAAGCTTATTCCCCATAAAACGAAAGACCCTTTGCTATATTAAAAGGGATACTACCCTACAATAGCTAAGTACGTCTTTAATGGTTTTCACTATAAGTTAATGTCAGTAGTTAGCGCTTAAGGATCTTAGAACACCGTATAACAGAGTTATAGCTTCTCTGAAACTCTAATTATATCGTAAGTTGTTATGGAGTTTAAAGTCTGAAATCGCCGATCCTCCTTGAGCAAGGTGATTAACGCTAATTCCTTGTCTGTGTGAGAGCAGCCCTGTGTCCAGTTGTAGGACGATAAAAAGGCTAAAGATGACATGTTTTTTTTTATGACGTCAAAAATCATCAAATGACCCTCTCGCTGTGGGTTAGCAGCGGTGAGGGAGTGTCAGACTCTTACTGACTAAAAACCGTCGTGTTCCGTCGTAGGCCTTTTATGTACCATGACCGCGGTAACTCTTTCGAACAATCCGCAGCCCCAAGATGACATGTCAAAGTAATTTTAATTAACCCGTTATATAAGACGGATAATTGATTTTATATTGTTTTTTAATTAGCAACATACAAGGTGTTAGGAAGGCTAATAAAACTTTAGACATTTTAAGATATTCTTTCGTTCTTGAGGTTTGGAATGCTAAAAATAAGCCCAGAATTTAATATCCAGTAAGGTTAGAATATCATAATGATTACCAAGTAGAAACAAACAATTTTAAAACGTAAGAATACTATAAGATTAAGTTTGAGTAACAAAGTTTCTCCAAGATGTTGTCTATTGAAATTCAAGTCGTTAGAAGAGCGAGTTTTATGTAAAAAACATAATAAATGGTAGCCATTACCTCGGTAAGTCATTAGTGCAGCGTTATTATTAGAAACTCGGTATTTTTTACAAACTTTTCTATAAACTTCTTGTTCTTTTATTAGACTAGCTTCTTTGTTTATTTTTCCAATAAGGGAATTTGTAATAATCTACCTGCACAAAGAAATTTAAAACATCGTTCCTTCATTTTATCCTCTAAACGTAACAATTTCATAATGAATATCAGTACAGTTATTTTTTGAGTCTTCCAGCTCAAAAAATAACTGTACTGATTTTTATCCTGCACCCAAGTCTTTTGCCAAGAGTTTTCCCTAATCTGTGCTAATAATAAAGAGAAAACACATGTTTTTGTTTGTACCCTAAAGTCTCCTAAGCGACCGATTTGTAACATTCTTTTACTGTTATGAAACTAGAGTACCTATCCCTGAGTAACATTTAACACGAGCAATAATTTATCACGGTTCGAGCAGTAGTTCGCATGGGATGCTGTTGGAACCCCGGGAAAACAGTATTTTATGAAGATAGTAATCGTTTAACCAACCGCGTAATCAAATGTCGATGAAATTGACCGCTGAAAATAAAGGAATTCTCATTTTCTGACTCAAGTGTGACTTACAAAAAAAACCTTAAAATCCTCTTTAATTACCCAGCAATTTGCAACACAACCATATAATGAAAAGCAATCGTAATTAATTAAAACATCAACACAGGACTTTAACATTACCATAATAAATTAATCAGCGGTGACAGACCCAATATAAGCTGACCTCTTAACCGTGGTACAGAGACGAACTCTTCAGGGAAAAATGCAAGAAGTAAGAAGATAGAAGGGTCTAGTTAGCTGGTCAGTGTAAAGTTAAGTATTATGGAAATACAGCAACAAGTGTCTTGTGTTCGAGGTTAGCTTGTTAAATCTGGGGATGAAAGAATTACACTTAACGGTGGAAAAGTCGGTTAAGTAAAAATCTAAATATGTTTTAAAAATATCTATGTAGTTTTTACTTCATCGTAACAAGAAATAAAAGTTAGATCATATAATTGCAGCAATACAGTTTTCAATTTTTTAAGGACATGCATTTGTAAATATGTAGATAAGACTGGCAATACGTCCTTATAGACAGTAATTGAAGGAAAACACCTTGAAGAAAACTGGACTTCAAAGTCTGAAATCGTCAATCCGCTTTGAGCAATTAACGCTCATTCCTTTTCTGTGTACCCTGCAGTGGGACAGTAAGAAAAGCCGATGATGAATGCCACAATTTTCAACCAAATACCAGATCTTTACATAGTTCGCAGTACAAACTACATACATTGACAGTCATCATCATCTCAGCTATAGGACATCCACTGCTGAACATAGGCCTCCCCCTTAGATCCTTAGATCTACACAGATACCTTTTGGAGGCGTCCTGCATCCAGCGTCTTCCAGCGACCTTTATAAGGTCGTCTGTCCACCTTGTTGGTGGACGTCCTACGCTGCGCTTTAACATTAACAGTATTTCTACAAAACGAAACAAAAATAGTCAAGAAAGAATTGAAAGAAACGCGAAATTCGCTAGCAAATCCAACGATAAGTTTCCACCTAGCCCGAGGCATATAAACTGTTGCCAAAAATAAAACAAAAGGGTTTCACCCGATACCCTACGGTTTGAGAACGTGTTTCGAATCCAAAAATAAGTTACTAAACAATACTTTTATATATTTCTATATTATAGTGATAAATTGTAGTATTTTTATGACGGATATAGATTTAGCTGGGAGATTCATTCTCTATTTTTGAGTAAGGTTTGAAATTTCAGTATTCTCACGTAACATAAATATGTATGAATGTTGTAAAACTGAGTTTCTACAGTGCGCTTGTCTTGCTGATTTTGGAAATAAAGTTATAAGCAGTGGTGGTCGCTATTTAGTTTTATATGCAAGTGGTGGATTGTGCTGGAATAGTTGCATTTTTGCTATAGGTAAGTATGTATCTTACATTATTAAGGAAATGTCAAGGCTGAGAACTTAGACCACTCTCAAGGCAAATTGCACTAAATTTTTCCTAGCTTTACGAGTGATTCCATAACAAAAATCCTTTCAATCACCAGCACCTACTCTTCAAACTTCATAAAATACACCCGAGCAAAGCCTGAACTTTTCCCTTGTATTGTTCTAACCCTGGGGTTAATATTTTCTGTCAAGCGTCGTGTGGACATTGATAAATATACCGCTGTATTGCATCGCCCACGCTGGCAACTGCTGGACACAAAGTTTTACACATGGAGAACAAAATGAGTAGCGGAGGTGCCATATCGGAGGACTGCGGGATTGTTAGAAAGAGTTACCGCGGCCCTGGTGCATAAAAGGCCTACGACGGAACACGACGGTTTTTAGTCAGTAAGAGTCTGACACTCCCTCACCGCTGCTAACCCACAGCGGGAGGGATTTCATTTGATGATTTTTGACGTCGTTAAAAAAAAGTTGCCATATCGGAAAATCTTCTAAAGCGCGCCAAAATGCGGGTGAGCGGGGGAAAAGGAACGTTACTGTCTTCACTCTTATATGCCGTCTTTGGACCCGACCATTTTTTGTTATACCAACAATCGTTGATAGAGGTGTCAAAGAAAGTTTAGTTCACTGGTATCTGATCGTTTTGGTCATACCCACCGTACAAATTTGACCTAGAAGAAAGCTCCTGACCTACCTACATTATGGTATCTCCGGTCATCTTTCCACACTTCTTGGTTTTACAGCATACATTGGCTAAAGTCCGTGACTTTATGAGAACAAACATTGTAGACTGTAGGTGGTATTGAAATTCTTTGTTGTACGAATTAGGTTTATGAAATGGAAAATGGTACAATGTTACAAAAATTCTGGGCGAAGAAAAGTAAGGATATCAGCGCAGAAACGTATTTTTATTTGTTTGAAATTCACACGGTCTATGAACACAAACAGCGCAGCGTGCCTAAAATGCTGCGCTGTGAAAGTATTCATCTGTTTTTAGGGTTCCGTACCCAAAGGGTCGTAAGGGTAGTAAAACGGGACCCTATTGTTTACGCTCCTCTGTCCGTCCGTCCACCCGTCTGTCCATTTTTGTTGCCGCCATAACAAAAAATACTGAAAACTAAAATTAAATAAATATTTTGGGGGCTCGTTTTGCCCAAAAGTCGCTTCTTAATGCAAGGATAAGTGATAAAATAGTAATTTTGCATCCAGTACTTGTATAAACTTCTATTCCCCAAAAAAAAAGCCACTCATTCTAACAATAGTAGCAATACGATAACATATTACATACTTATAGTTTACATACATTCATAAAATTTACACAATTTACACAGTCATAAAATTTACTTCAACCAAAAACTCATAACCACTGCAACAGGTCAAAACGACGTCAAAATGAAGACATATACTAGCAAATTACATAATTATAGAGCTCACATGAAGACAGCATTAAAGTCTGCAGTGCAGAGTTTGAACATAATTTACTGTGCAAGCAGCATTTTAGTGCCACAGAACATTATTATCGCAACGTGCACGGACATAAAACATAGCTTAGAACGCTCACTGAAACACTAATGTTACAGAAAGTGAAAGATATTGGACTTGTTTCAATTTACGTACCAAGAAGTTAGCTGGAGTATTTTTTATCTACATAATAATAATTATATAATGATCCAGGGTAATCATTACCCTCAATTCTATCAATTCTATCTCATTACTATCAACAGTGGAAGGACTCGTCTTTTTGCCGGCGCATGGTTAGAACCTAATAAAAAATTTGTATTTGTTTAATTGAGCAATTTCACAATCATTGTCGAATGGTTTTTTCATCTATGAAAGTTAAATACTCAATCATGACTTTCTTAAAAGATGCAAAAATAATTATTTTGTCTATCTATGGCCAAACAAAGATTTTTCAAAATCTATTTTCAGAGCCATTCGCTTTTTCCGACTAGACGAGCCAAGCTAATTGCAAAATGTTATTTCCTGAAATATAATTATGACATTCCTGAATACAAAATGACAACTTAGACATGAGCCATATCTTTATCAAAATGACATAAGGACAAAAAGATCGTTCTAATGACCGCTAGACCACTGGGTCATTTCTCCAAATAAATGAACTAATCACAAATTTTTACAAATTAAATTATAATTTTGATAATTACTAAAAGTACTTAATGTGCCTTTAAAATGTCATTGTCTAATTCCCTTTTTATCATCGAAAAGTAATACGGTCTAAGCTGCCATAATTAATTAATCTACTTTTTATGTTTTATAGAATTAATGCTTAGTAGTTTTATAAAATGAAACCTTTAAATTGTTTTAAGCTTTACACAGATTTTTATATTTAAAAGCTTTTTGACTTTTGTATTTTGTTTCCTTCACAATTGGCCTTTCAGGCTAAAAGAGATTTATTAATTGGCAGAAACTAAGTTCCTTGAAACGCAGTTTTTTTAAATGCAAACAATTTATACATTTTTAATAAAAAAATGAGAACCAGCTTGTTATGTTTTTCAAGGAAACAAAATCGACTTAAAATATTAAACGTAAACAATTTCAAATTCAGAAACATAACATAGTTATGTCATATTGCTTCAGCGCAGATAGTGTAGCTTCCAAACAGTGAATGAATTATTCGAATCGGTTCAGCAGTTCCGGAGCCAAACAATAAAAAAGTCGACTTAAATAATATTTATTTTTAGTTTGGAAAACGTACCTAAGTTATCTAATATATCGTGTATTTCACTGACCTGTCTATTCCGTTCAAATAACATCTTGAAAGTGAAGTTACCTTAACACTTTGAAACTCCCATTAATAGCTCGCTCTCGACCAGCCAATCTAAAATTAGATCAATAAGTCTACTACAATAATAACTACCTAACACTACAAATTCTATTTATAGAATAGAATTTTGATAGGTTTTATTTAGGTATAAAAATCAATTTTTCATCAATAAATTCCTACTTATATAGGTACCACATAAAGGGAACTATTTTTATTAGTCTGTGCTTATAAAAGGGTTAGGTAATCTATGTGATCTTTTACTAAGATTTAGAGGATATATTTTAGGTATTAAAAAGATTTTGTTGACCGTCTTTCACCAGGATGTATCTCATGAACCGTGATAGCTAGCAAATTTTCCAGAAGACGTATTTCTGTGGCTGCTTTGACAAAAAAATACTAAAAACTATAATAAAAATAATATTTTCAGGGGCACCCATACAACAAACATGTTTATTTGCTCTCATATAGAGCCAACTCGCACTTGGCCGTTTTTTTCTATCGTCTAATACTTTGACAGTAACTAGGTGTCACTATCCAACTTGACTAGGACGGATCGACTTCTAACTGACCCCCAAAGAACTGCAGAACTAAACTTATACTTACAGCTGTTTTCAAACTTCTGACTTTTAGCATTAATTCATATGCTATCCAGACCACCTGCTTAACTTTCACCTTTCTTAAAAGATCGTAATTCAATTAATGAATATATAATAGTAGTACTGGATTGAGAAGGCCTGATAGGCAGTCTCTCCATGTGAAGTTCTGGTGCTCAGCTGCATTTAGTTAAAAAGCAAGACGAAAGCCGACCCCAATATATTTAGTTGGAAAAAATCTATGCAAATGATGAAGATATATCATAACAAACGGGTTAAATATATCGGACATCTGGATGAGTCTATGAGACATATTTTTCTACCATATTATGACAGCGGTTCACCCCGCATCCCGTGGGAACTACTCTATGCACCTGGATAATAAGTAACTTATAACCTTTCTAGATAAATGGGCTATCTAAAGCTGTGAAATAATTTTTAAAATCGATCAAGTAGTTCCTGAAATTAGTACGTTCAAGACAAAAAACAAACACTTCAGCTTTACAACATTAGTATATATAGATAAATAAACGAGCTTCCTAATAAGCCCAATAATACATTTTCAGCCTAAATATAAACATTAAACAACTTAATACAATAGGTATCTTTCGGAAAGTTCAGGTTCGACCAATGGTCGGTACGTGGGTTATGTGAATAATGGTCGGTCAAATCTGTTATGTATTGATTTTGTTTTGTTTTCTATGTTAATGGACTTGTGTGTGAAATAATGGGGAGTTGGTATGTTATGTTATTGCGGTGATTTTGGGTGTTATAAAAAGGATTTGATGTAGTAGCTGTTTTACTTGGGTTTTAGGGTAATTCTGTGACTGAATTGGATTCAAACGTCAGTATGTCTAAATAATTAACTTTTTTACTGTATAAAGAGATGCAGATAATATAAAGGTTGTTGACAAGTACGCTTCACAATGTTTAAGAAAGCTTATTTTAAAGGCTAATCATCAAATGACTCTCTCCAGAATGAAATGACAGACCTTTGCTGTTCATTTTTAGGAAGCCAGCAGAACAATTGCATTTTTCTGCGACTCTGTAGCATCATTTATATGTACTTTCGTAAAACCACTTATACATCTTATTATACTTATTATATCTTTCATCGTAACTAAACGTTTACATCAATAGACAGACATAAGTACATGCGACTATCTCCAATAAAAACGAAATATTAATCAACGTACCCAAAAAAATTGCAATAACGTAGTAAGCCTACAAAAATAATCTTGCTCCGTATTTTAATCTCGCACAATCTATAGATAGAAGGTTATATTCAATCATCTTGGGCCCCAAAACTCTGCTTAAAGAATACTAATAAGTTTTCGTTGTAAACTCGTAACTTTATCGTATCGAAGGCAATTTGTTAGAGTTTGGAAACCTTATAGCCAAAAATAGATCCTTAGCGGTGCTCGTAACATTGTAATCGTAAATTTTGTACTTATTTTAACTAAATAGGATATATTTTAAGAACCGGTATTTTAAGAAACGGTTTTAAAAAGTCTATCACTGTTGAAAAGCTACACTCTTCCCGTGTAACATAGGGTATATTTTATCCCTGTATAGACAGTAGTTCCACCTAGACACGGGTGAGATCGCGGGAAAACGGCTAGTTATAGCATAAAGATATCGAGCCGCGGATTTAATCACTCAACAAGCCCTAGTGTCAGAGTTTTCTCAAATCCGAATGACGGTCACCGACGTGGAATTGTAACAACGGCTGCTACTGAGTAGCATTCGGGGACACCGGTTTTACGTACGTACCCTCTCAGGCACGGCGGTGTACCTAACACCACCAACTTGCAGACTCAAATATGACATAAGTATGAAAAAGTTTAAAGAAATCCATAATCTAATTTGGCTCGATCCAGAAATCGAAACAGAGACCCCGTGATCGGCAGTCTTGCTTGTGACCTCTACAACCAATGGGGCTTTATGCTATTAATAATACCTTTACAACCAAATACCTGAATACAATCAATTAATTCGCATTCCATTCGACTAGAATTAGAGAAACTAAGGGGAAACAGCCTCCAATTAATTCAAAGGGCTTTAAGATCAGGTAACCCCTTATAGATCCTGAAATACCGTCACAGGCTTAAACCGCGCGCACATTGCAAACTTTTAGTCGGCCGATACTTGATTTGGGCTTATAAATCAGTATGAAGATGAATTGAATAACATATGTAACATCATCATCTCCCGAGTCTTTTTACAACTATGTTGGGGTCGGCCTCCAGTCTAACCGGATGCAGCTGAGTACCATGGTTTTACAAGGAGCGACTGCCTATCTGACCTCCTCAACCCTAACTGGGCAACCTGATACCCGTTGGTTAGACTGGCATCAGACTTACTGACTTATGACTACATATGAAACCACAATCAGGTATATATTCGAAATCAGACCGACTAAAAACTTTGATTGAATTCATTTTTTTTTTTCTACAAACGTGCCGACAGTCGGCCGACTAAAATTTTGCAGTGTGCGCGCGCTCTTAGAAGTATCATTAATTATTGCCTATAGTTAAAATTACTATTGATCTCAAATTGCGAACACGAGGAAGTAAGGTAAACCATTCATTTACGGTGTTGGATATAGGATATCTTTGTCTTTGGTAATTGTAAAACTACTTGATGTTTCCCGGTTTCACTGCAATCTGAATGTATTTGGTACATACGAATATTTATAAATATGAGGATAAGCTGTTACGTGTCCGTGAAAATATTCAACAAACTATGTACTTAAGAGATCTTGATTAAATATTTTCTTCCTTCGTCTTCTCTTCTTTTTTCTTTTCTTTATTTCATTTTCTTTTTGTATTGCATTTCCATAACTTGACAAATAAGTAATGTTATCACTTATTCTATGAAAGAGCGTCTTAAAAAGTCTTATCTCATAATATAATAAAATCAATTTAAATCCAAGTTCCACGTTCCAAAAACAATAATTCAAATCTGTTCGAAGTTCTTTATTCGAAAGTGGAACGTTCGGCTGTTATCGGGCGGCATCGGATGTAGTCGGTCCAATCCGTCGGCGGATATTGAGCGAAACAGGAAAGGAGCCAATCCGGGATCCGGGATTGTTGTTCATTGAGAAGCATTTTCCGATTCAAAACGAAAAGTATTATTATTACTTTTGAAAGTGCAAATATTTGAGGAACTTCAAAAGAATGATATATTTTTGAAGATTCTCTACTTTTTCATGATTTTGCTTTAGTATTCTTTGGCTAGCTCCCACCCACAGTTTCACCCACGTCAAGAGGATACCACTTCCCACGCTTGGATAAAGTAGGAAATATGTTATTCCTATTTATGCGCTATAATACTGTCAAGTATCATCAAAATCTGTTCCGTATTTTTGCTTGAAGGAGTAACAAAACATAAACACAAACTTTCACGTTTATAATATATTAGTACCTATGTATAAAATTTTTATTTAGTATATCTTAGACACCATTGACTGTGTTTCGGATGGCACGTTAAACTGTAGGTCCCGGCTGTCATTGAACATCCTTGGCAGTCGTTACGGGTAGTCAGAAGCCAGTAAGTCTGACACCAGTCTAACCAAGGGGTATCAGGTTGCCCGGGTAACTGGGTTGAGGAGGTCAGATAGGCAGTCGCTTCTTGTAAAGCACTGGTACTCAGCTGAATCCGGTTAGACTGGAAGCCGACCCCAACATGATTGGGAAAAGGCTCGGAGGATGATGTATAAAATTTTTATTTAAAAAGTTATTTACATATTTACAATAAATATAAAAAAAACTATCCTAGTAAAGATTGGCCATCCAACGAGGTAATGCTGCCAGCCTCTTGGGTACGCTCCCAGTCGACAGCGATGGGGACGAATTTTTTGACGCTTTTTAGTTTTAGTGTACCCTTGTCTATATGTATAATATCTCATGAGTCGGAGCAGAGTTTAATATATTCGGCCCCAACTTCACTAGTTGAGAATACAAAACATATTAAATATTATTATCATGAGAAATATACCCTAGTCAGAGTCAGATATTTAGCAATAAATAACAAAAAGTTACCTTTCTTCCAAAAATAGAGGTAAATTCAGCTCTATATACTTAAATACCTCCCGTACATTATGTATATTCTACTCCATGTAGATATTTCGTCGAAGACACGATAAGGCAAAGCGTATATAGGTAGGTAAGTATAATATCTTAGCCCCTTTGTGGCTGTATTGAAAACCAATGGAGTATGCTAGGTACTCGGAAAATGAACATGTTTAATGAGCCCTGCACTAATATCAAAGAGTTATGTTTATACCTTTTTGTTGTTGAAGAAAATTATATTTTTAGACTCTTTGAAATTACAAGCAAAATCTATAGCCTCTCAATTGAGTAGACATTCGATTCCAAGTCAGGCATATGGTACAGGCAAGTTATATCAATGTATTTTCCAAGAACATCTTAGGCAAAATTGACTATGTAGAGATGCAGGAAATTTTCTTGGGGAAACCTGAAGTCCAGAGCTTGAGAAAGAACATAGGCTACGTTTTATCTAGTTGCGAGAAGTAGGTCTCCCGGGACATGGGAATAACTGTGGGGAGCAGCTCGAGCAAATGTTATTGGGTTTTTCCTTAGTAAATTTCCCTGTAGTAACCCAGAGTCAGAATCTGTACTTACAGAATAATGGATGGCGTAAAAAACAGTATATTATTTGTTAAAACACCTTCTGTCTCAATCTTAGTACCTATGGAACTTAAACCTGTGTACCTTTTACTGGCATTAAACATCTTAATTATTGTAGAAGAAATATCCTAATTACACTTAATTAAAAAATCTTCTCAAAGATCTTTTTCTCCAAGGTCAAACTGGACTCATTATTCAAAGAAAGCAACAAGTTAAAGTAATTAAATGTCTTTATAATGAATGGACTAGGCTAACTATCTCGACTGCTAATTATAAAACATTTTATAAGACAGCATCCAATTAATTTTATATTTCCAAAACAAAGATCGTAAGTTTATAACAGCGTTTTCACACTAGCGGATTTTCAGCTCAATTTTTCCGAGCAACAACGCTCGTTTTGGGTGGTGTCACGCGCATACGAACAACAGAAAACAATCGACGACTACTTTACCCCATTTGAGGCCTAAAGATAAGTCTTAAGACTAAAACAGTTCAAATAAAATGCGGCTAAAAATCAAGAAAGTAACTATACCCCAACAACGGAGCCATTATATTATGCAATAATTTATTTCTTAAATCTCTACTAATATTATAAATGTGAAAGTAACTCTGTCTGTCTGCATGTCTGTCTGTCTGTCTGTCTTTCACGTCTAAACCAACGAACTGATTTTGCAACGGAGATAGAGTTACCTTGAGAAAGAACAGGATAGTTTTTATCCCGGACTTTTGAAGAATTCTCTAGGAAACTAGGCGCTATAATCGAACCGTACGCGGGCGAAGCCGCGGGCGGAAACAAGTAATCAATAAAGGTATTTGATTTAATATAATCAAAATATGGTACAAAAGAAACTCGCAACAGTTTTACGCCAGTGTGAAAGCACTGTAACTAATAACAAAATTTTCAATGTACTGAATCGAAAAGTTTTAATTATGTGGCAGGTGTGTTTTAGGAGCGAACCGAGCGAATCCGGAATAATTAACGCTAATCTTAATTGAGTTATATTTTAAAACTTTTTGGTGAACGCTTCAAAGGTAACGCACATGGATAAAAAGTAATCTACTTATGTACCTACATATATGTTTTTTATTTTAGGCTTAACTAAATAAACTATATGTATAACTGCTAAGTTACATCAAAATCCTTCTTGTAATTTAGTAATCAATATACATCCTTACTATGAATACACACAAAAAACATATACTTTTTTAGCAGTCGGGTAAACACAACGTCAATGACGTTACTTAACACGTCAGCGAGTCCAATAAACGTTAGGTCGGTCGGTACTGAGAGCGCTCGGAGCGAACCGGGTGGGCGAGCCGGTAGCCCACTCAGTCGTAAGTAAAGTAAACACGCTTTTCGTGCTTTTTATACATTTCAAATTAATTTAATTAACATTTTTAGTAACAAGTATAATAAGACTAGTTATTTCACAAGGGTCTACTCGCGCCCCGAGAGAGCTAACTAGCTATCTGAACTGCCTGACGTACATTCGAATTCCATTCAGTCGTTTCGAAGATATGATGTAATAAAGAAAATTACACACATACGAAATCTATATCCCTTCTTAGCAATCGGGTAAACACAACGTCAATGATGTTACTTATCACGTCAGCGATTCCAATAAACGTTAGGTTGGTACTGAGAGCGCTCGGAGCGAACCGGGTGGGCGAGCCGGTAGCCCACTCAATCGTAAATAAAGTAAACACGCTTTTCGTGTTTTTTTTTTATATTTCAAACTAAGTTATTTTTAATGAAAATTTTTTAGTAACAATTATAATAGGACTAATTATTTCACAAGCGTTTACTCGCGTCCCGAGAGAGCTAACTTGGTATCTAGTGAACTGTTTGGCGTACATACGAAATCCGAAAAAGTCGTTTCGAAGATATGATGGCAATCGAAAAATTTAACACATACAAAATATATATCCCTTTTTAGCAATCGGGTAAACACAACGTCAATGATGTTACTTATCACGTCAGCGATTCCAATAAACGTTAGGTCGGTACTGAGAGCGCTCGGAGCGAACCGGGTGGGCGCCGGTAGCCCACTCAATCGTAAATAAAGGGTGTTGCTTCGCTTTCACTGAAAACGTTTTCATGCTACTGTGAGTAATAATGCGAGAGAACAGTATTTCAATTCTCTTTTAGAATTTTTAATACTGAAGGAAGAATATTTTTGTTTTTTAATCTACGATTATATAATAAAGAGGATTTCTTGTTTGTTCCCTAAAGGCTCCGAAACAACTAACCCGATTTCAATAATTATTTCACTGTTGGTAAGCTACACTCTTCCCAAGTAACGTAAGCTATATTTTATCCCGATACGGGCAGCAGTTCCCACGGGATGCGGGTGAAACCGCGAAGAAAATGGAATCTTCTTTTGAATAACAATAATTAAAAAAAAAACTTACTTATTTCACTTATCTTTTTGATTTTTTCTCCTCTCTACGGTTGTGAACGAGAGATTAGATTTGTTTCTATTTTTAGCTGTATTTGTTGTCCATCCAAAAATGTTCTGTCAATCTTATTAAAAATGTTTTCATTCAGCCTGTAGTTAATTTGGTTCCGGCGTTTCCATGTGAATTTTCCTGGAGGCTAATTTTAACTTTAGGAAACGAAATATATATATACCTATGTATATGTAGGTATGTAACTGATCCGATTAGAAGTTATTTACGGAATGTCGGTCGAATTTAAATGTAAAACAGTAGTAATACACTCTAAGTATCGTAAACATTACAATAGATATAAAAACATAACAATAATCAATAGATAACTAATTAAATATCGTTTCAATATTGTTATTTTGCATTCTTACTGTAGCTGTATTATTATTCTTAGCTATCTATTTTAGTAATAAAATAATAATAAGCTAAAATAGAAAGCTAAGAATAATAATAAAGTTATTAAAAAAAGAGAAAAACGGCCTAAAAACCTTCTAAAACTATGTTTTTGGGTCATCAATCTTTAAAAACTCTGCAGCATCACCTTTTAAACATTGCAACTATCAGATCGAGACATTATCACCAACACAGCTTAATTCCTACCATTTAACTAAACAGTGACATAATTCAACTACCTTTGGACAACCCTAGAACAGAACTAGGTCGGTCACTTGAGCTATTTGCTATTTATTGACAGCCCTGTACACTTAGTGGCAAGAAAACTGGGCGAGCGTGATTTTCATCAATTTCACTTTAGGAACGGTAGGAAAATATTTGTTTGTCAGTTTCTTATGTACCTGCGCATTGAAGATATTTTTTATGGTATGGTTGAAGATAAAAATGGTGCAAATACCTACGAATCTCAATGCGATACTCTCACAAACTAGTGTATTTTTTATGGGAAATTATCATATAACCCCTCCCGCTGTGGGTGCAGCGTGAGGGAGTGTCAGACTCTTACTGACTAAAACCCACCATGTTCCTTCTTAAGCTCTTTATGTACCAGGGCCGCGGTAACTCTTTTGAACCATCCCGCAGCTCAAAAACCTAATACCTAAGCTATGTATTTCCTTTTAACATACTCTTAGAGAGATAGAACTGATATATATCAATGCAGTAAATACATATAAATATGTATCATAAATGCAGTATATACGTGTTTCTATATAAAAGCAATATAAACGACACACAAGTCCCCTATCACACAAAGTTTCAATACCACAAACAGTTCCAACTAGCGAGTATTTATCGGAACAGATATTACTTCAGTAAAGTCCAACTAATCACGCTTGGAACTGTGTGACGAGAACATAAAGAACGGGTTCCGAGTCGCTATCTAGATACCTGTATCTATGTGTTCAAGGTTTTTAATACGTGCCATGGGAACACATTATTGTATTTCTATCATATCTATCGCTATATATCATATTATGTAAAGAGGAATGCCACTTTCGTTGTAATTTTATAACTCAAGAACGGTCTCACTTATCCAAACCAAATGTTTAGGCTTTGTTCGTACTATTTAGTAGATGGTTTATGTCAAGTTTACACAAAATCGGGGAGTGGTTCTTTAATTTTTTTTAACATACTTTATACATAACACATTTATATTTTTAGATGGAACAGTACCTATCAAAGGCAAAAGAAATAATACATGATAATAATACATTTTCGTCTTCCCAAAAGAAGGTCTCGTGACTAAGTAACATATATCCACATGTCATGAAGACTTTCTCCGTATTTCGGAAGTCACGTTAAATTGACTGTCACTTCAACATCTTTGACAGTCGTTACGGGAGTCAGAAGCCAGAAAGTTTGACAACCAATCTTACCAAAGGGTATCGAGATAACCGGATAGAGGTGAGTACGGGTAACTGGGTTGAAGAAGTCAGATAGGCAGTCGCTCCATGCAAAATACTGATGCTCAGCTGCATTTGGTAAGACTGGAAGCCGACTTAGATATAGTTGAGAAAAGGCTGTAGGCAGATGTGTTTGTCATCCTAAAATTATATAGAACCAGTTTTGAAAGGATTCTGAAGTCTAAAATTAGCAATATCAAAGATATTTAAAACACAAAAGCTATCTTCGTACATAAATCCGAAAATATTTCCGAAGAACTTTATAGTTCCTTAGCTGGTTCAGTTTTCATTGAATAAAACTTGAACACTTGTAGCCTTAACTTAATTTATACTTTCTTCTTTAAGTTGTTCGAGAAGTTGGCCTATGAATATTATGGCTTCGATCTACAGACTTTAAGTAAAATATTATTTTTGATTAAGTAGTTTTGTTCTAGCCTAGAATTGAGCTAGATAAACGGCAGTTAGTTAGTCTAACTTTTTAATTTAATTTAAGAAGTGAAGTTCTATTATTTAGAACTTCATTTAACACGCTAAAAATTAATCCTTAAAGGAAATTAATCCTTAACACAACAGTCGAACTTTTTGATGAAAACCTTCTGCCAAACGTTTTAACCACATACAGTTGAAAAAATCTTCAGATAACTAAATAAAAACGAGCCTGACGAGAGGTTTTCTAACATTGAGATAATTTTTCAAACTATTTCAGACCTTAATTAATAAGACAAGCGGTTACAATCAACAAAGTCTTCGACTTTAAGTAATCTTTTACATATTCCAAAAAAAACCTTACATAACATAGAAATCTCTAACAGCGACCTTCTTCCCCAGGATGTGGTCCCTCTGGCGCGCGTGGAGCGTGTTAGCCTGCGCATACGCAGTTGCGGCGCAGCGTCTAGATCAGGACGCCATCTTGTCGCCGCGGCCGGCTCGGGTGAGAGACCGCGACCTTGCGAAGGCTGATGAGCCGACCTGCGACCAGCTGAAGGCTATGTGGAGGTAAGGGAATACAAATACTGGAAAACCAACAGCTATCTATCGACAGCTATAACTATCAGCTATAGTTGAAAATGGTCATGAGGTTCATGAGATACGGCCTGGTGACGGAAGGACGAACAGATGGAAGGCGAAGTCTTAGGGAATAAGCTCCCGTTTTTCCCTTTGGGTAAGGATCCCTAAAATTAATGGAGTTGACTAAAAGTATTGTAAATAATATACCTCTTCCCGCATCGTTCTTACAACTACTAAGGATAAATCCTCCGGAAATGAATTTCATTCGTGGTCATGGTATTCATGAAAATACAGAACCTATCTGTTTTAAGTTGTATATATATATAAGTTTATTTTATTTTCAATTAATGTAAATATTTTGTGAATAAATAAAAACATCTGTTTTAAGTAGGTATCGGAGCAGAAAATTAATCTCAAATGTTATGCTGCAATAACGTCAAAGATACTTTTTTGATTTGTCCTTTAAAAAACCTTAAGATGCTACCGAGGTAAGCGAAACTCTTACATACGTTGATTACCTACGAGTACCTATATTGTGGACAACAATTTGTGTTCCAAGAATAGATTTTAGATAATCTTATTCCGGACTGACCTAACTCAATTATTGTCCAATAGATTTACCTGGCAATAGACAGTTGTTTAATTGCTAGCTCTCCAGACAAATGACAGTAAATTACTTGCAAAATAAGCGTTCCAGATGGACGACATATAATATTATATAGAATATTACTTGTGAAATACTCTCAAGATATTTATAAAAGTCAAAGAAAAGGTAGTCACGTATCATCGTCGAAATCCCAATAAATATTTAGTCCTCCATTAATAAATAATACAAAGGCTCACAAAAGCCTTTACTGGATATAAATAAATCGATAAATCCCGGGCCTCAACACAAATATTTGCGACAAACATTATTTTCATATCCTTTGGCGAACACACGAACGAAAACCACTAAATATTTGGTGCTACCTACTTGTGAATTTTTCGCAGGTTACGTCGAAGTTCCCAAGTCCCTTTTCCCCCGACAATAGGCCACCGGTATGCCGCATAAGGGTCTCGACACATTTATCGACGCGGAATCGGCTTAAGCCGAATGCGTATCACCACACTACCTTGACTTATCAGCTGTACAAACGGCTTATTTCGCCGTCGGCTGACCACAGTAACACCCTTTACTTAGCCTTTTTTATCGGCCCACTGCTGGGCACAGGCCTCCTCTCACACGGAGAAGGATTGAGCATTGATCACCACGCTTGCTCAATGCGGGTTGGCGATTTCAGACTTTATAGTCCACGTTTCATCGCGTTTCATTTCATTTCATTGATGTCTAAGATATACTTAGAAAGTAGACCCGTACTACGTAGAGATAAAGACTTTTTTGATCATTGTTAGCCGATGTCGTGTCGATAAATGTGGGTAGACCCTTAAATATCATCGTGGCCCCCATTTACATAATTGCCATTTCTCCCCCGGAACGGAATTCAAATGGCCGATATCTCTCCAGTAACATTCGAAGATAAATGAATACTTTGATAGTAATTGTTTCGAGACCTGGGGAAGTTGATTCAATTTCGCAAGTTATTGGATAAATATTAAATGTTTCTTTGGAAAATATTATTTTGCGTGGGTCTTTGCGTGCGGCTGTTTGGAAGGGTTTTTTACTGAACAAATATAAACATTTTTTAGCTCGGATGCGATTTATCGAAAAATTATATAAGTACTTAACTTTTCTCCTGAAATGGTGATCCTTCAATAAAATTAATGTCTTCAATGCCGCGAATCAGCTAACAGCGTACTCCCCAAGATTATTTTAATCAAATCTAGGTATATTTAACAAACATTTTTAACCGAGTTTGTTATCTTTTAGGTTGCCGGTAGAATAAAAAACAAATATCTAAGCCTATTGTTCTTTAATAACCAAGAATTTACCGCGAAAAGGTTCTGTTTTCCATAGTCAGTTTTTGGAAGAGTGCCCAAAAATGCCACTAAGTCATTGCCAATATTCTGTTGGTTATGGTTTGGGAGTGTATGAAACTGCACTTTATTTGCAAACGGTGTTAAAGTCTGTTTTGTATTGGATAATAAGTGTATATTTATTAGAATGAAATATAAACCCATTGCTACCTGTACCGACAATTTGCTGGAGAGTTTGTTCCACCATTTCTTCTTCCTAGCAAAAACTCTTAAAGAATGGTAAAGGGCGGGCGTTTTGGGGGCTGTCTTATGTAAACTTGACCTTCAAAAGGTGTTTATTTTTAACCCTGATGGCTTTTTATCATAATCTTCTGTATCTTGAAAAAAATCCCGAGGTCCGTATTTCTGTATGTCATTCAAAAAAATTAACTACGTAATAAGAAATTGCTCTCAACTCCGAACAATCCAAAACCTCAAAAGAAAGAAAATTCTTTCCGCGTTTTTCTCACAAATTAGTATTACTGGCATCACCCTTATTTGTGGGTAGTTACAAAACTGCCAGATGTCTGTCAGGGCCGTCTGTCAGATCCATGTTAACCCTCCCACGCTTGACGTGATATGCATTGCAGATAGTACCTGTTTAACCCTCGTCTGCTCGTTTAATTAATGAAAAGATGTGCTAGTAGAGGGTTAATGAAATAGTTTGTTATCTCATGAATTATGTTTTTGTGAGAAAGGATATTAAGGTGCGATTTATGCTGGTAACTATAAATTTTGTTGCCCATTAAAATTCCAAGCGTTTTAAGATGCCAATGTAGGTGTTTGAATTTTTGGCAAATAGTGACCCACATTGAGCAAGCGTGGTGATTAATGCTCAATCCTTCTCCGTGTGAGAGGAGGCCTGTGCCCAGCATGCAGACGATAAGAAAAAGGCTGTAACAGTAACAGTGACTGTTTTGTTTCTTATGACAATATTATTAGAAACACGTGCGTAGACCTTATGAGCACACTGCAGTCTACTAGGTGACCCGATTAGTTTGCTGAAAATATATTTTGAAGGTAATCGTGAATCCAATCAAACTTTTTAGTCGCTAGACCGATATAGGCTGGCTGTCGTTGCAACGTGCACTACCATTCATCCCCAAACTGATTTATGAGCCCGATCAAACTATCGGCCAACTAAAAGTTTGCAGTTGCGTGGGCTCTTAATATAACAAGTATTTTAATTAACAATAACTACTTTAAAAAACTTAAATAAATTGCGAACAGAAGTCTTTCAATTACTACAAAATTGTTTTAACTTTGCAAAGATATTTATAGAAAACTACGCGATCCTTTTCACTATAAAGTTGTGAGAAATAGTTTACTTTAACACAAATAATATGTACGTCAAACCGACAGCTACAATTAATAGTATATGTTAAATGTCTTTGATTAATAGCCATTGTTCTATTAATAATATAAACTTTAGTCCCAAATTTGACCGAGTCAGTGGTATAATTACCAAAGTCATTGTACTTAGCGCTAAAAGGCGATCTATATTTAGATGTTTACATCAAACAATTTGTAATCTTGATGTTAAATCACACTTTATGTACTGTATTTATTTATTTATATACTTTTTGCACAAACAGTACAATGGCGGACTTAACGCCTTAGGCGTTTTCTCCCAGTCTACCTTTGGGTGGTGGGGAAATAGCAGTGGTAGGTGCAGTTTTTAATATAATCTATGTAAAGAAAAAAAAGAAAGAAATATTTATATATATATAGAATATATAGAAAATATTACATAAACATAATATATACATATATACATACATACATACATATTACATTTGCCATGAGAGACAAAGAAGTAAAAAAGAATCGAAAACAAGCTATGTCGTCGATTCTGCCAATTTCTTGTGAATGTGATCGCGTAGTTTCTTTTTAAAGGAATATCGACTGTTAACCATCCTGATTTCCAGAGGAAGCTCATTCCAGAGAAGCATAAAGTAAATAACCACTAGAGAGCGCACTCGCCAATTTCTTCTAAGAACACGACTCACCACTGCGGGCGGGGGACGCGGCATAATCCGCGGCTACTATTGGTCAGTTCAAGGTCGAGTTGCATGAGAACGCTCAGCAAGGGATTGCTCTCTTTCAATTAAAAAATATCGATTGAGCGACTGCCCTATCTGACCCCCTCAACCCAG
The DNA here is from genome assembly GCA_033682625.1 of Helicoverpa zea x Helicoverpa armigera. Classification (NCBI taxonomy): domain Eukaryota; kingdom Metazoa; phylum Arthropoda; class Insecta; order Lepidoptera; family Noctuidae; genus Helicoverpa; species Helicoverpa zea x Helicoverpa armigera. Next base: position 2,986,962 of record JAWIIS010000017.1, read on the forward strand.
TTACCCAATACTCTTGGTTAAACTGGTGTCAGACTTACTGGCTTCTGACTACCCGTAACGACTGCCAAAGTATGTTCAATGACAGCCGGGACCTACAGTTTAACGTGCCATCCGAAACATAGTCATTGGTGTCTAAGATATACTTATAAAGTACATACAAACTTAGAATAGTTGCATTGGTACTTTCCTGACCTGGAATCGAAACCGCGCCCTCATACTCGAGAGGTTGGTTTTTTGCCCACTAGGCCACTACGACTTTAATCACACTTTATGGATTCTTCCAAAGATTTACTCTCTTTAAAGATCAAACATTTAAAATTGTTGCTGGGGAGTTTGTTGCGCCACTTCTTCCCAGCAAAAACACATAGGAAGTGGTGAAACACATAGGAAGTGGTGAAGCGTGGGCGTTTGGGAGCCGTCTTTTGTTTTTGACGTTCGAAAATAGCGGTTCAGCAGCCGAAATTGAATTTAAGTAATTTTAAAAGAATCCACGTTAATAAATAAAACAATAGCAATAATCGGCTTGGTTATTGTTTAGGAAAATATGCTATCTATGTTTGTCAAATTAAAAAAGGAAAGATGTCTTGAAAAGACAGAAATAAACTTATATTTTGGGAGGCTGAAGCCTAAAGTTGGCGCTAATTCGTTTATTCTGAAGTTAGCTTTCTAAAGTAAGTACTTATTCCAAGTGGACGAAATTACGAGTAAAACTAAATAGAAATTAAAAAAGCTTCGCGTAAAACCAGGTCAACAGGAAAATATGAGATATTTTTTTTCCATTAAACATTTAGAACAAAGAACTTGTGTTAGAAAATAAAGAAAAACAAGTCGTGATAAACTCTTAAGTACTTAGTTGTTTTTGGACTTACATAACGAACTATTTACAGACATTTACCTTTATACTTCCACTAGCTTCCGCACGCGGCTTCGCCCGCTTCGAATTCGGTTATATCGCGTTTTCAAGAGAACTCTTCAAAAGTCCGGGATAAAAACTATCCTATGTTCTTTCTAAAGGTCAACTCTATCTTTGTACCAAATTTTATTAAAATCAGTTCAGTGGTTTAGACGTGAAAGCGTAACAGACAGACAGACAGAGTTATTAATAGGGATTATTTTTAACACTATTCTTAGTCATCCTGTATGTAACTACGTAATGCAATATAAGGTAACTTATTCAACCATCTTCCAAGAATTTTAGCAGTTGTATGTTGTTCTGATCTTGGTACTGTCGAACTAATCTGATGATGGAGTATCGTATCATATAGCAGAGCTATGTCTAGTCTGAAGAGGTTTTCTCCCGCGAGTGAGAGTTTCACCCACGGAATAGACAGTTCCGTGGTCACACCTACGATTCAACCAAACGAACGAAGAGATATCTAAAACAATATTTAAGTTGGTATATTAAATTCTTCGCCCACAAATCTGCCCACAAACCGTTTTATCATCTATGGTCAACAATTTAGGATGAACGCACCAAAAAATATCCAGTGGTCGGAAATAATAGGATTTTATGCTCCAATCTACCATACACGGTTGAGCTTAAAAGCTGCAAAGCTAATCGGCTATTAATCTGTTTACAAAATACCCTAACGTGTTAAAATTTAGACCTTAATCAATTAAAAGCAATTAGGATAACGCTAATTCAAACATTGTATGAATATATCGAAATAAATTCAATTCAAAGTTGTGTGTACATAAATTGGCAATCAGTTTGATCTGTATTCTTTTAAACGTTTTGAAAAACACAAATGGATTTTAGATATATTTTATTTGTTTATTATTTATCTCATGCTACCAAAGCTTTGCTTGAGTACAAGTTAACATTTTAGGGTTAAATGTGCTCCCGATTCTTAAAATTAATTTGAAGTTATTAATTTTTATACATGTGGAATAAGATTTCGAGTTTTGCCTCCCTACAGCTGTTTCTTGCCGTTTCTGATACATCTCGATGTCAATTCTTCCTCCGTTCCATTTAATGTGTAAGCGTTACAAAAATAAACTAAATTTCGAACTCAGAATATGTAAAAAAAACCTCGATATTAACGAGCCCTATTTTGTCCTCAGATTTTCGAAGAGACAGGCGCGTGCGCCGGAGATCATGAATGAAGTGAGCACGTACCGCGACCCTCTGATGTACAACGAGTGGCCAGTGTACACTGCCATACCCCGAGCTGCGCCCAGGTAACTATTACTTATAATTTTATGACTTTTATGAAAATCCTCTGGGAACTACTGCCCGTACCACGATAAAATATAACCTTTATTTCTCGGAAACTGTAGCTTTCCAACTGTGAAATAATCGTCAAATTGGTTCAGTAGTTTCGGAGCCTTTAGGGATGAAAATAACCTCAAAATGTTTCCTCTTTTCATTATATGAGTCTATTACTTGACAAGCCAGTGTCACTGATCGTATATAGGAAGATCGTACCTATTACTATCTTTTTTAAACTTGAAGATAATCAACTAAAGGTGGAGGAAACCTGAACTTATAAGCGTACCTACATTATTCTCTAGCGCTACAAAATACACAAAACGCATAGCTGAAGGTACCTACATACATATATACCTATAACGGCAGTAAATATTGACTATAGAAAATGGAAAATATTTCTTCGGTGAGTTTGTTTGAAGTGAAGTTAAAACAACAACAATGCGTGCTTGCTTGTACTTTTATTTTTGCAAAAGTCAGCAAATGCGCAAAAACAAACAGAATGTGAATACTTATTAGGATTAGAAATGTTCACGTACACTCGTTGTTAAAGACTCTGTTAATAACAAGATTTACTTATGTGCAGGTTCAGATACCAGTACCCTGCGATTTCTCGTGAGGCTTACGGCAGGGTTGTGACGAAGGCGCCTCCCAATGTCGTCCGCACTCCTGACTATGATGAGGTAAGAATTCCATCACTACACTTGAGGTTAGTCTGTAGTTTTTGCTACCTGAATTCCTTGTAACATCAAAAAAATATTAAGAAAATTACCTATAATTAAAAAACTGGTGGCTAAGTGACAGCTGCATGGATTGATCCATCATAAGCTTAGGTAAGAGACGCTTGGTGTGGTCGGTCCTTAGATGGGTAACCATCTCATCTTGACCAGTTCCTCCGTGATTTTCAGAAGGCATCGAGGTCATTTGAACATGTTTGGCACGCTACTATTTCTACTAAAGGCGCTGAAAATGAACCCAATCCCAACTTTGCTTAAAAATATAGGCATATCTAAACGTGACAGTTTTCTGATTAAAAATTACGTCAAAAAAAATCCTACAAGTTACCAGATCGTTTACATTAGGTACCTATAACAAATACAAAATCAATAGCGATATTAGCCGAATCAAGAATTCAAGGTGCTCCGAAATACACGGAATTTCCGAGGCAGTCCAAACATTGTATTCAAGTTCAGCTTAAGTATTTCAAAAATTTCCCAAAAGTTTGATAATTTGCATAATAAGTTGATACTTTTGTAGCTTCAGGCTAAACTTCAAATCGTTTCAAAGTTCTTCATTGTTGAATGTTTGCAAAACACGTGACGCCGACTCCAATCTACTTTCTGTTACTCAGATTTAATCCTCACGTGATTCTTTCGAGGTATATAAGTATACCTAAACTTATATATTTCAAAACCAATGTGAAGTTTGTTTGTTCTGATCAAATTTTACAACTGAGATGACGGCAGACAGGAGAGTTTGGAAGAAGAAAACATGCTTCATGGACCAGAAAATAAAAATGGGAGAAGGGCAACCGAATTTTGAACCGTGTTCCGTAATTAAAATACTTCGTATCTGTAAGCACAGTAATTACCTATTACCTAAGCTGTGCGAGTATATTACGTAAGCAATGACTAGAGCTGCATTTAAACTAAGTTGTTTTATGTCCCTCGCTTTATTTATGAGGGGGGCCAATAAACTTAATAAAGGTCGAATTTTTACAAAAAAAAAATGAATGATGAATAGTCTCATAAGCTAGATTAGGCAAATTACTTCGTCTAATCTAACTTAAACTATACATATTCCTAGATTGCTTTACGCAGCATACTAAGGAATTAGATAAGGTCTCGTTGGATCAAGGAGGGTCGTTTAAGAGCTTATCGCCCTTCCGAAAGGATAATCAGACTCCCACACATCTTTATGAAATATGGATGACTTCCTTATACATATTACTAGATTATGTAGAAACATTACCAATATCTATATGGGGTAACGAGCCTACATTAATATTTTTGACGTGTCATATAAAACGTTCCGTAAATGACGTCGGTAAATGTGCCCTAAAAACGATTTTTAAAACTTCCCAAGGACGTGGGTGAAACCGCGAAAATAGCCGCTCCAATACTATAAAAAGATTTATAAGAACTCGTGACTCCTCAAAATCTATAAATATCTTTAACCTTCCAAATACAAAACGTCCAACTTTTGTTCGTGACTTCCAAAAACGAAACGATGTTAATTACTTTCTTTTGTCGCATCTGACATCTTGTTATACTGCTAATACAGGTAAAAACAATAGTCATTTAAAAAAGCAATACAAATCGTCCATTTTCTCTTGACATATTAAAGTGGCGCCACTGTCTTCGCCAAACGTCATTCGACCTGTCAAATGCCATACATTTTTAATTTAGTTCCTTTTTTCGCCACCTGTCAATTTGAGCTGGTTTTTCATACAATGCGGGCGACAAATTCATTCAAAAGCGTACAATGGCGGGCTTAAAACAAAAGAATGTAGCTATCAAAGAGCCTCAGTCATGCGTTGAATAACGTTTTCTTTCTTTTCTTTCATACAATTCGCCAATTACGTGGGTTTTTTTGTCGTGTCAATGTGAAGTAGAGTATTTGTATTTTCAATAGGTTTTATTTTTAGACTATTTTATCTCCGGCAAGATTTTTATTAAATGCTGCTAGAATATGTAATATGCTTCACAATATTAGTTGCCTTCCTACTTACCCACCCACTATTTACAACAAACTAATTGGATGTGGGTTTGTAAATTCGAAATCATGCTTTTATATTTCATGTCTATGAATTTTCCAGGAAAATAATAATTATATCAAATTTTAATGGCACCTACTCGGGATTTTTCTTCGTATTAGTAGTGTAAGATTCAAAACACTTATTTTACTACGTAAAAAGAAAGCTATCATATAAATCAATACTTACATATTGGCACGACACATTCTGGGTAACTTCCTACTAGAAAATATGGCCTATAAAATTTTCCCATCAATCGCCTACTCTTGGTGATTTATAGTTGAATTTACGTCGACATAAAAATAAGTAGGTAATCTTGTAGAACCGGGCACGTGTCTCGCATCAAATCTGATAAACTACGAATAAATCTTAGAAAAAATATTTTGTACCAAAGCTCCAATATGTTACAACCTTGAGACGAGTCGTGACGTAACACTCAGACGGCATTGTAGATTGTAATACTTACTTTCGACACACTCATCAACTGGCCCTGTGGCGCAACGGATAACGCGTCTGACTACGGATCAGAAGATTCCAGGTTCGAATCCTGGCAGGGTCGCAACAACTTTTTCCTTTTTTTTGATATTTTTATAAGATAAAAAAAACACTTGATTGGTAGCTAATTAAGGGTGAAAGTGCCCCATTAATCTTATTCCTCTTTGATGTAATGAGAACGGTAATTGAGTTCTTAAAATGGCACCCATCTGAGTCAATTTAGCCTAATTAATTGAATTTTCTTGGAGTCTGTTCGTAATTGTTATAATTAACATTTCGATATTATATTCTGTAAAAAAGCTTTGATTCATTGGTTTTGTCAAAATTTTGTTAGTAAAACTATAAATAAATATTTTTACAAAAGTTCAAAAGAGATTCTTACGATTTTACCTAAAAATAAATAAAAAATATAAAATCAAAATAGAAAGTGGTGTGACCTCTTTGTTGCTCACGAAAAATATAAAGCAATACATAATCTAAACTTCTATTTCAAAGTAAATTTACAAAAAGTTAGTTCTGTAGACATCTAATCAGAGCATTTTGCCTTCACCACAAAAAGTACAGCCATTGTCCACAGTACCTAACCCTATTTCCACGAAATAACTTTAGTGCCTCATTGGGACTCCCTGTGACCTTTTACGAAATGGCTAGTCATTATGTACAGTGGCTACCCACGCTAAATACAGGCATTCATCTTAGACACTGGTTTATTTTGTGTATTGTATTGTGAATTTTTATTTATTTAGAACAGCGCCATCTATTGGTCACTAGAGTAAGTGTTTGTTTTGTTAACTTTTTGATGAGTTTTTGGGACATTGTTGGAACCAGGCTCTTCAACAATCTTGGACATTAATATTGCTTAAATAAAGCATGTAAAAAGGCCTAATCTACTTAATTTCGACTAGTCTACTTATCACAATAAGGCTTAATTTCGAATATTGACAATAAAAACTCTGCAATATTATTTAGGTACCTACTTATTACCTGTATGATTTTTTTTACAGATTAGTTTACATATGTACTAATTAAAACATTTTTGTCATAGATGTTTGGCATGTTGAACGTGCCGCACACATCTGGCAAGATCCTCCGGTACCCTGGACCTTCACGCCCTCGAGGTGGACCCACCTTCATGGTTCCACCACAGCGAGACAGGTGAGGAACCATCACCCTCACTTTTGAACTGATAGAAGTAACTATTGAGGTAATCTGTGCTGATGATGAGACAAAAGTCGGTAGCAGCTACGGCGCTGTGTCTCGTGGGGATTGTGAACGCTCAGGAGAAATTCCTACCTAGTGCGAGGCAAGGTTTTTAATACAATACCTAACTCACGAAATGAATCCTTCTCATCGTGCTGTTCAGTCAAAGCGAGTAGGAGCCTTCATTTTTATTAATTTTACAAAGCTGGTAATAAGTAGAAAACTATCTAGGTTGATGTAGACGTGGCTCTTACCTACCTATTTTTAGAATCAAACTAAAACGTTTTTAACAAAACTTAAACTAGCTCTAAAAATACAACTTTAATTAAAGGCGAAAGATAAGAAAATTAGCACGTAGCTAAGTGCTTAATTAATACCTAAAATTAATTTACCTTTCAACTAAATTATATCAGACGGGATCGGAAATACTTTATTTCAGTAATTTTCCACCGAGAGTTGTCAAAGTTGGCTTCATAAAAATCGGCACCCTGCTTGCTAATTTCAAAGTCGATAATAATCAAACTTATTTGATTGGTGAGTTCGCCAAAAACAATTATAACATTCCCTTAATTATTAAGTTAACATAATATTTTAGAGCAGTATGTACACCTTCTTTTTCTGGTGGGAAATCATCAGGTGACCCCTTTCTCTGTGTGCAGCGTGAGAGAGTATCAGACTCTTACTGGCTAAAACCCGTCATGTTCCTTCGAGAGCCCTTTGTGTACCAGAGCCGCGGTAACTCATTCGAAAAATCCCGCAGCCCGCTAGGTACACTTAAAGTTAGAGATATAAAAGTCTGGTAGGTGCTACTAAACCCTGTTAGATAGACTGGAAGCCGACCCTGACATCCTTAGAAAAGGCGCACTATAATATCCTGTGCCGCAGGCTGATCTCCTTACCTATATGAGAACAGCCGCCGTGGCGCCCATGGCCAACATTGGCCTTTGACACCGTACCTGAATAATAACCCAATATTATGCCAACAGGTTTGAGGCCCTGAAGAAGCTCATCCGTCAGGAGCACGTTCGTGAGCTGCAGAGGAAGTATGAGGCTGAACAGAAGCAGGAACTCAAAGACCTCACCTCCGGACGCGGGTAAGTTTACAAACTCCATTTATTTTATATTTATTTACTAGCTTCTGCCAGCGACTTCGTCCGCGTTAAATTCGGACTTTGTGTAGAGAGAGAAAGAAATACTAAACACCAGCCAATCCAATTCTAAATCTATTCATACCTACTACTAATTCACCTAAAAAGAAATAAAACGTAAACTATTATATGATTGTAATTTAACGAATATTTAAACACTACAAAAATAACTAATTCTTACCTAACTTAACAACAATAGAAAGTTAAATTATGTTATTTAAAGACGCGTGCAAGGTTTGTTAATATCAATTATTGTCGGTCAATAAGGTTGAACACTCTGAACGTCTATTCGCACCTATCGCATCAACAGCCAAAATATTGTATGAAGCTCGCGCAGCCACCGCGCCGCGAGCCGCGTCGAGCGCGGCGACCGTTACACAAAAATAATCCTTTCCGTGTTACATACCCGATATAACCCATATGAGTAACTTAACTAAATACATATACCTACTTGCTTACACAACATTGATTTTATTTTTTATTTAAAAACAAAGTTTAAAATAAAATGCGGCGTTTAATAATTAGTCAATGTAAATAAAATAATATCAATTAAAAGTTGTTTTAAGCAGTAGTTCATTGGTTCAATAAAATTGTTTGAAAGTCCTATCAATATTATTTTTGGTAAGTAGGTACCTTTAAATACTTTGTAACATGAAAATAATTTATCGGTCAATCTAAGGATACGACTATTAATAGAAACTAGCCAATAGTTGTGGGCGTAACCAAGAAACAGTAACCTAATGTTATAAATAGGCCTTTACCAAAGGGCTTAAACGGACCTAAAATCATCAGATAAATTATAGAATCAAATCAGGCGTTACTTTGCGGAAATCCATTATATTAAATATCTACATAAAGTAATCGTATAAAGGAGTTATTCCCAATTTGTCATTAGTACCGATTGGTCACCAACTATTTTTTCCATACACCAAATCCCAATTGGTCATTCGAGCAAAATAAATAATTTAATATTTAAATTTTGAGTTCCGATTAGTCACCCGCATAAAATTTCACGTATCAGAGTACCGTCAGAAATAAAAGTGTTAGAAGAAATAAATGAAAAACTTCGATGTAGGTAAAGGTATAGCTCTCATATAAATATAATATTTACATTAAAACACAGGTGAAGACAACATGGGCATTTTATAAACCCGAAAATGTGACACAACAAAAGTACCAGGGGCCCATAACTAGCAAAGAGATTGTATACATAAAAATGATGAATGATGGTGTAAATTGGTATGTTTATCTACAATTAGGAAAAAAACGTAAAATCCTGACACTCTTGACTGCTATACTCCTGTAAGTTATGCGGTCCTAGTACACGGTGGGCAGTTCCATGGACACTCGTTGATTGGTATATTACTCATCTGATTTATGCGATCCTGGTATTTTGGTTTTGGCCGTGCGGTGTGTGACGCCGTTGAAATCGCGATTTTATTAATAACGTCTTGCCATATTCGGAAAAAACATAACCAAAATAAATTAAAAAAAAAACATATTACAATATTGTAAAGCTTACCTTGTTGACAGTACTTTTTACAAAATAAAGTATGGATGACCAATTGGGACAAAGCAAAATAAAATATTTTATTGAATGACCAACTGGGACACGTTTTTTATGGATGCCAAATCACTAAAATGACGAATCGGGCATAACTCGTATAAAGTAAGATTATTCTTGACTGATTGTTCAATCAATGAACAGCCGAAAACCGCTTGTAAAAGTTTTCCAACATGGAGTTTTCGTAAATTCCCAAGGACGTACATGAAACTTAAGAAAATCCACGTTTCAAATAAACCTTACAATATTTATTACTTACCTACCTAGCTAGCTTAGCTACAAATATTTAGAAACTCGGCATCCTTACAAAACTTACAACGTAACAAAATTTTACTTCAAGCAAAAACCAAACAATCATTAAAAAACTTTTAGACCGTTCCAATCGGAATGATTACTCAATTCAGTGTTGCCAAACTAATTTCAAAAGTCCCACGCGTGTGCCGGTAAATTCTCCCCGTGTTCAGTGAAGCCACACAGATGCAATAAAATTATAGAAAAAAGGTCTTAGTTTACCATGCTCAATTACTCATAAATAATTAAGTTAAAAATATGGCACACGTAGGCGATAAGCCCTTTACTTTCTATTTTAAATTGAAGCTTTAGTTTCAATCAATTGCACTGTAGGTTTTAGATGTACACAATTTTTATAATAATCTATAACAAAATTATATGTATATATCATTTTGAATAAATAGCTTCTGGTTTTTAAATTCACACGACAAAATACAACTCACAAAAATTGACGCACAAAATAATGTCCTTTTAAAACGTTTGGGCGTGTTCCGTTAATCCGACCCCACGCAGACATTATTGCGTGCTTTTTTGTCAAAATTAAAAGCGTCGCAAAAGAAAACGTAAGGAAATCTAAATGTTACGTCTGTATTCAGAAATCTGTCGTTTTTCTCGTATTCATGTTACGTTGATTATGGAATCTGTTGAGGCAGCGCATTGAGCCGTTGTATCATTATTTCAGAATTGCGTTGGTGTCTTTGTTTTCGTTTTTAATTTATATGTTTATTGGAGTTGAAACGAACGTTTATTGGATGCCATTGAAGAATTGGGTGCTTTTGTGCGATTTATTTAATGGAACCTTATTGGAAATCCAGTGACCTAGTTTAATGGATGTAGGAAGTGAGAGGGCGTCATATAACAGATATTTTATGCGTTTAAATATTAAAGCTGGTTGTTTGACTGGAAAATATTGTGCAATTTAATTTTCATTAGGTATATTGCCATCACTGTTTTGTTTTTGTTTGTTAATTATGTATTTTCTATATCGTGATGTTTTTCCTTCAGCGATGACTACGTGTACGGCACATATGGAGAGCAGGAACCCCGGGGACTGCAGACTCTTCAAATGGAGTACCCTGCTGATGAGCCCACTTCCAGGCACAGCAAGTAAGTTCTTATAGTTATTTTTGTCACTATAGGAAACTTCCTTGAAGGACTATGGAGTTTTAGAGCAGACTATTTCCTTCATATTTATGAACCTTCCATGTGATCAAGTCATTTATAAATAAAATAAAATTCAACCAGGTGTGACTAGTAGTTATTTTAGGGCTGATTTCAACTTCATATTTTTTTGTAAATGCCAGGTAGAAAACACTTATCAGGACTTCAGAGATCTTGACATTTACCCTATTGTACTTTCTAATACAATAAAAAGGAAAAAGATTTTGTTTGTAAGCAGATATTGCGTTGAAGCCAAAGAGGAATGTTCTAATTATAAAAATACTTGAACTTTGACGAGAAATATTTTTATTCCCTTATGTTTTAACTTTTTATTAGTTTGCTTATTTATATTGTTGTTGTTGTAGGAAGCCGCCAGCTGGGAGCCGCCAGATCTCACAGTTCTCGCGCTACTCCGACGTGATGCTGCCCCCCTCTCGCCGCGCCATCTACCACCCCTACTTCGAGTACGCAGCCCCCGAATTCGTCCCCTACTACTGAACCTCCTCCGGGCTCTCGGACCCACAGGACGAACCCACGTTCTAGAACATTCTACTGCAGGGATTAACTCCCTTATTGTACAAAACCTTTATGGGCTTTAATTCCAAATATCAGTACTAAAATGTCTTATCGAAAGCATATCTTTAACGCTTTCGCTTCGACGATTCTCGTCACATAAAATGCGAGCTTTCTCTGCATTACCTTTCAATATTTTTATATTTATAAACCGAGGTTTTTTCGATGTAGATATGCGATCTCTGAATTTTAATATACCCTTTTGAATAAACGCATTGTATTTTTCGATAGGTTTAAGGATTTAGGATTTCTTCTTGGAATGTTCGAGTCCCTAGGTCGAACGGACATTAATAATGTTATACGGTACTTCCGATGTGACAATAAATACATTATATACGATTCGAGCAATTATCTCATTGCCGTCAATTCCAAATAAGTTAATCGTGACAATAAAATGTAAAAAAAAATGTAATCTGACAATAAACTGTATGGATGTTTACAATTTGATGTTTAGTAGAATTTTAAGCGTGACAAGGAAATATCCATTTATAATTAGGTGTTTAATATTGGAGTATTAAAATTGGTGGCTAGCCAGTTGGAAGTTATTATCTGCTTTTCGCTTCGATTCGATTCGTTTTCTGAGATTTGCGCTACATGAAATGTGTAATAAATAAAATATCAGATTACGTTCTTGATGTGAAGAAACTTTTTATTAACGTTATGAGGTACAGTCTGAGCCCGACGACCTCTAACGAATCGGAGCGAAAAATATTTGTCGTACCTTCGCCCTTCAAACAAATACTCTGTAGATACCTAAAACGATATATTTACTTGTAATCAGTATTATTAAGTTTATTGTTGTCTTAAGTGTGTGTCAAAATTATTATGATATATAATTGTTGTATAATTTTTGTGCAGTTCGCTGCTCGTTTACATTATTTATTTTCAATAATTGGCAGTATTACTGAATTGTAGAAGTAACGATATTTCATGATCTCTAAATGTTCAGTTATCTCCCGGAATAGTTGATAATTGTTGTGATTAGTGGCTAAGTATATCGTTACCATGTATTATAAATCAAAAGCCTTCAGGACGGCTAGGTGGGCTTCGGCTGTGCGGGTACGCGGTACTACGTAAACTTCGAGTGATACGAATAGTTGCGCAACCGAATCCCGACAGAAAATGCTTTAACTACATTTAAATGTTTCATGTTTATTGTAAAACATAGTTAACTGTAAATTAGTGATGCGCCGTTCGCGGCTTACTGAATATTTGTGTACTATTGGATCCTAATATAGGAATGACGCAGCCTCAGCGCGATGGATGAGTGCCATTCCGTCAAGAAGTCACAACAGCAGGCTTTTCGATGTTTTACTCTCATTAAACAGTGTCATGTTTATCCCTCGTGAAATATATCCTAACTTCTGTACTTCGTTGGCCGCCAACGTGATCTCAAACAGCATTGCAGATGCTACTGTATAAAATTAATCGGAATCGCACTGAAAGTGAAGGCTGTAATTCTAAGGATGTTGTTACCTATTTGTGTACTATATATATTATTATTATATCTAATCAACTATCGACATATAAGTATCGACGAGAAGTCGACATAAACTCACAGACTATAAAATTTGGCTTTAAAATTATATTACACGTCATAATATATTGTGGCTTTAAGAAGTCAATGAATTCATTAATCTTCTATTTATTAACATGGACTGTCTTACGACGGCCCTTATCCTACATGTTACGATTTAGCGAGATATCTATACATATTTTTATTTATATATAATTTTCTAACAATATTCTGTAGAATTTTACAAATTATTTTATTGTCTTTTAAAGTCATTTAATAGTTAGGTAGTTAGTCGATAAATACCATGAGTAGTGTTTATTGGATGCGTATTACAATTAAAATAGGTGTATAACTAATGGAAAATATATATGGAAACATTTCAATACCTAATAGTAGTTCTTCACAGTTACATATCCTTATGATCACATCACATACGTAACTCACACATATGAACTTAGCCATATCAATGAATAAAAATTATTGTAGCGAATTATCGAATGCATACAGCCAAACAGATAAACCCTGGATCAAGAATTAAACTCCCATAAAATTGGGAAAATGTTTTACTGTTGCAACATTGCGTGCACGATGCTCACACCACTAGAGTGAAAGTGTCAATGAATTAATAAAATCTTCAATTATCTTGTCAATTTAACAGTTTATTTACTTATAGATATGCATTCGATATTTCAAAAAAAATATGACAATATTTAACATAGTATCACTTATGATATTTCGCAGCGCGGTCTTGTATAGACAATAAAATGTAATTTGACAATAAATTCGCGTTGCATGGACTATAAAATTATATAATTAATATTTATTAAAATAAGGCCGCGTCTGTCCGATAATTAGGTATACAATTTAACCTATCCATTGATAAAATTAATGTTTTAAAAATGTATATTAATTGGTGGTTTTTTTGAGAAATAAAGATAGTTACATACTCCTGAGCATAATTGTCTGATTTATTTTTCATTTATCCCAAATCCTTTAATCTTCCCAATAGAACAAGGTAAGAGTCGCCAGGAAGGACGAAGACGCTCATTCGACTGGAATTTGAATTTATAAGTTAAGAAAACGTTTGGCTAAACTTGAGAACTAACTTTTATTATATATGACGGCGCCACCGTCGATGTGTCAACCGTCGATCTGTCAACGGTGGGCCTTATATAAAGCGGCGCGCGCACGACTCGGGTCATTCGTTCGCCGACCGTTGCCGAGTGCACACCTCCCACAAATTCGTGATAAATAATTGTAGTGACTAATACTGTGTTAATTGGAATAAACCAAGTGATTATGTGAGAACCCCTTTGTTTTATTTAACGATGTCGGATCCTGACGCCGACATCAGAAGTGGGATACAATCCGAATGCCCACATCTGTTAAGGATTGCCCTGCATCGCCCACGTGTTCAAAATGTGAAGATTCTAGTGGCAAAAGTTGATACGCCTGATGCGTCACGCACGTTGAGTGGAAAACCCGGTGAGACCAATCCATTGTTCAATCCATAGTTTTATGTTGAGGTTATTTTTTACACGAGGTTATTAAACGTGGAACTGCCTCGTTGACTAGTGGTATTGGTAGATATGAACTGTGTCGTTGGTTTAGTTGTCACGTAGTGCGACTGTTGTGCTCGGGATCTCGGGTCGGGACGAGTTCGCTTTGTTGTTTTTGGAAATTTTCATAAGGCAGCCCGGAGCCTGGAAGATGCTGATTGACGCACCCTTCATTGGAGAGCGCATTGATGTCGGTCCTCCTTGTGGTTTCTCTCTGGTTGTGTTGGGCTGTCGCTATGAGATTGAAGGAATAGGGTACGTCTGTGTCTGCGCAGATGCCTGCGCACTATAATATGTGTGCGGCTGGCTGATCTCGTAATAAGGGCTAATTATACGATCGCCGTGGTCAACAATCAGCTGGCACACAATTATTGTCAGTGGTAGTTAACTAGTGGAATCACCGACGCTGAGAAGTAGTTCCACGGGTTCTGATTAATGTCTTTCAGTTACATAGAATAATTCAATTATACGTCAGACTATAGATTTTTTGGCAAGGTGATGTTACTTCTTACGCCTACTTAGTGATTTTATTGTGTTATGCTGTACCTATGATGGGTATCGGGGTGACTTGGAAAAGACCCGTTGGCCTGTGCGATAGCAGCGTGGTGATCAGGAAGAGACTCGTGTAAATCTGTGTGAGTACAGTTAGTGTCGCGTTACTGTGGTTCCTAGAAAACCAGGATGGGCTGATAAGTCGGCTAAGGGACACAAAGGTCATGTAAAGCCTGTCGAATGGAAGGCGTTCGTGTGAGTGACAATCGTAGTTGTAATTTACAATTTGAAAGTCGGACTAACTGTTGGATCTTTCTTTTATTTCTTGCTTGGCAGCTGATGTGACCGGTTTCTTCGTTTGAAAGGTGATTGCTGTTCTTGAAATCCGTAACTGGTGGTAGTGCAGCTCGTGATGCGTAGGAGAAATGTGTCAGGGGTGTAGTGCCGTTGAGTCGTTCTGGCTAGTGTTGGTGCGCACTTATGGCTGTGATTTCTGGAGTGTAGGTCTGGTGGGTGGTGCCTGTCTTATTCTGAGCGTGTCGGTGTGAAGGACTTGCCTCTTGTGTAGGTTAGATTTGCCGGAGGAGGACTGTTGCTGTTCCCAGAATATTGCCTCATCGGCGCGGATAGCTATTGTTGCGCCACACATTTGGGACTTGACGGCTGGGGGGGCCACTGCTGACCCAAATGTTTTCAAAGTTTGGTCAGTTGCCTAAGCACTTTCCTTTTCTGACTTCACGGATGCCGTCTGAGATGAAGTTTGAAGGGGGAGCAGAAATTGTCGGGTTTGTGGCTGAGTTGACGGGGTGTCTGGCTCTGCGCCACGATCGGTCGATCTGTTTGGTTAATCAGGTAGTATGTAAACGAGAACAGAGAGAGTTCATTGTAAGGGAGGCTGACATAGTTGGTTTGACTTTAATGTCTACTAGATATAGTTAGTTGCTTATTGAATGTGAGGATAACGATACCGAGAGAGTTTTGCAATGGACGTTAGCTGCCGTTCTAGCTGTTGATAAGTCGAGAAATTATCCCTATAGTCAACGTGACTCAGTGTTTGCCGGTTGTGCGCGGCGACGTTGACTGTCCCGGACTGGGCGGAGATATCCCAAATCGTTGTAGTGCTAGGTCTGACTTCGGTCTGAAAGTTCGACTCACACAAAAGCAGACTAGTAGAATTGGCTGTGTGGTTGTAGTAGGAGGTTTGGTTGTTGAGTCTTTTGTATTGTAATTACCTAGAAACGGCTATATTAATAGCTGACCTCTCTTTACGAATTCATAGATCTTGATCAGAGTTGGGCCTTTTGGTAGTCTGACTTCAGGGATCGAATACAACCTTTCAACTAGGAATCCCTTATTTTTACGACTCGGGTCATTCGTTTGCCGACCGTTGCCGAGTGCACACCTCCCACAAATTCGTGATAAATAATTCTAGTGACAAATACTGTGTTAATTGGAATAAACCAAGTGATTGTGTGAGAACCCCTTTGTTTTATTTAACGATGTCGGATCCTGACGCCGACATATATATAAAAAAATAGTTTATATTGAATTGATGCTTTTATTATCTACTCTCACCTTCGCTTCAAAATTATCATGCAAGATACAAGAATAGATCTCTCAAACCAACTTAAAGCTACAAAACCTATCACTCACTAATAAAATGATTAAAAACCCTCAATAAAAAATAAACTTTCACACACAAACCACAGATAAGGCAAGTTTACTTATTTCCCTGGAGTGACGTTGACGATAGAGCATAGTGCTCCCGCCTAAAAATAGAACAAGGCCGTTCTTGGTCCCCGCGAGTATTGGACGCGATCGAGCTGATACATATAAGAGGTTGGACTAACCTTTTTTGTGACCTTAAGTTGTTTATATGTGTGAAAATCTGGTCATCAACGCTTATCCAAGCATGAATATTCCGACTATTTAGGCGAAAAAATATGATTATAGGGCTGGAGGCCGGTGACTGCATTTTACAACATCTAGGTTTTGTTCAAACGTCAAAACCGATTTTGGCCTGAGATTTACTCAGTCAAGACATGGCCATTCTGATTGATTCGTTAATCGTTTCTACCAGTACCTACTCAATATCTTTTCAGTTGCTCAAACATGTACTTACCTACGTTGCTGCTTAAAAACATTCAAAATCGATTATTACCTGAGATCTTTACTCACTAACAAGACAAATCATAACCATCCACATTAATCTGTAAATTGGTATACAGTAACTAAAGCATTAACTTGAAATTTCAAAAATAAATCATATTTATTACTTGTTCATAGCCCTTCTCCAGCAAAGAAGTTCTGTGATGACACTTCAAACCCACTAACTTCAAAGATTATTTTAAAAATAAACGTTAATAAAAAGCAGCGAGGTAAAAGAAAAGTTTGCCAGCCCAATCGCTCATTTTCCCTGAACTCGTGTCCGCTACAACCAAGAAGTTTGATTAGTTCCCGCCCATTTTGCCTGATTGATGCTTTAACAACGCTAGATTGATTGCCAAGATACGCAGCTGTTAAAAGTTTTAATACGTGGTCTGAATCGCTAAGTATACTAGATACTGGGTTGTATTGTGTCTGCTATCTTTGTGTTTAGTCAGTTGAAGGGTTTCACAATGCTATTCTGTTCAGTAGACTCAAAATAAACGAAATCTTGGTGGAGTAAGACTTTGCAAGGCGGTAGCAGCCCTCAAATAAGGTTGTGGGCACATCTATTTGACGTGGTTGAAAATTCACATACTTGCCATCAACTGGCTTTACGGAGTTTTGTAGCAAATGTAGCTTATTTATTTTCTAAGTCCTCCTATATTTATACTATGATAAACAGGCTCATTTTCTTGGAAAAAATATTCATAGAACATCGTCAAGGTTTAGTTTATCTGTTTACGGAATATGCTACGTGACAGGGTCAGGATTTTCATATAATACGTAGGTTCATTTATTACAATCTGTTTACTATGATATTTCATCAAAACACACGCTTGTAATCTAAGAAGAATGTTTCGCGTCGAATTCGTGGCAGGCTCTTGGACAGTCTTGGATTACAAGTTCATATTTAAACACAACACATACAGAACATAAATCAATTACCTTATTTTAAATACACACAGCACTGAGCACTAATTACGCCTTGATGATGTTCATTGTTCGGTCTATTCGAGGTCCGTACGTCATTGTAGGGATCCAGCAGAATACCAGCGTCAGGTATTCTACCTGACACATGCTGAGCTGGACTCCCATTCGGTACAAACTTTAGACATACTGCACCGCGCCGTTAATTTCTGTTTGCATTTTGTTTTCTTTTTACACACCTTTTGTTTTGTTTATCTTTGTTGTGTCTTTTTGATTGTGCTGTAAAAAAGTTTTATATATCTATCAATTTTGTAAGGCCTCTTTGTTTAAACGATTCTACTTACCTAACACTATAGATTGTAATGGTCCCACGCGAGGCAATCGAAATTTTTGTATCTACCTAACAAGCTGATCACCACGGTTCCAGCTGCGTCCCTGAAAAACTACTTCCCACTCGCACAGAAGTCTGTTATTTTTGAGGCTCTAGCAGTCTAGCTTATAATATAAGCTGCGTACATATTATGTATACATTAGCTTTGGGAGTTTTGGCGTGCAAGCCGGACAGACAGACAAGAGTTTATATTAGTAAGAATCAGAATATAAGTAAATGCCCAGGTTTCTGACAACTGAAAACACATTCTAGGTCCTTTTTTTAAGTCTCTCTTCTCTAAGTTTTTAAAGCTCTCTTAATATTGACGAACAATTCATACGCTGTGTTCAATCTCCTATAAGCTGCTGCTACATAATAGGTACAATAATAAGAGTCGCTTTATTGGCAAAGTTTCCTTGAAGTCAGTTTTCCAGTCTAAATACTTCGTTTAGTTAGCCGGTGACCTACTTACCTGACGATTTTATTGAGAGCTTGGATATCGACATTTATTGATCCCCGGTGATATAAAAAACACGGCCATTATTTACGTTTTTGATCAGGTTCTTGAGATAAAAAAGATTCCGATGAATTGAGAACCTCCTTTTTGGAGAGTCTGTTAACAATGAAGATTTTTGATTTCCTTGAGAACAGAACCAAATATTAACTAACTATTATATAATTCAGAGTCATCATTATATAGAACTGGCAAGTACAAAATGAAACACAAATATAGATAATTTCTTATATATTTTTACAATTGAAATAATACAGGCGGTTACATAAAAAATAAATAAGTCTGCTTAAGATTTACAATTACAGTGTGATGTCTTAAACAAAAGTGTACGTACAAAATTAAACTTTTCGACACAAACAAAAACTGTACATGATCTTTACCAACATTAACTAAAACTGGTTACAGTCAACTGGAAAAACAAATTAGCTTTACGACCCCAACATAGTTGGGAAAAGGCTAGTCAGATGATTAAGAAGATATCTTGAAGTCTATGTCAAAAAATGAAAGCCTCTTTACTAGAGCAAAATTCAACAAGCTTGCTTTTTTGACAATGATCTAAAATAAGGAACTTTTGTTATATTATTACTTCGAGACCCGAAAAGCCTTACTAGACTTTTTTTATTAAAGTCTTAAGAGCATATTCAATAAGAACGTTCTTCATTTTACTTTAACCAATAAAAAAGAGAAAATCAATACAAATTTCCATAAATTTTTGCAGCTGACTGGTACGAAATAAAGTTGCGATCCTGCGCATAACTTTCTGATAAAAAAATAAAAAGTCTAAAATGGTACTCAAAATCGTCAATAAAATAATATTTTGTGCTTCTAGAAACTAATAGTGCGGTATTATTGAGACAAGACTTGAAAATAAAGGTAAAGACTCACTTCATCGTATCATAATACGTATTGGGTTACATATCTATGCTCTATCATTGAAATATGGTACAACAGAGTGAGTCAATACCATTTTTTTAAAGTCAATATATTGTAAAAAACATCCCAAATTTTCATTTGTTCAAAAAACGTGTCATCATGCACTTTTCTATACAAAATTAAACAGTACAATCACTTTGCTTACAAACTAAATACAAAAAATAAGAACTATTTGTGTTAGTACAGTGAACCATATATTTCTTGTCGATGTCACGAAAAACTATCCATATCTATTCTTTTCACAATCTGGGATACAATACTGAATTTCGTAAAAAACACGGTTTTTACCGCGCCATCTTAAAATGCTGCTAACTTAAAAAAAAAAACATATGTTCGCTGCTTAAATACTAATTAATTTGGGGACAAAACAATTGAGAAACGAATAAAAAAACCATGGAATGCGTCAATTGCACAGGGAGTATTAAAAATTGGCACAATACAGTTCGTAAGAAGGCGGTATTACGGATAATAATTACGTTTTTTTTAAATATCATCATTAATAAAAACCTTGCAACATTTTTACATCTTAAAAGCTACAGCAACACTTCTCTCGGGCGTACGTACAACATGGAACATTTAGTTTTTACTCTAGCATTCTTTCGAATTATAATAATAAATGTGACACACGTAATTAGTCGACTAAACAACTATAAAGCTTGTTGCAAGCTCCCATTTATGCCAAACTATTACTCACAAGTAAACATATGAAAGTATTTAGTCAACTAAATAGGTGTGCCTATATAAAGTGTAATAGGGCTTAGTCTACACAATATGAGTGACAAAAAATTTACATACTACACTCACACAGTACAAACGTAGTCGTTAAATTAGGCCCCGAGCACACGAACGACCAACATTTACATCAACATTAATCTCTTGTTGGTGTGTGACTCCGGCCTTATAAATAGCTTGTTTAGACTATTTAGACTATAGAAAAGCAAAATGCAAAATTTGCACAAACTAGGCACGTTAAAGGTACGTTTTGAAGTTTAGCTGACGACTGCAACTGCCGACCGCACATGCCGCGACTCGCCAGTCGGCCGCAGCTGCGCTACTGGTTTGTATGTATTTACATGAAACCATTTTCTACTCTATTTTTATTTAAAGCAATCCATATCGATGTCAATGACAAGTGGGATGAGAAGCAAGTAGTGCTTGTGATTGACAAAAAGATAAAATTACGATGATGTTGTAGTCAATCTTATGTAACTTAATATGTTAATAGGACTGCATTGAAACAAACAGAAATACAAAACCAAAAGCATGTTCAGTCGCTAACAGACATCTGGTTTTGATATCTACCAGCGACTACACGTGTTGCGGCCGACTCCATGCAGTCACTGCATGTGCGGTCGGCAGTTGCAGTCGACAGCAAGACTTCAAGACGTACCTTAAGAAATAATCGTAAATGACATTCCATGATTGCATGACAATACCCTGCAACAATTTGTCGTATATTTTAAATGTTTTAATGTTTGAAATAAACAATTGTGTGAAACCTAATTTGGAATTTTTCGAAATAAACTTGTTGCATCTAAAAGATTATGAAATTGAGCCAAAGATTAGTTTCTAAACGATATTATGTCAAATGTTTGTGAGCTCAGCCATTTTTGAGGATGCAGTAAAAATATTATTTTTAAATAAATTGCTGCTGATATAAATTGAGAATTAGTTTATAACACGTAAATAGCCTATAATAATGATAATTAATTCAGTACTTAATTCAAAGGCTATTTATAGATTGTTAAATTATAATCTGTTATCGGTAACATATTTGAATTATAAGTTAATATTTTTACTGTAACCCCAACAAAAACAGCAAAGCTTCACGATTATAAATATAACAGTTAATTACAGAATAGGATAACCTTAATCTAGTTATTCTAATTAGCCGCGACACAGTTGCCTACAGTCACCTACCATCGTTAAATACTATACATACTCGCATCTTTGGTTAACCGATAGGCGGGATGTTTGCGCGAAAAAACTTTTAATTTAAACTGATTTTAATGCAAATAAATGCGCTGACAAATACCTTGAACTGTATTAGCTTAAAAAAAATAACTGCAGAACTAAATTGTTCATTTAACTTTAAAATGCAGAGTAATTGGTACAATATGACCAGAAAAAAGAAAGAAATATGTCACACTCATTCTAACAGGCTAAAATGAAAGGGAAACTTTCTCTAATAAAATCCAGCATACCTACCTAATCTAAAGGGCAATATAATTGAAACTATCTATGCGTATATTTATCTAAGCCTAAAATGGCACGCACGGGACGTCGGCGCACAAACAAAACCCGCCATTCTCACGTTCTACATACAATTTACATTTCTCTAATATGCTTTTCGTTGCCCAGTGAAGTGATCGAAATAACAAACAAAAGTTAAAAATTTGAGCTATGACAATAGCGACTGGTTGTTGGGCAACTAAATTAATTGGTAAGTGTTGAACACTTGTTTAAAAAATATAGAAATTGTAATTCGACCACTCCACAACATTCAATGCGACGGTTAGTACCCAACACACAACCTAACTTATGTTGGACCGTGTGAAGGGGCACTTAGGACGTAAATATTTCGTCGAGCGCTCCTAAATCTTGGTAATACCTCCGTTGAACCCAAACGGAACCCGTTACATCTTAATTGACGAACCACCAATAAGCAGTCTTCACAATTATATCGATAATAACTAGATTACAATTATTATTAATAAAAAATACTGGACCATAACTTGATTTAATAGGAATTACACGAGTCAAGGGGACGAGTGGGCACAACATTGCTAAAATGTACTTAACATCCATTGAGATAAGAACCATTTTAGATTTTAACACACCAGAAATTTACTTGAATTGAAATAAGCTAAAGAAATCTACAGACATTTAATTAGTTTGAGCAAAAACGTTTAAAAATTATACATTTGACGACAATTTTAATACTCAACTTACACCCGAATTGTACTACTTCGTACAGTACAGTTAGCTAAAAAAATATATGCCGCAGAAACTCGTCGACCCGACAATTATACACCTATTCACGATACATCCCTATTTATATGTATATAATTTAATTAGAAAATAAAACACAGACATTGACAAAATATCTTCATAGACGATTAATACTTTGCTAGAAAAAAATAATAATATTTAAAAATATTTATGTATATATATTTTAAATGCGTAACACATCTATTGCACTGCGACTAAGTTTTAAAAAATAATGGCTTATTAAAACATTGTTTGTGGCATTTATAGGTAAAGTCAGAAATATTTCAAAATGAATTGAAGTCATGTTTTAAAGTAGACATTTGAAAGATATTTTTTGTGATGTAATAAACCTTTCTTAAATCGTTTTTTCTTTTGTAGCTTGATAACATTTCTGACTTTATAGTTAAGTTTCCCTTGATCAAGGAATTTATACTGGCGTATGGATTCTAATTTTGGCCTTCTATACTCATATTTAAAAAAAACAGCGTTATCATTGATTTTCGGATACTTCTCACTTTTACTTACTTTGCATGACCACTACGACGCACGACGGATCTTTACAAACCTGAAATTAGCCCCATTTAGCTATGCAGTCGATAATTTTTAAAAAAATGTCTAATGCTCGGATAATGGGATAAATTCAGACTTGCTTAAATACATCGGACGTAGCGTACCAAATTTAATTACCACAATAGCACAATTCCCACTATATAAAATAGTGCATTTTCTGTTTAGTTGACTTGAAATTTTAATTAAACCCAACCAAGACATAAAAAGCATGGCTGACATACAAAAACTGGCTAGAAATATCGATAGAATCCTTCACTAATATCTGAGTACACAACCACAGCTTATTTCATAAGAAAAGCATTACGTTTGTAATCCCCATAACTTATCGATATCGATACTTTACGTTGCACGCAATAAACAACCCTATGTGACGTTATTTATTGCTTCCGCGCAGTTAGTCAATTTTATACAAAAAAAAATCTATAATATATATAGGAATTTCGACGCACCAATGTTGAGTACATATAATTTATTAAAATACGATTATAATGTTTTCTACTCTAATACTATTTATAATTTTTGTATTTTTACATTTAGTTTATGATTTTGTTTCGTTTTTTGTATAGAATTGATTAACTGTTTTTTGTATCACTGTGTTGGAATTGCTTTAAGTTTAAGAAACGGCGGGTACATAGAATTTATATAAGTCTTCGACTTTATAATTTTAACAATATAACAGTTATTTCATGCATTTTACTAACTCAAGAACGAATTTCTATTTTTATATGTAAACACCAGTTTTAAATGATTAATTATATGACGTCAGAGTAAAATGCCTGGTCAGATCAGCTTGTTAATTTGATAGAAAATAAAATTAAGATTATTTTAGATTTCCATAAAACTATTAACTATTGAAATAAATAATCTATCCTTACCCGCCATAACTTAAAACATTACAAATCGTCTATTTTAAATATATCAAGACTAGCCCGTAAGTTGATTGATATAAGATTCACTTTTGTTCGTCATAATTTTCATATTAAGAAACATTCATTTAGCGATTAAACTGTAAAATACATTCACATTTCTCAAGTATTCTATAAAAAAGTTCTTGAAATTCACCAAGCGAAACTGGTTTAGGTATAAAGGGTGAATGGTAATATTGATTACCAATTGACTGGTAATTAATATTACCCGTTAATACCAATCAGTGGTAATATAAATTACCCGTCACAAATAAATAGCTTTTTCCAACTTTGAACGGCGTGTTTGTTTGTTCTGCATTGAAATTTAACTAATTTGAATATAAAAAGTTGTATGTAATCATGTGCAGAATCACATGTTCAAGTCAGTTCTAATTACCAGTCACCCTATATTTACATATGAAGTTTGATATAAAATTCAGTCATAAATATAAGCTTAAAAATCACGCTGTTCAGTTCTCACAAAAAGCATGCTTTTGTCTTATCTTGTGACAAAAAGAGACGATGCAACATTCTGCATAGAGCTATATCTTTTCAGTCCCTCTAACATGCTTTTCAATTGTTCTCGAAAGCTTTAGAGACACCAAAATTGTTTATCTGACACTGAGTAACACTTAGAAGTCTTTGTTATGGTATTTTATTTTCACAACATTTTTGTTATCTGACACTGCAAAACACTGATCTTCAAAAGTCTTATTTATGGGATTTTTGGACGCCTTTTATATCCACCATATTTGTGCAGAAAAAGGCTGTGTATTGTAGACTTTCACACTGTTTTCACTGGCCTATCCTGGTGAGAGTTACATCCTGTAGGCTTCACGAGTTTACGATGATTCGGCGGGGTAGGCACAGACGAACACACAACGCGCTGAGTATTTATTTACTTACATGTGAAATGGTATTACCGAGATTCTTGTTCGGGCGTTTCTTGTGGATACCTGTTGAGACGAAAAATTATTTACATTATTTATACGTCTACATATTATACATGGAACAAATATTTTTATTGCTTTGTCAGTAAAAGCTCCGAATCTAACCCGTTTGACAAATGCTTTCATAATTGGGAAGTTTCACTAGCCCTAGAAGACAGCTATATAGTTATAGTTTGTTCCACCATTTCTTTTCCAGTAAAAACAGACAGGAAGTGGTCAAGAGCGGACAGTTTCAAGGGGAGAAGGGATATCTTTTGTAATCTTGACCTTTAAAAAACGTTGATTTCCACCCTACTTTGAACAAATTACTATTTCTTTTATTCGGGACGTAGTTCGCCAGGGATGCGCGTAATACCGCTTTTTAATAATGCTGCTTACATAGTAGCAAAGTGATATGCCACGTTGAGCCTCACCTATGATTAGTATTAGTGAGCAGCTGACCATAGGCCGCTAACGCACAATACGCCGCCAACAACGCAGCATGGTGATGCGCCCTCGCATCGCCGGGCGCCGTCCGCGCATGAGCACCCAGCGCCGCCCAGCAGTATATCGAAGCTCGCTCGTCGTGGGCGGCGCGGTAGGCCAGGCCAGGGTCGTGGGCGGCGGCAGCTCGAGCCCCGCCGCAGGCCGCTGACATGGTGCAGAAGTTCATGGCTTTCCAGCCGCCGTATCTGGGGTGGGTGGGAAATATTTTAGTATATTGTAAATATTTTTGTGTATTGTATAAAAATGCGATGTACCGAAACCGGTGGAGGTAAATAATCCGCTCCAAATACAACTCTAGTGCTAACCACGATCCTCATACGTGAGGGACGGACAACAGAGAGATAAAAAAAAAAAATCATGACGCTCATACTGCTTTCCTTTATGGAACTACGCATAACATGTTACAATGCACAAACGCTTGTGCAGACACAGATGCACTTTCAACTCCCTCACTCTCATAACCCGGTGGGTTGACGTCAAACTCACACTACGGATCGATAAGAGATAACAAGCAAGACCGACTGTATTTCTCTCCAATACGCGGGTGTATCAATCACCAAGTTCTCGACACATATTTAAAACCCAAGCGATTCTAACTCGAAAATCGAACCCAAGGGAGCAAAGAGGTAGACACTTGTGTCATACTTTTTTATACATATTTATACAGTCAATATGTAATGTCAACATTTCATCCAATATGACATATTTTCTAAGTAACTTTTATAAAAAAGTAAATAACTATACTCACTTATCAACAACAACGACTGGTCCGTTTTTATACTCCATCTGACATCCGGCAACATACTCGACCAGTGCAAACGAGTCCTTATAAGGCTCTATAAGCCTATCTATCGCTTGCTCCCGTTCACTTTCACTGGCTGCATGCCTCACTGCCTTCACAAACTCGTTATCATCCGGCCTACCCTGAACGTAATCAGTAGTTTCACCGTCCAACCACCGACTGCACTTAATAAACTTAACACTTAACTGATAGTCATCTTGTAAAGAATGCACACTGACATTTGTAACTTCTATCACTCTGTCCAAAGGTATATCTTCAGGTATTTTGTCCACTTTCTCGAAGTAGTAGCAAGGGCGACGGAGTTCTGCTTCCTCTTCGACGGATAACGCGGGGGCGACTGGCGGGGGAGGGGGTGCCGTGTCGGGGGGAGAACCGGCAGTCCTGTTCCCCCAGTCGGGGAACTTGAACTTAGTTGGGGAGCTTAGTTTAAAGTTTTTGAGGGACATTTTGGAGGGTGATCGGGGTGATTTGGGGCCGTTTTTCTTCTCGGATAGAGAGGAGAATAGGTCGCCGTTTGCTATTGATTTTCTGGCTGATAGGTCTCTGTTGCCAGCGCTGAGGCGTTCAAGCCTTAATTCAGTTCTGTCGAAGCGATATGCTGGTTCTGTATCAGCTACTGGGGACCCGTTCTCTGGTATCAGTCGTTCATCATCAGCACAGTCGCTACTCTCTTGTCTCCTGTATCCGTTCGTCTCAGGTTCAACGGGAGATTCAGCAGGGGTCTTCCTATCAACTTTCCGATGAGCCACGTACGTTTCTTTCGAAACGAAACTAGCTCTGAAGTTGGCGACGAAGAGTTCTTTCTCTTCTTCCGTTGGCCAGAATATTTCGCATTCCTGTTGAAGAAATGATAAATTTTAATTTTTGGTTATAAGTATCGTGCTTTATAGTTTGTTGTTGGTTTTAGAGACTGGCCCCAGGTACAGTAAGCGCCACAGGTCGAAACCCATCGTCAGTTTACTGACGGCCGTTCCCAATAATCTATCAATCTGTTGATTTGCTTACTCGAGATAGAATTTTGAAATTAGGCCCATATAAGTAATTTCAAATTCCTATCTCAAGTAACCAACGGAATCTCCCGAGCCTTTTCCCAACTATTTTGGGGTTGGCTACCAGGCTAACCGTATGCAGCTGGGTACCAGTGTTTTACAAGGAGTGACTGCCTATCTGACCTCCTAAACCCAGTTACCCGGGCAACCCCTTAGCAAAACTGGTTGTCTAGACAACTAGACTAGACTGGCTTCTGACTACCCGTAACGACTGCGAATGACATCCGGGACCTACAGTTTAACAGATGAGTTGAATTTTACCGGGTCGGTGGTGTCGGAGAGCAGTAGCACCAGCTGTGCCGTGTGGTCCCATAGCAAGCGCCACAGGTCGGCGCCGGTGGCCGGGTGTTGGGCGACCGCATATTCTCTGACGCGCCGTCTACCGCATACCCATGATGCGTTCACGTATTCGCTGCCTGTGTATGAAATTAATGTGTGAGATTCAACATTAGATACAATAATTAAATAAGAAAGTAAGTCGCTTTTTTTACATCTAAAACAAATGGGAGATCGAAATATTGATTCCTCAAAGTATAAGAACGCTTTTTGACTAGCAGTCTTTGCCGATGTATAAACGCTCGGTTTGACCTACGCGCGGCATATAAGGACGTCATTGCTAAAACCGGTAGTCATTTGTTAACGCTCATGTTGTTACGAACACGCACACAAAACGAGCGTTACTACGCGGAAAATCTGCTAGTTGGAAAGCGCTTAAACTGCCTTCTCTTATTTTCTTGAAATAAATGCTCCCTTCACCACAATTTTTGATACCCTATTAAAAATGAAACTGATTGGTTTAAAAAAATGGGCGGATTCCATAGAAGGCGTATGAAGGCGGAGACAGTAACGTTTCTCGTCACCCGCATTTTGGCGACGCTAGGTTCTTAGATGATTTTCCATTATGACGTCCCCTTGTTATCCATAATTCGATGCCTATATACTTTAGGTACTATGGCACATACCTTCGACCCCCGGCTTGGGCACGAGCATGACGCGCGCGGAGTCGGAGGGCAGGATGCCGCCGGGCCGGTTCTTGTCCGCGTTGTGCGGCGCCCGCGCACACACGCTCGCTTCCACGCACGAACGGGTTATTAGCTGCGGGAGAAAATGAGTTTTTGAAGGATTTGTAGGTCTTATAAACGTGCTCTAACACGCTGTGAGAGCCGAATCACGATGTTACCTTTACAATATTTTTGTATACCTTTACAATATTTTTGTATGTAAGAAGTATTATCCTCAAAATACGAATTAAGCATTTCTCGTCGTTTACTACCTTACTTATGTATTTACTACCGTAATAAGTAATAACACTAAAAATAATTTTGCTCTCACATCATTTTTTTTTGTCAAATATCTTACCAGGAACTGTTTCTCCAGCAAGTTGACGGGCGGCGGTCCCTGGTACGTATGATGTCTGTTCGCTAACGAACGCATGCGCTCTAACAACGCATAGTTCTCGGCACGATTCGCTCTGAAAAATAAATATTTTTATGAAAAACTAATAAATAATTTTGCACTTACGTTATTCAATTACTTTGCCATATAATTTGACAGTAGCAGAAATTGTGGTCAAAACCAAAGACTTAAAACTAAAATGCTGGATGACTTATTTTGAAATGCTGCTAGAGATATTATTGCTAAAATCTTTTACAACTTTCACAGTGGCGTATTTACCGCTCGAATTTTTCGAATGTGTAAGCGTATATGCCTGTACCATACGCGCTGGAAATCCGCCAGTGTGAAAGCGCTATGCTAAGCCGTCATAAACACAGAAATCATGATTTTATTTAGTTACCTTCTCAATTCCTCTTTCTCCGTATCAGTCATATTATTATACGCCTGCATTTTCTTGCTATACGTATCAGTGGACCTCGGCGCCAAATCATACACTCCTTCATTTTCCTCCCCATTGACCATCCCCTCTTTAGGCTCATCCGTACCTTCGGAATCCTTAACGGATTTACTCTGTTCACTGTTCAAATCATCCGTCTTTATAGACATCTGACTTCCATTTTCCAGTACTTCTTTTTCGCTAGGATTTTGACTGGATTTGATGCTTGAAGTTTCTCCATTTTCCACACCATTTGATAAATCGTTTGTGCTTTTATGTTTGGGTGGATTTAAGTCTAAAACGGCTAGTTCTTCATCGGAGATTGGTTCTAGAAGTTTCGCTAGATATTGTCGTGCTTTAGGGAACTCTACTTCGGTGTCTCCGGAGCGAACGTGCTCTAGTAGGGCGTCGTGTACGAAGACGTACTGTTCCTCGGTTTGAACGAGGTGGTTGCGTTGAGTTCGGGCGCGGCAGAGGAAGCCCAGCGGTGAGAGAGTGCCGGTCAGTTTTAGCTGGTTTAATTGGGCGTCTAGTACTATGTATGTGCCTGTTCGGCCGACGCCGGCGCTGTGGAAGAAAAGGGTGGTTTAGATTGGGTGTTGAGGCGATTTTGCAGATAATACTTATTAAATACATGAGTTGTTGTAATGACTGCAATTAGGAATCAGTATTCTTAGATGTAATACATATAACGTACTAATATATAAAAAAGTACCCAAATTTTCTTGACTACCAGTAAAAACTGCAATTTATGTTCTAATGACAGCTAAGACCCACCACTGTACCATTCTGTCCGACACAAATAGAAACTCGTCATGCTAAGATGGTCACCCATCCACGGACTGATCGTGCCAAGCGTTGCTTTACCTTATAATCGATCGATCCACGCGACTGATTTAACCGCAAGCGTGAAGTATTTGAATAACTCTACCTGATTCCGACTTATGGTGTTTAAACCTGCAGACCACACGTTAAGCTTACCTGCAATGCACCAGCACGGTGGAGGAATGTTTCCCGGCCGCCTTCACGAAGGGTAGCACAGCGAGCGGGTGCCGCGGCGTACCGTGGTCCGGCCACACGGTGTAGTGGTACTGTACCACTGTCCTGCCGTCTGTACCACTGGTGGGGCTGTCACCACAATGTGAAGCTTACCTGCAATGCACCAGCACGGTAGAGGAATGTTTCCCGGCCGCCTTCACGAAGGGCAGCACAGCGAGCGGGTGCCGCGGCGTACCGTGGTCCGGCCACACGGTGTAGTGGTACTGTACCACTGTCCTGCCGTCTGTACCACTGGTGGGGCTGTCACCACAATGTGAAGCTTACCTGCAATGCACCAGCACGGTAGAGGAATGTTTCCCGGCCGCCTTCACGAAGGGCAGCACAGCGAGCGGGTGCCGCGGCGTACCGTGGTCCGGCCACACGGTGTAGTGGTACTGTACCACTGTCCTGCCGTCTGTACCACTGCTGGAGCTGTCACCG
This sequence comes from Helicoverpa zea x Helicoverpa armigera, assembly GCA_033682625.1. Lineage (NCBI taxonomy): Eukaryota > Metazoa > Arthropoda > Insecta > Lepidoptera > Noctuidae > Helicoverpa > Helicoverpa zea x Helicoverpa armigera. Next base: position 3,017,880 of record JAWIIS010000017.1, read on the forward strand.
CTGCTTGGTGTACTTCCCTGGAAAAATGAGATAGAATTAGATGAGGAATTTCAATGGCCAGTTTCACTGCAACTGACAACTTCTTTGATAGTCTATCAGGAGCTGAAATGACAGATAAATTGTAACTTTTGTTTTCACAAGTTTCGGATAGCAAAATATGGCAGAAATTATAAGCACACATGGCAAATAGCATCAGCTATCAGATAACTAACTAACAGTTTATTTGTAACCACTCAAAACAGGCTTATAACTTTTGTGGGATCTACATGTAAATTGGTTTTTGTTGGGCCAAAACGTCTATAGGTGCTTGGAAGTCGGTCCTACGCGGCGTATGTAGTTGAAACAAGTTAACATGCGCAAGTGACCAACGCGCAAGTGACCAACGCGCAGGCGACAGAGCACGCGGGTATCTTGCTTTGGTACATGCACGAGTCGCTGGACCTAACTTAACCTGCGCATGTGCCTCAACATGCGAAGTTACTTGCACCGTGTAGATGTACCCTTACTTACTCTATCAGGGTCAGTGCCGCACGGTGTAGGCAGCGCGGACGTCCTCGTGTAACAACGTGACGCGGACGCAGTACATGTCGCATGTACTTACTCTATCAGGGTCAGTGGTGCAGTAGTGCACCCGCATGTGCCGCACGGTGTAGGCGGCGCGGACGTCCTCGTGTAACAACGTGACGCGGACGCAGTACATGTCGCATGTACTTACTCTATCAGGGTCAGTGGTGCAGTAGTGCACCCGCATGTGCCGCACGGTGTAGGCGGCGCGGACGTCCTCGTGTAACAACGTGACGCGGACGCAGTACATGTCGCATGTACTTACTCTATCAGGGTCAGTGGTGCAGTAGTGCACCCGCATGTGCCGCACGGTGTAGGCGGCGCGGACGTCCTCGTGTAACAACGTGACGCGGACGCAGTACATGTCGCATGTACTTACTCTATCAGGGTCAGTGGTGCAGTAGTGCACCCGCATGTGCCGCACGGTGTAGGCGGCGCGGACGTCCTCGTGTAACAACGTGACGCGGACGCAGTACATGTCGCATGTACTTACTCTATCAGGGTCAGTGGTGCAGTAGTGCACCCGCATGTGCCGCACGGTGTAGGCGGCGCGGACGTCCTCGTGTAACAACGTGACGCGGACGCAGTACATGTCGCATGTACTTACTCTATCAGGGTCAGTGGTGCAGTAGTGCACCCGCATGTGCCGCACGGTGTAGGCGGCGCGGACGTCCTCGTGTAACAACGTGACGCGGACGCAGTACATGTCGCATGTACTTACTCTATCAGGGTCAGTGGTGCAGTAGTGCACCCGCATGTGCCGCACGGTGTAGGCGGCGCGGACGTCCTCGTGTAACAACGTGACGCGGACGCAGTACATGTCGCATGTACTTACTCTATCAGGGTCAGTGGTGCAGTAGTGCACCCGCATGTGCCGCACGGTGTAGGCGGCGCGGACGTCCTCGTGTAACAACGTGACGCGGACGCCGCCGAACTCCGCCGAGCTGCCTGCGCCGCCCGCCGGCCAGTACATGTCGCATTTACGCTGCAAATAAATATAAAAATTAGTATTACACTACAAATAAGCATCATCATCATATCTAGCCAGCTCGGCTTCCAGTTTAACTGCATGTACTTATAAGCAGGCATAGCAGTTGATAAACAGGCCAATAAAAGAAATGGTGCCAACAGACGCGGAGAAGATAAGTACCTAATTCTACCGCTTTGCCCAGTCATTGAAACAAATAATTCGAAATACTTTAAAAATTATTCATCCGAACAAGCACCACCTTTACCCCTACTTCAACAAGTGATACTGTATCAGCTATCTTACCAACCAGTTTCATCGCTCAAACTTTGTTCATAACATACTAGCTTCTGCCAGCGGTTTCACCCGCATCCCTTGGGAACTACTTCCCGTACCGGGATAAAAAGTAGCCTATAGCCTTCCTCGATAAATGGGCTATCTAACACTGAAAGAAATCTTCAAATCGGACCAGTTGTTCCTGAGATTAGCGCGTTCAAACAAACTCTTCAGCTTTATAATATTAGTATAGATACATAACAATTAAATAGGTACATACCCGTCCCCTCTCGACGAGGTTAGTGATCATGACGACGGTGTGCACTCGGTGTTGCCATATCATGCGCCAGAAGGCGTCCAGTGTTGCCGGTGTAGGTCCTTGTGTGGCGATGTACCGTCGTCTCCACACTAGCCATTCTAGTTTTACGCGGGTTGGTACGCCCTCTGTGGTACAAATGGTATTTATAAATGGATGAGAAACAGCAATAGTGATATAGCTGCAATACTCATAAAAAACAGAGAAAACCACAGCCTACAAGTATCTCTGTAGGAAATGCAAAGATTCATTTTTGGGCCAAAGTTTACCAAAGCAGAGCGGAGTGGAGAAGAATTTAAACAAGAGAAAAAAATATTTTCGTTATTCTCACATTTCTGAGCTTATTTATTGTACCAATACAACGTTTTTAGAAACTTCTCTACTTCGCTCCGCTTGGCCTGCGTCTTATGAGATCCCTATCCAACTATCAGTTTATTGTTCAATCTGTTCGCTAAAGCCTATGGAACACAAACTTGCAGTGACGTAGAAATCATGGCGCCTAGACTCAAATTCCTACATTTCATACTCACAGAACTGTATTATATTCTTCAAAAAATCTTAACACATTTTAAAACCCAACTGCTATAGATCATCACTCACCAATATCAACATACACGTCGTCTAAATCGGAGTCAGAATCGCTCCTGTCGCTGTCAGAATCCGAGTTCTGTTCGTCAGACTCCACGATGCCGGAGAACTCGATGTTGAGGAAGGCAGACTCTATGCCTTCTGCGAGATTCGGTGGCGGTTTCGTTGGTTTTACTGATGATTGTCTGTGGACGGGATAATGTGGTTTTATTTTATTTTTCTATATTATGTTTAGTAAAGTCAGTTTTTGAAACTAGATCAAGATTGTGTAAGCCAAGATAAAACTTTAGCATTGGTCAATTCTTCTTCCTAAGACAATGTTATCCAAGAACAGTATAGAAATTGTTTGACATTTGTTTCAAAAATAATTATAGTGATGAGAATACTCTATTTGATTTTTGATCATTTTATTTTGTATGTAATATTGTCTGTCAAGGTTACTGGATTGCTTTTCCGACTAATATGCTTACAGACGGAGTTTTATGATTTTTGTATAAAATCTCCTCTTCTTTGAGCAAAAAGCATGTCTTTCGGTCAACCCAAAGAGGGATAATTGGATGACCTTCTTCGAAACAAAGTTACTGGTACCACCATACCTATGGGGCCTATTCCTCCTCTCCAGCTTCCTGCGTATCCTGGCTACGTGGTGCGGCTGCAGCTGCGGCAGCATGCCGTCGATGAAGTTGGCGTTGACGTAGTCGCAGGCGCCACAGACACTGTCTGGTGATGTACTAGCCAAGTGAACATACCTGTGGGGTCTATTCCTCCTCTCCAGCTTCCTGCGTATCCTGGCTACGTGGTGCGGCTGCAGCTGCGGCAGCATGCCGTCGATGAAGTTGGCGTTGACGTAGTCGCAGGCGCCACAGACACTGTCTGGTGATGTACTAGCCAAGTGAACATACCTGTGGGGTCTATTCCTCCTCTCCAGCTTCCTGCGTATCCTGGCTACGTGGTGCGGCTGCAGCTGCGGCAGCATGCCGTCGATGAAGTTGGCGTTGACGTAGTCGCAGGCGCCACAGACACTGTCTGGTGATGTACTAGCCAAGTGAACATACCTGTGGGGTCTATTCCTCCTCTCCAGCTTCCTGCGTATCCTGGCTACGTGGTGCGGCTGCAGCTGCGGCAGCATGCCGTCGATGAAGTTGGCGTTGACGTAGTCGCAGGCGCCACAGACACTGTCTGGTGATGTACTAGCCAAGTGAACATACCTGTGGGGTCTATTCCTCCTCTCCAGCTTCCTGCGTATCCTGGCTACGTGGTGCGGCTGCAGCTGCGGCAGCATGCCGTCGATGAAGTTGGCGTTGACGTAGTCGCAGGCGCCACAGACACTGTCTGGTGATGTACTAGCCAAGTGAACATACCTGTGGGGTCTATTCCTCCTCTCCAGCTTCCTGCGTATCCTGGCTACGTGGTGCGGCTGCAGCTGCGGCAGCATGCCGTCGATGAAGTTGGCGTTGACGTAGTCGCAGGCGCCACAGACACTGTCTGGTGATGTACTAGCCAAGTGAACATACCTGTGGGGTCTATTCCTCCTCTCCAGCTTCCTGCGTATCCTGGCTACGTGGTGCGGCTGCAGCTGCGGCAGCATGCCGTCGATGAAGTTGGCGTTGACGTAGTCGCAGGCGCCACAGACACTGTCTGGTGATGTACTAGCCAAGTGAACATACCTATGGGGCCTATTCCTCCTCTCCAGCTTCCTGCGTATCCTGGCTACGTGGTGCGGCTGCAGCTGCGGCAGCATGCCGTCGATGAAGTTGGCGTTGACGTAGTCGCAGGCGCCACAGACACTGTCTGGTGATGTACTAGCCAAGTGAACATACCTATGGGGCCTATTCCTCCTCTCCAGCTTCCTGCGTATCCTGGCTACGTGGTGCGGCTGCAGCTGCGGCAGCATGCCGTCGATGAAGTTGGCGTTGACGTAGTCGCAGGCGCCGCGGGCGGGCGCGGCGCCGCCGCCCACGCAGCCCGCCGCGCCGCACCGACCGCCCGCCGATACGCAGACACGGGAGTGGTCGTCTGGGTGAACAAAATTCAATTATTTACGGAATAAAATCTAGACTAACTTTATAAACGCGACAGTATGGATTTTGTGCCTCTTTCACGCAAAAAGAACCGGGTAGGTTTGATGAAATCACACCTCGCCAGTAAAACGACATGTGACTATAATATAGCTTATACATACATACATTGGAATGACATTTAGGTTACTTTTTACCTAGAGTTCGGGAAGTACATAGGTAGTTTTCTCTGGTACATAATTACAACAGTGAAACCACAGCTATTAATAAATAAATTGAGCAACTGATGCTATAGACCGATTTGGCTATTATTTATTTTTATTTTATTTAGGATCTCCAACAAAAGATGGACACGTAACATGACAGGTGTGACAAAACAATGGGAATATTGTAGGTGTACACAATTATACTAGCTAAACTAACAAGTTACAAATAAAATGAATATTTAAGAAACAAAATATACATACAGATTATCGAGATATATGTGACAAATAATATTGAAAACGACGAAGTAAGATGGACCTGGCGAGTTAATGTACGACCCGAAATCATTTAAAAAATACGTTGCAGTTTTACTTACATGCTGTGATATTCAGGTATCTGTTTTTCAGTCTATTTTCTGGTCTGTGACTGTGATGACTAGTGTGACCCAATGCTGCAGATTTCGCTACTACGATTTCGTATTCTTTGCTGTAAGAAAATAAAACATGATTATTTTTAAAATTACAGTACATACAAAAATTTTACACCATTCCTAGATAGTCATGTCGGTTTTAACTTGGAAAATAGTGCTTTTAAATACTGTCTTATATGGTTTTAACGAATTGACTTTTAATATAAAAGTATCAAGATTATTACCCTTTTTTCATTTTTTTTTTCTTTATTTACATAGTTAGCGACCCAGGGGAAAAAAATTAACTAATCGATATCTGGGGCTACCTATTTTTCATATTATTTTATATATCATATTAAAAAATGAAAAAAATAACCTAGTAAGTAAATAAAATAAAATTCTTACCTAAACCCAATATCGCCATCAGCATGCAAAGCAGCGACATGTGCGGGGAAGCTGAGTGCCGGTACCGCGGGCTGCCCCGCGCCCGCCATGCGGGGCGGCCGCGCTCGCTCCCCGCACGCGTCGCCCGCAGCCGCGCCGCCCTCCGCCGCGCCTGACGCGCACGATACTAGCGGGGAGCAGTTTACCACTGCCACAAGATATCAATTTTAATAAACTCAAAAATATTTATTCAAATTAGTCTGATAAATGAGCACTTTTCGAACGTCAAAAACAAAAGACAGTCCCTAAAACGCCCGCTTTTCATTACTTCCTATGCACGCTATTTCTGTCGTCACATGGTATACATTTCAAAATTTCAGAAAAATTAATGACGAAATGTTTTAACTGACATATATTTACAAAATTATTTTTTGCATTTATACATGTGAATTATGTGCTACCTAAAACACATTTTGTGAACAAAAAAGACAGTTAAAACATTTCGACATGTGCGGGGAAGCTGAGTGCGGGCACCGCGGGCTGCCCCGCACCCGCCATGCGGGGCGGCCGCGCTCGCTCCCCGCACGCGTCGCCCGCAGCCGCGCCGCCCGCAGCCGCGCCAGACGCGCACGATACTAGCGGGGAGCAGTTTACCACTGCCATGGGGTAGCAGTTTTAATATGTATCACGCTTTTTAACAACAAATAATTGATTTCTTTTAAAGTGTTGTGTAACGCATGTGAATTCGCCACGAATCACTTCGCATCACGCTCGCGTTGAATCGCTCTCTCTAAGACGCACCCTTAAACCATAGCAGAGTTAATTTTCATCAAAATTGATACCAATTTTTTTTTGCATTTGGAATTCTGTACATATATATCAAGGTTTTCTTACCATTTAGATCACGGTATCAATTTCTTTATTGATACACAAAAACTTAATTTTGATCCATACGCGTTCCTATATAATTTTGAAATAACTTACCTGGCTTTTTGTAAGAGTTGAGTGGTGCCCTGACTGCCCTCTCGCCTCCTTCCTCCAAGTAATTGTAAGCAGCACTGATGCATTTACTCAAACGAGCTCTGCACCTAAAATAAAAAATAAAACTGTATTTATTTCGAACTCTTAGTTATCACAATCAATCTTCACAATAAATTGGTAATTTTATCAATCAAATCCAATTCAAATATTTCACTAAAAGATTTTTTTCAAGTTGCGCAATGCCGTCGCTCCAGCTACGGTGAATAACAGCTGGCAAAACTTTTCCAAATAACACCCAAAGGCTGCAGCTTAAGGGAGTGTTAGACTCTTACCAATCAAGTAGTAGTTCGATGGAAGTATCCTGACATTATGCTGAGAAACCTAGTTCAAGCTACCAGTAGATCTCAGTCAAACCAGTCAAAGTCTAACTCACCTCCAGTACTAGACGGCGACTGCCACAGCGAACACCAGCAGCGGGCAGACGGCCAGCAGCGCGGCGTTGCTGACGCCTTCCGACTCCGGCACGTCTCTGGGCGACATCGCTTCAGACACACCAGTCGGGGGCTAGCTAGCGGTACACTCACCTCCAGTACAAGACGGCGACTGCCACAGCGAACACCAGCAGCGGGCAGACGGCCAGCAGCGCGGCGTTGCTGACGCCTTCCGACTCCGGCACGTCTCTGGGCGACATCGCTTCAGACACACCAGTCGGGGGCTAGCTAGCGGTACACTCACCTCCAGTACAAGACGGCGACTGCCACAGCGAACACCAGCAGCGGGCAGACGGCCAGCAGCGCGGCGTTGCTGACGCCTTCCGACTCCGGCACGTCTCTGGGCGACATCGCTTCAGACACACCAGTCGGGGGCTAGCTAGCGGTACACTCACCTCCAGTACAAGACGGCGACTGCCACAGCGAACACCAGCAGCGGGCAGACGGCCAGCAGCGCGGCGTTGCTGACGCCTTCCGACTCCGGCACGTCTCTGGGCGACATCGCTTCAGAGTGGGCGGCACACCATTCGCTTGACACCTCCTACAAGCGAACATGCATGTTATAGTTTTCAAACTGCTGTTAGCCCAGTAAAATTAGCAAAAGACTGCATAAAAATCACCACTTAACACCTTAATTAAGCCTTAAACAAAATTGACGAAGCTTCATAATATTAATGAGCTTCAAAACAATCCATATCTCTTGAAACTGCAGATCGAAAACTTACCTCCGGGTTCGATTCCTCGCCGTTTATGAAAGATTTGTCTCTGGCAACTGATTGTGTGACAGCATACACTTTTACTTCATACCGTGTCACGTTCCATAGATCCACTTCCTGTTGAACAAATAGAGACAATTTTATTTTTCAAAGTATTGTTTATTCTAGATAGAGGTTTTATATCACAATTTTGGGTATAATGATGGGTCCAATTTGCAAATTGTGTACCTTATTTTGATTCAACAGTATACCCATATTTCCTTTCAACTGACAGAAAACACTTCTTGCATTAAAGTCTATGTATACAGTTCTTTTACTAACACTGGTTTTGTGACTAACCGTAACGATCGTGACAGACAGACAAAGGATTTTTATTATACCATATTATATTCTGTTGACAAGTATATATTGTAATTATATCACATAAAACTTGTTTAATCGGCCCTGACAGCTTAACCAAGAAGTTACTAGTTTATAAACATAGTAATTATTTAAAATGGATAAAACTACGCAGCACCAATTCACACAAAAATCACTGGACTATAACTGATTACTTTGTAAAGGCGAGGAACTTTAAAATAACCTAATTCCGTCAACCACAGTTTAACAAATAAATATTTTATATTTTACCTCATGTTATGAGCAGTATTGGCTTATAGTGATTGATTAAATCCAGGCTAAACAGTCCTAAATACATTTCTGTTTAGTTCTATAGAATCTATTGTTAATTTCCTTATATGGATTATCCTTATATATGTTCCATATTTGTTGGAATATTTCCTTAAATAACTATATTTGAGTCAAATACAGTTAAAGTCCATTTATTTAACAAATTACATCATGCAGCACGTTTTTGGGGTATGAGTACCTACTTCAAAAATTTTCTAATCCGTGTATGGCCACTCAAAGAACCGAACACCACGAAGACAGAGCAAAAGGGAAAGTTTTTTAACAACCAACAGAATTACATTGTTCAAAAATCTCCTCTACGTATATCTTGGACACCAATGACTGTGTTTCGGATGGCACGTTAAACTGTAGGTCCCGGCTGTCATTGAACATCCTTGGGAGTCGTTACGGGTAGTCAGAAGCCAGTAAGTCTGACGCCAGTCTAACCAAGCGGTATCGGATTGCCCGGGTAACTGGATTGAGGAGTTCAGATGGCAGTCGCTCCTTGTAAAGCACTGGGACTCAGCTGAATCTGGTTAGACTGGAAGCCGACCCCACCATAGTTGGGAAATAGGCTCGGGAGATAATGAAATATCTCCTCTACTAAGTTGTATCCATGGGCGGAGAAAGTCTATATGTTCTTTAAAAACTCCTCTGCTCCGCTTTGGTGGATGGCCATAAGTGTCAAATTCGGTACCTAGTCTTTTCGCGTATGGGCAGCAGTACCCCGCGGGTGAAACTACAAAAACAGCTATTTATTATATAAATAAGTCTGTACTCACAATAGGTATGGTAGTTTCAATATCGTTCTTATTAGTGGGCAGCGTGAGTCTCGTCCGAGGCTGTTGTTCTGGAATCTTCCGTAATGTCACCACGTACTGGTCTAAAGAGTTGTTATATTCTAGAGGTTGCCGCCATTGGAGGTAAAGTGTACCTGGTGGGAAAAACATCAAACTTAGTGGGTATTGTATGCCATTATGGCGGGTCATAGCTGTGTACAATTTTAAAAACCATGTAACAACTCACTGTTTACCTATGGTACCTACCACAATAAAGAATATTTGTATTTGGTTTAATATTTGAGCATTACAAAATGAGGTTTAAAAATGTTTTTACACAGTTTTATATAGCCAGAATAAAAAATTGTATACAAACATATATTTTAGTGTTGCCAAGATTCGTTGAATTTGTATCTGTGGTGTTGCCAAGATTCATTGAATTTGTATCTGTGGTGTTGCCAGAATGAATATAAGTACATCAAATACAATTTCATGTATTGCTACCTTCAATAAAATGTTAGTCATTTTTAGTCAGTCAGGCCTAAACGATTGACGACTTACAGGAAAATTAACACAAATGAAATTCATGAGCTTGGTTAAGACATGAAATTGTTATTCAAGTACGTACATGCATTAGATCCTATATTTTCCTAGATATTGATAATAAAATACTAACGTTTAGTCTGATCACAAGTCAGATTCAGTATTATCGGAGCAGAAGGTGGTCTGACGTCTGTCAACACGTAGAGAGGATCCGACTTGGGGCCAAGTCGGTCCAACAAATCGGATGACTTTACTCCGTCCAGCGAGAAGTTGTAGAAAGCTCGCACCCAAATCTTGTATGGTGTGAATGGTTCTGAAAAAAATTTAAAGAAAAAATGTTTAGGAAAATATTATATTTTTTTGCACAAAGGAAAAACGAGTACCATTTTATAATTAGACAGCATTACAGCCATGAATCTTTTTAGAGGAAAAAAAATATATTTGTAAATTGGCAGGAAACGCGGAACCACATCATTAATTTTCTGCATTGTTTTATTTAATTAGGATCTTTGAGCATTTATTTATTTTGTACTTATTTACACGGCTTGACACCAATGCAATTCCATGAACTAATTGAATAATAAAATAATAATCTATTAAATATAAGGCTGGACCCAGAGATAGGATTATAATATGCTTCTTTTTATCCGGGTCCAAAAAGAAGTTCCCTCGGACGCGGGTGAAACCGCGGGAAACAGCTAGTACAGTTCATTTTTCATTTTTTTTGAAACTATGCATGTAAATAAGTTTTAAACTACATAAAATACAATTAGTAATCCAGACAATTAAGACAGGCTAATATAATTCAGGCAGCTAATTGGATGAGCCCGTGACTTAGTGTACCTACTTCCTACACAGAAGGTCGAGGTCTCCACTGAACCAAATTGGTCATTAAAGAAGCGTTACGACTTTTAAATTAACACCTCGCTTGCATGTATTAGTTATAATATTCTTCAGTACAGTACATACCTATAAGACAATCCGTCGTTGCAATTGTCTGTCTGATAACATGATACTCAAGAATTACTGAGCGTATTTGCGTGAGGTTTTCACCAATACATTGGTTACTGAGAGAGTTAATAATTTTTAATTTATTAGTGCTAGGTCGGGGCGGTTCGCTAGTTACGCAAACCCACAAATAGCCCCTTTAAAACAACAATAACCACTTTCTCAAAGACTACTAAACAAAGCCAAATGACCGCACTTACTTAAATTCCTCAAGCGGAAACCGACGACTTTCGTCACCTTCCCGGAAGTATTAAGCAGCGTCAAATTTTTCGTCGCCCTCGAATAGTCTTCCATACCCAGGTCACTTGGGAAAACATTCTTTCTTTTCACGTCAGCCGAATTCTGAGTACCATTGACAATGTTCACGTCATATCTGGGTACTCCTTGCTCATAATAAAGCACATAAGCAACTTGTGTATTCTCTCTATGCTTGGGCTGTGCAAAGGACTTCTTCACAACCTCCTTCTGCTCATCTGGGTGAGCTTCCAACACTTCAAGATTCTTCTCGAAGTGCAGTTTTGTGTCCGTATCGTTTTCAGGCCATCTTTTTCTATGCCTATGTGTTCGGACATCCCTTTTGTGCCTATAGTCATCAATGAGGACGTGAGAGGAGTAGTCGTCCTTATATTTGTGTTTATCGTTCTTGTACCAGTTATAGGAGGAGTATTCAAAATCTTTCTGCCTTTCTGCAGTGATTGCGTCTTGGCTTAAGACGTCATTGACGGGTTCGTCACCTTGTGGCTCTAACTTCTTGTTAGAAGCTGACTGGTCTTGGTCAGGGACTAGAGTCTGACTCTTCAGGTCAAGGTTTCTGTCGGGAAGGGTGCGCAGAGTGAAGGTCAATGGCGGGGCCCATGAGAGGTGAACTTCATCTGTAGTTACGTTGTTGGCTGTCAGGTTTTGAGGCGCGGACGGAACTGAAAAAGATAACATAAGTCTATGATTAATTTGCACCTCTTTTTAAGGTAGTGAATGAAAAATATTTACGCAATCTCCTGACAGTTTTATCAATTTCATAGAAGACGTCAGATCGTTAATTCTAGATTAGATAAAGCTACTAGTTTTAAAAAACGTAAACAATGAAGCATTTTAGCTTCATCATTCGTTATAACATACAAACAAACAATCAATTTATCAGGAGTGACAGGAGCGTCCGTGTGACACAATTTATCGTTAAATTCTAACTTTCAACCTTTACGATGTTGATTGTGACTAAGAGAAAGTTATTATTAGAGCTACCGTCACATTATCTACTTCATAGAATGCATATTAACTTTGTCACAAGAGTGACGGCATTATGTTTTCACTTTCTTAACGTAAGAAAAGCACTTTATATTTTGAAGTGCTCATAAAATTGCCATCATCACCATTTGCGAGTATTATCAGGTTTTTACTGTCCACTGAAGGGCACAGGCCTCTTCTGATACAAAAAAAAGACTTAATGAACGTTAATCACCACGTTTGCTCTTCAATGTGGCCAGCCATTGGTGTCCAAAGTACATAAAGTTAGTGAAGTTACATAGGTCCTACTAGCCTGAAAGACTTTAGTATTTTTCATAGATAAAGCTGACCTTTTAGAAATCTATTGGGGGCATACATTCAGCAACATCTTACGACTGACGACTGAGATGATGATGAGTGATCACCAAACCAGGTGATCATGGTGATAAAATTACACATAAGTCCAGCAAATGAGTACCTCAATAAGTCTGACCGTCCTTATAGAAGACTATAATTAATTTACTCTCGTTATTTTTAAAGCTAATTGTTTTACAACTTAACCCAATAAGATAAGACGTATAATCTAGTTTTATGTTGTAAATGGCTTCCGCAAAGTAGGAAAGTGTTACATTACGGCTGTTTTAGCCATGCGGTCGTAATATCCATAATACACATATAAAACGAGGAAGAAAAGTTAGAAATGGACAATTTGAAGCTGTGTTAGTTACTTTTTACTGTTTATTACATCACTTTGAAGTGACGTAACTTTAGCATCGTAGAACGGATTATACCGTTGAGTTAGATATCTAAGATATTTTTTTGGGCGATACTGAATGGTTTCCCATATCAAGCTTTATAAAATATGTGGCCTGATTTCGAGGATTTTTGCAAAATTATTATTTTTAGGGAAGGGCAACGTAAATTGGTAATTTTAATTCGAAACCACTACAAAGTAGAGAACTTCTTAGAAACGGTCAAGACAGGACGTCTGATTTCACCAAAGCCTAGTTAAACGAAGGCTTGGAAACAATCAATTACTTATATTTTTACTTCCATAATAAATTATGGTATCGTGTTTTAATGTTCGCGTGTATAACGATTGGTTTATTGCATAATTGCATAAACTGGTCATCTCTATTTTCTTGTCTAGACTCTGACCTCTTATTTGTTACGGCATTTCTTCTGGAAGGTCATTCCTTTGGATATTCCGCGATGTCTTAAAAGCACTAACAGCCCCAGCATAGCTACCTGAACTTTTGTATGTTTTAAACCTTCCCTGGACCAAACATTTTCAAAACCAAATAAGCCAAATCGATCCAGAAATTCTCGAGTTCCAGGGAGACAAACGAAATTTTATACACATAGGTATGTATAAGAAGAAAGAAGAACATTGCTAAGTGCAGATACATGACTAAAGTTCTATTACACTTTAGACAACAACTTAAACCCACAGGATCCATTGACAGCACCTCTACATGCAGTCAACAAATCCACGCTACAATTAAAATATGTGTGTGTACAAGAGAAATCAGCAACAATCTCTCATTCACGGCTCAATGATACTGAGACTAATCACATTTCACGGTTTAATCCACGCTTCACTACGAATTCGCATAACGGCGACAACGTCAATAGATCTGTGAAAAATTGGACATAAAACTGAACACTGCCTACAAACGCAAACTGATGAAATAACAAGACAAGATACGAGTAACATAGGCTATATTTTATCCCGGTACGGGCAGTAGTTACCACGGGACGCGGGTAAAACCGCGGGTAAACGGCTGGTACAAGATAAAGTAACTAGAAATCATAATCTATTACAGAAGTCCAAAATGAATGGGCATAATAAGTAGATACATATATTGAACCTGTGCACGAAGGTTACGATATGGAAAACGGCCAAAAAATCATGTCTTTTGTACGAGAACCTCCTCAAATTTTAATACGATAGAAAAGAAGTTAATATTCTCAGTATCCTGCGAATATATCAAGCGTCTACCTCTGCTGCTATTGTCAATACCGAGCCAAAACGTTTTACCCTGTGGGTCTTTTCTTCTTACGAAGAAGACCCTTTGAGTACAGAACCCTCAAAAGGCTCTCGTTTGCTAAACATTTTGCCATCCAGTTCATGATTTTAGGCGTTACTATGTTCTTTACTGAAGTCTACATCAAACGCTATTCCACTCCGAGTGTATCCCGCATCCTGCTAGACGATGTATCCGTCTTAATAATTGATTGACACTCAGTTGATCTTCACACTCTACTAAATAGAAACAGATAGGTTCGTCCGTCTATTGGACATTAACTTAATACTTACGACATTAGAAAACAGACGTGGTGAAATTCACTCCTCAATAATGAATTCGTATTTAAGTATTCATTACTGCGTTTATTCATTATGAAAATTTTATTGAATGACGTGTTGGATTGCAATCGTTGGTGCTAGCTGCAGTTTTGTGGAAATTAAAATGATAAGCGCGGTTTCTAAATACGCTAAACACAACTGCAGATTTATACTAAAGTTAAAATCATCAAAGTATAGATTATAATTAAGATCAGCCCAAAATATATGAGCACGCTTTATTATTATTATTTACACACGAGCATATTTACCAGTTATCAAACATGTGGGAACTATGGTTAAACTTTTCACAAAGGTGTTTCCACAGTGTTATTCATTTTATACCTCATTTATTCATTCCCAAAGCTGCCAAAACTAAATTCGAACAAACGTCTCCCATCCCAATCGCTCACAAAGAACCCCAGCCTTAATTACAAAGGCAAACAACATTTAACATTGCGGTAACTGTGTTAACGATTGCCGAGGCCCATCAGACAAATTCCTACACTACAATCAATTTTAACACCTAAAATTTCCACAATAAAACCTATTTTTGTAAATCAGCTGATCGGTGTAGTGGAAACTCAATGAAAACCTAGCTGTTAGGTGTGACAATTAAGTGTTACGTAGCTATTCAAACAATTGTGTAGTAAAGAGGTCAGTGTCCCATTGTATAATACAATAACATTGCGTTTTTACGAGCTATGAATATGTAGTATGTAGTAGTTAATATTTACGATTTTTTCATTTCGATTTGAGTACGGTGATTTTACGAGCGATGCACATTATGATAATAATCTTAGATGAATGAATAATGCTACAATGGACTTTTTTATAAAACATCATTTCAGCATCATAGGTCTGCATCTATTTTTGACTCGACCCGTAGTTTAATTATAAGCAACCATTCAAATAGCTCAAGACATAACCATACTTCTGTGTTGTTCCTTAATATATGGATTTACGCACCTATACATAACTCTGTATATTGGTATAATAGCCTTAAAGTTCTATCCGCTAGAGCACATACTGCACACACAATTCTTTCAGTATCAGCAACAACCAATAGGGCGAATATTTCAGTGTACAATTTACCGAGATCTGACAATATCGTTCATGCTTTTTTGAGTAAGATCTTTAGATATATCGATCACAGAATAAGGTCTTGTGTCTACAATTTCAAATTTTTAAAACAAAAGACAGCCCCCAAAACGCCACCTTCTATGTGTTATTGCTAAGAAGAAGTGGCGCGACTCCCCATCTACACATATCTGTTTAGGTGCAATATCACCAATCAGTTATTGCTAAAAACTTGATGTCAATGAAAGCGAACCGCATATAAACATTTCATCAAATCACTTCATAACGACAGCCGTATGATATACCGCTAGCAGACTGTCATCGTTGAAATACTTTAATGTTACATGCAAGTTGACAAACAACTTTCGCATTATAATTTACACTTTCTTTATGTCTTTGGTTAGCGAGTTTTTGCAACATAAATGTCATGTATATCTAGGAGTATGGATACTACCTCGCTAAGTCTTTATAATCTCTATGTAAATGACTCTAGACACCTTCCATGTATTTTCCCCTCATCTAAACAGCTTCAGTTCCCCTTAATTTAAATTCCAATTTCTATAACTTTTACAACGGCCTACTTCTGAACAATAATAATGGCAAGGGCAGATTAACTGAAGTCATACCAAAAAGTAAATAAAACTTGCTCCATAATCTGAAACACAACAACTTCCCACGCATTGGCCGAGACTTCGGAATAAGAGAATAACGTAACTAACTAATGCTGGTCAAATAAAAACCTAGGATGAAGGAGCAAAGGGCGTCTTACGGTTTTGGCTTTAAGTTTTTGGAGAAAATACAATAGTGGATGGTTACTAATAGCAATAACGTCACTCCTATTCTACGCCAAACCTATTCTTTTAAAAATTACGCCATCAGTCACCTCAGAAGCGTGAGATTTGCGAATACCAACGAAACAAACCTAATAAATTTTCCAGAATATTAATAAACAGTCAGCCTATTACGTATTTCATATAAGAAATCAAATAGATAACGGGAAAAATTACGTACAAAAGCCACAAGTTTGAAATGGTAGTTTAATGTTACTAGGAAAACGAGACGGGCAGTGGTTTCAAGAAAGTAACTATAGCGGTTACTGCTAGGTCAGCCAATTTCTGTAACTTACTATATTATCTGGGTTCGGTACTTAAATGTGAGCAAATGATTGGTTCTTAATAATTATAATGATGTCATGGCCGACTTTTGGCCACGGTGGCTATTTACGAATGAGATTAGCTGCGCAGGATATATCATATTGGACAAGCGTACTCGCAAACTCAGATGCACTCTCTTTTTCCTGACTTATCCGTTAGGATAACCATCCAACACGACCGGAGAGAGATCAGGGTGCTGGACCAACAATTAGGTGTTGTCCGATGCACTGATTGATACGAAACACATAGGTAAGTAGGATTGTTTGACATTTTATCTGTATCATGGGTAAGGCATGTTGTAATTTTAAGGTCTTTTTTAAGACCAATATTATTGCTGTACATGTTCTGAATTCAACATTAGCATAAAGTGAATTGTGTGAATGCTACAAAATGTTGTAAAACACAAAAGTTAACCATCTACGTGATTCAAAGAGGAATTAAACCCAGCGCAGATCGAACAGGTTTTCAAGCTCTTGGAAATGAAAAAGAAACAATTGGATTTTTGGCAAGCGTAGGCGTTCCTAGTCTTTCAATTTTCTTATAAAAACAACAATGTAGTTTATAGGCAAACACCTTCATATAATTTGTATTGTAAAGGTACAGATTTCTACCTCAACAAAAAATGGGAAATCCATAGAATTACACACAAGCCTAATGACTCAAATATCGTGCTAGTTTTTTTACTGTTTCTCAAAAGTCGTCTGACTGATTTAGAAATGATAAGACTATGAATTTTTGGTTGAACTAGGATTGTATACTCCACTCAAGCAAAGCTGAGATTCTTCATTTTAGAAACGTTTAAAAAAACAAAGATTCACAACGATAGAAGTCGAATTCGAGCACCAAAACGTAACATTTTCGTAAAGTTAGCAAAAAAGATTTAACAAATCCCTCAAAAAGGAATTTTCCATCTCAAAAATCATACATAAATAGGCATTTACTCAATATTTCCTCGATTAACAAACAAAAAGAGAATACAGCTTATAGTTTCTCGCCGCCAGTTGCACCGGCCCCTTAGCGCGGACCCGCAGAGTAAGGTCAAATCCATTAGCCGGTGACTCACTGGCATACGGGAATCATGCACCGTCGATGGACCTTAATATACAACTATTACACGGGTCAGTATAATTTGTTTTTTAAGTAATTCTATGGTAAACAAAATTATAATTAAGTTTATGTAGGTCTAAGCCAAACAAATGGTGGATGTCCAAGAAGGTACATCTGTGTAAGTAAACTCTATACAAATTCGCAGATCATTTCATACAAACGTTAATTGAATGATGTATCAATAAGTATGACTATTATAAAATAGCAATAATTTAAAGAATCCTTTTTTTCAGTGGCGTAAAACTGAAGACTATTGAGAAATTCTACTATTATTAAATCAACAATAGTGGTTTACTTGAATTCGAATTCCAATAAGGCATAGAAAATGAAGGATTGTTTTTGTTCTATTTGTTTATTCAAAATATTGTATGGTGTCGCGGTTGCATACAATAGCATTGATGGACCGATATAATGGTGAATTTATGGATGCGTCAATTCGCGGTCACTAAAAATGGATTGATTTATTATATCTCTTACGAAATTGGTTAACACCAATCATGCATGAAATGTGGCTGTGGATTGCGGTGGCTAGTTCGATTCGAGAATAACCACGTTTCGAAGACGATATACCTCAAACAATCCCATCTGTGCATATAAAGTAATACTCTATACTTTTCTGTTCTCTTTTCAAAACTTAGAAAACCATTTCTGCAGAGACCTCGTGTTTCATTCATACTTCGAATTGGAGTTAATAAATGTCGATAAATCAATTTTCATGACAGAAGGACAAGATGTTGTAAGAACTATCTCACCGAAAATAAAGACAGAATCTTTAGTTATCAGTTAACTTTAGTTCGAAGTATCAACTAGGTTCATTGCAACGATTCTCTTTTTTTTCAATTGAAAAACTGGTCATCACTCGAGTATTCTTGAGCATATCTTTGAGGCATCCAATAGACAATCGCGTCTGCGACTTAACAAGAGTATTATAAGAACATGGAGCGATATTGACGTGTCGTGTACCTCGAAGACGGTGACATACATTTCCCATACACATTAAGACCATTGATGCGTCAGCCGCATGCAGCCGATCGCAGCCGAGCGCTACAGACGCGTGGCTCGGATATGTTCTTTAAAGCTACATCAAAATCACTCAAAATTATGCTGTTATGTATGTATGTAGGGACAGAGGGAAAAGTCTAAGTTGAGAATCATGTTTAAGGAGGCATATGGACACATTCGCGTGTTAAATGTAATGTGTTGTGTGTTAATTTGGATTGTAAAGGTACAGATTGCAACCTCAACAAAAAAATGGGAAATCCCTAGAATTACAGACAAGACTCAAATATCGTGCTAGTTTTTTTACTGTTTCTCAAAAGTCGTCCGACTGATTTAGAAATGATAAGACTAGGAATTTTTGGTTGAACTAGGATTGTATACTCCACTCAAGCAAAACTGAGATTCTTCATTCTACAAACGGTAAAAAAAAACAAAGATTCACAACGATAGAAGTCGAATTCGAGCACCAAAACGTAACATTTTCGTAAAGCTAGCAAGATAAGGTTTAACATATCCCTCAAAAAGGAATTTTCTACCTCAAAATTCATACGTAAATTGGCCTTTACTCGATATTTCCTCGATTCACAAACAAAAAGAGAACACAGCGTATAGTTTCTCGCCGCCAGTTGCACCGGCCCCTTAGCGCGGACCCGCAGAGTAAGGTCAAATCCATTAGCCGGTGACTCACTGGCATACGGGAATCATGCACCGTCGATGGACCATAGTATACAACTACTACACGGGTCAGTATAATTTGTTTTTTAAGTAATTCTATGGTAAACAAAATAATAATTAAGTTCATGTAGGTCTAACCAGGCAAGTACCAATGCAACTTTTCTAAGTTTGTATGTACTTTCTAAGTATATCTTAGACACCATTGACTGTGTTTCGGATGGCACGTTAAACTGTAGGTCCCGGCTGTCATTGAACATCCTTGGCAGTCGTTACGGGTAGTCAGAAGCCAGTAAGTCTGACACCAGTCTAACCAAGGGGTATCGGGTTGCCCGGGTAACTGGGTTGAGGAGGTCAGATAGGCAGTCGCTTCTTGTAAAGCACTGGTACTCAGCTGAATCCGGTTAGACTGGAAGCCGACCCCAACATGATTGGGAAAAGGCTCGGAGGATGATGATGATGTAGGTCTAACCCAAACAAATGGAGGATTAAGTTGAATAAGATCCCTTTATGTGTGTAAGTAAACTCTATACAAATTCGCTGATCATGTTATACAAACGATAATTGAATGATGTATCAATATGTATGAATATTATAAAAAAGCAATAATTTAAAGAATCCTTTTTTTCAGTGGCGTAAAACTGAAGACTATTGAGAAATTCTACTATTATTAAATCAACAATAGTGGTTTACTTGAATTCGAATTCCAATAAGGCATAGAAAATGAAGGATTGTTTTTGTTCTATTTGTTTATTCAAATTACTGTATGGTGTCGCGGTTGCATACAATAGCATTGATGGACCGATATAATGGTGAATTTATGGATGCGTCAATTCGCGGTCACTAAAAATGGATTGATATATTATATCTCTTACGAAATTGGTTAACACCAATCATGCATGAAATGTGGCTGTGGATTGTGGTGGCTAGTTCGATTCGAGAATAACCACGTTTCGAAGACGATGTACCTCAAACGATCCCATCTGTATAAAGAAATACTCTATATTTATTCCTTTTAAAACCATTTCTGCAGAGACCTTGTGTTTCATTCACACTTCGAATTGGAGTTAATAAATGTCGATAGATCAATTTTGATGACGAAAATAAAGACAGAATCTTTAATTATCAGTTAACTTTAGTTCGAAGTATCAACTAGGTTCATTGCAACGATTCTCTTTTTTTCAATTGAAAAACTGGTCATCACTCGAGTATTCTTGAGCATATCTTCGAGGCATCCAACAGACAATCGCGTCTGCGACTTAACAAGAGTATTATAAGAACATGGAGCGATATGGACGTGTCGTATACCTCGAAGACGGTGACATACATTTCCCATACATATTATGACCATTGATGCGTCAGCCGCATGCAGCCGATCGCAGCCGAGCGCTACAGACGGATAGCTAGGAAATGTAATTTAAAGCTACATCAAAATGTTTTTTTGTATGTATTAGGGTCAGATGCACAGAGGTAGAAGTTGAGAATGACGTTTAAGCAGGTATATGGACATATTCGCCTGCTAAGCCTCAGCACGCAAAATTGCAAGTCTCCCTAATTTCGTGTTGGATCCTCATTCTTAAAAATTGCTTTTTTCTAAACATAAGTAGGTATCCTTCCATGCCTCCACAAAAATAATAAACAATGTAGTTATGTGGGAACAGCTTGACACCTACATGCCGGGATTATACCCCGTACGTATCGCTTCCGACCGACAGAAAAAAACACGATGCAAAGTAATATTGGCGACCTATTTCGCCGAGATGGGACTTGTTAAACTTTCTATTAAAACTTATACGAAGAGATCATTGCTAGTGGTTTCTCTGTTAGAAAAGCTTTAAGCCCAATAATGGAAAAGTAAATATGCAGATGATGGGCATTCTGTTGTTTCAATTTTCCATGGGATTTGTATTTCTAATTATGCATCTGTCTGATGACCAGAAACAAAATATCGATAATCATAATATACAACTGGATCAATTCAATACTATAGATAGACCAATAAAATTGCATTTACTGTAAAACTACTGACCAATACAATAAAAGTCCGCCTTCAACAAGTTGATGAGTCATGTAAAAGCTTAACTGGATTCGAGTTAGTAAGTAGTCATTATAACTGTTCGGTTCAACTGTGAAGTAAGTTAATATAGGAAATACCAGAGCAGACTTTATTGTATAACATATTTAGAAATTCTTGTATACGTCACATGTACGAGACCATAATTTGCAAAATCATAATATCAGTGTGTGTTTATCCAAGTACAAATAAAACGAATATCAGTGCAATCAATAAATCACATAGATATGGATGATAATGTCAGTGCATGTTGATAACTGCATATTGGGCCATCCTATGGTTGTCTGGCAGAAATCATGAATATCTCTGATAAAAAGGTCATTGTACCATCTTTTTAGGGTTCTGTGCCCAAAGGGTAAACCTAAGTTTACCTAAGACTTTTCTATCATTTATTCAAACTTTTAGGTACCGTGATGATTAGACAGTTAATATGATCACAGATGATGTCTTTCTATTCCTGCAATGACAACAAAATACTGAAAACAAAAAGTGGGATTTGTGCGTAAAAAAATAATATAGATAATTATATTGACTATCTAAAACTTGACTCAAACTTCCCAAACTTATTTCAAACCATTTTTTAGGCACCAAATAAATAAGAGGAAAATAGTTAAACCAAAATGTATTGGTTGATAATCATAGCAAATTAATTGTTAATTGGGTGCATAAAAACAATGTGTTAATTAATCATTCAATTAAGTAGTAAAATCTTATACGTTTTATATAATGCTATTAATAAAATTCTGATTTACTATTAATTTAAATACTTGTAATGTTGTGAGAAGTCCAAAAGCAGAGTCTATGACTGGGTTATATGGAGAAGATACATGGTCAAACGAAGACACTATAGAATACTAGTACATAATGTTGGCTTGGGTTGCTATGAATTGATTAAACATTTTAGTACAGTACATTAAAAAAAAAAACATTCCTTTTGCTGATTACGAAAGACTACTAGGCCACTCCAAAAATTTATCCTGATGTAAGAAGCTGTGCAAAAACATATTAAAGTCTGTGTGATACATCTTTTTGTAAGCTAATTAGTGATTATTGTCAAATTAACCAGGTATTGACATGAACGTGAATGGATATAGTGGAAGAGGACACCCAGTCAATATGGCTAGAACTAATTTTTTTGTGCAATGATGGCAGATATAGAGTAATAAGGGCAAGAAGATGATGATATCAAATAACAAGCTATATGATGATTTAATATCTGGTCATTTCAATTCTGGTTCTAATCTGGTAATTCTTGGAACATGACATATCATAAATACTAAACCATCTGTTTAATTGTTGTTTACATAAAACTAACTAATGCATTATGTATAAATAATAATTGTTTTATAAATGGTATGAGGCGGTTGTTTTTTATTATGTTTTTAATTTACAAATACGTACCCCTCAATAGGTCTGAATTATGTATGAATGAAAGATTGTATAATTAGGTAAGTATGCATAAGAAATTGCTGTGAAATTGTTTTCATACTTTATATGATAGATGCCTTTTGTAAATATGTGAAATTAGGAAATATTCCAACAGATTTGGGTAGTTTCTTAAAATTCTAATAAGATATACCTATGTATGGAATATCTAAAAAAAGATAAAATGAATATTTGGATATGATACAAATAGTTGTGTGGATATGTTATTGGGATAGTACTCTTTTTTCTAATTTATATTAATGAGGCAAAACAAAAAAGCCTTTATCTATAAAAAAATATCATAGTATAAAAACAATGTCCATGTGAGAAGCACACTAGAGGTAACAACTACTAGGGTCATGCATACAGGAAGTTTGTATGGTAATTAACAACAGAAACGTTAGTAAAATGTATCTCATGTTCAGTTCATGATCCGACGGGGTGCACCTTTAGGATCTCACGGCGAGTTCGTGGGCGGTCAGATTATAGGCGTGATACTACAAAACAACAAAAAAACACAACACCCGTCACTTACAACATCAAAATAATTAATATAGCATCTTACTCACCGTAAATCTCCTTGATTTCGTTGTCGTTGGCTACATTATCACAATGAACGCACAAAATAAATACAATAAAAATGGCTCCTACGGTGTAATGAATATACATCTTAATAACACAATACGCACGTAAGAAGCGTGCGTGAACAGCTTAAACAGTATTTATAAAACACATTTTTACTTCGTTATCGGATAAGAGCGGAAATAATCTCTATAACGAGTCATTTAATTCGTCTAAATTGTACCAATCGAGCTGCCATCGAACAAGACCCCGCCGTCTGTCATTTGTCATGTCAATAAACAAATAATGTTGCCGCATCATTTCATAGGTACTACTACTTGCAAAAAAGCACGTTTGCGTATAAATTATTATGTAGAAATAATTCTTACAATAAAAAATATCAAAAATATTTTCAGTTTTTAGTGATCAAAAGAGATAAAATATTTAGATAGCGTACCAGCATCCAATTCTAAACTGAAAAGACTCATTCAGAGATGAGCAGATTTCGTTTACGAATGCTGCTTATAGCCAGAATTCTAATACTTAGATACAACTCAGGTTTATTCGAAATTGTGAGAACTATAAGAACTAACCGTCGCTCGTGCGATGAGGCTATGCGAATTCATCGCGCGATGGAACTTTGTACATAGCAATATTTCTTTAATAATAAAAAATATTAACTGAATAAAAACTTAAATCAGTATTATTAGCATTTTCACAAACGGAAAAATGAAGATTGTAATCCTTATACTCGTCCTTGTGTTGATGATTGGACAATCGTCCGATCAACACGACGCGACGCGTCCATGATCGTGCGACGAAAACTAGGCTAAATAATCGTTTGCGCGATTTTGCTTCCGTCTGACAAATATGATCGTGCGACCAAATACACATAAACATTCTGATAGCTTCTGGGGCCCGATTCTCCTAATTTTACTTAAGCGCCATTCGATTGACGTTCGACTCGATTCGACTGAGATCCAATCCCGACTCGATTACGATTGAAGCGTATGTGGCATTCCGCTATTTTTTCTTTGAAATAAACGTTTTTATCCTTTTCTGTCATTCAATAATGAATCATTTTGTCTGCAAATGATTTACGATTGCAAAATGATTGTACAGCAAACTACCGTATAGACCAAAATCATCAAAATAGCAGACCAATCGCACACCAATCAAATGTCAATCGAATACGATTGGTCTTTTATTATTAGCAGAATGCCCGATATGGTTAAAACTGCTATTACGATCAAATTGCGATTCGATTTCTATTCGATTTTGACATTATTAACTTAGGAGAATCGGGGCCCTGGGGCCCGATTCTCCTAATTTTACTTAAGCGCCATTCGATTGACGTTCGACTCGATTCGACTGATATCCAATCCCGAGTCGATTACGATTGAAACGTATGTGGCATTCCGCTATTTTTTCTTTGAAATAAACGTTTTTATCCTTTTCTGTCATTCAATAATGAATCATTTTGTCTGCAAATGATTTACGATTGCAAAATGATTGTACAGCAAACTACCGTATAGACCAAAATCATCAAAATAGCAGACCAATCGCACACCAATCAAATGTCAATCGAATTCGATTGGTCTTTTATTAGTAGCAGAATGCCCGATATGGTTAAAACTGCTATTACGATCATATTGCGATTCGATTTCTACTCGATTTTGACATTATTAACTTAGGAGAATCGGGGTCCTGGATGTCAGGACAATTTGCATATTGGGTAGGTACCTATCACTAATCACAATCTCGTTGTTTGTTCACTTACAAATTTCATCACATAATCGTAATTATTTCATTATGGGGACCTCCTATTTTTTTTTGTTACATGCTCTGCCTACCCCGTTTCATTTACGAAGCGGCGAAGGTCTTTGGTATAGCGAAACCATAGACAGATTATAAGTTTTACCTTTGGGGTTACCAACAATTTAGTGAATCCTATCGTTGAAATTATTTCCGAGCATATTGCAGCGAGTGGTTCCAGTTTAATGTAAGTCCACCGTATGGCAATAAAATGGTGGAATTAAACTTGACTGCCATAGAAATAATATAGGAACCAAGTTCGGGATCACGCCCGAAACAGTTGCAGGAACAGAGTTTATGAGTGTAAGTTATGTCTGATCAATCACTAGTTTCATGATATGCATTTTCTGATGCTTAGGTACTTAGGTGCACAATATTTGAATTTCCCGCTACCCGTTACAAATTATAGAATTCGTTTTTTTTGTTGCTTTGCTTTAAACTGTAAGGTGCAAAGTTATTGTTAAATAAGTAAAAAAAATGTTATGTCTTTAAATAAGTCATTTTTAGCTAATAACAACAAATATTTTTGAAAGGGGTCTTTTTGTTTACTAATGGTTTTAAGGGCAAAGTTTCATTATTTGTAAAATGAGGATAATTTAACATTTTGATAACAGAAAAATTATAAGGATAATGTTACAAAAATACTGAGCAGTTGGTTAGCAAAGTGCGCAGCAGAGTAATTTTATTTAGTTGAGCTGGCAACACTCCCAGTGGGATTGTTTGTTCGGCTTTGGGTGTCAGCCGCTTTGTAGTTTTGCGTGATAATTATAGAATTAATCAGTGCTATCGTTGAATAAGTGAATAGAAAATGGTTTAATAACCGTGCAATGACTTTAATGTCGCGTTTTTGCGCGTATTATTTGTAAAAACGAGGTGCTTCCGCCATGACAATGAGTAGCACCGTCGGGAAGTATCCCGCGGCACTTGTTCTATATTTTCTGTGTATGCCGTGTATGGGACTATGGTATCCAATTTTAGGTGAGTAATACACAATTTTAGATTGTTTCAGCGTAGGAACTTAAACATTTCAATATCGAACGTGTGTATCTACTGTTCGGCACATAGAAACATGTAACTGGACAATATTTTTTGTTCCTGTACGCGCATTTTTTTCAATTGATGTGTTTCCTCAAAATTTGCTGCCAGCGGATGCTATTTAGCATGGCAATGAATGTATTCCTGTTTGATATACGTGTATAAATGCTGTTTAGTTACAATATTAAGCTTTTAAACTTAAATTACGATCCTAATAATCTGGTAATAAACAGTAGTATGGTTGTATGCTGAGCTTTCCATAGTTTTCACGTCTAAAAATGTTGAAAACGAATATTATCCGAGTTTCAACAGGATAAACATTTATAGTTAAGTTAAAATATTACCCCTAAACAATTATTCCTGTTATGATTCATTTCATGATAGTTATTTGTTAGTATCATAAAAAATAATATAGTTAGGTATAGTTAACACATTTATACTTCAATCAGGTTCATGGTCAACATTTTAGATAAAATAAGCTTTTGTTGATGAATCTGCTTGTAAAAAGTTAACAAAGTATTGTGTAACTTAACTTTGTTACTAACTATTGTATGATAACAATTATAAAACCTATAGTCTAACTAGCCTTTTCCTGACTATATTGGGGGTTGGCTTCCAGTCTAACTATATGCAGCTGAGTACCAGTGCTTTACATGAAGCAACTGCCTATCCAAACTCCTCAACTCCGTTACCTGGGTAACACTATACCTCTTGGTAAAACTGGTTGTCAGACTTGGTGGCTTCAGACTACCCGTAACCACTGCCAAACATTCAAATTTCAGTTCAAATAGTAACCTAAGTATACATAATATAATAATATTTATAAAATAGGCAAACTAATAAGGGTAATCTCGGTTTATTCTGATAGATAGCAAAACAGTTAATAATTGTCACTAATCTGTTTGGTAACTACAGGAAAAATGTATTATTTTTGTATTTTTTATCATGTATCATTTACTGCTAAATTAATTTTTAATTTTTTTGCTATCAATCTCAAATATTTAATTGAAACAAATCATTATTTGATCACGTTACAATGTATATCTTGGACACCAATGACTGAGTTTCTTAAGACACAATAAATTGTTGTATCCCTGCTGTCATTGAAACATATTTGGCAGTTGCTACGGGTAGTCAGAAAGTCAGACAACCAGTCCTACTAAGGGCTATCAGGTTACCTAGGTAACTAGGTTGAAAAGGTCAGGTACCCAGTTAGTTGTTCCATGTAAACCAATGGTACTCAGCTGTATCCATTTAGTCCGGGAGTCTACACCGTCATAGTCGAGAATAGGCTCTGCAGACAAGCTTTGTATCATTTGATTTTAAAGCCGAATGCAAACACAAGTTTGACTTGTTTGCGTGTGTATCAAACAAAATAAAGATAACCAAAAATATGGTCGATTTTTTAAAAATAATTCTGCTATGTCTTTAAAAGTATCTGAACACAATTACTTCTAAGTATACAATATTGTAAAAACTCTAGTGCCACATTGTCATGTGAATTACAAACAATAGTTTTCTATTGTATGAACACAATAAGTAATGGCAATATAAATTGTTTGTTTTGTGGTGAGCCGCTGCTGTCGGAGGAAAAAGGAATATTAACTTAATTTGTCCTTTCTTTCAAAACATAATTAAACAGAATATATTCAGAATTAATTGGATAGAATATGTCTTCTTCAGTAAATAAGTTTTTTAATTTACTTGTCTCAATCTTGTTAAGATAATGCCTGAATTGACTTATGTTTACGTTTTGGCCTGAATATAATAAATGGCTGTTTATGCTTAGCCTCAAATCCTGACCTGCAGACCTAGGTATTGTGTATTCAACTTCATTTAGTGTAAACAACGTACCTACTCATATTATGCTGTTTACATCATCATAAGATTTAGGTGTAAGTACTGAAAATATCCATTGAAAAATATTTTTTTTAATTTTCCCTTCAGCTAGAAGTTAGTAAGATTTTTTTTCTAAAATAAAACATTGTCTGTCTTTTGTTATGTTTTTCTTTAAATAAATACTGAGCACACATGTTATGTATGTGTGTTGTATGTCCACATTTCTAACAATACTCAAATCCTTTCAGTTATCATCATTCATTCATAGTTGGAAAGAACACTACATATTCATAATTCGAGTCAAATAAGAAATCTTATCAGCTTCTGGAAGCTAATAAACGCGTCAATTGTATATGACACTGATAACAATATTTACTGCTATATCTGTAGTACAATTATGTTTACACTTTCTTTCTCATGGCCAACCAACCAACCAAGTTGAATAGTAATAGTTTACAATCTAAAAATAGTATTATTATTAGCCCTTTCAAGTACATGTGTACATATTAGTACACAAAGTAAATAAAAGCAAATATCGGAAAAAATATAAGGCAAAAGTTTTTATTTTGAATTACTTATTTTTTTATTTGAATATTTCTTTCAGTTTAAAATTAGATGAGGATAATTTTAATTTAGATGAGTGAAGTATTTTTACTATCCATTTGGATATAATTTTAAATCATAAAGGGATTTAATAAGTGTCTCTGTTTAAATTATTTAATGAAAGCTTTTTAAATTTTTCAAAGAAACTGTTGTGTATAGTTGGAAAAAGTTGAAATCAATGCTTACAATTTTAGCATGATATTCTTATCTGTATTGCATTAGTAATCTTTCCGATAGATGCGTACATATCCGTTTTGTCAATAACAAAATAGATAATATTCAATCCTAAGCGTTGGTAAATATTATTAACTAATAGTGGGGCATGAATTTGTATTTTTTTTAAGCCTTGTAGTAGCAAATTACGAATCCGCATTGAGCACGCGTGATGATTAACGCTCAATCCTTCTCTATGTGAGAGAAGGCCAGTGCCCAGCAGTGGGACAATAAAAAGGCTTATAATGGTGATGATTTATATGGCTGTTCCTGATGAGTTATTTTAATGCACATTTGATAAAAAAAAGATAAAATATATATTGGTCAAAATAATAAAAAAAGCAAGACCCAGTGTTTCCTGAGATAAGCGCATTTAGCCAAACAAAGAATCCCTTTAGCCGTAATATATTAGTCATGGTATTGTTAATATGTTTATTGTTATGTACAAATTATTGGATAGCAACAAAACATGTTGGCTGTGAACTTACGAAGTAATTTAATTAATGAAGGATAAATACTTAATATTTGTAAAATATGTACTTAAATAACACTGGGGAAAATGCGGTCTTTATTTTTAGCCTTCATTTGATGAATAACAAATGGAGTACTCAGCCTATAAATGACTTTATTTAAATCGTCCATAGTCTGTTCAATCCAAAAACAATCCATTGGGATAAATACAAACTGAAGTATTCAATGGCAATTTCTTTCGTATTCACTAACAATAGCGCCCATTTTCACCAATTTCTTAAAATAATTGTTTAATATAATAATTGAACGTGAATATTCATCCTAAACAATTGTTGTTTTAATATGAAAGCTGACGGATTTAGGCAACTTCATTTACAACACAAGTGATGATGATGATGTCCTCCTAGCCCATTGCGCAGGACATATTGTGCACGAGCATTTGCGCAGACACAGTTGCACTCACTATTCCTTCACTCTCATAGCCCGATGGGACCACAAACAACACAAGTAGGTATATGAACTTGGGGTCTAAATACCTTGCCGGCAAAATCAGTGTTCAGTATTCACGAACATAATTTACCAAACAAATGAGGAAAAAATAATCAGAATATAGTTATATTAATTCGTTGTTACCTACGGTTTTGCATTCGTCATATTATGTTAGTTGGGGTTAGCCACTGGTTTCCTTATTTCTCTTGTATGCTACACCATTAAAACCATGTAGGCCTCTTTAGGAGATGGACAAAAGGGTAATGTTTTTAATATAAAGGTAATTTTTACACAACGGTTGCCTTGTTGACCGTAAACAGTTTGAATGACTAGGGGAACATGACTTCATTCATTGATTGAAGCCGTATTTTCAATCTTGTGATGATGGTGGTGATTGTGTGTACTGAAGGCCTTGGTATACTATAGGGTGTTTTTAGTATCGTATGTATTATTGCATAATGAGCCTGTCCTGCGTAAATATTCTACACATTACTACAATGAAAATTTATATAAAAAGGATGTCAGGATTTGAGGACATATGCGGGGCGATAATCCGTGCGTAATTGAATCAGCATGGTAAACCCGCTATTTCGGCTCACACTTACCTATTTTCAGGATACCTAAAGAGTAAAATATGACCTTGTTACTAAGACTCCTCGTCTAACCAGCTGACTGTCATTAGTCTGTATCTCATGAACCATGACAGTAGTTATAGAACCCTTCGTGCGCGATGGACTCACGCTTACCCATTTTTTTGGATAGCCCCAACGTTTTCGTACGCTTTACAACTCTCTGTAGGTCTTGGCCTCCTCTACAATCATCCTCTAGTTGTCACGAAGCTGGACTGTTTTTCTCCAGTTGGTAAACTTTCCCAACTTTCTTAGGTCTTCTACGTAGTCGCACCAACGTTTGTAAATAATATAGCCCAACCTCAGTCCAAAAATTAATTCCCATAATTTGTTACAGCTCAAGATGAGATGAGGTTGAATGTAGAGATTTTGCAAGTTAAGGGAGAGTTGGGTGGCACGTCCAATATCACCTGTTCTGTCACCCCTGACACTGCGCAGATCGAATGGATATTCAATGGAAAGCCGCTGAACATGTCATCCAGGTAATTGGCGAAGTCTATGTTGATTATTACCAGCCCTGATATGGAGGGGAAGAAGTATGAACATTATCAGCAGTAGCACTAATATTAAGGGGAGGTAGTATCTACTACAAATAGCGATAGTAAATACGGCTGCAGCCGGTTGCACTCAAAACGGATCTTTAGTCTTTCTATTTTCTATTGTATACCTGAGTGATATACAGTTAGAAAACATCCAAATTATAATTAAGCACTAAGAATACGTAGAAATTAAATAGGTAGAATGTTGATGCAACTGTGTATCTAATTGGTGTTCTTTGTCGTTCCTTGTCCGAATTTTTTATTTGGGCCCTGCTCAGCATGTCTTCTTCCATACCTGTACAGGAACAAACAATCGTGTATTTATTAAAAATACGAAATACCTACATTTTACCCTTTATGAAGATAACTAACAAAAATATTCATATCAACAGGATAAACCAGACGATCAGCAGGGGAGACACTTCATTAGCAATGTCCAATATATCAACTTTGTCGATACTCAATACTACCACGGAAGACGCTGGCAATTACACCTGTCTTGGCAAAGTTGATAACACCAGCGACAGCCAAATCACCATCCTTGATCTTAGTTTTCCTGCTAAACTGGTGAACATAACCAATAGCCCGGTTTTGGAAAACATCACAAATCATGCTAGCGTCACCCTCGAGTGTATCTTTGAAGGTTAGTCTTGTTTCTTATACTGTAATGTCGTAAATTCTTGTATTGCATGGAGAAAAAAATGACTAGCGGAGGTGCCATAGCGGAAAATTTCCTAAGTGACGCGCCAAAATGCGGGTTTATGGGGGACGAGAAACCTTACTGTCTTCGCCTTTATATGCCTTCTTTGAACCCAATCATTATGCGTGTAGCAAAAATCGTTGGCAAATAACTTAAAGAATCTGAACGCCTCGTTATTTGACTCGTAACTAATCGTTTTGGTCTTGCCAGAAAGAAAAAGGCGCCTACCTGCATTATGGCATCCCGGCTTATGTTTCTAAACGCCGTGTTGTATTGTTATTAATTTATAATTTACTTTTATCAGCGTATAACCCTGGCGAAGTGAAATGGTACTTGAAAACGAAAGACATGGTCACACTCAAGGATGAGAATAGCACTACCGAGCGTATTGACGCTAAAAGATTCAAGAGCATCTATGTGGTGCGCATACATGGTATCGAGGATAATGGCACCTATTCCTGTGAGCTACACGACCCAGTGTCTTCAAAAAATCTTTCGGGCACTGTAGATATTCTCCTCACGACGAAACCTAAAGTTATCATCAATAATGTAATTCCTATAAACACCACACAGGTTTACGTTAACTGGACAGTGAACGCTTTCAACTCGCCCATAAAAGATTATGTGCTCATGTACATGAATCTTAACGAAGGAAACAATGCTACTTGGACACTTTACACTTCTAACCCAAAAATCGACCCACAGAACACATCTTTCGTTGTGAGCTTTCTGAAACCGTCAACGACTTACAAATTCAGGTTGAAAGTGATTACTCAGTACGGGGAGAGCAATGGTGATAATCCTGAGAGTAATTTCGGTAATGTGACGACTTTGGCTAAAGAACCGATTTTTGTACCGAATATTTCTATAAACGGTTTTTCGGCTACTTCGGTGACAATTGGCTTCGTGCCCCCGCCAGACGATATTTCGGACTTAATACATTATTATATGCTGGTCGCTTATAAGAAGGATGACAAGAAAACTTTTACTGTATGCCACGAGAGGAATGGTAGCAATCAACCGTATATGTTCGCAAATTTGGAGCCACATAACACTTATGTGTTTAAAGTAAGTTTTTAAGGCCTAAGTATATTGACAATATAAACGTCAGTTTTCTATGAATTTTCAAGTTCTATATACAAAGTAAACTTAAGAAAAACGGTCGTTTATATTGTCAGTGAAACTTTACCCAAATCTTATTAGTGCTATATTTTTTATTGGAATTCACTTTTTTTATAGCTTTCCTTTTACCTTAATTACATGAAGTTTTAATCTGATAATTATTCCAGGTAAAAGCCTGTTCATATTTTTCGAGCACTTGTGGTAATTGGTCTGAAGAGATGGAGGCAGCGACCCTGGACGGAGTGCCTGGTATGCCCAGTCAGGTCCAGGTGAAATGTAGCGTGGACTACTTGAACTTGACATGGAAGGAACCGCTCAAACCTAATGCTGAGATTAAGGGGTATACTGTGAGTATATTGAACATAATTATTTGTTGTAATTGATGTAGGTACAGGTGTAAAAAAAGGAAAGCTTAAAGTGCGCTAAATAGTCTCTCGTAAAGAGTCCGTTTACAATATTTGTGACCCTTGATTTGATAAGATTAATACCGGTTTTTCTTATTTGCTGGATAAATAAGAAAAATAAAAGAATACACAATGGTTACGGTATTATTGCAATACACTATAATTTAAACTACATTTAAAACTAGCCATTCCCCATGCCCCATGGCCCAAAGGAACTACTTCCCGCACCCAAATAAAAGTAGCCTGCTTTCATTATCTCAGGCTCTAAACTATCTGTGTGCCAAATTCCACTTAAGTCTATTTAGTAGTTTAGGCGTGAAAGATCGACACAGACATTCAGAATTAGTCAATATGAGTCTAATATAAAATGTACATAATTACCACAGATGGAGATAACAGGCAACGCGACGTATAAGGACCGCACTGGCACTGAACAGTTGGCCACTTGGGGACCTCTCTCCAAGTTCATGGCTAACGACTCCACTAGTACTAGGTAAGTAATAATAAAATGTCTTTGGTAGATTATCGAGAGTTTATAGTGTGGCCATTTTAAGGTTGAT
The DNA here is from genome assembly GCA_033682625.1 of Helicoverpa zea x Helicoverpa armigera. Lineage (NCBI taxonomy): Eukaryota > Metazoa > Arthropoda > Insecta > Lepidoptera > Noctuidae > Helicoverpa > Helicoverpa zea x Helicoverpa armigera. The sequence continues at coordinate 3,051,849 of JAWIIS010000017.1, forward strand.
GGTAGAATGTAATGGTAATAAGGTAAGGTCTAATTGCTAAGCAACATACCTCTATTACGCTAGATTGGATTTTACAATTAAAAACCTAATGCTTTGAGAGCATAACCACACTACATACAATGCGGCACCTTTTGTGCTGCCCAATGTGTCTCAACAAGAAAGATCTACATGCCGCCACTGAGGCCGTAGGAGTGACGAAATTTTGGGCTACCATTTAAATTAGATTGTTATCGATTCACTTACAAGAAGAAGACTACTCTTAAATCCGATTTATGCCTGGTTCTGGCTATACTCAGTATAAAACCAGTATAGTATACTCATATTTATACCACCCGATACTAATAAATAGGCAAATGCAGTGTTTTTCGGAAAATTCGAGACTTATAAATAGGAATATATAGTCAAGTATTTCGAAATAACAAATCACATGTATAATTATTTTTCCAGAATAAACGAACTACCCCCTAACACGAACTTCACGATCCGGCTCAGCGCCATGACTCGCACCAGACGTCGTGGAGAAGAGAATGTAACGTATTGCCGCACCGAGTTCGCGCCCCCAGACTCGCCACCACGACCGAGGTGGCGGAAGGTATTATTTCATATAATATTATAAATAAATATGTAATAAATTTCACGCGGTTTCCAGCTTCCCGGGGATGCTTTTACCGCACCTATTTAAAACATAGCCCATGTTCAGCACATATAGTGTAGCTTCCTGAGAGTGAAAGAATTATTCAAATCGCATCTGCGAGGTAGCTAGTGCATATGGTAGCCTATATAGCAAACAACCCTTCTTACTTTCGATCCCTAGTCAGAAAAACTAGAAGACCATTTTGGTTTCGTACCAGTTTTTTAGTGGCTGAGGCTTCACTGTCAAACCAATACCTTGTCTTGATATTTTAAATTTTCGTTTTTCAGATCATGGAAAACAATACCTACAGATTTAAAATGTATCTGCCAAGAGTGACAGAGCGAAATGGACCCATATGTTGTTATAGGTAATGTCTATATTTTTAATTAAGTTTCCTAAATTAAAATAAATAGTCAAGTTTTTTTGCCAGACTATCCAAAAGACCCACTTCCTGAATTTATGTACTTACAATATTTTTCTCTATTTTATATTTTATATTTCATATTTTATTTTATATTTCCATAACATACAGCATATTTACAAAAATATTATGTCAACCGAAAACTACTATTTATTGCCTCTATATACAATTCGAAACTTATAATTTTTCTTGAACAACCACATCCCCTATTTTTTCAACATTCTAGCTTCCGCCCACGTCAAGTTCGGTTATATCGCGTTTCCAAGAGAACTTCTCAAAAGTCCGGGATAAAAACTACGTTCTTTCTCAACGTCAAATCTATCTCTGTACCGAATTTTATTAAAATCTGTTCAGTGGTTTAGACGTGAAAGCGTAACAGACAGACAGAGTTACTTTCGCATTTATTATATTAGTAGGGCTGAATATAGATACAATTTACATAACATAATAATATTTCCAACTTCTACCTAATTTCCTCTCGATTCCAGGGTATACATGGTGCGTCTACCACCTGGGAACGTGGACTGGAAGACACTGCCTTCCCCTCAAGATATTCACGTCATTGATTTCAAAGATTCCGACACCAAGCTTGGGGCGTACCTCGCTGATGTTTTTTCACAGTAAGTAGTGTTGGGAATTAAGTTATACAGCCTTACTTATAAACGTGCATTAAATAATAAGTAATACTTAAGACTGTTTAAGGATATTCTTACTTACAAACATTGCTTAAGCATGTCTTAACTAACATTTAATCACTACTTAAAGTCTTAAGTAGTGATTAGTTAAAATGTTGATTAGAAGGTGATTAGAGATATTTATAAGTAAGGGGGATAGTTTTTAAATTGCAGCTGTTTATGTGTAAGTATAGTGGAAATTATTATCTACACTTAGCATTATGAAGCTAAAGAGTTCGTTTTTTTATGCGCTAATCTCACGAACTACTAATCCGATTCTAAAAAATGTTTCAAATAAGTTAGCAAAAGTTGCTTTATAGTGTCTACTGAAGATCAACCAATATGACATTAGTTTTGTCTTAAATTTATCTATCAAAAATAATAAACAAAATTACTGTTTCTGCAAAACACTAACCTTTTTTTATGGAAAATCATCAAATGATCCACCATCTGTGGGTTAGCAGCATGAAGGAGTGTCAAACTCTTACTAACTAAAACCCATCATGTTCCTTCTCAAGCTCTTTATGTACCAGGGCCGCGGTTCTTTCGAACGATCCCAACAGCGTCAAACAAGTACCTTTAACTCATTTTAGGCTCTCGGTGAAAATCAGCGCTGAGGCTTTTGTCCCGTTTAGGGTCTCAGCATTATGCTGAGCGAGGGATGTTTCACGTGGGGTGACACATATGTAATTCGTCTTTTTTTATTTCTAATTTTTTGAACATTTTTTTTGTAAGTCACTGTGTTTCACACGCGTGAATAAACGTATAAACGTATTTCATTTTCAGTGACAGATTCCCTCACGACAACGAACTGGTGTTAGGCGATGAAAAGATTATCTTCAACAAGGATGAAGACTACACCCTCAGACAGGACAGATGTCGCCGCTGCCTGAAGAAACCCAAGCGCGTACATATAGAGCCTGAAAAACCCACCACGACTACCACCACCACTGAGCCTGAGGAGCTTTATGAAGGTGATATTATGATGACTGATGATCCGATTCCTGAAAATGACGACCAGAGAACTAAAAGATCGTATTACGAGTAAGTGGTTTGCTTTTCTATACTAATATTATTAAGCTGAAGAGTTTGTTTGTTTGTTTGTTTGAACGCTAATCTCAGGAACTACTGGTCCGATTTGAAAATTTCTTTCAGTGTTAGATAGCCCATTTATCGAGGAAGGCTATAGGCTTTTTATTCGGGTTCGTGCCAAGGTTCCCACGGGATGCGGGTGAAACCGCTGGCAGAAGCTAGTTATACATAAAAAGTATGTAAGGAAAAGTACGCTTCTGAAGTCAGCTATTGGCGTCCAATCGTCTCACATGCGTAGTATTTCGTTCGTAGATTTGACTGCGCAGTGTCATTTGATATTGTCAGTTTGTAGAGTGTTAACATATTAAGAAATTGTGAAGTAAACTCGACGAGACGCATTGTTGTTGTTGGATAGCGAATCTACGAAGGATTTCTTTTTTCATTTCCAAAAATATATTTTGACGGAATTCGTGGAATTCTGATTACAAAAGCTTAAGAGGACGAATTGGAATTTTTGGCGCCAAGGATTTCAATTTTTCTCAGTAAATACAAAACGGATCAAAATACAACTTGGTTACCTGAAAGTTCATGATATAAGCCTTATTTTGTTAGTTGTAGAAACATGATTAGGTAACTTTTATAACAGAGAAAAATATATCAAACATACCTCTTTTTAAAAAGAGATTCACATATTATGGGCAAACGGGACCGATTTAAGCCTCTTAACTTTTTTAGTAGTTGAGTATATACATACTCTTTAAAATGGTAGTAGGAATTTTTATTAAATTATCATTTCTAAATATTAAAATTACAAAACCATTTTGTCGCTTACGACTTTTAGTTATAAGCTAGCGCGCGTATTGTTATCCTCGCCCCGCTCAGACGCTCCGACCCCTTTTGGCGCCTTAGATGCGCGTGCCGGTTATGGAATTATTGTTGACCACTTCCTCGCCTTAAGAAATCCTGTGTTAAAGTTATAAGCTTGGAATATACTTACATCTTATTTATAAAGGACCATGAGTCAAATTGGGCTCATTGTCCAACAGAGTTATAGCATATGCCGTTGTGAAGGTTTTTGTTTGTACTAAAATTGTTACTATGGGCACTACCTTCAATTCCATGGCAAAAAAAAGATATGCACCTAAATAGGTTTTGTAGAAAAAGACAATTGTTAGGAGTTGTAGTGCGCTTTGTTGTTCATGACATAAAACCTAATTCGCAGGATTTGATTATGCTAGGATTATGGGACCACCTCATAGTCATCAGGTCTGGATCTGATGATGGAAACCCAGAGAAATCGAGGGTAACTTTCGAAAATTGTAGGCGTGCATAGGTTAAAAACTTGACAATGAGGTGTCACGTCTGATAACACTATGTAACAGTGAAGGTTTGGAGCTGACCTGATGATGGAGACCAGAGAAGGTCGAGGAAACTCGACAACTGAATATGTAAACTACCCCGTGTTTGGGCTTATAATATTCGTATTGATGAGAACGTTCCACAAATGCGGATAGTGACAACTATGCTTGTCACTGAAAAGCCAAGGAAGGATACAGTCAAGACATGTTCGTGAACGTACATATTACGTATACATTCTGGTTAACAGAAATGGGTGAGATGCCATCGCTCAGTATTACTGCTCGTGTCTAACAGGTAGACGCACAGTAGGAAGTTGTGCTCATATCATTTCAATAATATGGTATCTAGGGTTAGGCAGGCACACGCAATTTAATCCACCGGCACGATATTTAGATGACATTATTATTGATATTGATTGAAATGTTAACAAAAATAATTTTAACTGTTAGCAGCTGTTTTAGTTTTTTATGTATGCATTAAACCTGGAATTAAAACGAGTTAAAGATGTTCAATAAGAAAACCTACAATGCCATAACAGCACTACTTTTTGCAGAATATTAGTTTATTTATGGTCGGAGAAAAATATTTATAGCAAAATAACCCCATGGATTCTTGGCAAAAATGAGTTAAAATCTTTATATTTAGTGCTTTAGAAGTATATGCAAAATGGTCTCATCTCTGTTGGTGGGTGAGCCCAGGCTTCATACATTTTTGCCCATGGTCCTTTTCAGTGACTTCAGTAAGAACCCAACGATGTCGGACAAACAGAGTGACGATTCTGACATTCGCGTGGTAGATGGCCCTCTTGACTCTGCTTCTAATTACACGCTATTTGTGGAACTTATAAGTGAGTATAAATATTTTACTTATATTTATTGTAATTTGAATAGTATGAGAATAATGCTAGCTATATATGTAGTATGTATGTGCAAACCTTATGGAACTTACAAGAGAGATTCTTTATTTCTGTTTGTTGAATTATTTTATTAAAATATACATGACTGTACCTACTGTTTATTGTGAAATGTGAACGAATTCACTGACACAAACATGACAGTTTGTGTCAGTGAGTTCGTTTATTGCGTATTCATGCTAAAACTGCTGAACAGATTAAGATTACCTAGTCCTCCAGGTCTAGTTCTCAATATCTCCGTCTTCATACAAAGATAGGCTACTTTTTGGATAGCCCAACTAACTATCCCATTCTTAAGTTAAATCAGGTTTCAACTTTTATAAAGTATCAATCAATAATTAATTTACTTACATACATTTTGGCTGTTACATTATCCCAATTTTAACCTATCAACCACAAAATATCGTACTAATATTAATTATTATTGTTTTGTAGCGAGCCCAAACTCCGATGAGTCGTTGTTCAGCGATTACACGAGTGTCCTCATGCCGGCGCCCAGTCCGCCCGTTGTCGTACCTTCTACGGCACTGGAGATTGCTCTACAGGTAATATTCTACGCTAATATTATGAAGCTAAGTGTTTGAAAAATTCTTTCAATGTATATCGAGTAAGCTTATAGGCAAAATTTTAATCGACTTTATTTTTAAAATTGAAATAAACACATAGAATAATTAATCCCTGCTCCTCATATTTATAATGAGTGCGAAAGTGTTTTTGTTTGCTACGCTTTACTACTAAAACGACTGAAGCGATTGAGATTACATTTGGCGTAGATAAACATACCGTAGAGATGGAGATAGGCTTCTCATCGGGTAGGAGTAGTAAGAGCGTTGTTTATACTATTGCTAACGAGTGCATAAGGAAGGAATATTTCTTAGAAATCATAAAAAAATTGCCTACATATTATTTTAATATAGTGAAAGGATATTGGGTTGCCCAAGTATCTGGGTTGAGGAGGTCAGATAGGCAGTCGCTCCTTGTAAAGCACTGGTACTCAGCTACATCCGGTTAGACTGGAAGCCGACCTCAACATAGGCGGGAAATTATGAATATTTTAATGTAGTTGTTCAGTTATATAATGTTGTCTATTTTTTCAGATAACATGCGCAGTAGCAGCAGTGATCCTGCTGCTGATGATAATGTTCTGCGTGGTGCAGACGCGGCGCTCGCGCAAGATGCCCGCGCACGCGCAGCTCGAGCTGCACAACCCTATCACTGCCGCCATCAGGTACTAAATAGTGTTGTGGCGACTATCGATATTTGTGGTTAAGTGCCGAATGTGAAAATAAGTGAAGTGATGAATTTGTAGAGGGTTATGGCTATATCGTTCTTACGACCAGACTTTACTCGGTTTTACTTTTTTTTAACACCTACAAATTCAAAAAATCTTCTAAAAAATTAAGAGTGTTAACAAATAGCGAAAAATCACATTAGTCATAGACAAGTTTCGTTTCTTATACGTAAATGTTTATTTATTTAATCCTTTATGCACATTTTGAACAATGGCGGACTTAACGCCTTAGGCGTTTTCTCCCAGTCTATCTTTTGGATGTTGGATGGTGGGAATGTTTCCCAATATCCTCATGTTACCTTTCACGTAATCACTAAGTTAAACTTTTCATAAAATAGAGAAAAAAATTACACGACCAAATCGCTAATTTAATCAATATTTCCATAGATACTGGGACAACATTCGCGGCCGGCAACCCTTAGTATCAGCCGTCCCCCCGGACATACCGCCCATACACAAGGACGAGCTCGCCAGTGCGTACGCGCAGCGACAGGTGGATTCTGACTACGGCTTCCAGAAGGAGTTCGAAGTAAGTTGCTTACTACGTTATTGCTTTTAGTATAGTTTGAGGATAATTTGAGGTATTTTTCAGTGAAGAAATGCAGATAATCTATTAATTGTCTTATTAAAGTCGTATAGAAGATGTGAGAAAAGTTTCATTCCTAAAGAAAGATACAATACACACAATATACACATTGCACATCGACCATAGTTATCATTGTCATTCTTTTATCGTCCTACTGCTGGACATAGGGCCTTCTCTTATACAGAGAAGGACTGAGCGTTAATCACACACTTGCTCAATACGGGTTGGTGATTATAGTCAAAGTTTCTTCGAGATGTTTTCCGATCAGTAATTGGTCTCCAAAATACATAAACATCATCACACTTCACTCTCATTCAAAAACGTTCACATAGCTTCCATAAGGTTGTGGTCTATCTCCATACCATCATTATCAAAAATATATAATTCTTATAAAATTATGATCAATCTTCATACCATCATTGCCAATATAATATTATTTCACTCTCCATTCACACCTATCACTCAAAAATTCTGAATATGTCGGCACAAATTACCAAGTTGTTACAGATGCTCCCCGAATGCTTCCCCGACCGGACTACCCACGCTTCCGAAGCCAGGGAGAACCAGCCTAAGAACCGGTATCCTGACATCAAGGCATACGACCAGACCAGGGTCAAACTGTCGCAGATCGACAGCATTACAGGATCTGATTATATCAACGCTAATTATGTTATGGGATACCAGGTTAGTAATGTCTTGTTTTGTAGTATTTTTTGGTACAATTTAAAATGTGTGAAATTATTGAGAATGTTTTTTTTTTCTATTGGCATTGAATTTTCGTCTTAATTTGGTAGATTGATACTCAATCTTAACATTATTAAAATATATACGTATAGCTCTTAAAACTTCTAAAGCCTTCACATTTCTAAAGTTTACTTTTTTAGAATAGTCCTATTTCTTTGCCTGTATCCTTCATTGGTTTTGGTAAAGATTCTGTTACTATATTTAAATGTAAAATATTACAATTTTACTACAAAACTAATAGCGGGAATGGAGCACTGCTTATGGGATTGAATTCGCAAAGTGAATGCACAAGTTTGCAAGAAGTTTTACCTTAAAGTAGATAGTAGAATCTCTTCTCTAAGAGGAAATAATACGACCATATCTTTTCAATAAGGTTCAAAAAATTTACCAAGTAAAATACACTTTACTAAGGAAAAATGCAACTAAGCTATCTTTTCTCTTTTGATTTATGACGCATGGTTATAGGTTCATATTTAAGTATTTTGAAAGCCACGTAGATAGTGGTAATAAAATCACGTATTATTTCCTTTTACATCTAATTTTAAACACTAATGGCCTTACTACAAAAACTTTAAACCCTGTTTTACACTTGTCTAATAAAATTTTGGCTGCAAAATGAACCATATGTCAACGTCATAATTTGACATTTTTTTAGACAAGGCATAAACTGACGTTTAAAAGTTTTTGTGGTAAGACGGTAAAGCATTACATAATTTCATATTTATTTCCCTTCACATGTTTTCCTTGTATGTGACGTGTGGATTTGTTCTAAATTGTGTTTGTCTTCTGTCCTCCGCTTACGAAAGGACCCTTCGGAGCCTAACCAGGTACCGCGCAGTAGTTTGTATGCTATATTGATTCTGCATTAATGAAACATCAAATTAAATCAAAATATATATTTATTATTAAATAGATTTTGTTGTTAAGGTCAAAAGTGGTCAGTCTCAAAAGTCTTAATAAAAAACCACAAACCTCCTATCTGAGAACGTTTCTCTTTTTCGGAAGTCGGTTAAAAAGCATAAGTATGTGTCGAACAATTAAGTTAACCAATAGATATCTTGACAAAAGTATGATTAAAAATCAATCAATCAAATCATCAATCAAGGTAAATTTAATGTAAAATCCTTCAATTACATTTGTTGATTACCTTATTGTGATTAAAATGGCCTATTAAACAAAAATTAGACTTGTTATCACAAAAATACAGATTTGTATTTTATCCTCAATCCGCGGAATGTTAGGGATAATTAATGTGGAATCAATTTATTTGTATTGAGCTTTCTGTCCGTTTTTATGTTGTGTTTTCCTGTTAAATGTTTGCGTCCTAGCCATATCGTAGATTTGCTCACATCATGAAATATATTTTTTATTGTGTATAAATTAATAAAATAAAAGGATAACAAGTATGTTGGCTTAGTCAGTTGTCAATTACAGGTGAACCAACATTCACAGAAATGTGTGAAATGGGATTTTTACATTAACTAAGTTCTGCCAGCGGTTTCACCCGCATCCCGTGGGAACCTCTGCACGAACCCGGATATAAGTAGCCTATAGCTTTCTTCGTTAAATGAGCTATCTAAAACTGAAAGTATTTTTCAATTCGGAACAGTGGTCCCTGCGATTAGCGCGTTCAAGCAAGCAAAGTTCAGTTTTTATAATATTAGTAGAGTAAAGATATTAAGAAACGATTTCCTGTCATTGACCTGTCTAAAACCGCGCTAGTAATAGTAATACACAAAAGACAGTGAAACAGTAGACAAACTGCAAATCTACGATAGGGTTACGACCTATGCACTCTATAATTTATGTTATGCACTTTGTACTCGTAAAATGCTCTATATTTACTGCGCTTGAAATTGAAAAAAAAAAAATGCTCGAGTGGTCTGAAAAATGGCCGCTATGTGCTTTATTAAATTAACTGTTTTCTGACAAACTAATTACAGTCAAATGCAAGCTTTAACAATTAGATAGTTGCCGCCAAAAACCAACATTTTTTTCTACTACTTTAATCTAACCAATATATAAGGATTCAACTGATTTGGCATTGAATAAATGACAATTATAAAGAGTTTCTGTTGCCATACAAAATTCATAGGGAAAAGTCATTTTAATTGTTACCTATAAATAAAAACAAATGAATCACTTGTTTGCTGTGGCAACTATTATTAACGTATTTCATTATTATTCTTCAAAGTCTATTTTAAGATCCTTAAATTAATACCTATGTTTCACAAATAATCACTCTGATTGTAACGAAATACTTTAAGCTTTATTAATTTAACAAATATAGCAAACTAACAGCATGACCGCACTTCTAAACGGCAACAAAAAAGCACTAACATCTCACCAAAATTGTATTTTCTGTGCTTTAAAAAAGTTAGGTAGCTTTCCGCTTATTCCTAAAACGAACTTCACAGGAGCGAAAGCAATTCATATGTGCGCAAGGGCCCACTGATACGACCGTCAATGACTTCTGGCGTATGATATGGGAACATGGCTTGGAGCTGATCGTCATGCTGACCAATCTTGAGGAGTACTCGAAGGTCAAATGCTCGAAATACTGGCCTGAAGAGAGAGGGTCGAGGGCTTTCGGGAATATTACTGTTCATCATGTTGGGGAAAAGAGGTTGGTTGTTTTTTCTTTATTATATGTTAGGAACTTTTTTATTTATTTACTTGATCATAGAAAACTGTTCTGTTAACTTTAATTCCCTTATTTCTTATATCAATCACAAACGTCAGTCGATAGATATTCCTTTATTGTGGAAGTTGTGTCTAGCTACACTATAAGTCCAGAACGGCTGAACCGAAAATTGGACTTTTATCTCCATCCCCAATCGTGGGTAGAAGCTATTTTCTTATAAAAACTCTTTCTCCATAGATATTCAGACTACATAGTGCGAGAGTTGAAGATCACGAAGCAGCCCACCAACTCGGATGGACAACCCATTGTTGAGAACAACGGCATTGCCAAGAGGAATGGAGGTAATTCGTTTATTTTATTTAAATACTAACTGCTAGTATGTGGTTTTCATGTGTATGTTTGGACTTTAAAAGGGACCTTTGAGCTTATTTCGGCGTTGTAGTCAGATAGGAAATACCAACGTCATCTCGGTTTTTTAAGAAAATTTGATGTGTAAAACTGTTGATTTCAATCTATTTACTAAATTAAATCATTTATCACATTGCAAACTTACAGATATCAAAGAAGCATCTGAGTCCAGTGCACCGACGTCGCCTCGCGAGGTGAAAGACAGCGGCGAGTCCCGCATCGTTCGGCAGTACCACTTCCTCATGTGGAAGGACTTCGCGGCGCCAGAGAACCCGCACTCCATACTCAAGTTTATCAAGGTAATGTGCCTATCATCAGAATTATATATAAAGAAGAATCAGAGTAACTACTTAGCATTCCTGGATAAAAGTCCTTCCTCGATAAATGGGCTATCTAACAGTAAGAAATTATTCACAAATGCAAGCCGTATTCATTCATTCTATGTTTCCAATTATGAATGTACACTTCTCTCAAGCCAATGGTAGTCTGTTGTTAATTTCTGTACAATGTGTGGGCCAAATGCACGTAGCATTTGGCCCACACATTTCCCCTACCTCTGGCGACTGCTGATACATATAATAGTTTTCAGCGTAGCGTTACACTCAATGCTGCGTGTCGATAAAAAAAATATCTTTTAAGTAAATTTTATGCTTTTACGAGCAATTCATCATCTCTGAATATATTCTTCAAGATGCTAATTCTTTGCTATAAAAGCTGATCAACATCCCTAATTTATTATTTCCAGAGGGTAAACGAAGCCTGGGCGAGCATGGTGGGCCGGCCAGTGGTGGTGCACTGCAGCGCCGGCGTGGGCCGCACGGGCACGCTGGTGGCGCTGGACTGCCTGCTGGAGCAGCTGCGGGCCACCGACCACGTCGCCGTGTTCAACACTGTCGCCGAGCTCAGGCGGCAGAGGAACTTCTTGGTGCAGTCGCTGGTGAGTGCTGTAGTGTGTGATGGTGAATGTTCCTGTGAAAAACAACGGATGTTCACAAAAAACTACAAAAATAAATAAATAAATCAAACAAAAAAATATATAGGGCAACTAAACACTACATATGTACTACATAATACATTTACTACTTTTGCGTCATGGGCTTACGCCATTCCGCTGCGACTGCGCAGTTTTCAGGCCACTATGCTTTTCAGAGATACCCAATGCCCCTTATGTAGCTCGGGTGCATGTTGGCTAAGACTGATTGTCAGACTTTCTGGCTTTTAACTACCCGTAAAGACTGCCAAAGATGTCCAAATGACAGCCGGGAAGCATCATTTTAACGTTCCTCATCTTCTAAACTTAACCACTTTCGTCTACTAATTTAGATCTTTTTACCCAACAGAAACAATACGTGTTCGTGTACCGTGCTCTAGTGGAGTATGCTCACTACGGCGACACGGAGATCAACGCGTCGCGACTCAAGCCTGCCGTCGATAAGCTGCGGAACACTCCCGACCATGCTGATAAGTGTCTCATGGAGATTGAGTTTGAGGTTAGTAGTTAATTTACTCGACAGAAACAATATGTGTTCGTGTACCGCGCTTTAGCAGCATGGAGATCAAAATAACTAGCGGAGATGTCATAAAGCAATATCCTAAGAAAGTAGCATTCGGGGGACGAGGAACGTGACTAGCTCCGCCTTCGTCCTCGGAACCTGCCCACTTATCAGAATAGAATCAAGACAAATATTTAACAGATTGATGGTGATTTGACAAGGAACAAAAACGCCTCACTAATTCTAGTAAGTCTTGGGCATGACAGTAAATTGTTCAGAGCACATAATTTCTAACTATTGCATATTATGCAATACTGAATCACAAAGACTCAATTTGGGTTCATTGCTGCGTTTTCTAAATACATGTTGTCATATTTATTTACATGAAAAAATTTAGTTTGAAATTTCAGCACCGATTTATGTAGATAAACATTTTCACCACAACCTACAAATTATTATTTCTTTCACAGAAAATGCTAAACAACCCAGTAGCAGAGCCCTTAAAATCAATGGGCGCGGGCGCCGGCGAAGAGTTACGCGCACGGAATCGAAGCCCCGAGTGCCTGCCTTACGACCGCAACCGAGTCATACTGACGCCTATACCCGGGAGAGATTTCTCCACGTATATCAATGCGTCGTTTATTGAAGGTAACTCTTGATATAAGTGATATTTATAAAAGAAATAAATAAAATAAAATAATAAAAGAAGAAATGACAAATGCAATGTTGCAAACACACCGCAACTATTAACATAATTGTGGCCAATTATAAGATAATACGTAATAACTTTTGTTACCACGTTCATAGTAGCGTGTCTTTTGACTGAAAAAAATATATATCCTATTATTCTGTGGTCCATGTAAAGACTTTTTGATAAAAAGGATTTTTTTCATGCTTAAAACCGGTTTGAAACGGTGGAAAAACTGCAATATGCTTTAGAGTACATGTACATTATGAACCCCAAAGAGAAACTGTAGTTCAGTTAAGATATATAAAAGATGATTGATTTACTTAAACTGTGTCACAATATTTATTACCCATACATTTTAACTAAATTTTTTCTCCTCTTTTCCAGCGTATGACAATTCAGAAGGCTTCATAATAACGCAGGATCCTCTACCGAACACCATCATGGACTTCTGGAGGATGGTCTCCGAACATAATGTCACCACCATCGTTATGCTCAGCGAGGTATGTGCCTTTGTAACTTATACTTTATATACTAATATACTAATACTGTGAACTCGAAGAGTTTGTTTTGATAGTCCATTTCACGGAGAAGTGGTCCCGCGAGACGCGGATGAAACTGCTTGCGAAAACTGGTTTGATAATTAAAATAAAATAAATAAAATACTAATGATATAATGCTCATATGCTGCTATAATGTACTGAAGATAAGCAGTCAAGTCACCATATCGTTCTGCCGAGCGCCTGTTAAAACCATCGTGTAAAATACTATTTACTTATGATCTGTCTTGCTTGTCTCGCTGATAGTAAAATTTTTACTCCATATTATGATACTTCCGTTTAGACCACACTCCACCAAATGCGAGATCTTTTTTAAAAGCCAGTAGAAGTAGGTATTCAACAACTCCAATCAGCTTTGTTGAATACCGAGCCATAATTGTAACAATATTTCGCCAAACTAAAATGACCTCAACCCCCATATATTTAAGACCTAATTTAGTCTTACTCAAACCTCTTTCCCACAGCTGGGCGAAGGCAAATGTCCGCGGTACTGGGACGACGGCACCATACAGTACGAACACATTTCAGTGGAATACGAGGAGAGCGAGTCCTGTCCCTACTACACGAGGAGACAGTTCAGGGTTACCAATGATAAGGTGGGTTTTTTACTTCACAATATATACAGGATTTTTCATCAAGATTGTCGTGGTAAAGGTATATTTGCTATTGAAATGTGTAAAGGTCTTTTGTAGAGTGCTTATTTTTTGAGATGCTTAAAATAAATAGTCGGAAATGTCATATTTTTCAAACTATATAACTTTTTATTTTAATATTAATATTTCTTTTGGGTATTTTTGGATAACTGTAGTCAAAGTAATCAGAACATTATCGGCATTAGAGTCATTGTACGGCCCGGTAATACCTGATCCAGTTAGAACCGGGTCACGGAGTAGCGCGGGCCATGTCGAGTTAGTGGTTAGTCCTTGAGCTACGCTCTCCATACAAATGCACGCTGCTACGAGACGACCCGCTGTCGCCCGTATTAGGTTACTTATCGTTTCTCTATTGTTCGTCTAACGTGCCCTTCGCGCTGGCTTTGACTCCCTATGCGTGTATACTGTACATCGGCCTACATTTTCGATTCTTCTTCTTCTTTTTGGCGAGTCGAAGGCAACTTATATTTTTGAGGCCCAATATTTCGCTACGCATACGGCATTGTCAGCAGCGTTATAAAGGTCATCCACTACGCAGCTGTCGGGGCATAGTGGGCAGCATAGAAGGTGCCGCATGGTTTGTGGCATTTTATTTTACATTTTCGATTAATTTATTTTCCTAATTTTACAATTCAATCAATTTGTTCTCACATTTTTTTCTATTTCAGAGCGGCGACGTGAACTGCGTGCGACAGCTGCAGTACCAGGGCTGGCCGACAGCGCGCGGCCACGTGCCCGAGGTGACGCGCGGCCTGGCCGAGCTGGCTGACGCGGCCGCACCCGCGCCGCATCAGCCGCATCAGGGCACCATGCTCGTGCACTGCCAGTAAGTGTAGTATAAAGACTTACAGGAATACTACAATAACTAAAATCATTTATTCAAAGCAGGCTGAAAGATAGCACTTTTCGTACGTCAAGATTACCTGAGACAGTCCCAAAAATACCCGCCCTTCACCAATGGTGTCTTTTTCACATAGCACATTAAAGGTGTGTCCAAACATAAAGCGGCATTCGATTGGCTGCGCGCGGCTAACCGCGCTATGATTGGACGACTGCCGCGTCCGGTAGCCTTGAGCTAACTGCCGCGTGCGACGATCGCCGCGAACGCATCCAACATTTCCTTTGTCTAATACATTTTCTTCTATTTATTTATTTATTTATTTATACTTTATGTACAAAATAGGTACATTGGCGGACTTAATACCTCAAGGCATTCTCTACCAGTCAACCATCGGGTTAAAGGGAGAAAATAAATAGGTAGTACAAAAAAAAAGGAAAAGAGAAAGTCATGAATAGATATAAATAAAAACATATTACAATACATAAATACTTAATACATAATAATATACAGGGTTACTGGTAAGTAGACCGCATCCTTTCAGGAGGTGATAGTATAGGTCAATACTGACAAATTTGACCCTGGGATACACTGGGCAAAAGTTAACCCGTTTCAAGATAATCGAAGTTCAAGATCAGTCGTCTAGGTACACGTATAAATTTTCAGTATTAGTCAAAAGTCTCTTTTTTGTGGATTTTTGTGTGTTTTTGGATAGAAGATGAATCACTTCATAATAACAATCCATAATACTGTACAAATCACAGAGGAAATTATAGCGAACAGCAATTACTTTTTTAGTAGTTATTTTCTCAAAAATGTTACTCTTCATTTTTTTGTGCAGAATACTTAAAAAACATCTACATCTATCTAGCTATCCAAAAAGGCACAAAACACACAAAAATCCGCAAAAACGGGACTTTTAACTAATAATAAAAATGTATTCGTGTACCTAGACGACTTGTAAATAAAAGATCTTGAAATTCGATTATCTTGAAACGGGTCAACTTTTGCCCAGTGTATCCCAGGGTCAAATTTGTCAGTATTGACCTGTACTATCACCTCCTGAAAGGATGCGGTCTACTTACCAGTAACCCTGTATAAATATATATTATACATACAACATAAAAATAAAATATCAAAACAATAAGAGTGACGACGACTCAATTAGTTCTATTCCTAATTAATTAATTCTATTCCTTCTTCTACGTAATTTACGAATAATAAGCAGAGCAACAACACACGCGGCCGCTTTCATTGTGATTTGAATACGAAATAAAGAACGCGGCGTATCTCGGACATGCCGCGCAGCTTTGCCGCGTAGAAGGTCTAAACTAGCCGCGCGGCAAATTTGTGTCCCGCAAATGCCTCGCGTAGTTGCCGTGCACATTGCACGCCACACCTTGGACACACCTTAACAATAAAATATCACATAGGAAGTGTCCTATCTGTACGTGTGTGTATGTGTACGCGTTGTCTCCAGGAATATTTGCAATGGCAAACATATTGTTTACACATTCAGCTTCGTATTAACCGCTATTTCCTCCTGTAGACTGGGCACGGAGCGGTCGCCGCTGTTCGTGGCGCTGTGCACGCTGATCCGGGCGCTGCGCGTGGAGCGGCGCGTGGACGTGGGCGCCACCGCCCGCCACGTGCGCAGCCAGCGGGCACGGACCATCGACACCTTCGTATGTATACTACATCTTATCAGCAGGGTAAGCGGGGGCTGCCAGACCGGTCGGCCCCCGGTACCAAGCATCAAGGGGTGACCACGGAATGTTCCAAAAATTCGCAGTTACTCCGCACCCACTCTCTTATTTAGCACACTATAAAAATCGCGCGATCGCTTCGCTCGCGCCTTTCAAATTATTCCCGCCAATTTCTTACGTATTCAACCCTAGAACAGAATTTATCTTCTGTTTGACTGGTTGAATATGCTTTCCGATACTCAGATAAATCCAACTATGACATAGATAGTAACTATTCCACGATCCGACAACCACGCTAAACGCACCTTTATTTGTTGGACCCATGTAGCTCTTACTTTACCACAATCTCCATAAATACGTTTTAATTAATTAATTTATATTTTATTTTCACAGCTACAATACGAATTCCTGTACCGTGCTATACTGAACTATGCAGAACTACACAATCTTCTAGAAGACAGTTAAGCATAACCATCCATTTGTCATACCTATCCTTAGATCTCAAGATACCTTGAGTGTCCGCCTTCTAAAGGTCTCTTTCATCTCATGTGTAACGGCCTTTACACTGCCTATGTTAACGAGCTCTTTTACAAGTCTAAGGCTCAAGTATACCTACAAAATAAGCGTCTGTTTATCTTAAAACAATTGTTCAGTTCCAAAATTGAACGTAAAATTTTGTAAACGATTGTTATAAGAAAACTGACGCTTATGTCGTCGGTGTGTTTGGGCCTAAGAAGAGTCTACCGTTTTCTAAAAGCTATTTTGTATCTTTGAAAAGCATTCCATCTGAAGAAAACAGGTTTTTATTTAAATATAAAGAGCTCTAGTGTAGATATTTATCGCCTATCCCTTGTCAGGCGCTTTGCATATTGAAGCGTCTATTTTATTTACGGCATGGACTGTAAGGCCTATAACCATATTATGATAATATGGGAAAATCCTCAATCGCTCCCAAGCGGTATTTATCGAACAATATAAACGTTAAGACTAATTTTAAGTATACATTTTGTATATTTGGTGTTTTTTATTTACAGAATTACCTTTTTACTGTAAAAAAATGTTTTGATGATTGATCAATCTATCAGTCGTAATGACAATGTGTCTAGGAATACATTTTGTAAGACCATAGTATACAATTTATTCCGTGCTCTGCTCACCGTAGGTGCTTTTTTGTTTATATTGAACAAGTTTTCTTGCGATCGAAGTATTTAATTTTTATTAGCAAAGATGTTAGATGAGTATTGTAAAGCAAATAATTAGGTATTTATTTTTGAAAATATCAATAAAAAATATAAACGCACAATCTATATTTAGATTTTTTAATACAATTTGGTTTGATGATGAAAATTGCATGTAATGTATTTTTATTAGAAGAAAAAAAACAATGTCTATGCTAATAAAATTAATTTTATTTTGTTTCAAGAAAATTCTTTTTATAATTATTTTCATGTTATTATTTTGATAATGTATGTACAAATGATCACTACCTTTTCGTATCTCAATATATTATTTCTAAATATACTTAGTAGATAGGTTTATAATGTTTATATTAAAACGCTTCAGCTTGGACTAATTTACGCTAAATTACTGTTTTGTAATGATATGTTGACGAAACGTAATTTTTTTATACAGATAAATAATATGTTTTCTGAATTAATTCTATGAAAAAAGTTGGCAACATTTGTAAAATTCCTAAGTATGTAACCTTCAAGGTTGTAATTGCTAGGGATATAACTATCAGGGAAATAATTCAGAATATTGTTATTTATTTAAAAAAAACTTTATACATGCCCCTAGTAATAGATCTGTCGTCTAAACCTTATACCGTATTATTTTTAGTTATTAATTGTAATTATATTATTATTATTTTTGGTATAAATCATACCAAATTGAAATCGTGTCCAAAGAAAGGTGTATAAGGTAAAAAAAATATCATGGAATAAATGTGAAAAGTCTACGTATTTATTTTGATAATTAAACATAGAGGCCATATTTAACTGCATTTTTAACGGTTTTTAGTTTATACGGTTATCAATGCAACTTATATTTCGGGTTTTGTGAAAACTCTGAAAATTGGAGGCCAAAATTATATGAAAATTATCCCAAGCTAGCACAAATTTTTAAGACAATTGAGGTGCGGATGTTTAATGACTGTGTTTATCGTACTCTGTATGTACATACTCTTTTATAATGAGGCCTGAACACACTAAAGCCGAAGAGTGTACTTGGAAATATTTGTATGGTCTACGTGTGTGAAATGGCTTTAACAACCAAGCCGCATATTTATTTATATAAAATGTGTTGTGTTCCACATTCACAAGAAAGTAAAGAGTTCTTTTGGGTTGAAGGAAGAATCCTATAATTTGTATAATTAGCAGTCAGCCCATACACGTCCACCGCTGGAAATGGGCAAACACTATTAAATAAAAAAACAAAATAAGTATGAAATACTCAGGAAACATTAACTTAGTTTGATAATTTTCGAACTTTAAAATGTGAACACAACACAAGAAACCGTCATAGCACCTCAATCTAACAATTTTCGATATATTTACTAAAATATTTTGTTTCATATAATTCAGTAAGAGTAAGTGGGATGCCGTAGCCGCGTGTACGACTGTCGACTATTTGTAATGTAGGCTAAGCTGTATATTTAGATTTTGTATGAGCTAAACAAAATATACAATGTTGATGTTGAATGTGGTTATATTTTTGAACGCTGTTTGCATGTTCATATTGATTTTGTTTAAAGACAAATCATATTATCTTACATCATCATAAGTCTTTTTATAGTCCCACTGCTGGGCACAGGCCTCCTCTCACACAGAAGGATTGAGCGTTAATCACCACGCTTGCTCAATGCGGGACGAAACTCGGTGAATCTGGATTTATCCAGTTACAAGCGCAGTAAAAAAAACGAAAATTCCGACACGGCTGTCGCTGTGTTCAAACACCTGCCAGAAAATCATAATTTATATTTCTTATTTTTTTTTATGTAAATTATGGTCGGTACAATTTTATTATTACCTAGGTTTTTTCTTTTAAAATCAAATGAACATGTGACCAGTTTGTGTCGTCCACTGATATCAATAGTGCGAGATGAAGGATGTTGCCGAAAACTCGGATGACTGAGGCATGCAGAGATGGTTCTTTTTGTACTAACATTATTATCTTCCATAATATAATTGTCATTACTATAAAAAATCGTCAAATGACACACTAAAGACATCGCATCAAAAATATCTCAGAATTGTGTCGTAATTTTTTTGTATCTGTAGAATCTGTACTTGTCATGCACACATGCAATAGTAAGACGTTCATTATTCTCAAAAAAAATTATAAACTAAAATGTTATGGCTGCAGCCGCGCCTACTTGTAGATACTCATTTTAGTCTAAAAACGTTCATGATCTTCATACATGCTTATTAATTTCAGCACTTATGTTTTATCATAATTATAACAGTGTAATTATAACATTTCAGTTGTCATTTTTCATTAGATATAGAATCTCAAAATTCCATAATCATGCTTTTTCTATTGTCACAATGTTTCCTATTAACTAATATTTATTTAAATACCTACAGAACCATCTCTGCATCTATAGTAATGTAAAAAGGGGGCTTGCATGGTAATCCTATATTTTTAATATAATTTGAAAACCTTGCTTTCACTACGTAACTAAAAATAACAGGTTTTAATATAACTTTATTGTAACAAAGCTATGAACCAAACAAAATGACTGATTGGATATTTCTTTCTTATGTATCTGTATTTACAATAGTATTATTCTATAAGGACCAGTATTCTTGATTTTATAACGTATCTATTATTATTTTGATATTAGACCCATATTAAATTATGAAGAAAAGGTCATTGAAACAAACTCACCGTAGAATGATCTCTGAATTATTGTGTTCAATCTAATTATTTTAAGTCTATTTTGAAGTACCTGCAAGCCCCAGAGCGACTGAAAACGGTATGTTTTTCTAGCTTTTTTATATAAAAAAAAACACCGTAGGAATGTTACTACATTTTTTTATAAACGAACCTAGATAGTAAGGTAGGCTAGACTTAATCGGGACATGATGATTGAGGCAAGTGGGATTTGTATATCTGTATATTAGAGCCCAAAGAATGTACCTTCTATGGACGTGAAGATATTAGTTTAACAATAGTACAAATTCTGTATCAAAAGCTAATAAAACATTCAAGTAAAGAAGGTATATTTTTTGCTACTGTAGAAACTTTAACATAGTCTATAATAACTTAAACACGGCTTAGTTATAGCATTGATACTAACCTGTCCTAACTAAAATGTATTTGGGGAAGTTCTAGAAAACAGTTTCAAGTTTGAATGCTCAAAAACATTGAAGACTGACCATCCCATATCTCACAATTTTATTCTTGAAACGAGGTTATTAGAACAGTGTAGAGCCAAAGGATTGTTTACACCGTTAACTAATATTTTACCACAATTACAATCATCATCTTCCTGCCCCTATCTCATTTTTTTTTTATCGCACAGGTTTCAGTCTCGGAAGCACCCGATTTATACCACAATTACAATATAATAAATAATTAATTGAACTACAGAGGTTCAAATGTAAACATGTTTAGAACGTCCACTCATAATAAGTCGAGATAAATATATAAAAATATTTACCCCCTTACTTATAAAATCTCTAATCACCTTCTAAGCAACATTTTAACTAATCACTACTTAAATTCTTAAGTAGTGATTAAATGTTAGTTAAGATATCCTTAAGCAACGTTTATAAGTAAGAATTTACTTAAACAGCCCTTAAGTATTACTTATATTTAATTCACGTTTATAAGTAAGGCTGTTAATGTATTAAGTAAGCAATGGTGTAAACAATCCTAATTAGAAAACAAAAATAGTATAAAATTTAATGTGTGCTTCATACTTCATAGCAATTTATTAAAAGTATAACCCGACAGATATAGCATAGTTTTAAAATCCTACTTGCATCAATCATCATGTGTTTATCATAACTACAAGCTCAGACCGCTTATATATAGTTATTGTGCGCTTTTTATATTAAACGAGGCTTCTATGCTATGACAGGAGGCAATGTGCTATAAATTTCACTTTTGTGTATAAACAAATATTATATGGCATCCAATCAATGATTTTTAACTGCAGAAAGCGAAATATGAACGTAACTTCTAAAGTTATCATTTATTCGTGAAATGGCAATCTAAATATGAAGAGTAAAATAGTGGTTTCAGTGTTTTAGTATGACAAGGAATCCAATAAGAATTTGATGAATTTATTCATAGTTACATCTGCCTCCTGTTATGAAACATTATGAAACTATATTCTATTGATTGTAATATGTATAATGTTCAAAATCTTCATAGTTATTTAGCTATCTAAATAAAAACAAAATTTTATTTTCCTATCTAAATCATGATGCACTATACATATTACAAAAGAGATGAGAAAATAATCAAAATTATTTTTCAAACGAGTGTTGGATTCACAAGATTGTATGCGAGGCGAAATTTTGTAAATACCTAGCTTATAAGTTTACCGTCAAGCCCAATATAACTGGTTCATTGATATTTAGACTTTTTTATTTAATTGTAGTGAATCGGCGGTTGTAAAACTAATTTAATATTCATTTTGTTTTTATTTTTGTAAATAGATAAGCAAGTCATGTAATACAATATTTTTGAAAATATACCAATATTTAGAAGTTGGTGTTTTATTTCCTGTAGAACATAAATGCACAAATTCCCCACAAACTTTTTAAAATATGACTCCAATACATGAAAACATGAACATTAATCGAATTCTATCACTATGCTATTTATTGAATTGTAAATAAATGGCTTTTATATTTCAGATTCTCAATCACTATCTGCAAGCAATAGTTCTAAATGATTCATGAAGGTCGCGCCAGAACCCTCAACAATGTCAAATATGTTACCTACAAGAGACTCGATATTACCTATATAATTAACTCCAAACATCTAAATGCTCCTGCTGCAGAGAGGGTCAGTATTTTCTATGTGAATATCGCTAACTTTCAATTCAATGAAGTGTCGCATTCTACACATTTACGTAGTCTCAATACAGAGAAGTCTCGAAATGTTTCAATATTTAGCATCAATAACAGAAATATCGGGAAAGTTCGGGATCAAATGTCCCAGTCAGCGATTTTTCGCTAAAGTTCTAAAGGGCACTGACCTCCCTTGTTACGGTTTCTACTCCCCGCTAGATGTCATTG
This sequence comes from Helicoverpa zea x Helicoverpa armigera, assembly GCA_033682625.1. Taxonomy (NCBI): domain Eukaryota; kingdom Metazoa; phylum Arthropoda; class Insecta; order Lepidoptera; family Noctuidae; genus Helicoverpa; species Helicoverpa zea x Helicoverpa armigera. The sequence continues at coordinate 3,074,747 of JAWIIS010000017.1, forward strand.
TGTTCAAAAATGTAAAGTTCCAACTTTATCCGTAACTTTATAGAAAGTTCCTGATTATTCTGTATTAAGTGTATGACTCAAGGTATTGATTTTTTGTTTACTTAATTTTTCATTGATAAAGTAACAACAACAGTTATCTGTAATTGTTATGAAATTTCGTGATAATGAATGTTATCAATACCTCTATATTATCACAATAACAAATCGGTCAGGTATGCTTGTTCGGCCAATGAGAGAGCACAATGTCATTATTTTGATGATAACATGAGTTATCAATACACGTATTCAAATAAATAAACGTGGTCATTTATAGTGCATGCACGTCAATGAATGCAGTAGAGTTTTCCAGAAACATCCACTCGTCGCTAGATGGCGTGGCCGGTATATAAACGCCGACAGCGCGCCGCCTGGCAGTAATTTCAACCTCGCAAGCGAAGTGAACAAATCTAAGAATTTCCCACTGCGAAGCAACTATACTCTACGCGCAAACATGAAGACTTTCTGCGGATTTTCATACTTCCTAACCATCGCCGTTATATTATTTGGCACTAGCACCAGAAACTTGGTATTGGCAGAAGAAAAATGCCCTCAAAATCGTGGCAGCAGGCTGTTCGACCAAGCTTTTGGCTTGGCACTCACGCCCGATGACTTCTTAACATCAATGATGGCTCCTTGGCAGATGCACGACTACTTCAGACCCTGGAGACACCTTTCGCGGCTCACCAAAGATCTGGGATCCACCATCAAGACGGACAAAAATAAGTTCCAAGTGAATCTCGATGTGCAGCACTTTTCCCCGGATGAAATATCTGTGAAGACTGCTGATGGCTACGTGGTTATTGAGGCAAAGCATGAAGAAAAGGAGGATGAGCATGGGTTCGTGTCGAGGCAGTTCGTAAGGAGGTACTCCCTTCCTGAAGGCACGGAATCTGAGGAAGTGGTTTCTCAACTCTCCAGTGATGGTATTCTCACGGTGTCCGCTCCTAGAAAGGTGGAGCCTGTGAAGGGTGAACGAGTGGTGCCCATCACTCAAACGGGCCCAGTTCGTAGAGAGGCCAAAGATAGTAAAGACGATGCTGAAGTAACTATTGAATGTGACGACGGTGACCAAGAGTTCTGTACTAAACCGTAATTTAAATGTTGTAATTTTTTTAGTTCCTTCTCTAATTGAAGACTGATTGTAATTTATTTGTTAAATAAATTTTAAGAAATTATATCTCTGTAAGTTTTATTATTCTATTAAGATAAGGATAGACCGGAGGAATACAACTTAAAAATAAATGGTTGAATTTAATAAACAGATACCGGCAATAACTCTCTCATGACATGAATAAAGTATATCTATATGCCAAGTAGTCGTACACTTTTTGTTATGCATTAATGTTCTAACAAACAATGCTAACTGATGGATTAAATTCTACATTAAAATGGTACATTAACATGTGATACATGCGAATGTGTCATTGAAAGGATAGTAGAAAACAATGTAGCTAACGTTCTTTACTATTGAATTAATTATTATGACTAAACATGTGATCTCTGCCTAAACATATCGGTATGTATTTTTCTACTTATCGAATGACCTACAGGTTATAATCACCTCGCAAGCCTAGACATGGAAATATACCTAACAACTATTGCTACAGAGTATGTACCTAGCATTCCAACTCGGCATATCTTGAACATATCGGCATATTTTGCCTAAATTATACACTTGTGATGAGAAATTAAAGACCAAAATACAGCAATAGGATAATTTATTAAAAAAATTACTAACACTAATTAAAATAGGTACTTACACATAATTTTTTAATCAGTCGATTTTTATCACATTAAAATAGAATAGAAAAAGGTATGCAAAGCACAGGTGGGGCACACAGAGAACGAGCGATCTTCGAGGTGTTGGAGCCACTTGGTATTTACTTGGCTGTGCCGTTGGCGTCAGTCTGGGCAGAGGGCTGGCTGGCCGCGTCCTTGATCTCCTTCCTCACGGGCCCAGTCTGAGAGATCGGGACAGACCTCTCGTTCTTCGACGATGGAGGGGTTTTCGGAGCAATGATGGACAACACCCCATCAGAGGATAGCTTGGACTCAACAGTAGCAGGGTCGCAGTTCTCCGGCAGAATATAACGCCTGGTGAACTGGCGGGAAATGTAACCATGTTCATCCCTCTTCTCCTCGTGTTTCCCTTCGATGATCACGTATCCGTCGGAAGTCTTCACGCTGATCTCTTCAGGAGCGAAATGCTGCACATCCAGGTTGACTTGAAACTTTTCCTTGTTTGACACGATGGTGGATCCGATGTCCCTGGCTGCGACGGCCATCTGTCTCCAGGGTCTGTAGTAATCCCGAGCCACCATAGGGGCGACGACGGCAGTCAGCAAGTCATCGGGAGAGATTCCTAGCCCGAACTCCTGGTCAGCGAGGCGGTGAGGAGCGGTTCCGAGCAAGAATGGTAGCAGAGACATTGTTATTGTTTTGGAGTTTAGTTTAAGAGTATAAACAAAGTTGTTTTTCACCGAGTTGCTACACTGGGAATAACGTACTGTTGCGCCGGCCGGCGGGTTTATATACTGAACGATTTGTCTGGCATCTAGTGCCGGGAGTGAGTTCTGCGTTTGTGTGCATAGCCCTACGTAACTTGATGCATGTGTCTGTGTGGGGTGGATATTGATCGGGCTGAGCCAGACGTGTTCCATTACATTCTAGACTTGACCCTTAAATCGGGACAGGTTATTGACTTACTACCGAATTCGCCATATCTGAAAAACTACAGTGGCTATAATGATTGTGTTCCATACTGAATCCTATCATAATTATGTAGTTTGTAATATTAAGGTTCCACATATTGTAAGTAAAGTTCATAAACAGATTCAATGTTTTTACGACAATCTATCTAATATGTAGACCTTTGCTAATTATTTACGCGCGGTTACAAGTTACGTGTAGGTTTTTAGTTCCTTTTAAGGTTGACCATAAATATTTTCGTGACAATAAGGTATGATTATCATAGGGATATTTACTAGTATGTATTATTTTTCCATACTATACGTCGTCGTAGATTGCTTACAATTGTTTGTTTTGTGAGAAGTGCCGGGAGAGTCACAGAGACAGGAACTGATGCACCTTCTCATTGATGGTAGATATAAATACAACGTGTCACATATACCGTATTCTACTTCTCATGATTCCCCACTATTGATAACCACGACCATAATACCATAAGTAACATGTCTGCATATAAAACATTTGACGTCGCAACCCCTCGTGGACTTCATAGTGGATATTGCCTTTACTTCCCATACAACCACAGATTATATAATAGTTACTACGTAACAGATAAATCACTCCATACAAAAAAGTCCATACCTACTGTTATAAGCACCTACAAGTTCCCCAACTACCTACAAATTCCTAGCTGCGTTATAAAATGAACCTTAAAAGCTCGAGCGCTTGATTGTTATTCCAATGCGATAGCGCACAGTTCAGTGACCGCAACCGTGCCGTGGCCGTGCTTAGGGTTGCTCCTTACAATGTATTAATATTTAAGTAGGAAAATAAAGTTACGCTTATTTTAAGATAGCCTTTTTTAAAACTGAGATTTTAAATAAAAAGTAATATCAAGAATATTTTTCTTTAGTTAACTATTGTATTGCCTACTAAAATGCAGTATGGGTACATATTACTAAATATTACCTTATACGTAAGCATAGGTAAGTACTTAAGTAAAGCTTTCGTCAAAATCAAAGGCGGTTTTCAACTATTTTTCGAGCACAAGTGCCATACCCCATATGGTACAACTCCGTCGAGTGTTGATACATACCTAAAATTGGTTTCTGCGTAGCGACACGCGTAATGTTCCGAGTCGTCATTAAGTTGGACCAGAACTATACTTACTTACACTCGAGATGTGTTTTGAACTACAAAACTCACAATAAAGTTCATATAACTAAGTAGGTATCTAAAGTAAAATAAGTACCTAATGATCTCTGTTGTTAAAATCATAAAGTAGATAAGTATTAATTTATTTAAAAAAAAAATAGATTTACTAGGTAAGTTCACACATATAAAATGTTTCTAAATCTTACAATAGTCGCATATTAACCAACACAACTCAAAATAATCCATCAGTTTGTGAGGTAGCTTAAAAAACCTAATAAAAACCAACAGCATAACATGCCACGAAATAAAAATAATAATATTGGAACGCGGCGCGTGTGACTGTTGTGCGCCCTGAGCCGCGTGGGGCTACCGGTAACCCAGCGAGCGGTAGGCATTTATCGCGCGCAAGTACGTCGAGTGACAGAGGCCTGATACAACGCGTAATCAGGTAATGTAGGCGCCTATATTAATTTTATAAAGAGGATTATTTTTTTGAGACCTAAAGGCTCCGAAACTACTGAACAGATTAGAAAAACCACCAATTTAATTCATTTTGTGTTTCTTAAATAATAGGGTTTGCCCTCAAAATAGTAGATTTGTCACCAAAATGTATCACCAAACAATATAAAATCAATTCCACAATAAATTACCGAAAATCATGGAGATATGGGGTCAAGTACCAAATAAATGGTTTTGTATGTATTATAATAGGTTTGTCCTAATAGTATTTAGGCAAACTAATTTAAAGAGATCACCAATAAATCATATATTATATCACTAGAAAATTTCATGAATTGTATTAAAATGTGGGAACTATATTTTTTGTCACCAAAATTTATTTTTGTCATCAAGTTGTTTCACCTAATAAATAGATTTATCGCCGCGAAATATTTTCGTTCTCAGATAAACAAAGAGTGTTCCCATGTATGAATTACCAAATTATTGTCAATATAATGTATAAAATATGAGATGGATCACCAATAAAATTGTAGTGCTTTACATGAATATAAACTTCGTTCTTGTAATAATAGTTTTATTACTTAAATAATAGCTTGGTGCTCAAAATGGTAGATCTGTCACCAAATAAATCGATTAATCGATCCCTGACTGCGACTGCTTTTTATTTGTTATTTTGTCACCAATACAGTAGTTACATTTTATTATGTTCAGTTATTAAAATAATGTATTCGTTACCAATGTAATACATCAGTTTATAATTTTAATGAAAATATTTTCAAAGGGAAGAGGAAGGGAAGGGAGACAAATTGGCGGGCTTTCGGCCTCAACGAATGGGTTGTAGGTTGGTTGTAGGTACGATCATACGATGCTTATTTTGACTTTAATTAAGTGTTTTATTTACTATTCAGCTAGAAATTTAATTTAAATATATTTATACTACCTGTGGAAATTAAGACCCTTGGGGGAGGCACATGGCCAGTGAAGTAGTAGACTCTTTTGGTTGAAAGGATGATGACGACCACGACCTCCCTACATTTTAATACAATTCATGAAATTTTCTAGTGATATAATATATGATTTATTGGTGATCTCTTTAAATTAGTTTGCCTAAATACTATTAGGACAAACCTATTATAATACATACAAAACCATTTATTTGGTACTTGACCCCATATCTCCATGATTTTCGGTAATTTATTGTGGAATTGATTTTATATTGTTTGGTGATACATTTTGGTGACAAATCTACTATTTTGAGGGCAAACCCTATTATTTAAGAAACACAAAATGAATTAAATTGGTGACAGCTTAAATCATACCCTTAAAATGTAGGGTGGTCGTCATCATCCTTTCAACCAAAAGAGTACTTCTTCACTAGCCATGTGCCTCCCCCAAGGGTCTTAATTTCCACAGGTAGTATAAATATATTTAAATTAAATTTCTAGCTGAATAGTAAATAAAACAATTAAAGTCAAAATAAGCATCGTATGATCGTACCTACAACCAACCTACAACCCATTCGTTGAGGCCCGAAAGCGCGCCAATTTGTCTCCCTTCCCTTCCTCTTCCCTTTGAACATAATTTCATTAAAAATAAACTGATGTATTAAATTGGTAACGAATACATTATTTTAATAACTGAACATAATAAAATGTAACTACTGTATTGGTGACAAAATAACAAATAAAAAGCAGTCGCAGTCAGGGATCGATTAATCGATTTATTTGGTGACAGATCTACCATTTTGAGCACCAAGCTATTATCTATACATATAATAAATCTGTAGAAAAGTAATTTTTGTACATTGAAGAAATTAGCAAAAAAAATAGCCAGCATGTTAAAGGATAACTAACAGAACCCATTTCCATCATTTTTGTCATTTTTGTCTGTTTGTCTGTTTGTCTGTTTATCTGTTTATCTGTTTGTTCGTTCGGGATTCACGTAAAATCTACGAATTCAATGCAGACAATGCTTATATACAAAAATTCTACGTAACTTGGGGTATTACTTAGTTTTTGTTTCATCGAAATCGATTTACTCTATCAAAAGATATGATTAATTTTGTGAATTCAAGATGTAAAATATTACGACACGCAATCTGTTTGTCAAAACTGTACATTTGAATGTTGTACTTATATTAGTTGATCGGCCTATTATTAACCTTTACACAGAAAATCACACCTTCATAAGTAACTTCGGAAGAAAAAAAAATGAAAATTGTGTTTAGCCAAGGTTAAAGTAGCTCCATCTGTGGTAATCTGTGTTAAATAAAATACATAAAATTTGTCAAAGGAGCGAGGTGGTAAATGACAATAAATTACCATACATTCTTTATAGAGGATTATTATTTCAACAGATGGAGTTGTGTATTTTCCGTAATTCACCATATTTTAACACGTAGTGTAATTTTTCGATAGACATTTCAATAGTGTTTGTCAGTTTGCCGTGCCACATCAAAATTCAATTATAATTATTACCTTGATGAAAGGAAAATAATAGTTCTCAGCCAAATTTAAAACGGTGCCATCTAAATTATTTTTTGAATATTATGTCAAAAATGATGACTTAAGTGGAACAATTAATTATAATTTAAAGTTACAGATGGAGTTCATATCAGGATTTTTTCATAAACATAGTTTAGCTTCTCTTCCACTAATGTGGTGGCCTTAAAACAAATTACTTTGAGTGAATAGTATTAAGTAGACCTTCATTATTTTTTCTGATGCAAAGTATGTAAACTTAATCCTAGAAGAAAGGAGGATCTGTCTCTCGCAAGTGCTGCTAAGCGTGAGGTAGGTAGGTAATGTAGGATTCTGTAGCTTTAAGAACAAGCCCAGATACAAAGTGCAGATAAGAAATGGGAGCTTTCTCGATTTAATACCATACACACATAAAATGCTTTATGCATCTGAAAACGTACAAATTGCGCGTCGCATACCAGAGACATGCTTACTTTCAACTTCTGATCGCAAATACACTGGTCACGATTACGAACAGTCTCAGTAAGACCCGAGCCAAGTCTAAAAAAACACCTTTTATATAAAACTACGTTTGATGTCATTCAATCACAAAGACAGAATTGTTTTCTGTTGCAAATCCTATCCACCTGTATCCTATCCTAATCCAGCATGCATTGCAGGTGTGCATTGCACAAAAACCAATGGTATCCTATTCGAGAAGTCAAAAGAGTCGACCTGCCAACGTCAGCTTCTGCGCTAAGCAAGTGTTCTTAATAGTACCATCAGAATTACATTCATCGTTGAATGAGGTGAATAAATTTTCAGAAACCACAATAACAGTAGGAGCCAAAGCATATGATCGCTTCATAGAGCTTTGATTGGCCCCAGTTGACCAAGTCAGGTCTGATTTGTTCATTCATCAGATCTTTGAAAGTTTTTCGGTGGACTTTTTTTACTTACTGTCGTCCTGTTTACGTGTGACACAAAATATGGTATATAAACGTAAGAGCGAAATTTTCCTGGTGTGCGGTAGTGACGCACAGTATACAACACTTCTGTTTCTTTTGATTTGCTGGCTCCACCAAGAAATGACAAATTGAGAGCGTACATTTTGAAAATCTTGGCAAAACTGCAGGTTTCAAGTACGAACACATGAAATGGACTCTCACAGATACGTACATTTTGCCTATTCGTGAACTAATGCAAACATTTCGGTGGAGTCCCGGCTTAGGCCTCCCCCACATTAGGCGTGCGCGATCCTCGGGCGTGTGAGTAGCGCGGGCGTCGCGAGCGCGCTGCATGAACGTCGCGTTTTGCTGCCCTGCGGCATTTACCTACAGCGAGGTCGCGGCGCGCACGCGCCGGTCTCCTTGACGTTTAACTGCTAAGGCGTTTAGCGGGTGGCGGGGATAGCAGGCGAAGGGGTAAGAACGTAACTCGAGCGCCGCGTCGCTTGCACTCTTCACACATGCCGCAGGGCAGCAAAACGCGACGTTCATGCAGCGTGCTCGCGACGCCCGCGCTACTCACACGCCCGAGGATCGCGCACGCCTAATGTGGTCAGCCTTACCATAGTGAGTAAGTGCACAGAAAATCCCCGTCATACAAGTGTTTCTCCCCAGTAGTGAAACTATCCTACCCTATGCGCCTGCTGATGATGATGACTCATTTTATCATCCATCCAGCTATTCCCCAACTATGTTGGTGTTGGCTTCCAGTCACCGAATCTGTTTGAGTACCAATATTTTGCTTGGAGCGACTACCTATCTACCTATGTTCAATCCAGTCAACTACACAAGCCGATATCCATGGTAAGACTGACAGACTTTCTGGCTTCTGATTAGTCGCAGCAGCTGCAGAAAATGTACAAATGACAGCTTTGTCAGACTCAAAGCATATCATCATCATCATCATCATCATCATCAGCCTATCGCAGTCCACTGCTGGACATAGGCCTCTCTAAGTGCACGCCACTGAGATCAAAGCATATAGACATAGATTATAACTGTTTCCTGTGAAAATTACTTACGCACCATGCGTAATAATTTTCCAAATTGGCTCCAGAGATATTCACAACGTCACAAACTTTACTTCTTTTGTTTAGATAAATGGTCACATCCACAACACAACCTTGATCAATGAATCTATGCGATTGCTAAGTGCTAATCCTAATTATACTGTCACGTGAAAGAATGCGCCTACGGGATAAGTAGTATTTTGACTATTCTATATTGCCCACGCAGACGAAGTTGCGGGCAACAGCTAGTTTAAGTAATAAAACTATTATTATAAGAACGAAGTTTATATTCATGTAATGCACTACAATTTTATTGGTGATCCATCTCATATTTTATACATTATATTGATAATAATTTGGTAATTCATACCTGGGAACACTCTTTGTTTATCTGAGAACGAAAATATTTCGTGGCGATAAATCTATTTATTAGGTGATACAACTTGATGACAAAAATAAATTTTGGTGACAAAAAATATAGTTCCCGAAAAGAATACACGGTTGGAAAGCTACAATATCTCCGGGTGCCATAGGCATTAGGCATATCATATTGGGGTACGGAAAATATAGTATCTACGGTGCTCGGAAACCGTGGGATAGGTACAGTTAATTAATTACATCCTTAAAACATATTGTATCAGCATTCGTAATACAGTTTCTTGTCTCATTAGGGCATAATTATTAAGTTTCTCATTAACCGCATAAGCTAGTAGGCGCCACTTTAAACCACACGTATCATATCGTATCCATTTAACCACAAAAGTGATATCAGTATTTCGGTTGCAGTAAATTAAAATAAGTAGGTTTAGGTACGTACTAACTGTAGTAGTACGTACTAACTATAAAAGGCCTACCAAAGAATACGTATTGCCTAGTCGTGGCGTACCGGGACCACAGAAAAGAGCTGAACTTAGGATAACATTTACGTAGGTGTACACAGTAGGTACACATACTACTCAGTCATAAATGTAACTCATCATCATTCTAGCCTTTGGCCAACTATTTTAATTGGAGTCTGCTTCTAGTCTAGACGGTCAGTTTTACATGAAGTGACTGTCTATCTGACCTCCTCAACACATTTTATATTTTTTCAATTTTTCATGTATTCATAACAAGTTCCGCTATTCAACGCTAGATGGTACTGCAAACAAAGTCTTTATAGAGATTCTGCCATGCATAGATGTCTATTCTATTCTATTTTTGTTGATGGCAAACGATTCGATGCCTCAGATGTCATATTCGCATGATGTCGTGATGTTTGCATGCAACGGCATGCAACTTTTATGACGATCGCGATATGCCTGCACTTCCACTAGTTCATTATTCCTTCCTTCCTTAATTTAGTAGGCAACACTTTGGTGCAATGTCATGCGCGTCACTGTCAGTCGACTTTTTTTTATTGTTTATTTTTTTTCCCTGCGTCTTATATTTATTTTTGTTTGAATTAAGGGTATTGGTAATGATATTGTAAGACAATTTTAAATATGGTAAACTATTGCTGCGTTTATGGTTGCGGCCGGAACAGTAAAACTAGTAAACATCTCTATTACTACAGTTTACCTAAGGAGCAAAACCGGTTAGTTAATATTTTCAGCCGATTATCGGCCAAGGCGGCTGATCTTATATAGGGAGATGAACCAACTGCGCCATGTACAAGCGTTTGCGCAGAAAGGTACACTCACTATTCCTTCTCTCTCATAGTCTGAAGGGACGGTAATCCGACACGACAGAGAGATCAGACAGGACCGACATTTACGTGCTCCCCGATGCACTGTTGTATCAATCACCAGCCTTCAGGCCCTGGGCTGCTTTGTGAAAGAGTCTAAAATCTACAAAGTGATTTCGAAGTAACCCAATAAAGTATTGGGTTGCCCAGGTAACTGGGTTGAGGAGGTCAGATAGGCAGTCGCTTCTTGTAAAGCACTGGTACTCAGCTGAATCCGGTTAGACTGGAAGCCGACCCCAACATAGTTTGGGAAAAGGCTCGGAGGATGGATGATTTCGAAGTAACCCAGTGATCCAACCCGAGACCTTGTGCACAGCTAGACTACAGAGGCAGTGATCTTCTATATGACTATATTTTCGAAAAAATACTATTCAATATTCTTATCTCTTACCCAGGTTAGTACAATGGCTGGAAGCTATAGGCCGAGTAGATTTGCTGGAGAAGGATTTGAAGAAACTGACCCACCGTGTATGTTCCCGCCACTTCTCGCCTTCTAGCATCAAGAATAAGCACCTATGTGCTGATGCTGTACCTTCTTTATGTCTTTCTGGCAGTGTAATTGATGGTATGAGATTTTGTTCTATTTTTTATTTTTCTAAGATGACCCACTGACCTATTTATGACTCTGTTATAAATTCCAGTGTATGATTTTTTTATCGGTTCAGTAGTTTCGGAGCCAAAAAGATCTTTCCAGTTTTTTACATTAGTATAGAAAGAAATATATAGTATAGAAAGACTATGTACACTGATTTGTTAGTTCCATCGTTATCATCTGCCTAGCCTTTTCTCATTTAATGATGAGAATCTTCTCATGTCAAGTTACTACTGCATCTGGTTAGACTGGAAGCCTGCTCTTATATAATAGTTGAGAAAAGGCTAGGCAGATAATAAATTCATCATATCAACGAATTGCTGCCCGCTACTGAACATAGGCCTCCCCATAGAAAACCAACCATCCCGGTCACATATGGACATTAAATTAACTCTTTAAAAATATAAATTTCAGGTGCCAATGATTCAGACCAGTATCAAATAGCTCACAGCGGCATTGTATGCAATAGCTGTAACAAGTCAATCGTGGGGTTCCGCTACAAATGCATCAATTGCACCGACTATGACCTCTGTGCCAAGTGTGAGATGTTGGAGGCTCATCCTCAACACTATCTGCTGCGGATACCTAAACCTATTGATTTTGTAAGTAGTTTATGTAAGTGACATAAAAAAATATAAGTGGGAGACTGACTCACGTACCATGGATTGCATCCCATTATTTTAAAAACACTTTGTTATATAGGAGCCCTTTATTTTTTTTTATGCTTGTTTCCGTTATTTCTTGTAACAGCTGCAAGAAAAATTTAAATTATGTAACTATCGCGATAAATGAGATGCTGGTGCCAGCAAATTCTTTGAAATAAGGTCTTGTTTAACTCATTAGGCAATGCACCCTAAAAACTTGGTATTCACACTTTTGTTTTTTTTACTGTTTATTTTTTTTCTCTGAGTCATGTAATGTAACACTTGTATACAATGTTAGCAGTTTTAATAGAACAACAAAAATTTTCAGGCAATTGCAGATGACCTAATAAAAAAGTGGAGACAATTCATCAAGTCTCAGAATGTAAAACTCGAAGTCCAATCAGGGTTGGAAGAATCTAGCAGCGATGATGATGAGCCAATAACAAAGTATGCTAGAAACTACGATAGCGGCATAGATCTGACCGAAGAAGAAAAAAGTAAAATTCGCGATGAAGTAACTAGAGTTCTCAGTATTAAACATTCTGAAAATGATGAAGAATCCCTCAAACGAAAGCAGAAGACTCAAAAGAAAAGAGGTGTTGTTAAAAAGAAGAAAGTAGAAGAATTAACTGATATGTCGGAACATGCTGGCTCGTTGCAAATAGAGAGTGTGGCACCAGAAGTAGCTTTTGCTGATGTTAATGATATTAAAGGAAATCCGAATTTGGATGTAAAGGGAGAAATAATTAACACATTTACACCTTTAGGTGGGTATTTTTTTTAACTGAAACTGTAGTTAAAAGGGATGTAGAGATATTGAGGCGACCTTTCCTTACGTAATGATTATGAATGGAAAGTAACTACATATTATGTTCTTTTAATTTTCAGAGCCAGATCCCCAAGTGTTACACAACATCAAGCTGAATGATGAACTTTCCGAATTTCTGATTGGAGTCAAATATTCTTGAAAGTCAATTGAAAAGTTTTATACAAAGAAGATATTATTTTTCAGTAATTTAAGACTACACTCGGCCTTAAATCACAGACCTTTATGGATTATGTAAATCTGAAAAGTAAAATAATTGACGCTGTCACAAAAAATTGCAGTGAAGTTTTAATTGAACTGAATTGAAAAAAAACCTGGTACAAAAAAATTTTGTCTGAAACATGGCCATATCTATAGTTTATGCATATGACTTGAAACGCAAAAATTTCGGCAAACAACCTCAGTTTAGTTTGACAGCAGAAACAATGCTGGATACGATGGAGCCCAACAAAGCTGAACAGAAAAAATATTGTTTACGTAATCCTATCAATCGTGAATGTCAGATGTACTTACCCAAGTCTGAACATGTAGTGAACACGGAAAGAGTTCACATGTCCTCTCGGGGTATCAACCACTCTGAAGGTGGCTGGCCCAAGGATGTACATTATAATATTGAAGAAGAAACTATTCGATATCGCCGTCGCATCGAACGCGAGGACACTTATATCCACGCTGTCACAACACTTGCGCCGAAATTCATAAAATTCCTCAGACAAAATAATGCCATTGAAATTTATGAGCAGTACTTCAAAGGTATGCCGGAAACGATGTCTTGTGAAAAACCTAGTGCAAAGCTTAACAATGTGTACAGAGATGCGGACCAACGCCCTGTCGCAGGCTTGCGCTGGACCATCGAGGACGATCCAAAACTGGTGGTCACCTACTGTTCTAAGGTTTATCCTGCAAAAGGACCAGTAAACAAACATTTTCATTGTTTTGTGTGGGATCTGGAAAATCCATTTACCCCACATTGTGAATTTTTACCCCCAACAGCATGCTGGGACATCGCTTGTTCGCCAGTTAACCCTGCGCTTATAGTAGGAGGTCTCGATGACGGCAGAGTGTGTGTTTTTGATATACGAGCACAAGCAGAACCTGTTTCTATAAGTCCGACGCACAATGCGAACAGAGATCCGATAACCGCGATTCTTTACATACAGTCACGTCTGAATAATGAATTTTTCATAAGTTCCAGTGACGGACATTGCAAATGGTTTGATATTCGGGATCTGTCCGAACCAATGGAGTCTATCTTTATGACAGTAGAAGTACCTCGTGGAGAAGTGCCCAGTTGTGCTAATGCAGAAGGAATTACCTCAATGCAGTTTGATCGCGCACTTCCCACAAGGTTCTTGGCGGGAACCGAAACTGGTTTAGTTCTTAATATAAACCGCAAAGGTAAAACCCAACAAGAGCTGATGACTGGAACATATAATGCACATTTGGGGCCAGTTCGGGCCGTACACAGAAGTCCGTGTATTACTAAAATGTTTTTGACTTGTGGGGACTGGACTGTGCACGTGTGGAGCGATGATATACGGACGAGCCCCCTTATAACGGGGAATAGGCACCGTTATCAGCTCATGGATGCTGTGTGGGCGCCAGAAAGATTAACATGTTACATGACAGTATCAGAAGATGGAATGTTTCGTTACTGCGACCTACTGCGCAGCTACAGTGAGCCTGTGTTGAGTATGGCGTTGTCAAAGCAGCCGCTGTTGAAGGTAGTTCCGCATGCAGATGGTCGTCTGGTGGTCATGGGAGATAAGGAGGGAACAGTTTACTTGGTTTCTTTATCGAGAGATTTGATATCGTCAGATTCGAATGACAAGCCAAGCATGTTGCAGAACTATGACCGTGAGTGTAAGCGGGAGCAGATTCTGGCGGCTCGGATCAAGGAGATCCGTCTGAGGCTGAGAGACACGGAGGAGGAAGCCACGCAGGTGGAAGACGAGCCTGATGACGAGGCCTTGATCAAAAGTGCTGAGGAAGAATATCGAAAGCATGTTATTGATGAAATTCGTCGCAGTGGTATGGCTGAAGCAGGGCGAAAACGTTGATACGTTTTATATTATCGCTAAGACATAACTCAAATTATTAGAAATAATTGCTTAATTTATTTTTGTTTAAGGAATTGGTACCTACCCATTTAAGTTATACCGTGTACTCTTTAAGTTATTCTGTAATACCAACCTGTGGTTAAGAAATAATAAATTTTATCTTTTAAAACATTGTTTTATTTAATAGTAACACAATACTTTCCATTCATATAATCAATGATTAGCAAAGATAATATGATAAGGTGGAATTTCCTGACGGTGCATGTGTGTATGTTTGTTTGTTACTTATTCACTCGCCACAGACTATCATAATATAGGAAACGAATACGCAAACTGAACGGATTTTGATGGTAATCTTAGCAGTAATATAGCATCGCACAAAGTTCAAAGCTCAGAAAGCGGCAGCGGCGCCTCTTTCGCCTTGGTGGCAGTAGCTAATCCGCCATTGTCGAGGCGTTCAGTCCTCGTAAATCATCTCATGAATACAGAATTATTAGGATTTCGGCTAAACGGCATTAATTTTCAACCAACCAGAAGTTTTAACTTACGCAGTTTGTGACCTTAAAATACTAATATAGGCTTTTAATAATTAGCGGGAATTAGCAGTAATAAAAACAGGAAGATTCGAAGTGCAGACTGTTTTTTTTTTTTTGTATTTTTGCTTCACATATAGACTGCTGAGCCATTTATATCGCCTTTCTACATTTTTTTGGGAAGCTATAACAAGAGTACAACAGTTTTAAAATCCATCATCCATATTTTGACTCATTACAAGAATTCATGGGCACCCTAGTTGTTTGATTTCCGAAAATGTTATTATTAGCTTACCTGTGGAACGATATATTGCAACCACCATAGGATTCACTTTCACAAGTATAAAAGCAACACTTTTTCACAATTTTAATCGTTTAAATTGATTTAATACAAAAAAATATAAACAACATTTTAAATGCTGATTACGCGCCAAGAATGTTCAGGGTTACCGCTAGAAAATAAAAAAAGCTAAATAAAAATTTATGTTGTTTATGTTTTAAAAATGTATACGAATAAATTAATGCGATTGTTGTTAATTTGTTGACTTACAATTATTAAAATAGGAAAAAAATATAAATGATTCAATTGTTTTTTTGGGAAAACAAAACTGTTGATCACAACATTTTTTTATGCTGGCAAGGTGTTAGAAAGAGACAAACGGCCTTCGTTCTAACTATCCCTCTCGGCTCGGATTTGCCTCTGTATATTATGCAACCAATTTAGTATCTCATTGCGTTGGAATAGAGTTCATTTTCGTAAATATATATTTTGAGAGTGCACAATCTTGTTTTAGTATATTACTGATATTACATCTATATTTTCAACATCGATATATATGTACTACGTACTAGATAGTATTATTGTATGTACAACCTCTTTGGTTAGGTATGTACATAGCCGAAAAATTGATAGAAGTGTGTTAAAAAAAAAAGACAATAAGGTGTAATGACAGTTGTTGTTGTAAAAAGCTTGTTACGTGTGAATTTATAAAACTAAATATATAATTGGACTCTCTTGAAGACTTTAAGACTTTTAGTATCCATTTGACGGCGGAGGGATTTTTATTCCACAAATTACGCATCTGCATTAGGTTACGGGCCAGCGGAAAATCTTTCCCGTCAATATGGAAAATTTTACAACTAAAATTCAAATCGGTCAGCTCAAAGGCAGTGAAAATTGGGCTACATGGAAGTATAAAGTTTCCATTATGTTGCGTGGCACAGAAGGCGCCATGGAGGCAGCAGAAGGAAAGCTTCGGAAGCCGATTTTAGGAACAGGCGATGGTGCAGTGATGGCCTATAACTCAGAGTTATTGAAGTATAGGAAGGCAGACAGCAACGCCCTGCTCATAATGACGAGTAACATGACCGAAGAGACGCTGATGAAAGTCATGAGGTTCGAGACAGCACGTGAAGTCTGGGAGGAACTTCATAGATTATTTGATGGACAGTCCGAAGATCGAGCATACACGTTATGCATGCAGTTTTTTAGCTACAAAAATAGTTCAGAGGATGTGTCGACAATGATGTCTAAACTGAAAAACATCTGGAACAATTTGAATGCCGAAATTTTGAAGACTGATCCGAATATGAAGTTACCAGATATGTTTTTGATTTGTAAAATTTTGGATTCCCTCGATGAAAAATTTTTCAACTTCAAATCCAGCTGGATGCTGTTGAACAAACAGGAGAGGACCATAGACACACTAACAGCACAACTCTGTGGGTACGAGAGGGCACTAGGTGGTCACAAAGAAGAGACTGAAGAAGTGCTCGCCTCTACCTCTAAGCCGCAGCTAAAAATAAAATCCAGAGACGAGAATTTGAGGTGTAGGTACTGTTCACAAAAGGGACACCGCATCAAGAACTGCAAGGAGTGGATCCAAGATGGCAGACCGAAGAAACCACCTTCACAGTCTACGTCGACGAAGCAGCAAGTGCAGAATATTACGCTAATGATATATACTTGCTCAGAGGATAAAGATGCAGAACATTGGTATGTGGACAATGGTGCCACAACTCACGTAACCAATAGGGAAGATATATTCATAAATTATGAGGACTTTGGGTCGAACCACACCGTAACGACGGCAGACGGCACCGTAGTTCCTGCAAAAGGGAAAGGGTCTGTGGTGGTTGAAACAAATGTTAACGGCAAAATTATGAAGCTTACCCTAAGTGATGTCTGGTACGTGCCTAAACTAACGAAAAATCTGCTATCTATGCTAGCTGCACAGGACAAACTGCGAAACAGTACATTTATTTCCACAACTAAAGAGTGCAGATTGGAACTAAATGGTCAGGTTATTGCAGTAGGTAACAGGGAACATAATGGTGGACTGTATAAGTTACAGATGAAGACAGTTCTACCGAGTAAACCTGTACAAATTAATGCTGTTGATCCATCATGCTTACTCCAGCTATATCATGAGAGGTTTGGTCACCAGAACAAGAAGTACATTAAGGATCTTGTTAAGAGGGAACTGGGGATTAATCTAAATCTAGAGAGTGATATACAGTGCGAAGGATGCATCTATGGTAAAGCACAGCGACTGAAGTTTGGCAAGAGAGAAAGAGCTACTATGCCTGGAGAGCTGGTACACGCTGATGTATGCGGACCATTCCCGGAGAGCTATGGCAAACATCTCTATTTTGTTCTTTTTAAAGATGATTACTCCGCGTTTCGTCACGTTTTCTTTATTCGCAACAAAAGTGAAGTAAAGGACAAGCTTAGTCAATTTTTAAAAGAAGCTAAAAACGCTGGACATACAGTTAGAACATTATTGAGCGATAATGGTGGCGAGTTCGACAATAAAGCTGTTCGAGATATTCTTCACAAGCAGGGAATAATCCAGCGACTCACGATGCCATACACCCCTGAGCAAAATGGGTGCGCAGAACGAGAAAACAGGACTCTAGTAGAAACCGCTCGATCATACATGCACTCGGGACAGGAGTTTCCACAAGCCTTGTGGGCAGAGCTTATTAATACAGCTGCTTACGTTCTCAATCGCACTGGACCTACTAGGGAAGCAGGGAAAGTACCGTATGAGCTTTGGCATAACAAGAAGCCTAAGATCTCTCACTTGCGTGTAATTGGTAGTGAATGTTACTTCCACATTCCTAAGCAGAAAAGGAAGAAGCTACAGAAGAAAGCTATTAAGGGCAGACTTATTGGATACGATAACGACGATGGGTATCGCATCTGGAATGAAAAAAGACCGAAAGATCTAGAGATGTCATATTTAGTCCAAGCATCGAATTGAGAATCCCAACTGCATTGCCAAGTCTTCAAGAAGAAATGAATTTACCACCAATTAATGAACCAGGTAGCAGTGAGACAGAGGGAGATTTCGATCTGATAGGGACAGAGGGAGTGATCGTATCGGAAGATGTTCCAACGCAGATAAGTTCACCAATAAGAGAGCCAGAAACTCGTGATAATGAGACTAATGAACGTGCTCTAGAGGGAGAGTATGATACAGCTACCAATGACGAGGCTGTATCAGGAGATCACGTTCATGATGCTTCAGAAGCAGATCAAGCAGATGAGTTCATTGACGCTCAAGAGGAGATAAGGGAACCTGAAGTTCACAGGTATAATTTGAGAGACAGGTCAACCCTTAGACCTCCTAAGCGGATGAAGGATTATATCTGCCTCATTGATTCTGATCAGTTTCCTGAGTCTTACGAAGAAGCCTTGGGAAGAGAAGACAGAAATGAGTGGCTGAAGGCATTAAACGCAGAAATGAAATCGCTATTGGAAAACAATGTATGGAGTCTATGTGAACTACCGCCCAACAGAAAAGCATTACCATGTAAATGGATATTCAGAATAAAAAGAAATCCAGATGGTTCTATTGAAAAATATAAGGCGCGGTTAGTTGTAAAAGGCTTTAAACAGAAGAAAGGTTTGGACTATGACCAAACTTTTAGCCCCGTAGCTAGACATGCTACAATTCGAGCACTTTTGAGTGTTAGTGCTCAAGAAAAACTACATGTTGTACAATTTGATGTAGCCACTGCATTCCTTAATGGACAATTGACGGAGGACATTTTTATGAAGCAACCAGATGGTTATGGTGATGGTTCCAAGAAAGTGTGTCGTCTAAATCGCAGTCTGTATGGCTTAAAACAAGCACCAAGGTGTTGGAACAGCTGTTTTGAGGACATAGTACTAGAAATGGGCTTCAAACAGAGTGATGGTGATTGTTGTCTATTCACTAAGAAAATTGGACAGAAGAAAATTCTGATCACTCTGTATGTTGATGACGGTTTAGTCGCTGCTACAGACGCAGAGTTGGCGAATGGCTTTCTAGAAGATCTGAAAAGGAAATTAAAGATCACAGTCAAACCAGCTTCATATTATTTAGGCCTTCAAATTAAGACCGCAAGTGACGGTTCTATAACCATCAATCAAGAAGCTTATTTAAAGAAGATATTAGAGCGTTTTGGGATGTTTGACTGCAATCCAGTCTCTACTCCTATAGAGAAAGAAGGTATTCAGTCAGGGAAAGTGGTTCCTGCAGAAGAACAAAAGAAGTTTCCCTATAGAGAAGCAGTCGGCGCCCTCGCTTATTTGATGGTAGGCACTCGTCCCGATATCGCTTATGCGGTGGGAGTTGCCTCTCGTAAGCTTGAGAATCCTACAAAGGAAGACTGGAACACAGTTAAAAGAATATTCCGGTACCTGAAGGGGACAATCTCTCTCGGATTGACATATGGAAGTGAGCCTAAACAGCTAATAGGCTACAGTGATGCTGATCACGGAGGAGACTCTACAAGTGGAAGATCAACTACTGGCGTAGTATGTTTGTACGCTGGTGCTGCTGTGTCTTGGCTTAGTCAACGACAAGCCACAGTTGCTATATCCACAACAGAAGCGGAGATAGTGGCTGCTAGTGAAGCTGCTAGAGAACTAGTATGGCTGCAAAGAATTTTTGCAGATATGACAGATCTAGAAGAGATACCTGTCCTTAAAGTGGATAATGAGGCCGCTATAAGATTAGCTCACAACCCAGAATTCCATAAGAGGACAAAACACATCCGTACTAGACACTTCTTTGTGAGAGAAATGGTGCAAGAAGGAACTCTAACTGTTGTAAAGACAACTTCAACGGATCAACTGGCTGATGTGTTTACCAAGGCAGTTCCCAGACCTCGGCTCGTGGATTTGCGAGAAAGGATTGGGATGCGTTAGGCATCTGAATACTTCTCATCAATTAGGGAAAGTATTATTGTATGTACAACCTCTTTGGTTAGGTATGTACATAGCCGAAAAATTGATAGAAGTGTGTTAAAAAAAAAAGACAATAAGGTGTAATGACAGTTGTTGTTGTAAAAAGCTTGTTACGTGTGAATTTATAAAACTAAATATATAATTGGACTCTCTTGAAGACTTTAAGACTTTTAGTATCCATTTGACGGCGGAGGGATTTTTATTCCACAAATTACGCATCTGCATTAGATAGAACGTTCCGAACAAAAAGCTTACCACACTGAACTGCAGTGCAGACTATGCAGTGCCCGAAATGGCAAATCAGAGCGATTTTGACGCCTGCGTCAGATGGATGTCTATGAAACGACAATTATAAAATAGAAAATACATATCAAGGTATAAACTTACACATATAAACTATTCGAGAGTCAAGTTAGTAAAATTACACGCTGTTCAGGCTATTACAACGCTTGTATATCATACTTTTCATTTATAATTCAATTTTACAAATATGCATTAATTTGTTCCCGCCCGCCATCTTAAATTATGGATTAAGAAAATCGTGCAGAAACAGATGTGCCATAAAACTGGCAGTAGGTAAAATATCAATGAAAACAGACTTCACTTTGTCATGGTATGTTCTTACTTTCAAGAAAAAATAATTAAATTCGCGAAAATTTGTGATAGCCCTCTTAAGAAAAAAAACATCGTAATTAATATTAAAAACTCTAAAAATAAGTTCCTGGTTTTAATATATTACATGATTTTGCATTCAATTAGATATAAATAAACTTTTTGATATATTACATGATTTTGAATTCACTTAGATATCAACTTTTTGAGTAATGAAAAATGTAGGCAAAATACGAGCGACACTTCAGCAATTAACATCAATGAGGATGACTACATGTCACAATACGTCAACGAGATGTCAACAGACGACATAAGCGGGTAAATTATTTGTATGGATGTTCTTGTCTATCGCTAGAATATATGTCAATGATTTTCAACTACTTTGATTTGCAAAAACATAAACAAATATTTTATCTATGGAATTTTTAATCTGTGAACAAATTGCGTTCCAGTTCCAGTACATAAACAAACGTAGAACTAAAATCATGAGTATATAGCTAACTCTTTTATACAAGTCAACACTACGGTTCTCTCGGTGATTCTCCATTCCATTCCATCTCACTCACTCACTTTTTTGGACTTCAAAAATATATTTTGACTATCTTCAGTCAATCAAGTCTATTTTATATTTTGATAATTTGTTGGTGTTTCCAAGTGTTTAAAACAATGTTATTAGTGATTACGGGTTTCGTCACAAATGATAAATGATTACTTCACAAATTTAACTAAGTTTTGTACAATAA
The DNA here is from genome assembly GCA_033682625.1 of Helicoverpa zea x Helicoverpa armigera. Lineage (NCBI taxonomy): Eukaryota > Metazoa > Arthropoda > Insecta > Lepidoptera > Noctuidae > Helicoverpa > Helicoverpa zea x Helicoverpa armigera. The sequence goes on from JAWIIS010000017.1 coordinate 3,096,539, forward strand.
ATACCTATAATGGTAGATTGACTACTTCTATGCAGTTTTGGTTTTGTATTGGTTAACCTATACGGTTGTTCTTGAAAATGGAGAATGAAGGGATATTAAAAGCGGGTTCGGAGTCCCAGGACTCCGATGAGCCTGCGCCACCGGGAATCTCGAAGGCCGACTTCAAACAGGTACCTACATAAGTTATTATCCTACAGATATGTCTACAAATTGTCAGCACTGCATACTGCACTTATGTATATACAAACCTTTATGTGCATATGTTTATCTGCCTGTATCAGTATTGATTTTGGGTTTATAAATAGGCAGTATAGAATAATTAATTTGTGATGGCGCCAAAGTGATTGTGCATTTTACATAGTGCTTTTCAAAAGTGATGTTTTGTGTTGTACTCTGCTACTTACATGTTATTTCGGCGATTTTATCTGTGTTATGTTAGTTTAGTGAAAAGATGGACAGACAAATAAACAACAAAGAAGCAGGCATCAAACTGTAAATTTAAATATCCTAAACCATTGTGTAACTTGGTGTAAGACTGCCTATAAATTTGATACTTAGTTTACAGTTAGTTTCAAGTAATTTAAGAACATTGTGTATAGAAAATGACTTCTGTTATTCAAGAAAACTTAATATTCTTTAATTACAATACCTGTAAAATTATTAAGGGTTTCTGAGAAATATCTGATTTGATTCACCACCAAAGGTTAGCAAGCAACTGTATTTTCTAAACTTAATATGTACAATATTACACAAAATACGAGAAGAACTAAAATTCTTCTTCTTCATTTGTTGTTGATTGTCCACTATTTGATTTGTAAAAAAGAATATTGTCTGCTCAGCGAAGGTTCATTTATCTTGTGATAAAAAAATTGGCATTCAAGATTGCCAGTACTCTGTTCTTGGATATCAAAATCAATCAAAATCAAAATCAATTTGTTTTTATTTCAAATAGGCCTTTGCAGGCTCTTATGAAACGTCAAATTAGTTGCACGGTTCCAAAAAGTTGGTCTCATGGAGAAGAGCCGGCAAGAAACTTCATGTACAGCGGGAACTAGAATTATGACATACTTGCTTCTACCAGCAGTTTAGAACCTCTCCACAAACCCGGATAAAAAGTAGCCTACCGCCTTCCTCAATAAATGGGCTATCTAACACTGAAATAATTTTTCAAATCGGACCAGTACCTTCTGCTATTGCGACAAACATACAAACTCTTCAGCTCTATAATATTATTATAGACTAGCTGATCCCGCGAACTTCGTATCGTTTAAACCTTCCCTGGACCTGTACAAACATTTTAAAACCAAAATCAGCTCAATCGGTCCAGCCATTTTCGAGTTTTAGTGAGACTAAAGAACAGCAATTCATTTTTATATATAAGATTAAACTCATTCATTTGCTTTAATTTTCAGTCTAGTATCACAATCAAGCCGCTGGTATCAAAACCAGCCACAACTACCGTTGGCTTCAAGTTAACTCCGTCTCCCAAAGGAGTGGAGAATGCTAAGAAGAGATTGAGAGCTTTCTCCATTCAGAAAAAGACTCCAATTACACCGGTTACAGTTACCAAGCCACTTGGCGGAGGCAGTAAGTAGTTCCTTTAAAACTAACAAGATAACTTCATCATCCTCCGAGCCTTTTTCCCAACCATGTTGGGGTCGGCGTCCAGTCTAACCGGATTCAGCTGAGTACCAGTGCTTACTACTGCCTATCTGACCTCCTCAACCCAGTTACCCAGGCAACCCGATACCCCTTGAACTAACAAGATAACTTAGGGCAGCGATAAAAAAAATATTTTATGGTGTAATTTAATTAATTCTAACCTGCATAGGTACATGGTATCATCTGTGTTTGCCCTCTATCGTCTATTTCTTGGAACAGTCAGTGTACATTCCTGGTGCAGCATTTTTTTTATATAAGCAAGGCTAAATTAATGCATAAACTAGGATAAGTTCGGCAATTTAACTAAGGTGTAAAAAGAACTAGGATTTATAGTTATTATTTCATAACTTTTAATAATAATGATATTTCCTTCCAGGCACTACAGTGTTTATCGGAAAGCTGAGCAATGTGAAGGTTACTCCGAAGCCTGAAGATGTTGACCAGAAGAAACCGCCCAAACCTCCTAAGCCGGGCCAAGCTCGTAAAGTTTTACAAGGTAAGTTGATGTTCATGAATGTTGGTTCACCTATAATTTTCAACTGTGTTAGCCCTTTACTCCTTAAAACCTCCTATTTTTGTTAATTTGTACACAGAAGCTGTTCCTTCTGTGTACCTTTGCTAAATAAATAAAAAAAGGTATTCGCTTCCTTGTTTCGCACTAGAATATGAATATTTTACTCATTTGGACTAACTATCACCTAAGGTTTAACTCGCTACCTGAGGGAACTAGATCCTGCACCCGTATAATATGCAGCCTTTATTTTATTCTCTTCCGTATAAGCTATAAATATTACTTTCATCAAAATCCATATCTCTATATCATATTATCGGGTATTGACTGCCTTGTTGGTCTAGTCTAGTGGTCGCAAGCACGGATTTCTCTTTGTGGGTTTTATAAAGTTTCACAAAACAGCCCATAGTCTGGAAGTTGGTGATTGATTCACCCGTGCATTGGAGAGCACGTTAATGTCGATCCTGCGCCTGATCTCTCTGGTCTTGTCGGATTGCCGTCTCATCGGGCTATGAGAGTGAACGAATAGTGACTGCACTTGTGTCCTCGCAAATACTTCTGCACTATAATATGTCCTGCGCAGCTGGCTGATCTCCTTATATGAGATAACAGCCTCGGACGTATATTATTATCGATATTAACAAACCTGCTGATTTCCAGATTCCTACACAGAACTTCAGAAGCGTACCCTCGAAGAAATAGAGGATATGAAACGTAAAATGGAACTGGTAGAACTAGGTATACCTCTTGGTCTGATCTGCCCCAGTGCCACTAACGATAAGGCGATGCCCACGAAGGCTATGCCTCCTATTAAAACCTTTTTAGGTAAGTAAAACTGTTTTTTTTTTTAAATTAATGGATGATGGTATGCACTGGTAATGCAAGATGCTATGATAGATATGCGAGTATATGCAAGTTTTGGTGTGTTATGGTCTCTTGCAAATGTTTGAATTAGGAAATATGTATGCATACAGAAAAAAAAATACTGATGTTCTTCTTGAAATGTGTTATTTCAAAACTTATTGTTGAATTTTACTTTGTGTATATATATAAATATATGAAAAGTATGTCATCAAAATCACTTTATCGACTTTGCTCTATTATCTCTCTTTCTTCAGAAGGTTAATATGAAGTGAAATATATTTTCTACCTCAAATTAGTTTTTACCTTTTGAGAGAATTATGTCTTATTTAAACAAAAAGAGGCCATACCTATTGGTTTTACCGAAAAACAAGGAACAAACGCCCATTCACATTTTTAACATTAGTTAGAATACATAAAGACAGGTTAAGCAAGATAATATTTAATTACATAATAATCTTTTACCGTCTTACCACAAAAACTTTTTAACATCAAGACTTGTCTAAAAAAATGACAAATTATGACGTTGACATATGGTTCATTTTGGAGCCACATTTTTTTAGACAAGTGTAAAACAGTTGTTAAAGTTTTTGTAGTAAGGCCATTAGAGTTTATAGTTTATTTTAGGATAGGAAATAGTTTAAATTCATAGTATTTCATGATGCATTAAATCCATGAGCTTCTCATCAATGAGGTCATTAATGCACATTACAACTAGAGTCTCATTGTTTCACAGCACATTTACTTTTCAGTTGCTTTTTCACTCACATTACCTCGCACGCTTGGTGAATCTGTTTTTTTTTATATATTTAGATCTTTAGAATCACAATACGAAAGAAGTTGCTTCAAAAAGATATGTATAGTTGGGCCTAAAACAGTGCCTTGGGGTAAACCTTAGTCTAACAGTCCTATCATCTCATGGTTTGACTGTATGATCAAGTTAGTATTTCTTTTTGAGTTATATTGAAATGTATTGTTTAATCTCTCGTGATTGAAAGATGTAGCCAGTGGTGGCTTCATTGAAATAGCATTGATGGGGAAGTCAAAGGCTTCAGCAAAATTCAAACAAACATTTTACTTTATTTGTATCATCAGTATTACAAAAATTTAAAAGCTCATGTAATGATCAGTAACTCAGAATTCAATGAATATAAAATGCATCTAACGAATGTAATTGCATCAATACCACATTGCCTGAATACTAATATGGAATGCATTGCATTGTGCTCAAGCCTGAAGACATGCATATGTTTGTATATGGAATCTTATTTTATTAATCTACAAATAAAATGCATGTTCCAATCGATATCAATTTACCCGAAAAAAAACGAGGGATTTGATAGCTAAAAGCAAAAGTAAGAGTCACATCTACTTTATCATCTTTTTTTCCATTGACATCAGGAACCATTTTCCTTTCAACTTTCAACTAACACCCCACTTCACCCTGTGCTTTTCTTGCTTGTGTCTGCATGTGCATGTAGCGCGCGAAACGCGCGTACGTGCGATTCCGAAGCGTCGAGCGTCTCATCAGCCGACTACAGACCATGCTATCCATCATAGAAGCATCCACAGCTCCGACAGTTTGTATAATATTAAGTTTTCTCACCTATTTGAGCGTAGCCAAGGTTTTCGAAAATGTCATCATCATCCTCTGAGCCTTTTTCCCAACTATGTTGGGGTCGGCTTCTAGTCTAACCGGATTCAGCTGAGTAACAGTGCTTTACAAGAAGCGACTGCCTATCTGACCTCCTCAACCCAGTTACCTGGTTTTCGAAAATGTAATATTAATACATTTTACATCACATTTTCTTAGACTCGAACATTTTCCGGAGTAAACCATGGTTACGTTCAAATGTATCTTATGTTGGATCAAATTATGGAATCAAAAACTGCTATATTTTTATGTATGGGTATTTCAAATTCTTGCATGGGTTATACACAGAGTATCAATTTGATCCTACATTTGAAAGTTTTCTATTCTTGTATGCTTTGGGAATGCTTGCTAGGTTACAATCCTTTTCTCTTTAGTTTTGCACTGATCTATTGTTCATGCCATAGATTTAATTTAGAGTTAAATATTTTAGTATCTTGATACTGTGTAATGTTTAATTTGGGTGTATGTAAATTAAACCATCGTAATTTCGCAGACCCAGCCAAATTAGACGAAATCATAAGAGAGGCTAAAAAGGCCAAATCCGAAGGTCGTGAATTCAAGTTTGACTACCAAAGGTTATTGCCAGATTATGACAATCCATTCCAACGTAAGAAAGATGAGCTCGAAAAGGTAAGGATAATGTCTGAAGAAAGAGATAGAGAGCTTCGCAAAAAGGCTGAAAAAGAAAGAGAAAAGGATCGAAGAAAAAGTGATAAATATGAAAAGGATTCACGACGATACTCAAGTCACAGGAAGGATGAAAAAGATAAACGAAAAGATGACAGGGATAAATATAGGGACAAGCCTAAAGAAAAGACAGAGGAAAGGAAAGATGAGAAGAAAGATAAAGAGCTAACACCAGTAGCTAAAAAGAAAGTAGAAAAAGTTGCCGACAAGGAAACTAAAGAGACTGACGTAAACCTCAGTGACTATCTGGTTTGCGACAGCTGGTCCTTAGACAACGATGACAAATCAAACGCGAGTCCTAAAGTAGACGACAGAATAAAGAATATACCAATACCTAAAGAGACCAAACCAAAGGAACCACCCATAGAAATCAAGAAGGAGAAAATTGACAGTCCTCTACCTAAACCAGCCAAGAAGATGCAAAAACTACAGCCAGTTATAGATTCATTCAAATTCGAAATTGATCCAAACGACGACGAATTGCTAGACATGTTTGACGAAAATTCAGATTTGGAAAAGTTCGCAACAAAAACGCGGAAAAGAGAAGATATATTCGATTCTCCTATTGACATGAAAATATTTGATTTCGATCAGAACACTAAGGAGTCGGCTGACGCGTTGACGGATGATACATTTTTAGAATCGGTGATTAACGAGATTAAGCAAGAAGACATGAGTGAGGACGAAGGTAGTCAGGACAAAGGGCTTGTGGAGTACGACTCCCCCTCAAAAGAGAGTCAGAGTCCTCCTTTAGACAGCAGACTATCCGTAACCCCGGAGTTAGACGATCGAATGCGAGGGTTACAGTCTTCTAGAAGCGATTACTCAGATGGTTATCGGTCTACTGAGAGTGGTTACAAGTCAACTGAGAGTGGTTACAAGTCGAGTGCGAGTTACAAGTCAGGGGAGAGTAAGGGGGATAACTACAGGATGTCAATGGAGAAGGAGTTGGAAGGTCAGCTGAACAAGAGTACGGTGGACTCGTTGGAGACTTGGAGCTTTGTGCTGAAGATATGTCAGCCGTTGCTGTTCAGACATGATAGGAACAAGTGCTACAGGTAAGGGGAAGTTTTAACTGGTCATATAATTGTTAGATTTCGTTGTTTCAGTTGGCTTTGACTTGTAATAAGAATGTTTACCAAACATTAACTACTTATGACATAGTCCACTTTATAATTTACTAGCGACCCGCTTCGGCTTTGCACGGGATAACAGTATTTCCCTACTATTTAATGTATGTTATTATAGTTCGGCCGTTCAGAGAATGCGTTCCTGACACCTATCAGTTAGTCAGGACTAGTGATGGGCACAACATAACACTGAGTTCGTTACCGTTCCCCCAAAATAAACCGCCGCATTATTTTAAGATTATTTTCGTTTTAAATTGGCGGAATCATTTAAAATTTATATTTTAGTTATTTAAGTGGAAACCAAAAAAAGGTAATATTCATATAATAAAATCGTTTTATTTATTCTTTGTTACAAAGTTACAATCTGTATTTCTATGCAATAAAGTAAGTACATTGAATTGAATGTGCGTACAGAATGTTAATCAGACTCCGATTCGCTTGAGGAGGTGGTGTCTTCATCATCATCTTCGCCTACGTGTATATTACGTGTATATTAGGTATTATCAATAACAGAATCAATCCTGATATCTCGGTCAAAATCTTCCAAAATCAGGTTAGTCTTAGCGCACGAAACGACAACAAATGACTATTTAGCGTCACAAAATGACGGCCCATGATGCCATTTGGGGTTACCATTTTCAACCTAAATATAAAAATGCTACTTTCTTTCGCGCGTTCAGTTTGATCATAGTTTTATTTTTATATTTCATAAAAGTTATCCTATAGTCCATTATTTTCAAATTCTTAAAAAGAAAAACAAAACGTATTATTTTATATTATAAGTATAACTGTATAAGAACCATCAACCAGAACAGATTACGATACTTGCCTGTTATTTTTAGCACAGCACTACAAATATAAAGTGCTGACATAACCTTATAATAGCGCAGTATAGATTTAGAAAAATATTGTTTACCAAGTTATTTGACACTCAATTTGGCACAAAATTACAACATTCATTGATTATTATTGATATAATAATGCTGTTTTAATGCTCAACAATTGTTAAAACGATAAACAACCAGCAAAAATATTTTTATCGTACTGCAACGCCATTACAAAGTTACGTCGTCAGTTCAATCGCGATGTGTCAGAAACGCATTCTCTGAGCGGCCGAACTATATACATATTATAAACCTACCTCTTTAATCACTCCATCTATTAAAAAAAAAAAAATTAAGCGTACAAAGGGACATAGGGATAGAAAAGGCGACTTTGTTTTATAGTATGTAGTGACACAAACTTTTAGGACCTTGATCTCATATTGAATCGAAATGGTTAAAATATTGTGTTGAATCGAATATTTACGCAGAAAAGAGACATTGAAATAGATATTCCAATAATATTATTGAGAGAAACACCAATATTCCTAAATTCGTTCTTTTATTTCAGAGAAACGCGAACGTCACCCAAGATCTGGTACACGGAGAACCCAAAACTCTGTTCCTGTGTGAAGGATCGCGCCATTGTCTATGACGAGCTGGAGACCTGCAAGATGAACCTCGTCGACCGTGTCTATGGATGCGACCAGTGAGTAACCTTACAAATTAATCGTAGTGTATATAAGGAAATACATAGGGCAGTTCATAGTGTACATAAGGAAATATATAGGGGAGTTCATAGTGTACATAAGGAAATACATAGGGAGTATATAGTGTACATAAGGAAATACATAGGGGAGTACATAGAGTGTGCATAAGGAAATACATAGAGGAGTTCATAAAGTGTACTTAAGGAAATACATAGGTCAGATCATGGGGTGTGCATAAAGAAATACATAGGGGAGTATATAGTGTACATAAGGAAATACATTGGGGAGTATACAGAGAGTAAAGTCTACATCTATACTAATATTATAAAGCTGAAGAGTTTGTTTCATTGTTTGTTTATTTGAACGCGCTAATCTCAGGAACTACTGGTCATATTTATTCGAGATTATAGAAAAATAGCTCTTCAAACATATCTGATAAACACAATTTCCCAGGATCCCAGAGGTAGAACAACCAAAATCCCGCACTTGGTACCCTCGTTTCGCTCACTGCCTCACCGAGTCGAACGCCATCCCGTCCCTAGTTCCCAGTTGTGACTGGGAGGCGGATGACAGCCAGACGGAAACTCCTAACGTGAGGGACAAGAGACGGTCATCGACGCCGCAGCGGAGTGAAGAGATATATCTGGATAGGGAGTATCAAAGGTATGTCGGTTTAGCGCGAAAATTCACGTTTACTTTGTAATCTATGTTTATGTTTGTTTGAACGCGCTAATCTCAGGAACTACAGGTCCGATTTGAAAAATTCTCTCAGTGTGAGATAAGATAGCCTATTTAGAGAGGGAGGCTATTAGCTACTTTTTATCCGGGCTCGTGTAGAGGTTCCTTTGGGATGCGGGTGAAAGTTAGTTACAAATAATATAATTTACTGGCTTCCAATAAGAAATAGTTTTAATCACACAGTTTTGCACAAATCGAAACGCCCAACCAAATGAAATTAATACCGCTTTTTAGGCTTTTCCCAACTATGTTGGGGTCGGCTTCCAGTTTAACCGGATTCAGCTGAACTACTCAGCTTACAAGGTTTTACAAGTGTTTTACAATGAGCGACTGCCTATCTGGGTAACCCACCCGGGCAACCCAATACTAAAAACTACAATACGTGTCCCAAATATTTCGCATACATATTTCGTGTACTAATATTATGTATACTTTATAAACTTGTTCACTGTCAAAACCAAATCATAATATTCGTTAAAATTCACCAGAGAATCTCCCTGTAGGTTCATGCAGGCTGTTTGGCCCGAAGTCTCCGAGTCCAAGGCTGGTACTCCCCGCAGCACCACTCCGGTGCGTCAAGAATCTCGTAAGAAGAAAGCAGAAGATAAAGATTCTGAATACAAGAAGAAATCTAAGAAGATCAAGCTCAGCAGTGAGGGGTGGAGCCAGGAGTCTGATGTTGAAGAAGAAGAGAAAAGGTGAGTTGGTCAATGATGTTATATATTTTTTATATAAGGTGCTTTAATATTACCTGCCAGGACTTGAATGGGGGGTAGTATTGCGTTTATAGATTACAATAGTGAAGAAATTTCGTTCCCCGGAACAATCAATTCAATTTGAGACATTAAACAAGTTAAATTAACATTGGCTCTACTCTGCATAACGTGGTTCACAAATTACGTTCGTAGTATCGCTTCGTCAATAAAAACAACTGCTATCTCTTTCTATCTGTACTGTGAATGAAAACTGAAATCAGCTGACTAGTTTCGACTCTACCTAAGAAGTGTGTAAAATGTGTACTTACCAAACTAACCATATACTATAACTACCAAATAACGCATTCTTCCAAAAAACTGACGTAAATAAGATGATAAACTTCCCATCACACTTAAAACAGGCTTTGGACTGACAAGTTAGCGTAAAGAATTACATTTGTTTAAACTATCGATAACGATTATTATCAAATGACGACAAATTACAATTAAAGTCGCCACACGTAATTGTCGCTCACATTGAAGACACGAGCTGCATCCCTGGTACTCGCAAGAGGATGACGCCGGAAGAAATCCAGCACTTGCTCTTCAAGATGGGCAGAATATGGAGACCTGAATACGTCAACGGGTGGCGGGTCAAAGCGGCCGTGTTCACTGAACCTGTACACGGCATTCAAAATGGTGTGATGGCTCACTCGCACACCAAACCTCAGCTGAAACAAGTTCACTGCATGCGCAGATACGGAGTTAGACTCGCGGTAGCACAATACCATTTCAAGGTATTCTTGGTTGTTGGAATACCGAGTTGGTTGGAATAAGTTACTTCCGAGCGAGCGGGCGGCGGGTCGCGACTAGCGAGCGGTCGCGGGCGGTCGGCTGGCGCGTGAGACGAACGGGATAGTGCGGGTGAGGGTGGGGGCGCGCGGGGCTGCGGCTAGACAGACTGTCGTCAACGCGCGGCCCCGCGCGCCCCCACCCTCACCCGCACTACCCCGTCCGTCGCATGCGCCGGCGCCAGCGCCAGGCTGGCGGGGCTGCGCGTTGACGACAGTCTGTCTAGCCGCCGCGCGCCGGCGCCGTCTGATAAGTATGGCAACAGCGTATGAAAGGCGCCGCCGCGCTTTTTGCGAAATAAATTCAAAAGAATTCGGTGCGGAGCGGCAACGCGGTAACTCCACTGGGTGGTTTTATACTAATAAATTAAGTCAAATTTATACGTATTTTGTTTTTGTATGAAAAAAAATATGACAAATAATCAATTATTTATCTTTACTATTGTGATCTATAAACGCAATACTACCCCCCATTCAAGTCCTGGCAGGTAATATTAAAGCACCTTATATATTTGTCAAAGCTATTTTTGAAGTTTTGGTATGGGATCGAAATGGTGGAAAAAAAATGTGGAAATTCAGCCCATGGTATTTCTGATGAAATTATACTTTCAATCCTTGAATCGTTGGTTACGGTATCCTCTTGAGGTCTTCCGTCAATTTTTTTGCGCTTTATCACACTAAATATAACATAAATGGTGTATCTCAAGGTTCTATTCTCTGTACCACGTAACTTTTCGTCTGCGTAATGAACAGATTAGTCAACTATGTTAAGACAGTTGTAAATGTTTGAAAGCAATAAAACTTGCACTTTTGTATGTCTATGAATTATGTGTTTTTAATATTTGTCTACCCCTTCTGATCTGATAAATCTTTCTCTTATCGACGGACTTTTTATTTATGAAGATATCATGAATTATGTATTTATTGTGTACAGTAAGAAGATGAAAGCAGAAAAGTTGAAGGTGCGTAAACGGAAACACTCAACATCGTCTGTTTCTGAAAATGATGACAGCGCTAAGAAGAGGAAAAAGGCTCTCAAGAAAGCCAAGGTAACCGCTAATCTCAGGAACTACTGGTCCGATTTGAAAATTTCTTTCAGTGTTAGATAGCACATTTATCGAGCAAGGCTACAGGCTACTTTTTATCCCGTTACGGGAAGTAGTTCCCACGGGATGCGGGTGAAACCGCTGGCAGAAACTAGTCTATACTAATATTATAAAGCTCAAAAGTTTGTTTGTTTGTTTGAACGCGCTAATCTCAGGAATCAGGTCCGATTTGGACTATTCTTTCGGTGTTAGATAGCCCATTTATCGAGGAAGGCTATAGGCTACTTTTTATCCGGGTTCGTGCAGAGATTCCCACGGGATGCGGGTGAAACCGCTGGCAGAAGCTAGTTTATTATAATGGAAAAATGTGCTTGTTTTCACGAGTCAATTTTTGTTAAAACCCATGCATGGACCGAGGGATATTTTTTTATGAGTGCAGAAACTAGCTTTTAGAGAATTTATATAGAGCATATTTACTCAAAGAAGTAAAATCAATTCATCATACAATATAATGATATTTTTATCCTTAGGAAAACAAGAAGACCAAAGCCAAGTTGGCGAAGCGGCGAAGAATAAGCAAGAAGTATCTTAAGAAGTTAAAAGAAAAACAAAAGAAAAAGAAGAAGCTTGCTTCTGATGACGAAGATATGGAAAAAGGTATGCAGTTTTAAAAATCGAATATTCTATCGTTATATAGATGCCAATGATTCGACATTTAAGTTCTGTATGATCTGTATGAAGCCTTTGATTGTATTCATCATGTCACATTTCCAAGTCCACTAAGTTATACCTATGATCAAAACGGATCACTTACAGTAACTAACTTAAGTTATTAGCACAGATTGTAATGCATAGATTGAATTAGAGCAAAACCTCCAGAGCCACTATTTTTTTAAGGAGTGCCACAAGCCTCTACCTTCGGTCCTATCTTGTTCGGGGTAAATTGATACAAACTCACCATTAGTCTTACTAGTTTAGTTAATATGACATAAACTGTTTTTCATTTCAAGTCTTAACTGAAAATATCAACTACATAAAAAAATATTTACTACATAAATCGCATTAAAATCCGCAGAAAACCGAAAGAAAGAGAAAAAGTTACGCAAAAAGAAACAACAAAAGAAGAAAAAGGCGTCTAAAAAGAAGAAGGCTAAAGACAAATCCTCGAGCAGTTCCTCATCATCATCCACTAGCTCCTCAAGCTCTTCTGAAACAGACTCAGAAGCAGAAAGAAGAAGGAAAAAGAAGAAGAACGCAGAAGTTAAAAAGAAGAAACGGAAACAATCAACTTCTTCGTCGCAGAGCGAAGAATTATTCGATGTCAACATATTGAATAATATAAAAACTGAAAGATTGACAGATGAAGAAAAGAACCAGCAATTAGTAGAATTCTCTCCGAGGAGACAGAAACCTAGAGAGATAATAAATGTTAAAGAATTACAGAATGATTTTGTTGGTAATAATATACATATAAAGCAAGAAGTTGAGGAGTGTGTGAGCAAGGAGGGAGTCAAAATGGCGGAGTTTGAGCTTGAAGAGAAAGAGTTCGCTACGGAGAGAGAAGAAGCAGTTCCTGAGGTTAGACAAGTTCCTGAGGCTGTTGAGCAAGAGTTTGACGAGAGTAAGCAGAGAGAAGAAATTAGAGAGGTCTCTTTTAAGGTGAGTTATGATTTTATATTTAGTTCAATTTCATGATTTGTGTTTAAGATTCTGGTTTAGTAGTTGTAAATATAATGGTTTACAACTATGTGATACGTTGTATTTTAGATGTGATCTGTATAAATGTTGTTTGTCGTTTTTCTGTTACTTTCTATGTTTTTGGTGTAATTTTGTTTATCGGTGTCCTTGCAACTCATTCACATTTTTGTAACAGTGTGTCACAAATGGTTACCCAAATACCTTATTAACATTAAGAAGGTGTGATTGTGTTTGTCAGTTGGTCTTACATTACACAGAAATGAATGGAACAATACAAAAAAATCATATAAAAATTATATACGTAGGACACGCAAGGACCATTTGGTTTATTCTATAGATCCATACCAAATGCTTAGAGGTTTAGTGTAAAAATAATAATCAAATAGTTTTTTCTGCAGTCTCATTCGTACAGTTATTAATAAAAAAAAATCCTAAAGGCACTTATGGTTTACAAAATAATGTGTGTATGTTGCCATATTCGAAGTTAAAGAGATAAGATGCGCAGTCGACAATTTCTTCCTAAAAAATATTACTGCGCAGCCATACAGTAAAAATAAATAATTTTCCTAGGAGATCCCGTTGCCAGAATTATCACGCCCCGAACACACAGACACTGAACAGATTTCAGTTCATAAACAAGAAAACACTACATTACCGACACAGGTAGACAAAGTATGTATAAATAAACACTCATCTACTGTGGATTGCTATAACGGAACCATCCGTGGTTTTTCTATTAGAGATGCAATTTGACACTGCCGGGGCTGCGGGTTGTTCGAAAAACATACCGCGGCCCTAGCACATAAAAGTTCTACTATGGAACACGACGGGTTTTTAGTCAGTAAGAGTCTGACACTCCCTCACCGCTGTTAACCCACAGCGGGAGGGGTCATTTGATGATTCTTGACGTCGTTAAAAGAAAAAAAGATGTAATTTGACATCTATATATGTATATGTAAAAGAAAGTCGTGTTAGTTGTACTACTTATAACTCAAGAATGACTGAACCGTTTAAGCTGAAAATAAGACAAGAGGTAGCTTAGGCGCGGAAATGACATAGGACTTTTTGTCACCATCCGGTTACGGGGAGCAATTATATCGGGACGCGGGTGAAGCCGCGGGCGGAAGCTAGTAATAGTTTATATTATAAAGCTATTGTCAAATTGAAATCTCTCATCAAAAACCAATGGATGGATCGAGTATTGTAATCCACAGTTGCTCATTTATCATTCAAGAGCTTAGCTTGTTTTCTCAATTCAGTTTTAATGTGAACACTAGCATGTTTCATATAATGAAAATATAAATTAATTGCGCGATTATTTGACTACACATATATAAATAAATGTCTGGCTTAGGCTAAATATCATGTAGTATTTTGCATGGAATAACTACAGTCATTAGTTTTTTATCGCTGCTTATAAAGTCGATTTTTTTGCCGTACATAACAGGGAAAACTAACTTTTTATATCTGTTTTGATTTACACCATATTTTCAATAAATTATAGTAAGTTCAACTCAGTCGTGCGCGCGGCCTTATGTGTGGGTAACCCTTGTACATATACAGTGACTTTGTGTGCGTGACAAGAGGTACAGTCGGGTACAATACAGTTATTTAGGGGTTGTATACGGCTGTTTAAAGAAAAACAGTTATTACGTAATTTAATGTTTATTTATAATGATTATGAATCGCTAGTTGAAAAATCAAATGATGAATTTCCGGATTCGCTACTCTCCAAGGTGAATAACAAATTCTGACTCCATGTCAAAATGTCTATAGTACTCTTCTTTTTTCTTTTGTAGGTACATGTCGACAAGTATTACCCCACATCCCTTCATCAATTTGACTTAAACGTTCATTTATGAGTTTCATTATTTCCGTCTTATTTTGGTCGACATTATGCGAAGCAATATAATTTTTTAAAATTCCCCACACATTTTGTTTACATTATTATACTAGATTGTACCTCTTTTTACATTCTTAGTCCACACTTTTATTTATTGTCCGCGTACCCCGAGCTAGAAAATATGTAAGGAGTAAGTATTTAATTCTTAGATACTGTCAATGTCAATTTGAAAAGACGTATGAGAAAATAATGAAAAACTATATTTAATAATAAAATGCTTTGAATGTTGTTTCATTTTTTTAAACGCTTTACCTGACTCCTTAATAATTTCTTCGTGAAGAACTAGACATTTTCGTAAACGACTGTACCCATAACAAAAAGCGATAAGAACACGTCATGCTCGGACGACGTCACTGTCACACGAATGAAAGTTGTATATTTACAAGCCGACGCACACATAGGGCCGCGCGCAAATCTGAGTTGAAGTATCTATAACACTGGTCAACAAATTATAATTTTTTTTTTGGTGCAAAGGTGAAATATACAATTTCTTGTAGGATATTAGATACGTAATCGAAGTCCAGAACATAAAGTTGCACTAGCACGCAGGGATTTAGAGATATAACCCTCCTAAAGTACCAAAAACGCGTTTTTTTATGAAATTTGATGTCATTTTTTGGGGACAGCAGAATTTTATAGGAATTTCTAACTAAAGCATCATATAGTACTACTTTCCCCGCATTAACCCCATTTTAATTTATATTTTTGCGAGTTTTATTTCCCGATATATACCATTTTATAACTAAATTGGAGTTTTTTCATACTAACAGGCCAAATGAAATATAGGGAAGATCGAACTATCGTAGCTGTATACATATTTCATGAAAATTTAAACTCTTAACGTTGGAAATAAAAATGAATTTCAATCGGGAAGAGTGGTACTATATAATGCTATAGATAGAAACAAAAAAAACTATTTTGCTGTACTTCAAAAAAATCGTCAAATATCGTTAAAATCGCGTTTTTGGTACTTTAGGAGGGGTATATCTCTAAATCCCTACGTGCTAGTGCAACTCTATGTTCTGGACTTCGATTACGTATCTAATATCCTACAAGAAATTGTATATTTCACCTTTGCACCAAAAATGCTGTTGACCTGTGTAATATAACATACTTCACCAACATTTTTAACAAATATTAACATATAACTGGTCTTCAGGCGAGCATCGAACCTAGTACTCCGAACGAACAAGCTCATACTAACAAAACCGACATACCACCATCACCTACCATAGACAAAGTACGTATAACACTATTCTGCTTGAATTGCACGAAACTCTATGACAATGGCATGATAAACTTGCATGAACTCACATTTACACTGTTTATGAATAAAACAAAATCACTAGGTACATATGTAGTATAAAACAAATTCGCTTTTTCTGTTCGTATATCCCTATGTATGCTTAAATCTTTAAAACTAGGCAACGGATTTTGATGCGGTTTTTTTAAATTGATAGATTGATTGAAGAGGCAGGTTTATATGTATAATGTAGTGTATTTAGTATAGGCATTGCACCCGTGCGAAGCCGGTGTGGATCGCTAGTATCACAGATTCATACTGTTTAGTTATAAAAAAAAACATTGGCTTGTAATTTCATGAAATCCGCTTTAGAAAGTTAAGATTTTTTTACCAGTATTCAGAAGACGAGCATGTATTATGTTTGACTAGCTATGGAAACTAAACCCACATATTGTCAGCTTGGTTCTTTAATAAAAATTAAATTGTTAGGATCAGGAATAATGATATAACAGCATGTTTTTATTTTAGTTAAAGGGCGCTAATGTGATCGTAAAATTACAAATTGTGCAAAGTTGAATGTCTGAAAACGCATGCAAACTATCAGGAGATTTAGACCCACTCTGCATTTTCTTTGTTATGCTAAAATGCTGTATTAATAAATAGGCTATAACGCAACGCATGCATAACACAATAAAAAAACCATGACCTACCCTAGCGGTGGGTTAACTATAACGATAACCGAACCTTTTCAGTTGTTAAATTACCGATTCGACTAATCGGCGTCAAGAACACGGTTATGGTTTGGTTACCGTTATAGTTAAATGGTTACATATCCTAACTTATTTACCAATTCTTAGGAACCTCAAGAAATCAACATCCCGTTACCCCAAGTTTCGTTGCCTGAAGAATCCAACTTATCCCAGTGTTCCTCTCAAGAGTCATCAGCCAGCAAGGATGTTCCTTACGAGAAAGACGACAGCCACCTTCGACCCTCGTCGCAGAACTCCAACTACAGCTTCGGTGACGTGATCAGCGCCAGCCAGAGCTATCAGAAGGATGAGGAGAAGTTCCAGAGCTATCAGAAAGATGAGGAGAAGTTCCAGGAGTATGAGGGGAACTATGAAATGTATGAGCAGTTGGCCATGGCGTACCAGAGTGATGTTGCTAAGCAGGTTAGTTGGAGGATGGTTGGGGAAGTATTTAAGGCTTTTTGATTGTTATTTATAAATAAGGTAGGTAAATTTCCGGGGCCAACCTTTTGGGGTTCACAACCCTTGTAAATGAAGGGCTCCAAAAGGAACATGGTGGGATTTAATTAATGGGAGTCTGACACTGCCTCAGATATTGTTTTCCCATAAAAAAGGTAGCCGAATTAGGAAGCTTTTTAGGTTACTTAGCTATTAAGACCTTTACTATTATAACTTATGGAGCACAATCTATTTATTTAATCTTGGTTATAATGACCCAAATAGTATAGAGATTTTTTTATGATTTGTTTTTTTTTTATATTTACTTTTTATCGAGCAGTCGGTTATGAAATGCTAAACAATGTGGAATCAATGGCCTGATCCAGTCAAGACCTAGTTAGCCAGTTCCACCACACTTTTAATCTGCTTCCCACACAAGAATCCTTATTTTAATTCATCAAAAATGTTTAACATTTTAACTCCTTCAAAAATGTTTCATATAAAATTGTCCTCTCCAGGCGGTGGTCCCATCCGTGGCGACTGCTCTAGACCCGCAGCGCATCGAGACGGTGGTGCGGGCGCGGTCGCGCGGGGAGATCAAGTGCGACTGGCGCGCTGCCGACCACCGCGCCAAGCCCGCGCCGCCGCCCACCCAGAGACCTTCGCGATGGGGTGAGTACTATTTACTTATAATATATACCAGCTTCTGCCAGCGGTTTCACCCGCATCCCGTGGGAACCTTTACACGAACCCGGATAAAAAGTCTATAGCCTTCCTCGATAAATGGGCTATCTAACACTAAAAGAACCTCCTTCCTGAGATTAGCGCGTTCAAGCAAACAAACAAACTCTTCAGCTTTATAATATTAGTATAGATGTCTTCGTTCTAAACCAGCTATTGGGATAGTTCTACACCGTTCGATACTGATCTCAGAGAAATACTTAAAAATGGGTAGTATTTAAACGCAAATCAAAAAATATCCTTTTTCTATGCAATAAGATTCCGAATTCACATCAAAATTACTGATTGCACAGCAAAATATTCAACTCAAAATATCACTAAACACACTACAATTTATTTTCGCAGCGTACAGCGATTTTTCCTAAAGCAAAAGCTTTTTCATCAATGCACAGCTAACAATCTTAATGCACATCATACATGTTAACTCTTTTTCTTTCAAATATAGCTTCTATTTTTATATTATTAACAGCAGTTTTTCTGAATAAAACAGCATTTTCTTAGTCACAGTCATCTTATTATTTATTAATTACCACATAATGAGATCAGCAATAAATATATAATTAAATACAAAATTGTGATTTATTGAATTACTAGCTTTTGCCCGCAACTTCGTTCGCGTGGAGTAGCGACTACCAGCAGATTTTTGATTTGACCAATAGATGGCGCTATATGTCCGGAATAATTTTTTTTTTTTTTTTTTTGTAATAAAAACTATCCTATGTCCTTTCTCAAATTTCAAACTATGTCTGTACCAAATTTCACACAAATCGGTTCAGTAGTTTAGGCGTGAAGAAAAGACAGACAGACAGACAGACAGACAGAGTTACTTTCGTATTTATAATATTAGTTTGGATTAATAAGCGTCCACGCTTCTTTTTTTGTTTTTCTGTCGGTGGCGCCACGTACGGAGTCGGATCGCAAGTCCGATGATATGCTTGCACATATAGTTCAAATGGGGCAGGTGCATTTTTAGTAATTGTCAGTACTTCCTTTTGGCATACATTCCATGTTAGTAGTCATTAAAAGGCAGAACTATCATATTTCAGAATGTTTATAGTCAGAATCATCTTTTGGCATAGTTTTGGAATTTTTATTTTCCTGTAAGAAGCATGCAAACAAGCCTGAAGCATGCAAGCAGGCATGCAGCATGTAAGCAGGCATGCAATATGGAAGTAAGCATGCAACATGCAGCAAGCATGGCTTCTGTCACGGCTCCGGCGCTTCGTGGCTCCGGCGGTCCCATGCGAGCTTATCGTCGCAGATGGTTTTCACGCTCACCACCGCAGCTTCGGCTTACTGGCCGGCTCAACTGCGTCGGCGAGCGTTAAAACTACCTGCGCCTCAGCTCGCAGGCCGCCTCGCCCCTCCGCGCCTACGCGGTTTTGAATTGCACTCTAGGGGTAGGGCAAACAAGACTACGAGGAGACGGTTTTGCAGCGATTCGTTTTCGTTACTAGCTTCAATTTTTCAGTTAATTTGTTCTGCTTTTAGAAATAATGCAATGTGACAGGATTTTTTTGTTATAATAATCATTAAATTTGCCGAGCATGGCTTCTTGAAAATTAAGACAAATATGATGAACAGGTTTTGTTGTACTTACTGATTAATATGCGACTGGGATAGTTATTTTGCTATGAAATATGGAAAATTTGCTGTGCAGTCAGTATTTAATGCTTGTATGTAGTATTTTTGTACAAGAATAAATTTAACTGTATTGCACTATAAGGAAAAAAGTAATGTCATATTGATGTATAATTTCGAATTACCTGCAGTTTGAGTTTTGTTAAACATTTAGTTTATTTGTAGTGAAGTAAGTTATTTGATGTAAAAAAGAATATAAATGATGAGTATTTATTGATAGGCGATTATTTATTTGATATGCAATTTATAATATCCCCTTAAAAATATGACCAGAATTAATCGGTGTACGTCATACCACAAAAATTTTAAACGTCTGTTGAACACTTGTCTAAAAAAACAGATTATGACGTTGAAATAAGGTCCGTTTTGCAGCCACTCTTTTTAGACAAGTGTTCAACAGATGTTTAAGTTTTTTGTAGTAAGGCTGTATAAGTCTAGATCCAATTTCTAGATGTAAAAAAAATAAAATTACTTGGAAAAGTATTGATTAATTACAACGATTGATTGCTTAATTAATCATCTTTTGTCAGTTATGATAGCTAGAAAAGAACTGGGTATAAAGTTTCCTGGGCAACTGAGTTCTTAAAGGAACTGGAATATAGATTACCCTCAAATGTCCACGTAGACCCAACTTCAAAAGCTTTCATAAAACAACTTTAAATTGTAAATTTTCATGCTCAATTTTCAAAGTAAACTGTTTTAATAAAAGCAATCGTTTACGTTGTCGGTAAACTTGAGCCTTAATATACAGTTTCTTTCATTTATTTTCTATACAGGTTTGAAACCAGGCGAGGTGAACATAGTACTGACGGGAGGTGATGAGTATCCTGGGAGAACTGCGGAGCCAGTCTACCAGATACAGACCATCGCCAACCGCAGCGAGAACAACACTGCTGGGTAAATATTATCGATATTGTGCAGCACTACTTCACGCAAACGGATAAAAAAAACCTGTGTGTTATTCGGATGTATAAGAAAGAAAGAAAAAACATTTATTGACACAACACAAGACATACATATAATAATAAAAAGTACAAAAAAAAACAGATAGTAGGTTGCGCCAAATAGCATCCAGTTCAGCATTATGCCAGACAGCTAGTGCCTGATGCTGGTTTTCCACTGGACCTATGAGGAGTTGCGCTACGTTACTGCATAGTTTCATTATTCGGTCATCCTTATAAAATGTAAATGATGTGTTAGTCTGATGATGCTGTATCGTAGCCAAGTTTCATAAAATCAGTTCAGTCGTTTGCAGGTGAAGAAATAACAAACATACAGATGTTTTCCTTTATAATATCAATGTGAAGTATAATTATTACTGCGTAAATATTTCCTCATATATTGGTCTAGCAAGAAGCTTTATTAAGTAAAAAACAAAAGTTTACATTAAGTTTTATAGGCTCGAAATCAAAACTTTTTTAAGGTCAATTTTACACAAAACCATCCTCAAAAAATGGTCTTACAATTGCTATACAATTGAACATTTCACCACTCAAAATTACCATCTTACTCATACTTTATCATATCCTAACTGCATATTCTCCATCCAGCAGCTACGATGAGGCTTACGAAGACATGTACGGTGCATCAGACCGGCTGCAGTACGGCGACTGTTTCAACACGGAGATCGAACCCGAGACCGCGACAGAACCGCACCAGACAACACACAGCTCGCTCGACGATAGGATCGATCTCGCTTTGAGGACTACTGGTCAGTAAAATAAGTTTCATTGAGGTTTTAGAGAAGTTTTATAAGGTGTCTGTATAAATAGTCATCATGTTCCGAGCCTTTTTCCCAACTATGTTGGGGTCGGCTTCCAGTCTAACTGGATTCAGCTGAGTACCAGTGCTTTATAAGGAGCGACTGCTCAATCTGACCTCCTCAACCCAGTTACCCGGGCAACCCAATACCCATTGGTTAGACTGGCGTCAGACTTACTGGCTTCTGACTACCCGTAACCACTGCCGAATAAGTTTACTGACATCCCTAGATATTTATTTTCGGCTTCTTCCCACCTGCTTTACAAATTAGATATTATATATTTTTTTCTTTGTTTTCAGTACTTGGAGAAGTTTCCAAAGAAGCGGATGAGGTTGACGGCGATAAAGACGGGCCTGAAAAGGGTATATTGGTAAAGTAAGTCCCCAATAACTCAGTTTATTTTCCATACTAATATAAAGAGGAAAACTTTGTTTCTTTTATAACCCAAAACCGGTGTTTAGGCCTTGTTCGGACTATTTGGTAGATGATTTGTGTGAAGTTTGCACGAAATCGGTCGAGCGGTTCTTTATTTATTACATTTTTTTTTGACTTTGTGACGTATTAAAAACGCGCTAGCACGTTCCGCGGGCCTCTAGTTCTACATTATAATTACTACTAATTATTTGTACTCTAAAGCTATTCGTCTATTCTTTCTTACAAAGTGCGCTAAGACATTATCATAAAAACCGGGATTATTCTTAATTTTAAGTCATATTTTTTTCTCAATAGAAAAATAGCTAGATCAGATAATCGGTCTTGGTATTGAGAAGTACGCTCGAATAAGACCGAAAACGATGTAACACAAAATGACAAAAATACAACAATCACAATGTTTTTTTTTTAGTTCAGATAAAGCTCGTCAACATATAGTTTATTGAAAAATTCAGTTATCAATAATTCTTTAAGGCAGAGAACTCAAATTTTTGCGGATATTTTACAACAAAGAATATATTATTTCATCTGGAAATGTTGTACTGTAAAAACTATACTTAGATTTGTTAACTAAATTAAGAAATCTCATTTGCGAAAGTGATTCGTACCTGTATTCTATTTGCGTCTTAACACTGTCTAATATTTCAATGGAAAGACATTGTCTATTATGTAGGTTCATCGTCCTGGCATCAATCTCTGCATTTAGTTGTCTAACCCGGCTCTTCAAATTCCTGGATGCTGTCATAAATAACATTAAAATTGTTGGACTCGTCTAGACATTAGCAATTAAATAACCACTCAAGCGTTCGCGTGCGACACCTGTCAACGCCTTGTACGTTCACGCGCTCGATCTGTGTTGAACCGCGTCGAGCGCGCCATGCCGTTACCGATTTAAAGTGTATTTTCTAGCAAACTATTGCAGCTATAGCAAAGTAAAATATACCAGTATAAAGCTGAATTATTAAGGAATCTAAATATGTACTAATTAAAGTACAGAAATCAATCACAAATGCATAAAAAAAAGTTGAACTTAACAGAACGGGCTAAATTCAAGTAAAATATTTGTTTTAACAAGTTTTAACTAAACGTTATTTAACTTTTTTCATTGATTTATACTAATTATTAAACTAGATTAAATAAGCTTTTTTTTGATACCAATATTATATATACTTGGAATGAACAGTGTAGCACATTAAACCAAAACAAACAAGGCATTCCCGCAGCAATCTGTTATCGCCTCGGATGACGAAATGACGATAAAAACGTTAAATCGTAACTATTTCAGTTTCTTTTTTCCGCATAATTTTTTTATTCGTTAATTATGACCTATTCTCTTACTTACAAGAAGATTTTTATTAAAATATAGAATATTTCACACAAAAACTTAACGAAAAACTGGCACACAAAGGCAGTTTTCGCATGTCGACTTTATTTAAATGTAAAGACAACCTATCAAATTTTGGATTGATAGCACTTATGAATATTTTGAAAGAATGAATCTTGAGGATTATTTTAATATATAACACTAATACAGTAGGATGATAAATAAATGAATACTTAAATTTTAAATGCAGAGTTCCTAAACACTTCACAAAACTTGACACACAGTTTGTAAACAATTATTTTTTATATTTTTGCTGTACCTGGCATACTGTTTTACCGACCCATAGATGCGTTATTTAATACAGATCCATCTAGTGTAACATTCGTAAAGCTCTTTGAAACTTGTCATAGATAAAAATTCGTTTAAAGTGAACAAGTCAAAGAGGCTGCTATAGTCGCCCGGACGCTTAACGCCAAAAATTTTTGGGCGACTATAGTCGCCCGGACGCTTGAGTGGATAAATAAAAAACATGAATATCTGATACTTGCTCTTCTCAAAACTTAACCTTGAAAAACTAGTTTCTTCGTAAAGCAAATAATCTGTGAGATAGCAGTCTAAAGCGATCGATGCCATCCTAGGTAATTTTTAAATCTACACTTAAAAAAAGCAACCTGATGCAAACTGTCTACCTAAAGAACCTAATTTCTACGTGGGTATTATACTCTATTTTGACTACACAATATACATATATTTAAGCCGACAGGAATCGGCTTATAGGCTAGCTTTGCCACTGTATTGACTGGACCAAAACCTACAAAGCTGTTTCCGGGGAATCGAACCCGAGATCCCGAACGCAGCAATCTTACCTTGCGGCCACTAAACCAACGTGTAGAAAACATTCGAATTTATGTCCAATTCATGTATTCCAATATTTACAATTTATGTAAATGAGGTCCAATTTATGTGTGGCTAAAAATATTATTAAAAGTTCACCGACAGCATATATACATCAATATTCCTAAAACAACTGTCTACTTATGATTTTTCACGTTAAATATTCCAAAGAGTTCAAAGAAAAAGGGTCGGTGTTGTCGGTGAACTAAAACCCAATCATCATCTCCCGAGCCTTTTCCCAACTATGTTGGGGTCGGCTTCCAGTTTAACCGGTTTCGGCTGGGTACCAGTGATTTACCAGTTTTTTTTTGTACCCTGGCAAAAATCATCAAATGTGGGTTTAGCAGCGGTGAGGGAGTGTCAGACTTTTACTGACTAAAAATCCATCGTGTTCTTTCGTAGGCCTTTTATTTACCAGGGCCGCGGTAACTCTTTCGAACAATCCCGCAGCCCCGGCAGGCCTTGGCCCTGCTGGGAACCCAATACTCCTTGGTTAGACTTTTTAGTTAAGACACGACTTTTTTATCTAAAGTACGTTTGTTTTTTGTATGTAAAGTAAGGCAGTCCCGGAGAGCCGCGGCGCGAAACGGGTGAGCTTCGCAGATGGATACAAACCTGGACAAGATTCCGATGTGGAAGAACCGCCCGTTAAGAAGGTAAACATTCAATTTCTCCATCCATCCTCAATCCTCCGAGCCTTTCTCCTTTCCTGTCTAACCGGATGAAGCTGAGTACCAGTGCTTTACAAGAAGCGGACTGCCTATCTGACCTCCCCAACCCAGTTACCCGGGTAACCCAACACCAACCCCCCTTAGTTGACTGGTAAACATTTTTTTCTATTGCTATGTATGACAACACCGTAACAATTATTTCTGTGGATCTGCATGAACATAATTATGTTAATTATTTACTTATTTGATAAACTATCAGAAGACTGGTCATTTAGTTCAGTCAATATTGACATTTTAAATAAATAACAAAAATTCTCAGAAAGCCAAATATGGGTGTAGAGCTTGGGAACTTTTGTATGTGTGTATGAGTTCATTCATTCAGGATGTTTTCATTTTCAGAAAAAGAAGCCGCGTCGTTTCGGCTGCGCTTGGCCGTGTCCCGCGTCCCACGCCGACCACGTGCCGCTGTGGGACGCCCTCCCTCCGCCCCCTCCGCCCCCAGGCTCGCCACCACCCAACATACACCTCGCCATCAAAGCGCAGATGATGATGATGCAACAAGCGCCGCAAATGATGCAGACCAACCCCAACTTGATGCAACAACCGGGGAACATGATGCAACAACCGGCGAACATGATGCAGCCAACCCCTAACATGATGCAGCCAACACCTAACATGATGCAACAGCCGCCAAATATGATGCAACAGGCTCCGAACATGATGCAACAACCGCCGATGTTGCCTCAACAACAGTTGTTGCAACAAGGGGTAAAGTCTATGATGCCCAATGCACCGTTTACGATGCCACAGAAATTAGGTAAGCTTTATTGTTATATTAATAATAGTCGGTTAGGGACCTTTTTATGTAGCCTATTTAATCTTATGTAGGTAATGTTATCCAGTAGTTATCAATTACCACTCTTACACGTTTTTCGACTAAATCAACTGTGATGAACTTATGGTAATAATAATTTAGTGTTTATGAGTAAGAGATAGTTCGGTTTTAATCTGGATGCTGGAATGCGATTGAAACCGCTATTTTTTAATAGTTCCAGTCTTTGTATTATTCTTGTCTCCGACTACTATTGAGTATGTTATTCAAATATTTAAAAATATCATAGGAATATAACATAAATAGATGTTATATTATATATTTTTAATGATGTTAACTTGTTATGTATTTATTGTTGACAGAGCCCAGTGTGTCGTTGCCTAACTTTCTGCCGCCCGAGCCACCGCCCGGACTACTTACTTTCCCCTAAACTACTATTAAAATGATAATTATTATTGCAATAAGTAAACAAGTATCAAATGATAGTTATTATTACGTTAGTATAAGTTTATTTTATTATAAAGACATTGTAAATACAAATTCAAATGATGATGATTTCTGGTTTTATTGTATTTTGCACCTTTGACATTATTTCCAATCTGTGTTACTCCGAAGACCAGGATGTATAATAGGTAAACTATAACGCTAAATACACAAAAAATATAAAAGCATAAGTTTGATAGATAGATAAAACATTTATTCAGACAAACAAAAAGACACCACAAAGATACACAATAAGAAAAATAAAACAAAACAAGAAGTGGGTAGAAAGAGAAACATAAAATATGAAATACAATCAGAGATTAACGGCGCGCTGCAGTGTCTTACGTTTGCACCGAATGGGAGTCCAACTATTCAGCTGGATCCCTAAAAATGACGCACGGACGTCGAGTAGACTATTGATGTGTGTGCTGTGTGTATTTGAAGTAAGTGTTTTATGTTCTGTGTATGTTGTGCTTGAATGTGAACTATGATTAATATTGAAGTGTTACTAGGTAAACTACTAGTATTAGTTCTCTCAGACTACGAGTGAACCGGAATACGGCGACGAAACACCATCACGGCAGGTACCTGCTTTTGCTATATTATGGACGTGTTTGAGATCGTCATACCAAGTTCTTTTCGTGAGTTAATGAGGAACTTTCGAAGGTGTATTCTAAAAGTACCAAGAGTTTTGGCATTTCTTATTGGCGGGGGAATATTGTTCCAGCATTTAGTAGCAGCGTACCTAAAACCGCAGTGCTGTGCGGTTCCGTGGAGAGTTGCTGTGAGCATTGTCTTACCGGGCGTTCTCTCTTACTAGCAATGAAGCTAAGTTTGCTATACAATTAGGACGGTTCTTTGTACTTTATAACCCCAAAGAGTAGGCAAGCCAGGTGTAACTTGCGGCGTGACTTCATCTTAAGGATGGAGTGTTCATTAATAAATGGAGTTATATGTTATTAACTAGCTGTTGCCCGCAACTTCGTCTGCGTGCGCAAGTTTCATACAAACTTTCATCCCCTATTTTATCCCCTTGGGGGTAGAATTGATCAAAATCCTTTCTTAGCGGATGCCTACGTCATAACATCTACCTGCATGCCAAATTTCAGCCCGATCCGTCCAGTGGTTTCACCTGTGCGTTGATAGATCACTATGTCAGTCAGTCAGTCACTTTTGAGTTTTATATATTTAGATAAATAGTTTGTATGTTTGTTACTTCTTCTTCGAAAACGGCTGAACGGATTTATGAAACTTGCGATTGTAGAGCAGACTACCCTACACACCAATGGCAAACCATTGAATGTCATTAGAAAACGTTTGATATACAATTCTCGCTTTGGCTAATCGACGAAATGATGAAAACCTGCTTTGTGGAATACGGTTGAAAATTCAATGGATCCCTGAATTTCTTGGATACTTACCTGTCTATAGCGTGTCAATTATCGAAGATATGGACACGTTTACATCGAGATGGGATAGGGAATACCTTACTTACACTCTAGACAAGCTTGTGTCTTCGATTCTACCTGCTTCCTGTGAGAACTATTCGCCTCAGGATGAAACGTAGCCTATATGTTATTCTGATAGATAAGCTATGTATCTTCTAAGTTTCATCAATATCCTTTCAGGAGTTTTGCGCGACGCAACAATAGACATAGGTACATACATCCTCACAAACTTTCGCATTTATGATATTAGTAGGATTTATCACTACATATTATAAACCGAAGTCGCTTTTTCTGTCCCCGTGTCCAGTTGTACCACTAGTTGTACGCTTAATAAATCTTCAAAACTACGCAACCAATTCTCATGAGGTTTTTTTAAATAGATTAAAGATGAAGGTTTGTTATGTGTATGATAACATGCATTAAATAGTGGGGAAATACTGTTATCCCGTGTGAAGCCGGAGCGGGTCGCTAGTAGAAAATAAATGAAGATAAGGGGTGATCCCCTGCTGGATACCTTAGGTCAGCGAAGATCGCGCGCCAGACTGATAAGCAGCACAGCAGTTAGATCGGTCGCTATCATGTAGAAATAAAATAAAAGTAGTGTCTGTTCGGAACAGGAAATTCTGAGCTTTTGCCAAAATTCTTAACATATCGTAAGGTACTTGGAATAAGAAAATGTTTTTTTTTAGAATGTTTGTCTATCTGTCTGGACTTTTCAGCAAATCTCCGAAACGCCATGACTGTAACACCTTAATTAAAATTGAATATATCCATGAGCCAAAATTTATAGAATATATGGGTAATAACTACATAGGTACTTTCTCCATACTTAATTTTTTTTCTTAAACACACGTGACGAACGCCTGTTTTCCTTTTTTGTAGAAGGACTATTTTCCAAATCCGTTTAATTTGATTTATCTACTAAAACTGAAGTTAACAAGCATGCCATAGGTAGGTACCTACTTATAAGGTAATATGATATTTATTCCGAGTAATAGATTTCGTTTTCCTAGGAGCCTACTATATAGGTATCGGGGGATTTTTTAGAAATTGGATCTCACGAAATAGATTCAACTTAGTCAAAGATGCTAACCTATCACGTAGTATGCTATTCCTACAAAAAATCCCCGATACTCGGTAGGCTACCTAATCTTATTGATACATTTAATGGTTCATTACACATTTATGAACTCCTTATCTAGCAAACTTAAATATAAACAAACAATGACCAGTGAGGTTCTTCCCTTTTTCTCACAACGCATCGCGTCTCGGGTTAAGTACCTCAGTTTCCTTAAGCAGCCGTATAAATACTCGCGTGAATATAACCAAAATATCATTTCAAGAAACTACATCCTAAGTGCATGTACAAGATGTGCAAGCTAACTTTAGTGCTGTGTGTTTTTGCGGTGTTTTTGATCGCTGAATCAACATGCCAGCGGTTTATTCATCCTACATATCGGCCACCGCCGCAGCCGAGGCGGCCGGTGATCATGCGAGCTCGCCGTGGGGCTGATGATGAGCCTCTATGGTTATATCAAGGCGATAACATCGAACGCGCCCCGACAACGGCTGACCACCCGTTCCTGCCTTCAGTCATAGATGACATCAAGTTGGACCCTAACAGAAGGTACACGAGAAGTTTGGGTACCCCGAGAGGCTCTCGCGGCAGCAGTGGAAGTCGGCCGTCTTCCAACCGGGACACTGGACCGACTCATCCCGGGTACAACCGTCGTAACGCGAGGTCGCTGCATCTGCCAGGGTATGACTTCCCCCTGCCCACGCTGCCGCCTTTCAACCCTCGCCCCAGGTACCCTTGGGATGAAAAACCCCCCGGCCGTCTTTACGCTTAAGAATATGACGGTGTTGCTGTTGTCCACTAAGAAACGAAGTGCTTAATCACTATATTAGGTAATAGGCCTAAAATCAACAAAATAGATAAAGTGCCATTTTAATCAAGGTAATTTTATGTTCACCTATTAAACGAAAATTAATAATTGTTTAATGTTCAGCATCTCGTAATAAAGACATTTTTATGTAAAAAAACCGTTTCATTGTTCGCTAGTGCTACATTAGTAGCGTAGTTTTTGTTAATTAAGCAAGACTGTATCTACCTAATGCCAATTTTATAAATTGCACATAGAGGGCATTGCAGAGAGTAAGAGTACCTGATCCTACGGCGTGTGTGTAGGGATCCTAGCCAACCTAGCCTCCTATTTTGCCTCTGGGTCGGAAGACACAAGCAATTCGTTTCTGCTGATAGGTACGAGATTTGGATCAAAGAGTATGTTCGATATTAAAGATATGTATAGCTAAGTAGGTACACGCCGAACTAGAGAAACGAGTGAATTATATATTAATTTATTAACGATATTTTGGCTTTTTTTAAACATTCGACAAAGTCACTTTACAGGTTTCACTCACACAGATAGGTAACGTGGTAAGGTCACCACCTCATCACGAACACAAGTTTAATTGTTTCAAGCTTAATAAGTAACATACCTCCACGAGGCATAGTCGATTTTATATATTTATATCCGTAGTCACATCTTGGGGCAAGTGCGATATTTGATTTTGTTTTTTATAAACATTTGAAACATCTACGTGCGTCTTTCCGAATTCCCCCTGGAACGCCAATGGTCAGCATGGCACAAAACCATACCAGCGCCGTTAATTTCTTTCTATACGTCTTCAGTGAAAACATTACCCGGGACTACAACGCTACTGTTTATAACGCCTTACGTAAATATATGCTATATAGTCTATTAGACCCTAAATCTACACAAACAACAACTTATTTTGTATCTAATAACAGATACACAATTTTCTACTGGTGCATAATCGCAATATCTCTAGTTTCCTTCATTTGCGGATTGACATCGTGGTGCCTCATCAAGAAGTTCCGGCATTTCAGAAACTACGTGATACTCAATACAATCCTTGCTAACATGTTAAGTATTTTTTTCTATGTGCTCTCCTATTCTTTAATTTATGAAGGGGTTCCTATACGTAATAACTTATTGTTACTGTTTCCTTCGGTTTTATTTATTTTTACAAAATTGTCGGGTTCTTTCTGGTTATTAGTGCTGTTCTTTATTTTCTACAAAGATCTCGTAAAAGTGTTCTATACTGACATTCATAGGAGATATTTGAAAAGTTCTCTATTTGCTTGGGGTGTCCCATTTTTTATCTCATTCGTGTATTATTTTACTACGTGGTATAGTTACGTTAATAATTTAGGAGGCGATGTTTTCCGCGTAATGACTATGACTATGAATGTAATATATTATGTGCCTCTGATATTAAATATGATTATTTACGGGACAGTTTTATATTCTCTGTTCCGGGAAAATAAGGCTGGTGTTACTGCTAAAGCCAACATATGGAGACGCTTTGCCATGTCTGCGTTGATATTTCTACTAAGCAACGTTTTGACAATTGCGTATGTATTTGAAATAGTAGGAATAAAAAATAAACCAATTAAAACGTTTGGAGATGTAGCAGATACTTTAAATGTGATCGCATTGGACTTGTACGTTATAATAGCAAGAGGTAATCGTGATTTGTTCTGTGAATACATAAAGAAAAAGCGACACAATCGCTAGGTATTCAATGTGTATGTTGTATTTATAATGTTTAATTATTCATTTTGCGTTGATTGGTTAACTATGTATTTTGGTTTTAAGTGCTTACCTACTTGTAAAGGCATGTTGATCCTAACATCAATTTAGTTGCTAGGTAATTCAAAATAGATCGACTATCGAGCCATGCCTGCCTGCCATCTATCGATGGAAAAATGAACTGGTAACCAATGTACAAGGGAATGACCAAATAAAACACACATGTAAAAACAATAAAATAGATTTTCATTTATTGTGAGACGAAAAATACAACAATGGGACTTATCAGCTAAAATGGTTAGTGGCAGACTGTCGTGTCAAACAAATTGTCTGTTAGGTAAGGGTTGCGCCTGTGCGCACCTCTACAACGATCGACTCCTAATTATTTATGTCTTTCATTGGGGAACTCGTGGTAACGAATATCAACGAAACAATATTATATAATACACAAAACGATACCATGACCTCTCTAATCACTGAAATCATAACTAATATTATTTTATTTAAACATTGTGAAGTTTCAATAGTTTCATTTTTTAACTAATTTTTTTTAAAAAGGCTTTATTGATTCGAAGCTAATACTTAATTACTTACAAGATTGTTTAATAGTTTTAATAGTTGTCGCGCCACTGTCGTGGATGAGGCGGGCGGGGCGGGCCTCGCGAGCTCACAAATAAAACGTAACAACTCTCAAATACCGCTACTATGAAACGTTCTATACAAAATTGAACATTGCCGATTCGCTAGATCGTTTTGATTCTCATTATTTATACTCATATTATAGTAAACCGCGTGGCGGCGAGTAGGCGCCGATGTCGACTCGTCACTAACTCGATAAGTAATGTCTTACGATATAAGTTGAAAATGCCTCTGCTGCGATACTACGTCGCCTAGTTGGAGCGCCTCGCTATTGCTCATACACAAAAAATTGCCAAATCAATTCGTTACACCGTAGACTATATCTTGTTTAATAAACTTGAAGTATTTATCAATAATCAATAAGTACATTATAATAATTGAATAATTAGTATTTTGTTTCATAAGAGACTAGCATTACAAATAAATACCTTCAGCTATACAATTTTAATGTTTATTTCTATTTGAAACATTTTGAAGATGTTCAAAGTGGACTACGTCGGTTTTTACACAAGAATGTTTGCTTGTCGTTCTTGTGTAGAAACTTTTCTGTTTATGCGTCTACGCTTCGAGATATGACTTAAATGTATACTTAGATTTAGGGGAAAAAGGTCGTAAAACAAAAAAGTTATTGAAATTTATAACAAACACCTTAACTAATAGTTCAATAATTTAGTTAAGTATATATATATATATATGTATAGGCGGCGCGGCGGGCACGCGCGGACGTAATATCACTGGGCGTACGTACAAACGATGACAGCGCTACAAATGAAATAACTTTATACAAAAGGTGAGTCCCGCGCGCCCGCCGCGCCGCTCCCACAACATGTCTTTGACAAAAGCAATATAAAACATTTCATTCCGTGTAAGAGATGACACGATGGTATGCGAAAACTTTATTTTTTTTTTTCAAAAAACACACGTCCATTCGCTCATCCTTGCGCTTAAATCTAAAATTAATAATTAGACAATATTTTTTTTATTTGTTCAACAGACGCGCGCATCGCGACGCGCGCGTATAATAATAAAATATTTTCAAAACAATCGAATAATTAAACACACTAGTTAACAATATAACTTATGCTCAAGTACACTGGTGGCTGCGAGACTAGTGCGGGCGCCCGGCTCGTCACGCACCCTCAACCATACGTGTTCAAAATCAAATACCAAACTTGATCATCCTCGTTACCTTTATAAATATGATTTTATACACAATCGTTTAGCATTATTATTACTCGTATGTATAATAATATAATTAGAGCGATGGCAGCGTAACGGTTCGAGTTTCGTGCGCGGGCACGGTCGGTGTCGGGGCGGCGGCGTCCATAATACTGATATTAATCGCTAAATTATTGCATCGATGAGCTGCGGCGCGGGCAGTCGGGCGGGCAGTCGGGCAGTCGGGCGGGCAGTCGGGCGGGCAGTCAGCCGGCGCGCCGGACGCGGGCGGCGGCTACACGGCCGTCTCCGTGTGGCTGTGGCTGGACAGGCGCTCCACGTCGATGTCGTGCGGCGCCAGCGAGTCGCGCGCCGCGTCGGCGTAGTCGATGCTGGACGAGTGCGAGAAGCGCTTGGCCAGCGCCGTCTGCTTGCGCAGCGCCTCGGCCAGCGCCGCGTCCGCCAGCGAGCCGCGCGAGTCCAGCCCCTGCCGGAACGCGTTCACCACGCGGATCTGCGCACGCGCCGCCCGTCAGCTGCGGCCGAGCCCCTGCGCCCCGCCTCCAGCGAGGCGGGGCCCAGGGCGGCCGCAGCGACACGCATCAACATATACAAGCACACCGAACCATAAAAAATAGGCAAGAAAGCGTTAGGTTGAAAATTCGAGTCACAGAATGTGTCGGCGAGCCATGCCATGCAGTGAGCGGCCGGGGCTCGGGACTCACGCTCTGAATACAGACTCCGCCGCGAGCTAGTGCATGCAGCGCTGCGCCCTCGGGCGCCACGTGGCCTACGCGAAGCTCTATGCTGCCCTACTTACATTGCACATCATACGAAGCAACATCGCTTTACCCAACAACGTCCTATATCCGAAATATTGTGAAGCAAGCTGACAAAACCTGCGACCTTCAGTCCCTTTACCAACACGAAGACGTAAAGCGTTGTACTAGCCTATGACAGATATAAAGAAAATTTTGTTTTCTAAAAGCTGTTTTAGATTGAACATTACTTTGGATGCTTCTAGTTTTCGAAATGGATTGAAAGCTATGACGAATCCCTGGCTTGTTAGGACCCCACGAATTGTACAATTTGAATGCGTCGGTCACACAGCGAGTACTGGCGTGTTGTGTCGTAGGGACGCAGACGCACGCCAGTACCCCTGTGGACCGAGCTTTAGTGCATAATATGACGCAAAACATAAAAACAACATCACTATGCCATGATATATGGGTTGCCAAAACAATATAAAAGCTATTTTATCTACTAGGAACTTCTAGTCAATACTTTGTGTTCATCGACTCAAATTATCTTCAGATTCCTATCAGAATCCTATATATTTGCATATTCGAAACCCATGTTAATTTGTTAATAATACCACATCAATCAAAACCAGTATTAATATTAATAATAAAAAGAAACATTAAATGTCATATTTACAATGCATTCCACATTAGAAAATCGACTTCAAGATTTTATATTTTAGAATTATATATTTTATTGCAAGACACACATTTGCATATTTACAGCAGAAGTGGTTTTTGGAAAATAATTAAGTATTTGAAGTCGATTAATTTACAACACAGTTCCACAATATTTAAATCACAAGTGAGAAAATGTGATAAAATATTTGACACCCATTGCTCAGGTGGGGGATATATGTAAATAGGTATATATTATGTATAACAGAGCGCATGCGTCAGGATACATGCAGTGAGACTCATGCACATGACATTGACCGTAGCACTCCAACAACATATATCGATATCGGTGGGTAGGAAGCTAGTGTAGTGTACGTATATACTAGGGTGGGAAGATATCGGCGTGACAGCTAAGCAGTCCTAGAGAGACCACGCATTATAGGTATACAAGCGCATACAGGAGACGAAGTGAGGTATATAAGCGTGGAAGTGCACAGTCAACACTACGACAAACAAGCCAGTGGGAAACAGTTACAGAACGGACATTTGTAGGTATAGATAGACAGTACAGTATTAAAACATTTGAACGTAACGAAAAAATAATCAAAAACGAAAAAATGTTAACATAAAAATAGTCAAATAAACAATAAAAAGTGAGTGAAACAGGCTGTCCTCTCATAAATGTGAATCTTACAGCTTGATCGGTAGACGTCTTGCTGTAGGGGACGGGAATCAATCGTTCTTGTAACTCGCCACCTATCACCTTCCGTGTGCAATTGGGTATTCATGGAAAAGAAAATAAAAACGAGAACTTGAAGTAAAGGTACGACACAGAGGCGCACCCGCCGTGCGGCGGCGCGGGAAGGATATACATACATACATAGATATACTGCGTGCTGGGGACCAACGCTACTCTACTGCTAATCTATCAACAGTAACTAAAGTGACGCTTCTACCAGTCAAGTATATAAGCCAGGAATATAAAGGAGGTAGAGTAGCGTTGGACGCAATAGCAGTGTCTTCAGAAATAATATCAGAAAGTATAGAAAGTTTATCAGGGGGACTAGACGAAGCTGTGTGCCTCGCGAAGCAAAGAGCAGATATTAGAAGAAGTATATATAGTATATAGATACACAATAAACAGAACTAAAATTGTAAGACGCGGGGTACATCCTATAAGGTACCTTAAAAAGCACATTCATGGGGTGTGCACTTATAAACTAGATTTTTTTATGTATTTTTTTCCATCCAGGGCTCCGTTAACATCCATCTTTTAAAAACGCAAGTAATAAAAATTAAATAATAACAAACTTAGGTGTAAAAAAATACAATATAACATTTAACACTGAACACATATCCTATGTTTTTTTGCTGTAGTTCCGTTGTTTTGTTGAAAATAAATCATGTGTGTGTGTATGAGTGTGTGTAGTTGTATCGGCACTTGTGTTTGAATGTCTGTCATCATGCGATCTATATCTAGTGAAGCACACACAATATATCGATGTCGACGTAGTCGCTCACATACCAGATAAGTTCTACCTAAGTATACCGGTATAGGACAATCTAGTCAAGCTATATTACAACTATATACAGAAGCATACACTTATTACAGAGTGAAACTAACAACAAGATGATGCCTATACAGTTTTGATTTGTGACTTTTTTGGGTTTTCAATTAATTTTGACATGTGTTACTATTTACATATATTTCGTTTAGCGTGGCGATTATGTTCAAGCGGAGCACGTCATCTATTCTAGTTAGTTATGTACTGTCATTGCATATATGTTACATACATAGTGTAAATACATATAAATCTGCAAGCGTTGCAATAGGTGCGTAATATCAAGTTGTTTACCTTGGCGTGGAAATGTTTGCAGTGATCGGTAGTATGTGCATCATATACGCAAAGACATGTCGTCCATGCTAGTCGACAGTTGGTGTACTAGAGTCAGCGTGGAAGCTCGAAGCGATCTAACATCGACTAGAGACCGTACGACAGGCGCCCATGTTGGCCACAGGCGCCAACAACAAACATTGGACCAACATCGACACATCAACACGTTGCCAATACTGCAAGATTACCTTATATTTGCAGCTCTCCACAATGTGGCAGGTGAAATGAAAGTTACTTTGGAGTATAGATACTTTATTACTAAACTTTAAGACAAGAAGCGTTAGAGATAACGAATTAACAACAGTACCAGTTTATTATACCGAGATACGTATGTATAGTGACAACTCATGCTCTGCTATGGCTTCCGAATATCATATTCTATGAGAGTTAACACTAACGCCATGTTCGCACCTACTAAAAGCGTAATTATTTAATTTTTGAAAAAACGTATTTTAATATTTTTACATCTAAGTTTGGTGTACACCAAGACACGATTAATCATCCATAATTTTAGGTATAATAGATATTTTTGTATACTATACTCTTCTAAGTCTTAACACTGACGTAGCAGGCAATGTTTAAGTCTACTTGTGGTGCATTCAACTTTAAGAATCAATACACAAACGTTTTTTTTTTTTATTAAATATTTAGTATATACTTAACATATAAACATATTAAACTTTACCACAAAACACTGGAATGATAATTAAATTTGCTTGAGATACCTTGGTGAAGAGGAAAGGAACAAAACAGAAGGAGACGGAAGATTAGAGAATAGTGATAGTGTGTAGTGTAAGGCTATATAGAGGTACCTCGGTAACAACCTCACACTCTTTACAAGTCAGAGTCGTGCAATCGTTACCAAAGTACACATAAAAATATTGAAAAATAAAAAGATCAGATTTTAACAATAAAAGTTTTCCGATTCATGCAAAATGTATAAAACTATATTATTGTGCCATATAACAAATATGCATACAGTTCTACTGTTTTGCTAAATCGATGTATAGTCTATAAAAATATGAGCATAGCGTTTGTGTTTTGTAGTTGTGGCCGACACTTAAACACGAATCAATCCCTCCAACTACGTAAGGACAAAACACAACGAGCTTCTAATAAATAAGACACATCATCTAACACTAAATATATTCCACATTCAGATCGCATTCTTCCAATAAAACAAACAAACAAAAATAACAAGCAAATTTAAATATCATCTTATTATTAAAAACGTTTATAAAAGCACTTGAGTAGCACAAATTGTGTGTTTCGTTATTTACTTTTTAATATATAAAAATGGCACATGACTTTATCCGTATTATATACTTTTATTTTTAACACACAACAGTTATTTTAAACATATTAATTACAAGAAAGGATGAGTTTAAAGATTTATATATTTACAGAAAAATTAAAAACGATATTAATTAAATATATCAGAAACTTTTAAATATTTTGTTATATATACCGGTCGTAAAATAATTTGCTCAAAATCTTATTTAGTCCATCTAAATAGTGGTGCACCATAGTTATCATATAAATCTAATCAATATATTTTGCGAATCTAATGTTTTACTTATATTTTAGTAAACAATTCTTAACTATCTACTGCATTTACATTTTTAAGAGATTTCAAAAAAATGTATTTTTATTTAGAAATTTTAGCGAAAAACTGTAATTTATTATTATAATTTTAGAATATCCGTTGGGATTGTTTTGAACGTTTTAAATGGCAGTAGTTTGAGTCCGTGCGTGTTAGTTTCACTTTAGTGTCGTGTTTCATTATTTGGGGCATTATTTAATCATCGCTCTGATGCGATACGGGGCTGAGCGCGGGAAGGGAGCTGCCTCCAGATTGCACGCTGATCCTCCGGTGCTCCGCCAAATAATTATTGACAAATATCCTGCGGCCGGCCAATATGTCCGCCTTTTGCTGCAAAAAACCATGACGGACGTGTGAGTACGCGTCCGGCGACCCTAGCTACAGCCGCGTAACCAAACTGCTTTGTCGCCCATACACTAATTACGTGGGAAACTCGCCAATGGCGTTCCAAAATCAAACAGAACATATATTTTAAATTATGAAATGCTCAGCACAACAATTTCGGCGACCCGTTGACTCAATCTGGCGACTTTATCAGCGAACTTAGTTGTTTTAAAAGTTCTATTACATAAGGTCGCCGACAGGTCGCCAGTCAGTCGCGGCGACGTCGCCGAGATTGGTTGGTTGAGCTCTTAAAAAACTGAAACGTCATTTGTCTTTAGAACACCACAACTACTGATAGTGAAGAGTTGTAGCTATAGAAAACTATGGAAATATTTTTAAGGAAGCAGTTTCGTTAGTAAAGTGCCTAACTGTAACTAATAGGGGGCATTCACTAGCTGGGTCGGGGTCGAGGGCATCCAGTAGCAGATACTAAATATATAAACAAAATAATAATATAAAAATATAGTAAAAATACCGTGTGGGAACTACAGCTACTCAGATCAATGAAAGTCCGGTATGTGAGCTACTCGCGACGGTTGCTTCGGCGACTCGCTATCAACGTGTTTCAGGTACAAAAGAAAATAAAATATCAACATTTGTCAAATAAATACTTTTATTATAATGAGTTTTTATTTACTATAGTGGTTTATAGTGCCGGTTAAGTATGTATTATTTAACAATTAAACGTATTGTTACAGTAAAACTCAAAATAAATAAAGAAAACGAAAATCAACTTATTACATAAGTACATACACAACCGAGTTAATGAAAAAAAATTAAGTGGATAATGTAAAAGCCGTTTTGTTTTAGTTATTATTTTATATAAGACTTAAGTTTACTAATTTGGTGTAATAGTGGAGATAATATTAATTTATGCGTTCATTTAATTTTCATGTAAATATTTTATCAGCTTAACAACTACAGTGTTAGAGTTGTAAGTTATCGTGGTTGTATATAAAACCATTTTATATTAAATGCTGGATTGTTACAGTAATAAAAAAATGAAAAATTCGGATATAAAACCTTTTCGAGAGTCTGACAATATAAAAGGTTATTCGTAATTAATGTATATTATCAGAAACTCTTAACAAACATCTACTTACAATAATAAAAAGAAATAAAATACAAATTGTGCAATACTCACAGACATCAGTATACATGCATAACACTGTAATATAAGCATGATCACACTGTAAATGCGAAGCAAAAATAATTAAAAATTAAAAACAATTAAAAGAAACAACATTTTGTACCAAAATAATATACATTTGCTCCATTATAATGCTCAGAACTTACAATCTAGTCGCGGCGGCCATATTGTCGACGTGACGTCACAAGATGGCCGCCAGCGCTCTCACCTTTATTGGTGTACGTATCGGCTTATTGAATTATATGCAATTGTTATTCATTTGTAACTGGGACTAAAGCTGTTGGTCTTGTGTCAAAAGTATTATTAATTAGCAAAAATACAACATGTACTGTATTAAAAAAAATTAAAACAATGATAGTATGCTTATGTACTACAAGTAACTAAAAATATGATTATGCTTCGCGTTTCAATACTGTGGTAGGTACCTAGTATTGTTGCCAACAGGGTTTACAATTGATAGTATTCAATGAAGCCGGGGTTGGAAGTCGCTGGCCAGCCAAGTGCAGACACCACGGGTCCATGCTCTACTCAAATGAATGTTCAACGTGTACCTACACATCCGTCGTGAATACTTACAACGGTACGCTCCCTAGCCGTCAGACCTAAACTTACCGTCAACATCTGAAATAGAGCGTATGGGCTAAATGGCCACCCCCATCAGAACATGACAGGCGAAAAAAAATGCTATGGAATTTGCTTACAGTTTATTTTTTTTTAATGTAAATATTTCTCGTAACATTTCTCGCAAAAACCAATTCATTAAAGATACACTTTTGTTAGAGCTTTTTCGGTTCTCTTTTGTAAGCGTGAAGTGTCTTATTCATACTAAACTTTAGGCGTATACATAAAATCTATGTAAGTTTTGATTAATTATATTTGATTTTTTTATAGACAAATTACCGTCTCATAACCAATATAATATATAATTATACTTAATGAAGATATAGATCTCAAAGATAGAAGGGGTTAAAAGTGGTCCCAAAATTTACTATGAAAGAAAACACACAAGCTGCCAAGTACCCTCAATATCTCATAATAATAATAATATTTTCTCGTAACAAACTACTTACACAAAAA
The DNA here is from genome assembly GCA_033682625.1 of Helicoverpa zea x Helicoverpa armigera. Classification (NCBI taxonomy): domain Eukaryota; kingdom Metazoa; phylum Arthropoda; class Insecta; order Lepidoptera; family Noctuidae; genus Helicoverpa; species Helicoverpa zea x Helicoverpa armigera. The sequence goes on from JAWIIS010000017.1 coordinate 3,137,105, forward strand.
GCTAAGTAAGTGACGAAGTTGAAAACTTTAAAAAGTTTTTTTAAATCTTTTAAATTTTTTCGTAAAATTTCGAAGTTCAAGGAATATTAAAAAGTTTACAATTTAAATTGGAGTTTCATAATTTAGATTTAAGTTTCATATAGCTACCTATACAAAATATCACTGCTCCGATATTCATAAAAAGACGTTTTGAAGTTCACTAACTTATGTACAAATATGTTCATCTCTAAAATAGCAGTGTTCATTTATAATGACCGGTAGAAGGAGTCGTATAACCTACGTATAAGAAATAGGGGTCCCGACACTAAGATATGCTCACTCGTCAACTATTAAAATATGCAAACACTCTATTGAAACGTTAACATCATCAACAGGTTACAAATATGATTTGAATGTACATAACGCGCACGCGCACGGGCGGCGCAGCAACAGGCACAATTCGGTGTAGGAGCCTACCATCGGGCCGCTAACATCGTCTAGTAGTTTATTGCTCTATCAACTACCTAGTACTAAAAAATTTCAACACTTAATAAAAATTCTTAACGTACTATAATTAAGAGTCGATTAATCGTTAAAGCGTAAACACGATCGAGACAGAAACGAGATAGGGGCGCGGCGAAAGCGTCGAGATTACGCGGGAGATTGCGGCGTTAAGTACGAGGGCGGCCGGGCCGCCGGGAACAACGAAAACTTGCATACAATAAAAATAAAAGGTCGGAAGTGGTGGTGTCGGTCGGTGGCGGCTAGAATATGGTGGTCTCGGTGCGCGCGGCGGGCGGCACGTCGTCGGCGTCGATGTAGGGCACGTCGTAGCCGCGCAGGCGCGAGCGCAGCCCGGCCGCCGAGTGCGCCGACAGCCGCTCCTCCAGGTCCTCCAGCGTGGACTTGAAGGCGCGCACCACGCGCAGCTGCAACACCACACAGCTGCACCGCCCGCCCGCCCCGCTCGCCGTACCGACTACCCACGAGTGTGGTGTGGATGTTCTTGTTACGCGCGTTGTCTGTATTCAGAGTGCGGACCTCGGACCGGCTCGGCTACCGCATGCACTATGCGACACCTCGCAGCTAGCTAGCACTACCCGAGTGACGATGGCGATGTGAGTCCGGTGCTGGGGGACGGTGGACGCCATGCTCACATAGCTAACTATACAAAACAAAAGAGCTAAGGTGCTGCGATAACTGCTAAAACAAACACTGTGGCTACATGACTGGCTGACTGGAGAGACAACAGAGTGACATCACAAAGCGGGACGAGATGGGGCTCGGTGACGGAGCTCGGAGACGGTGCCAGAGGAGTGAGGGGTGGGCGGGGGCGCGGGGGCGACAGCTACAGTCACAGTAGTCATGGGCAATGCATAACAGACGAGAAAACAGAACTAGTCAAACGCTAACGGGTACGCGACGACACTCTACTCGCTGTTGTATCAACATCATGTATTCTAACACACATTTATGTAATTTGCACATCTTAATACCTTAAATCCCATTTAATTTTGCTAATCTGGAATGTTTCAAGTTAGGTAATTTTTGTTAAATATATTTTTGATTTCTTTAGAAAAATAATGTGCCAAATGCTTACTAAGAATTTGAGCCACAACAGTGCTTATTCACTCATTGTGTCCGAATACCGTCACACCAATATCAGATTTGTGCTGGACAGTTGCACCTTTTATCTACAAGTGTGCAAGATAATAAAACGTGCCAGTACCTCTACCATGACTTAAAAGCAATAGTATTTATCGATACTGAATATCGATCACGTATTTTTTTTATATGGTAAACTTTACAGCGCCTCTAGTGGTCACTTATGGAACTAAAATTTTCCATACAAAAAAAATACGTAGTCGGTATCGAGTATCAACAAATACTATTGCTTTAAGGTGAATGCTTCAACTGGTAGCAGAAATTCAAAATAAAATGTTTTCTTATGTTTTACCTAAGTTAACATTCTATATGGGGCGTAATCTCATCGATCACTGTAATAGTATACCTCAAAGCATTTTTAATGTCCCTATCTAGCTCCGAAAATTCCTATTATTCAGATGCCATCCGATATATAGTCAAATATTGCATTAAAAAGTTTTTCGGATTACATTTAAATTTTAGGAACTTTCAGCGAGAAAACAAGCAATAAAAATACTTTGAGGTGTATTATTACCGCAATCGATAAGATCAGGCCCCATATCAAACTTTAACTTTGGTAAAATATAAAAAAAAATACTGTTTTATTATGAATTTACGGCCAACTGTTGAGATATTCACGTAGGGATCTATCAGACAGGGAAAAGTCACGCATTCAAGCGTTCAAGCGGTCAGTTTTGCGTTCTTTGTGTCATATTATGTTACATAGATGTACTTCTGACCGCGTCGGTCAAGTAGAAGTAGTAGTAGTAAACTCGAACGCAAAATTGACCGCTAGAACGCTTGACCGCGTGGCTGTTCACTGTCTGAAGCCGTCTTTTGACTATGGGATATAATATATTATATATTTCATCCTGAGATATAATTTTTTATCGTTCGTCATACATTTTGAAGAAAAAATATTTATAGTATAGAGAGAAATGTATGACGAGAGATAAAATATTATATCTCAGGATGTAATATATATTTTATTACATCCCATAGTGAAAAGCCGGCTTGATAGATCCCTTAGTCATGGCGGAGGTAGTGTATGATATATCTGTGGGTGTCGAGTGTCGTGTCGCCGCGGCGGGTGGGGCACTACGCTAGGGGCGGGGCGGTACCGGTGTGGTCCGTCGCAGGCAGCGCGCGCGCAGCCGCCGCGGCCGCCACTACACCTCGGTCTCCAGCACCGGCCGGGGCTGCCAACAACATCTCTCTACGACGCGCGGCTCCACACCCCATTCGACACCGTCCTACGTGCGCAGCCCTAGCGTTACTATGTCGCCGCCGGACAGATATGGCCGAGTGACGTCGTCATCTCGCAACACATGCAGCATAAGGTGTATGTAGGACACGTTTAAAGGATTTATTTAGTGTTTTTTAGCTATTTATTTAACTGTAGTTGTTAAACAAACACACTTGGTTTTAATTTTAATATTGTGTTTTTATGTTTCTAGATATAAAGTGTATTTTTGCAAAATTACATAGAATTTGCATTTTGCATCATGTTCATATTTATATGTTTACTTTTTAAATTAAAAACTGCAGAAGCAGCAAATAAAAAGGGAAATTGTCGGATGTCTTCTTTTAAATTATCGGATTCAACAAAAAAATAGTGATTCATGAGATGATGAGGTCAAAAACTGAACATTAATCATGAAATATTAACATTTAAATTATTAGCACATCGAGTCCATATCTGTCCCAGCCGCAACGGGGTCAGCACGATAAAACAGACCCATTTATAGAAAACAAAAAAATCAGGAAACAAAAACGAAATGGAACTATGTGTTTCGTGTATCTGATGCGTGTATGGGGCCAGGGCTGGCCAGTGTCGCGTGATACGAATATGACCCGCAAGAGTGCCAACGTAGGAGGGAAAATAAAAAGACAAAAATAATAAAAAAACATGAGAAAATAATATGGGGAACGATCCTTGCTACCCTGTAGGACGCCGACTACTCTAGGCCTACACAACGCAGGGACGCCTCAGATGCTGGGACACGAGGGTGCACTAACCTAACTCGGGTTACACCTAATCTGCCATCAGGCTTTACTATCAATTTAACAAACCAAACGTTTATACTGGATTCTATTTATTTATGTCAAATTCCATATGCGTTCTATGGTGGTGGCTCGCTACTCCGCATATATGTGACAACGGGTACTTACACTAGAACAACTAACATGCTATTGTTATCGTGAAATTTTGTTAAAACATCTATTTAGGAGCCAAGGAGGAACATATTACGTGTTTTTTAGTAAACTGTGACGGTTTATTATTGTGAAAATATCATCAAATACAATTTTGTTTTGAATGAAAATAAACTTGATATTTGCACAATCTTCGATCGTCGAAAAGAGTTAGAAAGCTAAACAAACTCACTTTGTTGGTTATATATTTTTTTTTATGTAATAGTACTGGTTATTGTCTCTACATACATAGTATACTTACCTGGAAGGCTGCGTACGAGCATCGCTATATACAAGTACAATAATGGACACTACATCAAGCCTAACAAGACTTACGCAAATTAACACAAAGAAGGCAACTGTCCAACTGCAAGGCAATGCAACTACTGATGATGGCCCTCGCTGGCAGTTTGACGCTTGTACCACGTGACCAAACACACCCCGACATCACACGCCACTACGGGGACAACATTCACAAAAACAAAACAAAACATAAACTCAAAATAAACAGAAAATAACAAAAATAAAACAAAAACACTGACAACAACACAACGGCAAAGGAAAGAGATAGGTTCCACCGTATACGGTTAGACTTGTGTTAGTATCGAGCACACTCGGCATGCTCTCGCTACGGGTGTATTTACTAGTCTTTTTTTCAAGAAAAATCCACTCCACACTCAAATGATTTGAACAGCAGTAACTGAACACAACTTGGTAAAATAATATTGAAATAATATTAAAGTGGATAAATGAATGCGACTGCGTCATGTTACTGCTTATACATTCGGTAACGGATGTTAGTCGGTACGCCGTGCGGGCCTGGCAGTGGCAGGTTCGTTCGATACGGCTCCCATATACAGCTGGGTTGCTTTGGATAAGTAGCGAGGGTGATTCGGGTTGGCGTATCACAAGCAAAATACTATTCGTCAAATAAAAACAAAAATAAAAACAGACAAAATAAAAACAAAAATAGTAAAAAAATAAATCAAACAGTCAGTATGACTAGAGTTAAATAAAAGATAGAGTAAGATAGAGATAGTCATATTCATACCGCGATGTGGTTTATGTTGAGTAAATATTATATTGATACATCTATCGGGGTAGTCATAGTAACTGTTTGAAGGTAAATACGAGGGATAAGTAACATTGTCACAGCCTAAAAGAGCATGCCAATGGGTTGTGGGGAGGGTCGGTACAGTCAACTCAGGTATTAAATATAGTCGAAAGTCAAAATGAAAACGGGAAGCGTCAGACTGTATTTGATACTGCGGTTCATGCATGGCGTTACTTCAAGTCTATCTAGTGATACTAACGGGGGGACCCGGTTTCATGACAGACTAGGATAAGAGGCAGGAGACAGCAGGGTGTGATCAGAATCTCAAGACTGAAATACAGATAGATAAAATAATCAAGTACAGGAAACAAATACATACATGTCATGAAACCAGGCACTGAAGAAGTTAAATGAAAAGTACTTGTTTTGGATAAATAAAAGTTCTAATGTTTTATTGTTCGGTTGCCAATTTCGTGACTGTTTTAATTTTTAAAAGAAATTTTAGTTTATTTAAGCAAAATTAGTGACCGAACAACGAGTTAGTATCTACGTTAAACATGGGCCAAAAATAATAATAGCGTATACTACTATTTATTACTTTGTAAAGTGTTTCTCTGTGTAGGTATAAAAATAAATGTCTTGAAAAGAACAGAAGTATAGGAGAATGAAATGAAATATACGAGACGTAAAATAAAAAGAAAATAAATTGAAACAAAACAAAAACAAGAAAGAAATATAAAACAAATGAAATATAACGTACAGTTATTTTGAAATTTCGTTTTTTTACGGATAAAATTATTTGTGTATTATTATTATTTTGTTATAAAATATATATATTATTTGTTATTATTTCGACTCGTACTGTGAGAGACCGGCTTACTGTACGGACAAATTAAAATATGTGTAAAATGGATCAGCGTAATCTCTATAGATCTATGACGATTATTATTCTATAGTATGGATGCATAATTGAAAAATGGTGGTTATATTCGTTTGTATGCAAAAATAGTAAAAGTATATATAATAAGGACAATAATATCGTAGACTTAGCGTTAGGATGCCCAAGGTATCCGCAGTGTTGACCTGTTGACCTTTGCTGTATATTTATTGGTATGTATTCAAAGCTGTAAACTCAAAACTTATCCCTCTTTCGAAAGCTCGAACATGTAATCTGCGAGTCCTAATATTTTTATTATTTGTCTCTTTTTTATTATTATTTAGATATTTTTTTATTATTTTTAATTACTGTGACATATTTACTTTTTTTTTTCGAAAATTTATCTTTACGGTAAAAATGCACAGCAACTTTTTTTATAACTAGGCATGGACTATCATCATGTTTTTTTTTAAAATAATTTATCAGTCTTAATAACACAGCCAATATGTCATGATGTTACCCATGGAGTTTACTGACAGCTTCTTAAAACGTATAAGAATTCAATTTAATTTACTAAAATGTATTTCCAATTATAATCTTATAAAAAAGCTGACAGTAAACTAACTGTAAAAAATAGTCAGACACTTCACACAAAACTATTCAAAAAAGTTTTCGACTATTGTTCGCAGTTCGAAAATTTATTCAAACCCGAATAATTTTATTCGGGCATGAATAAACTTTATTCAACCATTGAATAATCCCAATATGATGGTGTACATCAACCCCACATTTATCCCATTTTGTGTAGTGTACCTAATATCCCAATAATTTCATAGAAAACTCTCAAAAGTTTAGTATGAAATTATTAAAGTCCCGACAAAATTCAGTAACAAGCTGCTGAATTCTGCCACATAGCTATGTTTGCCGGATGAGATATAATTTTGTGGGTAATCAAAGTTTTACTAAATTCCAAATTCTGGTGTGTAACATAGTATTTATACTAGATATACACACACTATAATTTTGTATAGTCTCAAATTTAAAAAATAAAGAAGGAACTTTACCCATGAAAACATACTTCTTAATATAATAACATTCATGTCAATCCCACATTAACCCAAATGCAACAAAAACTACAATTTAACAAGATCATTTTACCCACTAAATAAATCAGTCTTTCCCTTACTTAGGCCCAAGTACACCGACAACATAAATATCAGTTTTCTTAAAACAATCGTTTACCAAGTCCACATACAATTTTCCAAGTGAGCAATTGCTTTAAGACCGACATTTATGACAGTCGGTGCACTTACGACCGCTTTCAATATTCTATCCAAATATTCTCTTACTTACTAAAGATATAAAATTTGACATGTACAAAATCTCTATAATGGCGTTCAAGGCCGATTTCGGCCACGGCGGCTGTTCTCATTTATGGAGATCAGCCAGCTGCGCAGGACATATTATAGTGCACGAGCATTTGCGCAGACAAAATTTTACATGTAAAAAATCTATCTTTACCAAGCAAAAAGAGATGGATAGAATATTGAAAACGGCCACTAGGCCTCATTCACCAACCCAACACCTCTACAAATGCATGTAAAGTATATGTCATCCTTGTGTGTGTGGCTGTGTGTTTGTCTTGCATACCTGCGTCTGCAAGCGCGTGAGGCCTCGGATCCAGAGGATCTGGCCGGCGCGGGGCTTCTTGTCCAGGTCCGCGTCGTAGTCGGGGCCCGGCTGGATCGTCTCGGGATCCGGTTGGCCTCGGCCCCATCTGGTGTGACGAGTTTAGGGTTAAGAATGGTTTTTGTGGACATTTTTTGTGGTCTTTGTTGATTGTGGTCATCATCATTATCTCAGCCACAGGACGTCTGCTGCTGAACATAGGCCTCCCCCTTTGATCTCCACAGACACCTGTTGGAAGCGAGCTGCATCCAGCGTCTTCCGGCGACGTCTATAAGGTCGTCTGTCCACCTTGTTGGTGGATTGTTTTTGGTGGTACTTTTTAATAGATGTTGATAAGACATTGTCAATAGCTTTGCATATTTGTGAGTTGTACGTGACTTTTCCATTTGGTGGACTTTACCAGTGAGTCCAAAAACAGAGTTTGATAGAGGAAAAACTCCAAATTTTGGCACATCTCTTACTTTATGGACTATTCATTCATGTCGAAATGTTTGTCTTGACCGTTGTTCGAAAGATATCGAAAGTCAGTTTAGTGTTTGAGTATCACTGCTTTTAATGGGAGGATCTTATGAGCGCATTCGGCCGTGCTCTCGCTGTGGCGCCATATTGGGCTGACAAAGTGTAAATTCACTATATGATATGTCACAGACACGAAAGAAGAAGAAGAAGAAGAACGCTTTTAAGGGCCCGTGGCCATAACAGTACGTCCTTAGACAAGGTCCACTACAGACTGTATTATAAGCTATATACTCACGACAGTCTCTTGGGTATCTTGCGCGTGGGCACGGTGGTGACGAGCTGTCCCCACACGAGGGTGCCGGCGCCGAGGAACAGGCACCACAGCCACTGGTCTATCGATAGTCCCGCCGTGCTGAACGCCATGCCACCGAACTGGATGATAACCACCTGGAATTCACAGGGTTCACAAATTAGTAGTAAAAAAAAATGTTCTTTGAATTTTTTAATGTGGTAGTGTATAAGACAATAGGTTAAATGGTAAAAACGACGCTTTGACTTCGACTAAGACCTATTTTTAGCTGCAACACATAAACTGCTTGTTTTGCTGCAAAACAAAATTTCGCTTACCGTGCACAGTCACTCAGGTTTTCATATCAAAAATTCTCTGAACTTGTTAGTTGGTTGTCAATCTTGGATCTTTGAAAGTCGACAATTGTTCTAACAATCTTCACAAAAATTTTATAGCATTATTCCCTCACTATAATTTTTTTAGGTATATAACAGTTTAATATAGTACCTGCGAAGCCGCCGTCCCGATCCATATAGAGTAGAAGATAGGGTTGGTAAACAGTCCTTGGAACACATTCCGCTGGCCGTGTATCTTGCGGGCGTTGATCTCGTTGAACAGGGTCATCATGACGAAGGTGTTGAAGATGATGGTGAAGTGCTGGGTCGGTTCCGAGCCGAGGGCCTGGCCGCGCCCTGATGGGATGTTTAGCAGTCTGTCGCCTGGAGGGGTAAAATTATATGAATATGTGTGTCAAACTGTTTGGTGTTTTAAGTTTATTATACGGAATGCGTAAGTATTTCCTATTTTAACTGAAAAACATTTAAAATGTCGTAGCGTCTCTTTCAATTCTTAAAAAATTGCAAAGTATTTCTTTCACGTCGCTTGAATAAATTAAATGTTAAACTTAACTTTAAGAAAAGTAATCATGAGAGGAGTTTAAGTATCTCCTAACAGCAAAAAATAAACATTTTGTCTCATATACGGTTCGAATCTAAATCGCAAACTTGGTAGTACTTGCATATCATATCGTTTATCGCATTCCATAATGTACATTAGGGGGTGTATATAAAAAAAAATGATAGTCACAATAAGGACCCTGATGGGCACGGCGAAATTATTAGAAGAGAGGAAGGCATTTTATGTAAGGTAGTAGTAATATATTATTAACTTAGTTAATAATTTTCTTTTATAGTGTAGTGCTAATCCGAAATTTATAGTTCTATACAATTGATCCATTCATGTTCTTCAAGTGAACTTACCAACAAACAACAGCGAGAATATAATAAACAACTGATAGATGGCCTGTCCGAGGATGTTCTTCATCATGGTGCGGCTGATCAGCGGCTTGGTGCGGCCGTAGGGCTTGCGCTGCAGCAGGTCTGGTGTCGGCATCTCCGTGGCCAGCGCGAGGGACGCCAGCGTGTCCATTATCAAGTTCACCCATAACATTTGTACCGCCTGGTGGACACAATTATAAGATTAAGAGGTTGTTTAAAAGAAATATAAGCAGGTATAAGGTAGAAAGAAAACTGGTTTTATGAAGACTTTCTTATAAACTAACTGGTTTGACATAGATGTATTATTATTCCTCTATAGGAGGTGTAAAATAATATGATACCCAGCCGGATAGCAAAAAATCTAGGCAGATAACTGACCTTGAGAAGACTGTTTTATAAACAAGTCTAACGAAAATGGATCATTATTTCCTGGTATCCTGGAGTGGAGACATGTGATCTGATACCCAGACCCATAAAAATGATAATCAATCTTAACAGGACTGCCCCTTGTCTTACCAAGAGATATTGTTTTACCCAGTAAGAACTGGATTGTGTGGCGACTCATAATCTGACACCCAGCCATATAACCAACCGGCTAGCCGTTTAACCAACCTTAAGAGGACTGTCCTGTATAGCACAGGCTCCGATGAATGCCACAATGACGACCACCACGTTGACAGTCAGCTGGAACTGCAGGAACTTGGCGATGGAGTCGTACACATTGCGGCATCACATCACAGCGTTATAACCAACTGCCTAGCCGTTTAACCAACCTTAAGAGGACTGTCCTGTATAGCACAGGCTCCGATGAATGCCACAATGACGGCCACCACGTTGACAGTCAGCTGGAACTGCAGGAACTTGGCGATGGAGTCGTACACATTGCGGCATCACATCACAGCGTTATAGCCAACTGCCTAGTCGTTTAACCAACCTTAAGAGGACTGTCCTGTATAGCACAGGCGCCGATGAATGCCACAATGACGGCCACCACGTTGACAGTCAGCTGGAACTGCAGGAACTTGGCGATGGAGTCGTAGACATTGCGACCCACTTCACAGCTTTATAACCAACAGCCTAGCCAAACCACCAACCTTAAGAGGACTGTCCTGTATAGCACAGGCTCCGATGAATGCCACAATGACGGCCACCACGTTGACAGTCAGCTGGAACTGCAGGAACTTGGCGATGGAGTCGTACACGTTGCGGCCCCACATCACAGCTTTGACGATTGAAGAGAAGTTGTCGTCCGTTAGAATGATGTCCGAAGCTTCTTTCGCTACATCCGTACCCGCGATACCCTGGGAAAGATACATGTTTTTAATCGACCGAAAAAGAGGAGATTCTCAACGTAAAAAGAAGTGAACACACGATTTTACCTCTAAAAATAAGCAATTCATTTGCTAACAAAAACTTTTTTCTTCATAAGCTTAACAGAAAAACTATTCGTTGAAAAAGTAACGATTTTTGTTCATATGGACCAAGCATTAAAACGGCACATTAGATCATCATGAACATATATTGTACCAATTCTACGTATGTATAGTGATGCTCTAGGTTAGCCTTGAAAATTTGTTTAGTTTCTATTTCTCAAAATGACAACAGTAATAGTGAATTTCTTGCATTCTTATACAGGTCGATACAAGCTTAAACATTTACTAAGCTTAAATGTCTAAGACACATTGAATTCCCACTCTTATACTACCCAACATAAAGCCCAACTTACCATAGCAAATCCAACATCAGCTTTCTTCAAAGCGGGTCCATCATTAGTTCCGTCTCCAGTCACAGCGACCACCTCACGGGTGTCAAACGCCTTCGATTCTATCATGCCTTTGACGAGCGTGTATTTGTCTGTGGGGGACGAACGGGCCAACACGCGGAGTTTCGGCCATACTTTGTCTAGTAGATGCTGTTGTACCTGTTGGGAAAATTGATAAATATAATTAATAAAAGTAATGTGAGTTTATAATATTTATAGCTCGATTATAACGGATGAAAATTGGTGAGAAGGTAGATTAACCAAGAGACGGACAGACGAAACTTTTTTTCTTATCAAGTAACCGGAATGCAGGTGAAACAAAGGTGAACAGCTATTTATATATTTAAGTTTATTAGTAGTAAATGGAGGTTCTTTATCAAGTCTTGTGTAGATATATATTCAAACCAATTGCATGATGTCTCAACAATAAAACCTGGTAACTACATCCCCCAATTTGTGTATAAAAGCAAAGGCTGTTTAAAAGTGGTGAAGTCAGCACAAAAATCATTAGTTAAATTAATTTGTGTAATTTTTCGATAATCCAGTCATTCATCTTATGTTTTATGGGTAAAAAATCAACACTTTTTAAACGACAAATGATACAGCCTACAAAACGCCCGCCCTTCACCTCTTTCTTTAGATTTTCACTGAGACGTGGCCCAACTACAAGTTCGTATGACCACGCCAGTGACAAATAATATTTTATTCAATTCCTCACCTCTCCATTAGTATCCCGGATCCTCTTATTGAACTCCTTGCCCTCCAATATAAGAAAGTCGTCGGTGGGCTTGAGGATGCCGCACTTGATAGCGATGGAGCGAGCCGTGTTCACGTTGTCTCCAGTCACCATGCGAACCGTGATGCCGGCTTTCTGGCATTTCCTTATGGCTTCCGGTACCTAAGCAGCAAAAATATGGTATGTTAGAAATATAGATTTAAATAGCTAAAAACACATTTAAAGTTTTATAACACTCGGTTATTATATGTCGTTACAAAAGACATTCAAATTGACTTCTTGTGTGGTTCCAAAAAAATTACGAGTTTTTCAGTTACAGAAGACCCCATTATCTTGAGAGGTTGTCGCATGAGTTCATTTTGGAAGCAATATGTTAATATTTAAGAAAAACTTGATATTAATAAGCTGTGCATCAGCAAATTGTATGGTAGATACGAAGTATAAAATATAGATCAATATTGGATGCTTATATGATGATAACTCTGTAGTAATAATTTTTTTTTCGCACTTCTGCTGCTCAAATCGATATCACACTTTATAGACAAAGAGTCTACCAACAATCTTACTCCCAATTTTGCCTACAAAAATATCAGTATACCTATTAAAGTGCTACTTACTTCTGGTCTGACAGGATCTTCAATGCCGACAACGCAGAGGCAGGTCAAGTTGTTCACGATATTGTCTTCGTCGTCCCAGTTGGGCTCTTGGTCTATATGCACCTGAGAAATAGATAAAACGTATTATTAGATACCTGAATTTAAAGCTGAAAGTTCGGATAATGTTAGAAATCCTAAAGTAACTGTGTTTTTTTTGTCACGCCTTCACGCTAAAACAATTGAACTGATTCAAATGAAATTAAATGCAAAGACAGTCTATATATAGCCTGTGATGTTATAAATAATATGATGTAAGAAAGGACATAAGCAAGTTTTTATCTGGGTGTGGGAAAATGTTTCCTCAGGAACAGCCAATTCAAATATAAACTTGACTAGCTGCTAGCTATTTATGTAGTCGCTCCACATAAAATACTGGTAACACACCTGCATCCAGTAAGACTGGAAGCCGACTTCAACATAGTTGGGCTAAGGCTCGGCAGATAATGATGATAATACAGATTTTTATGTTTGTACACACTCAATTCCCACTACATACTCCTATACATAAGTATACTTCTATATATTTCATTCACCCAAATGTATCAGAGTTTATTGCTTGGCACTGCATCGAATGCGAGCCTGTCACCAAGACAGATAGATCACTTAGATCCTTTCGCCAACTGGGCTAGATATGTTTGTCTTGCATCAGAACTGTATTTATAGGTATATAGTATTTTAGAATGGTAGGACAAACAAATAAAGGTTCATAATATAATAAATGTCTTTTTGAAGACGAATCGAGCTTGTATAATTTTATTCATTTTTTTATAGTAGCAGTATATTTTAATTGCGGCAGAACTGCTTCACATACTGTTTTGGATAATACGTGAAAATGAGTACAGATCAAAATATTTTTTTTACTTTTTGTGACACTTGACAAGATTAACACCAAACCTAACGAAATTATACACATAAAAGAAACAACATTTTCACCTTAGAACTATAGGAACTAAATTCAAAACTTTTTTGCTTGTTGCAGGTGTTCTAATTAATACTCCCCCGGGTCGGTTATCCCCATGGTAAGCATTAATTATATCGTGTTATGGGTGTGCTAATACAACCACAGTTTGGTAGTTCGGCATGATGACTATTGTGCGAACGAGGTCGTCAAACATGCTACCACTATTCCTTAGAACAGTTCCTCAACTAGAAAAAAAACCAAATCAACCCTTACCTGGTTAATCTCCGCCTTCCCGGGCACGAAGTCCCGGTATGCGACGGAGATGGTCCGCAGGCCGTCGCAGGCCATGGGCTCGATGACCTGCCGCACCAGCCGCTCCTGCATGTCGCGCGTGAACTTCTCCAGCCGGCCCTCGTGACCGTAGATAAATGCGCATCTGGGGGGAGGAAATTGTGTTTAGATTTGTGACTTTGAGTGGTTAAAATGCAGAACAAGTGGGTAAGTCTGCATTTATTTAGTTATTTAACGCAAACGGTAAGGGGTAATTATTTGGGAAAATATAATGATTGATGTCAAATATTATATTTACTTGTGTTTTAAGCAACACATATGTTCTAATATACAATTACTTGATCAACAAAGTTTTATAGCCACGCATTTTTGTTCAACAGCTACTGTGAAGTTTGCAGGAAAAGAACTTTGACCCGAGGCTTTGATATAACAGCTTCGAATTTACTTGATTACAGGTTTTCCTTTTGATCACATTAATTTAAAAGATTAGAAAAAATATAAAGAGATAAATAAAAGAGATTTGCTTATGTGACTCTTTGGAACAATTGCATCTACAAGAGCTAAATTGTTTCTGTATCGTAGTGACTTACTTCTTGAGTACAATCTCGGAAGCTCCCTTAGTGTACAGCCTATAGCCGCCCTTGTACGGGATGACGGTGGACATGCTCTTGCGCACGGAGTTGAAGGTGTAGACGCGCGTGAACGACTCCTCGGGGTGGCGCTCGCGGACTGCCTCGTAGCTCTGGCCCAGGTTCACCACGAAGCCGAGCAGGGCGCATTCCGTCTTGTTGCCTACTTGCATCGGGGGTCCTGTGGGGTCCAGGCTTGGCTGTGGGGAGAAAAAGAGAATAAGACCTTGTTGGTATGATAAATGGGAAGGTATCTAAGTCCATCTGTCGGGCTTTTTACTAAAACGATTCAAATAAAATGTGGTACCCAAAATAGTTTACACTCTGAGAAAGGACATAAGGCCACTCTTTATCTACATGCGTTTTGAGTTATCACAGAAATTTCCGTTACATAATGAAATGTAAGTTCATGATTGCATTATGTATTTGTGCTTATTCTCCGTATCATAAAATTGGACTCCAAATAAATCAAACCTCCATTCTTCTTAGGAATACAGCACTATAGTACGCGCCAAATAAACTTGCAATAAAGGTCATTCAACCGCCCTGCCGTCAGGGGCGCATCACCTGTCCGCCATTTTGTAACAATGTCCTTCCGTCATTCCGAATTTGGAATGCGCTTGTCTGCCCATATTTGAACTAAAAACGACTGATCATAATTTTGACCGAAGGTTTGTAATCCTTTGCGACAAGGACGCCTCTTACCACGATACACTTGTATTGATCGTGTTAGCGACACTGCCCATACATTTTTTTCGTATCGTTTTGAAATATTGGGATACATTAGTAGAAGGAGGTGAACAAACTTTATTGCACGCTTATTTGGCGCGTACTATAAGCATATCTTACTTGACAATAGGTATATCAAAATAAGTGGGTTATCTTTGACAAACTTGTATATTACGTTTGAGTACTTTATACTGTAAAATTCTACAAAAACTCACCATAATCCTAGACGTAAAGGCAGCATTAACAGAGATCCCCTCGACCATGGTCTCCGCAACCTCCTGGGGTATATCCCTATAGTTGGGGGTGACCTTGCAGAGCTTCTCGCAGATGTAGGACTGCACCACCGTCATGCGGTTGGTGGTGAGAGTACCGGTCTTGTCGGAGCAGATGGCGGTGGCGTTACCCATTGTCTCGCACGCGTCCAAGTGACGGACTAAGTTGTTGTCTTTCATCATTTTCTGGTGGGAGAAAAGGGGTATTTTAGACAACTATAAAGGCAAAGAATTCAAACTTTCAAAAAATTTTGATAGTTGATTGTGTGACATTAGAGGAAGTATGTTGTTACATACATAACCTATTATGTATCATGATCATCAACACCATCAGTATTATTTTTTGTTTCATTTCAGATCTAGACTCATAAACATTTACATAAGTGATAACATGTCTATCCAAATCGAAATGCCCATCAGGCTATGAGAGTAAAGGAATAGGGAGTGCACCTGTGTCTGCGCAAATGCTTGTGCACTATAATATGTCCTGCGCAGCTGGCTCTCCTTATATGAGAACAGCCGCCATGTCCCAAATCGGCTTTGGACTCATTGGACTCCATCAAAATGTAAGATGTATAAGGCTATCATGAAAATGCTATAAAAGTTCATAATCTGGAACTGCTGTCAAAAATGACATACTTTTCTTCTGTCATACACATAAGAAACTATAACCAACTAAACTCTCACTCACCTTGACAGAATAAGCAAGCGACAGCGTAACAGCGAGGGGCAACCCTTCAGGAACAGCCACCACCAGCACGGTGACACCGATGATGAGATGCTTCACCAGGTTGTTGATGTAGGTGGCCTTCCACGGCTTCTGCTCGATCACGAAGGTGTGCACGCAGAAGTTGATGACCAGGATGATGACGGTAAGAACAGCGATTGTTGAGCCCGCGTAACCGATCTGGTGGGGGAGAAATTGTGTTATTAGTTGTATTGTAATAAGGTAAAATATGAATGTGGTTATGGTAAAATTGTGTCAGCAATAGGGGATTGTAACTATTGGAGGTTGAGTGTATAGTCTTACTTTAGTGCAACTATAGTATCTCAAACTTTTCATTAAAAATACTTATGTGTGTCGTGTACCAATTGTGACATAATAAATTTTCAGACAAGATAGTATATAAAATTGAGTTACGCAAGGATCTGCAGTTTGGCATATAGAGGGTAAAAAATATGTCCGTTAATTTTTCAAATACATATATCCGTTATTCAGGCAAGGGTAGCTTTTGAGAAAGTCAAACAGGCTGATTATCGAATATTAATTATCGAATTAATTATCGAATCCTCATTGGCAAATATTCCTATTATGTTCCCAGGAAAAGGTTTTTTCCTGATTGATGGCACTCGGAATCGAGGCCCGGGAAAAGACCGGTACATTTAGATAAATCGTTAACTTACTTGTATAGCCAACTTAGTAAGCTTAGCCTGCAGCACCGACTTCTCCTTCTTATGGCTGGTCTCCGCTGGCGGCTTGTCGCTGGTCGCGGCGGGCACGTGGTTGTCGTCAGGCCGCGCGTGGTTGCCGTGGCTGTTGCCCGATGCCGGGAGCGTGGCGTCCTCGTCACCTGGTTGCGGCAACCGTTGTTAGGTGGTTGGTTGGTAGGACAATAGCTCTGTACTGGATTGTGGGTGTGCGTACACAAATACTGGTTTGGAATTGGTTTTGTTGGTCTTGAAAAGTGAATAATTTATGTGTACTGACTTTACTTGCTTTTAGAATGAGGCATTATTCTTTTCAACCGTCAAATTGAGGATACAAGAACCAATTGAAGCATTCAGTTAACTTGATTTAAAAATTTTGACATCAAAATAAATACGACATTACACTACTACATTATTTTTTTAGACTAGATATATGAATTTTATCTGTTGGCACTTTGAGAGGGTACATAGTATTTTTTTTTGTATTTGTGTAGTCCATTATTTGAAATACTTGACGATATCTAGACAGTGATTTATAACCATTTCACATTATTTTAACAAAAGTTATATTTCATAACAATCGGCTAAAAATCACCATCTCAGATCGTCTCCTAACAATCCAGTAGTAGGGCTATTGACACTTCTAAACAATTTAATTTTGAAAATAAAGCTCAGAATAGAAAAGAATTTTACTATGCCAATTGAAAGTTTTACTGTAAATCAGCCTAAAATTAAATGCGATTAAAATATTAGTTATTAAAATAAAACATTTAATTAAAGGCTGTCCAAAAACAAAATTCAGAAAAAGAGCTATTCAGTGAATTAAGAAAAAGTACTTGTTAAAAATATCTCTTTAACTTGTAGTGTCAATGTGCAATATAGGGTGTTTCTTTTCGAAATTAATTCTATCTACAAACTGATTATATTTTACCAACCTTCAAAAAAGAGTAGAAAGATCAAGATGCTGAAATATACACTAGGTTAATTAAGAAACACTAAAGGTGTTACTACTGAAGAATGCACTAGGATGCTGTTAAGTGAAAATGAACAATGTATTTATATTATTAAGTACAATATTTTAATAATTAATCATTATTTAAGAACCTACATTTTACCGTCTGGAAAATTAGTAAAAAATACTTTTTAATCTACAGTTCTATTACTGTATTAACTAAGAACATACTACTGATATTATCAATAAGTTTATGCCTTAAAAGTAGTATGTCGAGTACACTTAAGGACAGATTAATCTACCCACTCCCACAGGTAAGCTCGAAGCCACAAAACTAAGCACCAACACCGTCCTTTTGACACATAAATAATATAATAGAGGCATTTTCTGGCCCTGAGTGTACGGAGGGTAGTTCGTAAAGCGGGGCATAGCAAAGGATGTTACTTACCGGTCAAGCTCTTGCGTTGCGTAGACTTGCGTTGCTGCTTTTTAGCTTCTACTCGCGTCAATTTTTCCAATATCCATCGAAATTTTTATCCAGACAAGCATACACATTTATGACAACGATTGGATAATATTTTGATTATACATCATGCAGTCAACACGACAGTTACACGATGCAGTCAATGTGTATGTTTTTTTTATTTAGTTTTTTTATTTGTTTTTGTTTTGTTTAATAATATTTTTGTTGATCGGCGACATGGAGGTGCGTGCAGCAGGCCGGGGTCGGGGGTGGAGAAAAAAAAGTTGGATGTCATTGTACGGATCACACTATATGTTTGGTTGTGGCACTAAATCTAAGGGGTTTCATGTCAGAATGTGTTTCAGCATTTGAGACATCAAATAATTGTAATTAAGCTAGGTAATTTTTTTGGTAATTGAGTGTAACTAAACATTTTTGTTAAAAAAATACGAAGAATATAACTTTAAATAACATTATTGATTTACGAATTTCAATTGCTGAAACATAGCGACTAAAATTGCATTTACAAATGTATGCTTTAAGGATCATTTTTAATTATAATTTTATGATTCTTCAAAAGAGATTATTTCTTTATTGAGACGGAACAGTAATTTAAGTAATAAACAACATCGATCGTACACAAAATATATGGGAAAAAATAATATTCACTTGAAAATATTACATGCTTTCACAAAACGTTTCAGGCTATTAGTTAAACATAGAACATAGACAGACAGCGTTCAACAAGACTGAATGGATAAAGACATGAAACTCAAGACAAAAAGAAAATGACAATCCGTATCATCCAGTCGTCAATAAATAAAATAATCTCGCTTTACGAAACTGGCAAAACAAGAAAATGAAAAAAAAAAGCAGCATACTTTAAAAACAATTTAAAAAATATATTTATTAATGTTACACTTTTCTTGGCCAAAAGTGTAAATCATACTTTTACCAATTTCGTTATAATTTTTTTCTCCCATCAAGGGAGGGGGGAGTGCGGTGGCTCAATGACAGGGGGGGGGGTCATACGTCACTGTTACACTAATGTATGCATCAAGCATTTGGCATACTATGCTCATTTAGCCAAGCAAAAATATACTCTATCGACTTTAAAATAGAGTTCATTTTAAAGCATTTGAAAGCATAAAATCGTCACCTAAATGAGCAAAGTTGCAACGCTAACTATGTTGCGGGGTTTACCTACAACCTTTTTGATGACGTATTTTTTTAAAGACAAATTTTAATACAAACTCATTACACTCAACCCAAAACAGATGACACAAACAAATACCCAGACACACACGGCCGTCACCTGTCATCAAAAAGGTACGTGACTATTGTCTATGCTACGTGAGGCGGCAAACACTATGGAACTGACCTTTCTTCATCTGCTTGATTTCCTTCTCTTGCTTGTCTACGGCGGCTCCGAGGAGAGTGAAAATGATACCAGCTTGGGAGTTCACGCCGACCGCTGTTACTAGCATTTTGCCGGAACCTGGAATTTTTTGGTGGAAAATGAAATCTGGTTCTTGGGCTACCGTGTAGGGGCTCTAGTCACCTAATGACGTTTGCGGGGTATTTTAGTTTTGTTCAAAAAGCTTTCTTAATTGCTATAGCCCGATTAGGAGATGAGAAGAAGCTATCTCACCATGGTTGCTTTGCAGTGTAGCTCTGAAGGCTTAGTAGGACAAGCCTCAATCTTAAGTTGTCCTTCTAATTCTGCTATGATATTGAAAATACTAGAAAAATATTACTTTAAGCAAGAGAACCTACCTTCCATAACGTGTGTACCGGATAGCACCATAGGATCAAACGATTCACCCTTTTTGACATGGTCCGATTCGCCAGTCAGCGAGGATTCATCCACCTGGAATGTTAAAAGCATATCTTTTAAATATATTTATTTGATTATGATTTATATTTACATGTACCGCTAAAAAGTATATTTCTCTCTTTACTAAGAATCATTGTTTACTTTTTTTCATATTCATGATTGTCAGCTTCTGTCCCTAAAATCAGCATGGGTTTTGATACATAGATAAGTTACTGAATATTTTCTTTTCGACTTGATTTTTTAAGGCCCAAACAGCTTAGCTTCTAATAGCTAATATAGATAAATAAGGGCCTAAGTAGATCCCCTGTTGTGACTTTATCACCCACCGCATCCTGATTCAAATCTAATTAATAACCTAACAAAAACAGACCGTCATACATTTTTCTACAAATCATACTTTTCTGCACACAAATCTACGTACAAACATGATATCTAAAGAATGTCTTAAGCAAACCATCTGATATGACATACATAATGACCGCTAAACCGGCACTCGAATAAAATACATAATAATAATGAAATAAATGATAAAAATACCGCAACTAGAGCCTTATCTATATGCGTATCTTAAAAACGTGCTTATCGGATCAATCTAGGTTTGCTAATGACGCAAATCGTTTAATTACTATCCTGCTTTATAGGATTCAAATTACAGACATTTCTGTGAATTATTTAGTACTTTAATATAAGTGGAATCACTTGAAGTTAGGCTTTAAGTGCCTATGTGTGAGATAATTTTCACACAATGGCTTACTTAGATGTGTAGTAAATGTAGAACTATCCTTATGCTAGTAAACGCATACATAACAGTTTTGAATCCACATTTTAAATTATGTGTATTATTATTTGAAAAAAAAAAAAACCTTCAAATTCATTATATAATATCAATATATAATCTACATAATGTAGAATTATATTATAAGTGTAAAAAGTTACATGACCACTTGTATTTTCGGTTTTCATATGCACGTGTGTCTTTCAAAGTCATTTATAACTTTCGTCACGATGCCACACATAGTTTCAGCATTACATTTACTTTGTGACAAACTAGAAAGACAGGTATGAATAAGCTTTATTTGATTAGTGATCTACCTAATAGTTAACACGTGTATCTTATCTATTTCCTGACTTGCAACTTCTATGCCTATTTTAACCGACTGCGCGAAAATAGAGTTATGTTATTTATGCATTTACTAACTGTTGTTTTTATTTCTCCAAATAAGAACGGATAAATCTCCCTTATCAGACTTTCATTTTCAAAAATGCACTTCAAGCAATCTGATGGCAATATTGACCCCCAACATAAAATCTTCAGATAACTCAGTAGCAGGTTTTCATACATTTTTGATATGCAAACATTTTAATAAATATAATACCAACGTAACAACGGATAACCCAATAACGCGTTATCAGTATTTGATCACTAAGGCATTCGGTTATCAATTGACGCATGTTGTATCAATACTGACAAATCTGATAGGGCAAACAACTACCTGACTATTAGTTCGGTTACTGACATTTTGAGTTAACTGAGGTTGTGAAACAGCTGTTTTTTGACACCTGTTTTTGTGTAGTCAGGTTAAGCTGCAATCGCAGACAGATTGTGAATGCATCACCCTTTTTTAACCGATAACGCAACGCATAATTTCGGTAAACCGTATATTGACAACAAATGCGTCAGGACGTTGAGTAGTTTGAACGTTGGACGTTTGAAGTTACTTAATCAAAAGGTATGAACAAAACACTACCGCTAATATGCTCTTTCTCTATACTCCTACGTATCCCACATGGCGATGGGGTCCACTTTCCTATCATTTCTTCTCCAGTCTATCTACGAAATCAATCTCTGGCACCTGGCAGTCCTTCTAATTTTTCAACACTACATCTCACCATCTACTTTTGGGGCGGTCTCTAGATCTTCGACCGGGGTGGTAAGTTACACTGTCACTCATATGCACAGAGTCAAATAACCAACTTCAGAGACACACAGTTATTTAACAGGAACTTATACCTAGTTACTTTAAGACAGCTCACCTTCAAGTCATTGCTCTGCAGCAGTATACCATCAGCGGGCAGCAGGTCACCGTACTTGATCTGACATATGTCTCCACAGACGATCTCGCTTATAGGCACCTGTTTCACCTCGCTGCCCCGGATTACTGCGAACTTGTGCTCGCCTTCTATCCGAGACTGGAGCCCTCTGGAATTGGGTATGGAGTCAATTAGGATATGGTAGAAGTAGACAAAAAAAATATAGGAAAAGATTTAACAGCATGGCCATAAGTATACGGGATAAAGCTGGGGTTGTTCTTCTTGAAAATGGATAAGTAACTTGGGGTTTATGCCATCGTAGGTAGACTACATTTCTTTAAAAACTGGTAGGAATGTGGAGACTCTTTAATGATATGGAATAGATTGATTACTTCGGGTATTGAACCTCAAATAAGACAACAAATATTCTAACATTCAAAATATTGAACGGTCGATATGTAGAAAACTTAATACATACTATTTGATTCATTGAGTGTTCAAGACACTTTATAACCATTCATTAGATATACAAACTTTTTAAAGTGATTAAGAGAATTCCAAGTACTGATAATAGTTTAATAGTTATTCTTTGAAGGTTATTGAAAGAAATTGTTGATTACATACCTGAATTGCCTTTCTTTCGTATAATCGTTGAATGCAGTAACTATTACGACGACTATGACTGATATTAAGATCGCTAGACCTTCGATCCATTGATAGTGACCTTCCTCTTCGTCGAGATGAGCTGGAAATTTATACAAATGTAATTAAAAACCTCATTTAAACATGTCGCTTCACTTTTACTTGAGAAATGATGAGAATATTTTTTTTTTATTAAAGTAGATATACAGATACATATATATAAAATACATTATAATTAGATTTTAAAGGTAATAGACAATTGTCCAATATTTAATAGTTAATTTAATTTTGAAATAAAATAAAATTTAGATAGTTATTTTAATTTTTTCAATTAATTTATCTCAATCAACGCGTTAGCCGGCCGGAGATGCAACTAAAATTGCTTTCTTAACTTCAAAAAGATTTTAAAATTATTTCTTAAATTAACTTCGTATAGACACGAGATTAATGTTTCAATCAAGAGAAAGTGCCAAGTTGCTGATAATGAGTGTAAAATTCATGAACACATTGCAGCTCAATGAATTTCAAATGAGTGAAGTAAAACAGGTTTCCGGCCGCCTACCGGTTTAATTGATCATGCCACGGCATCGTTCAATTAAAACACCCTTTTTTACTTTTTCATACACAATTGTTTGTTATTCGATATGTTTTAAAATTGCTGAAATAAATGGACAGCAATAGCTTAAACACTCGAGGTCAATTAAAACGGGTCAGTTTTACAAAAATAAAATTTACAATTTCGCAGGTACAAAGACACTTCGGAAATGGTTTCAATAAATTGCTTTTGATCATGAAATGGTATATTTTAATGAACCCAAATTAATTGCTGTCGAATGTTGATTTATTTTGTACTGCTTCAATCAGTCGTGAAAGCATGTCAGCATTTATGATTTATTATTTGTTTTCATACGATCCAAAAATGCACTTTGGAATTGATGGATCCCATGACATTTATCGTGTTTAATTAATCATAACTGCTAACATTATTTGAAGAGTTTAAGCTTTCAGTATGTTAGGATATAAATAGATTTTTCTTGGTTGTTGTGAAGCGATAGATACTATAAGCATTTTTAAGAGTAGCTTCAGGATTTATTTATTTGCATTTTAGCTTGAAGTATTGTGTATAGCTTACAATATATCAGTATAAATATTTTTATACGAGTAGTAAGCTTATAGCAGGACATTTTGCGAAGCGGTACAATTAATTTTAGACTCAAAAGCAATGGATTTAAGTCAGTTCTGAAATATCTGTAATATTAATACAAACTGACTCAAATTCAATGCTCTTAAGTGTAAATAACTTTTTTATTAATAGACAATTTTAAAGTTGTATTTTTAGAGATGTGACACTTATTAAAAATAAGAATTTTGACATTGCTTAATTAGAAATAGAGAGAAACACTTATAACATTGATTACCATTCAGTAAACAATAAAACATTACACGAGACCTTATAGCACTCCATCTAGACACACATGAGAGTACAATCACACTACAAGAGAGAGAGATAGAGAATAGAGAAGAAGTGTTGGAAATAGAGGGCAGACAACAAATCGGATCAGGTGGAATACAGTGAGGCATTCAATTTGATAGTAGCTGTAATATTCATTGGACGACTATTATACGACGGTGATATTGTAGGTAATGCTAACATCGTTTATGACGAAGATCTTGTACATACTACAAATTCGGTTCATTGTGACGATCTAAATTTACCACACAGTACTAAAGATTTGAGGGCTGTGAATGGACTTAACAATAATTTAGACTTTACTAATAATATAATAGTATTTTTTGTACATTTCATATTTCATAAGCTTCTTAAAATGTATGTTGCAAAGCAGGGGCTGACGCTTCATAAAAGCTGAGGATTAACGTGTCACAATTTTTAATCTACATCTGACGCTGAAACCTGAACAAAAGAACTCGGCTTTTAATCTTTAATATTATTTAAATATGAAACAATGTCAACGAAAACCTCATCAAAATATATCGATACCCTTGAATTAAGAATTCCGAACATTTCACACAGAATTTGCTGAAATATGTACGTGATATTTGAATTGGTTGGGAATCGTTTCTCGCTGTGCAATTAGACTATATTCACAATATTCTGTGCTGTAGATTCATTTCAGTTCATTGAATTGAATTCAATGGAATTCAGGTCTATCTTCACAATATCGGACGAATACATTTGTAGCTGTAACATCATTTTCATCATCATCATCATCATCATCAATTGTAGTATTTCTTCGCTTTACTTATCATCTTTCTGCTATGATTTGTCCAAAATTTTAAAAGTACCACAGGATTTTGCCTGTAGCCACGTGTGAACACAAACTAGCAAGCAGACAGACAAACCTACGGGGTCGGACAGGGTTACCAAGGTGCATTCTACAATGTGGTACTCAAGATGTGCGCAACTAAATCAATAACATGCCCCATTACCATGGTCTATGGTGACCGTATTATAAGGTCGTACGTCGGAATTTTGGAATAGTAACTGCTTTTCATAGTCGAACCATAAGGAATACTGTAGATCTCATTATCCACTCATATTTTCAATTTGCGTTGTTTTACGGTACAATAGGCACAGTTGATTTCCGTTGTTCGACTAGTAAACGCAGCATGTATAATTTTAGATACGGATCATTTGATCAAGATGCAAAAGTCATAGTATTTAGTGCCAATTCACGTTATAGTGCTGATATTTTATCGATTTAAATACATGTTTTTTTTTGAATTCCCTCTAGTATTTGACTCGGTGATAAAAATAAATATATTGATACCAGCACTATGGTTCGTGTAACAGTAAACCATGATACAGAAACAGACATAAAAATATCCGAACACAGACATTTAGTACCACAACAAAGTATCGATTTAGTTGCAAGTGTCGTGAAAAGGAATTTTTGTTCTTAAGCTGGGTGCTGGACCACCGGGTCAACGAAAGTCTACAACGTGTTTTCACGAGCTTTCCTTTACTCAGTGCTCCGCTTTCGCGACCAGAATGGAAGTAAAGGCAAGCTTGTCGCTTTCGTTACGCCAGTGTGCACCCAGATTTATAATCTATAGGTTCGCCAATTGTACTCGAGTACCTACATAGCGCTAACAAAGAACAACCGTGTTATTTCTAATCACATAATCTTACCAGGATCGTCTAATGTGTCCATATTGATATTGAAAAGAAAAAAATACATTAATTAATATAAATTACCTTAGTCTACGGTGGCTACAATACTTATCGTTTCATGCTATTCTGTTGTAGCAAGAAGAGCTAAAGTTCCATGTTTCTTACAATTCCTGTATAGTCCCAAAATATATGTAGATGATCCTACAATTACATTCTAAATTTCGAGAACATTGCCAATTACAGAAAGCGTTTCTTTAATCCATAGGTTCTAGAGACTTGGTCATGAGTTCACCAACATAGCTTAGAAGCTTTTGCAAGGCTATGTACACACATGGACAACATCAAACGTCTAGAACAACCGTGTCGTGTCCAAGTTTGCATGAGACTCACGCGTAAAACCCCGCAAAAAGGGCCCTGAATAATTCAGAACGAGCACATGGGTCTTCGCGATCGATCGCAACCTTGCCATGGTATCTTATGGTGACAGTTACCGGAATGATTTTATGGGACTATGAGAATTGTGTATGTTACAGAACTGGGCTTACATTTACATGGTTATCAACAGCATGCTAAATTGGGGGATGAATAAAATTTCGCAACCTTTTCAAGAAGGCCTACACTTAAGGAATGATGGTTGTGGTTATAGAACTTACCAACATCAGAAGGGTCATCTGCCGGTTTGTAGAAACTCAACCCTAAGGAGACCACGGCTGCCACCTCTAGGATAATGAGGGTCACGTCTTGAAGGGCCTCCCAGACTAACGTGAGGAACGTCTTGGGGGGCTTTGGTGGGATCAGGTTTGAGCCGAACACTTCGCGCCTGTGCTGCAGGTCTGCTTTCGAACCGCTAAGACCTGGAGACAAAGAAAATGAAAACATTATTTTTGTGTTACGCTAGACTGGAAAGTAAATTGTTTGCAACACCATCATATCGGCTTATGTACCAGATCTATTCGTAGAGAGCAGGACATCTAAAATAGTAAAGTTAACAATTTGATTGACGCAAACAAAATTGAAAATAAATACAATAAGGATCAAATTGAATTCCATTCAACTTCAATAACGTCTTTAGTTTTTACAACACATCGAATGACTGCCATAAAACCAAACTCAAAGTAAAACTATGACAAAACATGGCCGAAGCTAACAAAACATGTCGAACAAAAACGTCTGTTTCTTTAATTAGATAAACAAACACTTAGAGATCTTTGAATACGTTTGAAGTTTACACTGCTACTATAGCTGACGTAGTTTGATTATTTGGTTTCAATTCATGTATCGATATAGAACACTCTGGATATCGAGAATCAGCATCTTCAATTTCATTTGATTGTGTGACGTCAATATTCGATTTTTTGGAAAGTCGGTTGGATATCGTATTCCAAAAATCACAAATTCAGCTTGAAACCGTAAAACCGTTAATGTAAGACCTATTTTAGTTCCAGCAAAAAAATATAATCGTAAAATTCGTAAAGCCGAAACAGTAAGCAATGGACGATATAAAGCGACGTATACCTTTCCATTCATATTGGATGAGCATGAACAGTCATGCGATAACGGGCGAACTACCCACGCTACGCTCGTAATAAAATTTATACTTCACAATGAAACTGTTGATTGGGGAAACGAGCCTTTATATTATTTAAGGCGATTCGTATCATAAAAATGTCATTTTATGTGAGCCTGCGGAAAAATGGCTGTAACTAGAATATTTGTACCAATAATGTTGATGAAAGTAATACCACAAAGGAACTAAGAGTGTCTCTGGTATGTAAGAGCTAGATAAACTGCCGAAGATTCATACAAGAATGTGCATAAATACGACACATAAACTACATTAGCCAATACCTTTGTAAAAACAACTACTAAACCATTAACGCTCAATAAATAACCCCAAGAAAATTCCTAACTACGTAATAAAAATAAATAAAAGCTACATTTCAGTTAAAATGTGTCTGAAAATAAATATAAAGCAAAAGGAAACTCCACGTCGGGTCTAAGGAAACCAGCCATCATTATGCTGCCTCGTACAACAAAAAGCAATGAAGTTAGCATTCATTAACAAAAAGAAACAAAGCATTCCGGTATAAGGATTACATGTTAATGAAGCAAAAACGCTCCTCGTTTCTAAGAAAAAAGAAGCTGAAAATAATTTGATAGCTTCATCGCGAAACTTCAACGAAGATTGCATAGTTGCTAAATATTCATGTAGCCGGATAGAATCGTAGTCTCTCGCTAAAATATGAGACTTCTCAAAGCTTTCTTCATTTCAGTTAAGTCAACAAGCCTTCTTTGCGCAGTCAGTACCTCTATTCATTACTTCACTTTTTCGTCTGGCTTTAAGTAAATAAAACCAACTTTCAAAACTTATTTTAAGAGTGCGGTTGTAAGAAAATACTTAATTAATTTCCTTGAGCTCTTCTTCGCGCACTTTTTCCATTTCTGTCAATCATATCAATCTCGATAGTATGCGCATCAATCTGGTTGATTGATTGTGTATAAGTTTGGATAGAGCATCGACCTCAGTTACATTGGCGCACATAAATATATTAACGAACGATGTTACTACGAGTCTGAACTACTTATAACTTTTTACGATGAACTCTATGAGATGTTGTATAAATAAAAAATAAATATTTTGTTTATGCTTAAGAGGATTTTAGTGATTGGCGTGGAGAGAATCGACTGCGCAGGCATGCGGAATTAACGCATCTCTATTTTTATGATGATATCTACATCCTCCCAGCCACACGGTCTCACGATAAGGCCTGTAATCCACGTATTTTACGCCAACATTTTTCAATCCGGGGTATCTACTTCCTTCTCTGTTAAATTTGTGAATTTATTAGGTGGCGCTTCTTGCGAAATGCTCGCTGACACGGCGGGTTCCGACCTTCTATGAATATTTATCATGGAGTCCTTAGGGACCGCCTTAGCGGATTGAGCGATGGAAATAATTTCGCTAAAGCTGGAGAATGAAGACTTTTTATGATTACTTATTAAGCAATTTAAAATGGGATGAGATTAGGGGCAATTGTTAGGGGATTCGGTCTGAATTATTGATCACAATTTGTCGATAGACTCGGTTTTCACGTCGATATGCTGAGTGGTAGCTTGATGTCATTCTTTGAATCACGTGTTTAGGTTTATATGACTGAAATAACAAAAAAATAGGTAAGGAAACTAAACTGATACAATTTTACTATAAAATTTTCCTGCATAATTGGGTCAAACCTACCTGACTAATGTGGTTTTCCTAACCGAAGCACCAAAAACCAATTCCAAAGCCACAATTGCTCATCGAAATAATTTTCCTTTTGTTAACAATGAAAAGTTCAAAATTCCGATAAAAGAAACATATGGCAGTCAAACAATTGTTATTATATTCAAGATAAACTTCGGCCTCCCCTTTCCAAATTGTTCACTGAATTGGTTCTCGTAATTTGCCAAATAAATTTACCCCAAGAGACGAAATAAAAAGCGAAATTTGTTTGTTTTTTTCAGGACATTACTTGGTAAATAAGGGGAGAGAAAATGGCGGCGACCGCTTTCGTAGCGACATCCGTTTTTAACAGTTTTCTTACAATTGATGTGACGTTTGTTGAACTTTTGTGTTTAGAAATGAGCTGCCAAGTTTGTAATTAATTTATTTCTTGATAGCATTTGTTGCTAGGGGACAATAAAGATTGTGTTCCTATTTTCCTATGTTAGAGATAGAGAGTATTTCAATGTTATATGTGTACTACTTACTAATAGGCTAGTTTCCTAAAAAATAATAATTAGTCCGTCTTGTAGATTGTCCAAAATTAAGCGATACGTATTTTTTCTTTTTTAAATTGGATCAGAACTTGTTAAGATATAGCGTGTTAAAGTTGAGTGTGACGTCACACGTTGCTACAATTTTCAGGACACTGTGACGTAAAAGGCCCCCACTCCTAATTTTTGAAGTGTATTATCTTTGTCATTTTATGTTTAATTAAAAAAAGAAAAAATACGTATCCAATATTTTTTGATTATCTAAAAAGCGGACTAAATATTATTTCATTATTTCGACCCTGGACACTACCCTATTTACTTTCAAGCGACATTTACAAAAAGAAGGTTCTCAATACAGCCTAAAAAGCGGTATTTAAACAATTTTTAAATACTCAGAAGTCATTGTCAAAACGGCGAAGTCTTGATAATGTGTTAAATGAAGCAGCGGGAAGCGATAAAACGGAAAATTCATTCAGTGTGACATTTTGGAAATGTCAACGTGTGAAGGAAAATTATAGATACTCAGAGACCTCTTCATCATTGTCATTTTGAATATATAATACAGTTCCTGATTTTAAACATCACAATTTCTTCTTGTCTTCAAAAAAAGTTACCAAGGTTCGGGTCTACTATTTCTTCAGTATTTTTTGGTTCATTGTACCCTAATCCTTATTCGATCCTTATGTATAGAATATATAACACAGCTTAAAAACACCATAAAGAAGATGATGTAATGTTTGCCCATGTATGATGAATATTAATTGTCAAGGCGAATTGTTTGCTATAGCTCGTTTGTCTTATGAAAAGGCTGTCAAGTAAACGATAAATCTTTACTCATGGCTTTCGCAAATCAAATTAGGTGACGGCTAAATTAAGTAGGTTGTTTCTTCTTCCGTTTATTTATTAGAAACTTTAAAACTGCTATATCCCTTAGCATAAATGAAACAAATAATCGTAGGGACATAAATCAGGGGATAGCTAACCTAATCCTTTTCCGTCATCGTCAAGGGATTTGGCAACTGGAAATGTAAAACGAGCATCGGATAATGTTTTCCTTTTATCCCCATAAAGTGTCGTGACCTGCATCAAATTGTTTGGACATACAGTTTAATCACGTCGTTACTCTTATTTTAGAAGCTCTTGTGTAAACTGTACCAGAAACAATAATGTGAGAACATTGTTTGTTGGTCCGTTACAGCTTGCTAATCTTGGACTGAGGAGTTAAACTGAGAAATTTTCGCAGAAAACGTTCACTGATCAGTCTGACTGCACATCTCGTATTGCATTTAACTAGAGTAATCTAAAGCCATCTGTTGCTGACGGGGCACTCAAAGGAACAAACCGTGATCAAAATGTTTGCTTGCGTCTATTTAGCAACTGACATATCGTAGCACAATGTTAATGGGTAGATCGTGTAAACATTTAGCTAACTGACTGAAATCAGCTTAGGAGATAATGGGGTATAGACAGAAATTGGCATTGTGCTATTACTGCATCGAAGTTGACAAGTTAGACAGGTCTTACCTTGACTTAGATTCCTCATTATTATTAAAGATTTAGCTGTATGATTAAAAAATATTTTTCTTACAAAACGTTGCGTATTTTCTTGTTGAAAATATAAGTAGGTAAGTTTATAAATGAACGAACAGCTGCATATGTAACCGGAAGGCCGGAACGTCTGTCGATAATCGTAAAATATTGAAGAGGAGTCAACGTACGAACACCAAGAACTCATGTTAATGTTACGTGTTGGCGTGGTACCTTCAAATGTTAACCTTACCTATTGATTTTCGTTATTTACTCTACTTTGGATGGAGGATACTTGAGCATGTTGATTAGCAAATGGATTCCTTTGGATGAAAAATACATTTGCATATACATATGTGTGTTTGTTTGTTTGAAATACCATTCTTATGAGTGTTTTTGAACGATGCCTTTTCGATTATCATATAAGTCTTTAGTCACATATTTTGTTTGATATTTTCCTACTTTATTTAACTTTGTTTTAGAATAAGTATTAGAACTAGCTCTTTCTCCTTAAAAATTGGTACAATACATTATTCGCAATTATTTTACTCCCAATTCAAGTATGATTACGTCAGAACAGAACCTACCTACCCCATTTAGTCCCATGATATACCAATAAACAGTAACATGGGGTATAGGAGTACTATTACGAGGTACTAATAGTGGATTAGAAGCAGTAGGTAATGAGTATTCCTTCCCCCCTAGGTTTTATTAGTTGCGTGGCGTGGCGTTGCTGATTATAACGGTAATTTCCGTGTTACCCGGTAATAATATGGAGTTTAGGTAATTAGATTGCTTTCAGTTTGGGGTTATTTTTGAATTGTTGAGGTTATCAACTGTTTTGTTTGGATTGTTGATAGATTTTTTCACCATTCAATTACGACTGTAGTAACAAACAGATTAACTAATTATGTAACGGTGAGTAGATATTATTTTTTGGTTTCCAATTTGATAAGCATTCAATATTATATCAATTTAGGTCGACTTGCGATAATTATATATTTTTTATCATAAAGATTACAGGGAACAATTATTGGAAGCCAATGATAATTATAATACTTTAGATAAACAAGTTATATAATCGTATTATCTTATTACAAGGATGTTAAAATTATAAATTTAACATTTTCATGGTTCAAAGGTAATTCTATACGCCCACAAATTCTGTGCCTTTTTCATAAAAAGGTTTACTACACATTACAACCTACACTCGTGACTACTACTGAAACATTATCGATTAAAAATCGCAAGCAATTTTATATTTACACACTCTGTTTAAAACGTACACCTACGAAAAACATTTTATTGGCGATAAATCGAATGAACGACTGTAGTCGCGGATAAACGAGGCCTCTAGCGACGAACAAACACACAAACATACATAGTATGTACCTGTGATAAAATTACTCGGTGTAATAAAATGAAAATACACGGAGCGTGCGTGGTGAGGAATACGAGTCGGTGTTGGCGCCAAAGAAACGGTGGTTGGCGCCAATGTGTGACGAATTCATGATTTAGAAACAGACTAGATGTTTTAGTTGTTTCACCCGCATCCTGAAGGGTACTTTTTCCCGCACTAGGATTAAGTATATACTAGGTTGCTGACAAATAGTGTAGTTTTCAGTTGGTAAAAGAATTTTCATAATCGATCCAGACCAATGACACAAAATTTTTAATGGCCTAAATATCGCTTGATTATCGAGCGATACCATCAAGTGTGTTCTTTTACCATCCTGTAATTTATGATGACAGTTTTTAAGGAAATGTCTCTCTGCCTTAATGAAAATTTGCAATGCATTTTGAATAAGAACAAATTTATTTCAGCTGAAAATCTTAACTATAAATAAGGCTTAGATGAGTAAGACACATAACAAAAGTTTATTAGTAGCCATTAACTAACACATAAGCTTTTTGTTCGTATTCAACTGGGCGGGCTCGTAAAATATTGACCACGAGGAAGTGGCCTTGAACCGGGTCTATAAAACCTTCGTGCAAGGTACCGGAGGTCAGCGCGGTAAATGCTATCGAATTGTTCAAATAACGTAAGTATTACCTGTGTTCATATGTTAGTATTATTTGTATGTTTTAATTAGGGTTTATTATAAAGTTATTAATAAGTAGATGGACTTAGAGCTAAATAAATTCTTGGTGAAAGTATTTGTTGATCATTTTAAGAATAAATGGAATTACTTTGGGTTTTTATGTTTATACGTTTAAATAAATGGCTAAAACATGATTTTATTTCTCTTAAAAAGCTCACCGGGGCGGTAGTTGAAATTATAACATCGTTATTTACTTTATATAAGCACTACCTCACAAAAGTCACAGGTTATACATTTGAAGTGACTGCCAACACGTTAGGCGAGTAATTGAATATAAAATACTCTAATACTCATTGAATACTGTTGGAGACAATAAAATCTATTTGCGAAGTCAAAACAATTACTCTGAAAATGCAGAGGAATGAATATTTCAGGAAGACTTTGGACTTTTGGACTTTCAAGTGACTAATTTCGTTCTGATTTATCAAAAGCGTACAGTTGCTTTCAATAATCATGTGTTATTCTACAAAACACAAAGTCTCTAAGAATGAGGTAGCATATCAATTATCGTAATATTATTTTTTACCTTAAAAAATCAAGTGTGATTCTGCTGAAGTCAATTCCATTTAATTAATTTGCTCATTAGAACAAAATCATTGCTTTAATTAACGAGAGGAAATGTCATTACAAGATTCCTTCACTCCGAATAAAGTCTGAAACCAAGTTGAAAATTTCCATAACTTTCATTTATGGGCGTTTGTTTCGACAGCCAAGGTCCTCGAGTCACGTGCTGGAACACAATGGGCGATGTCTGAATAACTGATGGACCGTCACATCGGCACAGCTGTCTGACCGTGTATCGACGGAAATAGAACGTCGATACCGACCGGCCTGAGCACACCGAGAGACCAACCACTCCAACACAACACACTTCATTCTAGCAAACTGGCTTTTAGGCAATTCTTCTTCTTCTTCTTTCGTGTTGATGACATGTCATATATTGAGACTACACTATGTCAGTCCAATATCCACCACAGCGAGAGCACGGCCAGATGCGCTCATTAAGTCCTCCCGCGAGCAAGTTTCAGGGCACAGTGGACATGCGTTTAGGTGGGACAGACAATTTAAAATTCCACAAATTCTCGGATCCATGACAACCTTATGCTAAAATATTCATGAAGAACAGCATTCATGAATGGAAAATGTATTGGCGGCACTGAACTGAAACCGATCGATACTTTTAAGGTCGTTGTAGTGATAACACAAAAATTGAATTTCAATCTGTTTATTGCCGAACGATATACAGTCGGAATACTAAATGAATTGCTCTGAATGATATCGAATCGAATAAAATATAAGCAAGTTATTAGTACTGTATATTTTGGTACGAATAAACGTAATGAAATATATCGTGATACGTATAACAAAATACATGTTACGTTTTATCAGAAATATCGTCGATGCGACAACGTATGGTAGGATGCCCCACTTCACACGCCGGGTCCCATGGGGAGGAGTTACCGACCGGAATGATAAATTGTAAAAATAAAATACCAATCCCGGTATAAATTTTCCCAGTGTAAAATAAATATAAGCTTCTGACATTTTGTCTATGAATCTGGACCTTATAAATGGAGTTTGAGATTTTGAGAGGGTTGATATTTGCTGTTCAGATTTCGACGATTTTGTACCACCTAAAACATTCTTTTTGATTATAAGAGTGTACATATTTGGTAAATTCCACATTACTTAATTAGACAACAGGATACCCACAATTATGTCAGCAGACGTCAACGGAAGGTGTTGTTAATTAAAATGAATGAGTATCTACCGTGGTCCCAAATTGTTGATCCCGACGTCAAACGTTGTGAGTGTTAGGTATAATTTAATGTCAAGATATATCTCCTAAATTCAGCATAATCGAAAGCAATGGAGATCATTTATATAGGTAATTCCGACAGCTATCGATAAAGCACCACACCTTAAATCGTTTAATATATTTATGGTTATTGATAGACTTGAATAAAATTGGTCTAGTTTCAGACACGCTACACTACCCTGGTAGAAAGCCTTAGGTGGCGCACCTTCAGTCGCTCAAGTCATTTTAATTAATTTATACGAGGTCATTTGCAAACAGCTGGGCTTTGATCATTATACTCATCATCACTACTTCATTTATCATCTAATCGCTTAGGACCCGCGCTACGACCATTAACAAACACAATAGGCCCTTAAGTCGGAACTATACCGCGCAGAACAATAAAACTGCTAGCGTTCAACAATCCATTCCTATTCACGTACATACGAAGTAAGAAATACGGGTGTAGCGCATTAGTCTATCTTGGATAGGAATCTGGTAAAAGGGTCTCGTCGTCCGGTCCCGGGCGTGCTTACAATTGGCGTGAAAAACGGTCCACTTTCGACCGAAACCGAAATAATGGTCAGTTAGAATCTCGACACAGAGACTTTATAGATAGGGTCCAACAATATACTTGATTACAATGACATCCAGAATGTGGGACGCACATGGATAGAACGCAATTTATAACGGTATAAAACTATAATATTGTAGACCAAAAGACTAGGAATATATCTATACTGTTTGAGAAGGTATTTTGTAAGTACACTACTGTCAAAATATTTGTGTGCTATCCCACTTGTGTTTCGGCGGACCATGCATATCGCTTTAGAATATCTGATGGCTGTCATATCAACCGGACATCCTTTCTCGCATATCCTACACAAACAACTTTTATCCTTGTTTTATAATGTCAATAATGTTTCTGTGTGTACATTTGATGTTGGACTTACCAAAAATTTTAACCTGGCACTTGTGTAAGAATGAAGACAACTTCTTCTTGATCTTATTATCCTCATAATCGATACTAAATCAAAACTGAAATATGTATGTGATAGTGGCAACTGACAGAAAGATGATGTGTTTCCGATGTTAAGTAAAGATATACAAAATTCAGATTGAGACGTAAAAAACACGCTATTGAAGTGTTTCGGAGTATTTCATTTCTTGAAAATTGAATTTCCAAAAGCAACTTGATAAAAGCACTTCATAAATCAGCGAACTTTTTAAAATAAATTAGATTTGAAACCCATTGAGTGTCACCGAACAACTCATTAGCGAAAAGATAGTATTTTTAGACGAACACGGTAACGTGGGTGTTGAAAATGCCCCAGAACAAAAATACACTGACATCAGACGAAATATCCCGACGGTTTCCACGACCAATTTACAAAAGCAGTAAAATAGGTAAGTGCTGTCCAAATGGGATTAGCCGAGCGTCGAACCCAGCACGGTGCGTAGCCAATAACCATACGTTTGGTAACAACGACGGCTAAATGCAGCGATAGGGCGCGCTCGGTCAGGAAGTTTCAAACATAAAACCCCCACATTTGCTGGTGATCAAAACCTCGTTTGCATAACGTCTGTCGTCCTTTTGTATGGCTCTTTGTTTAGGAAAATGGTGTCCTATATTACTGGTCTTTTAATCATTTTCAGAGCTGCACT
Source organism: Helicoverpa zea x Helicoverpa armigera (assembly GCA_033682625.1). Taxonomy (NCBI): domain Eukaryota; kingdom Metazoa; phylum Arthropoda; class Insecta; order Lepidoptera; family Noctuidae; genus Helicoverpa; species Helicoverpa zea x Helicoverpa armigera. The sequence continues at coordinate 3,173,876 of JAWIIS010000017.1, forward strand.
TACTTTATACTGGCAACCTTTGTGCCTTTTGTAAGAGACCGAGAAAAATTCTGAAATTTCAAGAGCATTTACATATCATAGAACTTACAACAAAGCCAAGTAATTTTCTCGATTCGGATGTTTGTATATTTTTCGTAAAAATATTGTGTCAGCTGTATTCGCCTAGATAAACCTAAAGCCTGAGTAGATGAAACCTATAAATATAGTCTTATAGAAAATATTCGTGACAAACAACTTATCTGAATCACAGTACATAAAAACTGATCCTACAAATAGTAAAAAAGGTCAGGACAAGTCAGAGGACGAAGCCAATGACGCATACGAAACACTCAGAACTTACATACCTCCATTACACAAGAGATGTAACTCCCAAAATACTTATTATATTTAGAAAGCGGCTTAGCTTCCGCGATCCTTTCATAACTGACGAAGAAATGCAGACTCAAACACTACAGCACAGAGTTCATTTTCCTCTGGCCATCTTCAAAGAACTAGGGGATTATTCAGAACAATTTACAGTGGCACAAATAAAACACATGTGAGTTCTTAATTAGCTGTCACTTACCGCTGCGAATATTGAAGATATTTTTATATATCGATCGATCATTGTGACGTTAATGTTTAGTAAGAAAAATGGGTGATTATGGCAAATTGAATCTAACTGTGGTAAAGACTTGTGAAGTTACAGCTGTCATGACGCATAAGGTGACGCAGTTTAAGTAATTTCAAAATCTCAAGTTTCCTTATTTGAAGTCTTATTTTGTGAAAGTTGATTGCTGCAGTGCCCACAGTATCCTTAACCCTGATAAGCCTACTGTCCTGACAAGATTAACTGAAGCGAGAAATTATTTCATATAAATGTAAATATTTAACAAAACGGTGAAGGGAACAATGACATCAGTGAGCGCGTGCTACACACGTTAGTAAATCTGCAAGAAACACCGGATGATACGAGCACAATATCATACGAAAGGCTACAAAACGAAATTGCTTCCGCAGCGTTAGCTTTGATAAAAGATCCGCATATGCACAGATACATAATAAAATCTCAAGACTCAGTACCCGCATATTCTTTGACGTGATAACATGAACGTCTTCGGAACTTATTTCAGCTGAAATAGCCACGAATACAGGTAGTAAAATAAACACACGTAAATATTTGCAAGACGATAAAAATAACGAAAAGATTTGTGTTTCACATTTCGCCGACGTAAGTAAATAATTTTTATGTTTCATGCACGATTTCACTTAGCTGAGCAGAACATCAGTTGTTTAAATCTTTAAGTAAAACGGTAATGCTTATGTACCTTAATCCAGATGAGCAGCCTTTTAGATTTAACGTCAATAACTCGGTACAAGATAACACGTTGTTTGATAGATACTTACAGGAGATTTTGATCAATTCCAGATGCAATATTTTGATATGTGGACAAATATTTAAAACAACATGTGCCACAAAGATCAAACAAAGATTAATCTAATCAAAATTCAAACAGACATTACATACACATTGTGTATTGCAATTCACATTTGAATTATCTGAGGCAAGCCCCGCCCACGCGATCGCTACAGATTACATTTGTAATGAAGTATCAAAACTCAGAGCAGATATTAGGGCGTCGATGACGTGCATCAGTTACCTAACATGACCTGCGCGGGCTCACGTCCAAAACCTAACAATTCATATGGAGATTTTACCTATTCTCGTCTGTTAATAACCTCAGATCTTGAAGTGAACACATCTGCTGATATCAGTTAAAATGTTTTAGCTTTATGTATTGTTACTTCTGTTATGAGGTGGATTTCAAGCTTCAGATATTCGTGTTGGCACTGCGACTTGTAAAAGGGAACGGGTGTTCAAGGTAAATTCTTGGCTAGTTTTGGAAATATTTTCAAAGCCGAATTTGTTTTCTTGACTAGAAATGTTATTGAATTCACAGTACGTTGCAATCTGTGCTACTAGATTGTTAGAAAGAGTTTTACGTTCAATAGTGCGTGAGTAATCTGTTGCATTTTTCCTTCAGTGAGCAACTTGTACGGTGTCATAAGCCGCACTCCTTTCTTTCATTCAGCTGTACCTCGCCTTGAAATAAATCCCTGCTAAAGCTGGGATTTCTTCGGATAAATTTTATTTTTGAAGAGCTAAGCGTTCGTCTTTCATCATTAATGCTTTGATTATATTTACTTTAATCTAAAATAAATAAGATCCGCTGCAGCTTTTATAATATTTTCAAAAGCTGCAATAAAACGTTTCGCAGTAATGTTAGAACGCATTTCTGTAGCTAGAGACTCAAAGTTTCCAGTAATATCAGGAATGTGAGCACCGTTCTTTATTTAGCTGTCTGGCTTTCACGTCATAGTCATGACACGTGAATTTCAATAGTTATTGGTAGAGTAAATATGATCTTGTTTAACGTCATCGACCACATTGACGTCCGTGTAGCGTCGCTCATCGTCGCGTCATGAGACATGGTTTTGGCTATCATTATATGTGTCGTCACAAACATTTCACTTTTACTTTGAAAGATTTGACACGTGAATTGTTTTTGTAACAAAAATACCGTATTGAATACTCAGCAATAAATTCTTCCATAGTACTAAAAGGCATAAGTGTATTATGCTCTATCTACAGTTAGTCTCTGTCGGTATTAGTCGATAAGCTCTAGTGAGATAGGACCAATTTTGGGCAAGGTTCCAATTTAGCACAGAGAATTTATGTAACAACGAAGACCTAAATCAATTTTTGTCGAAGCTTCGAAACTTGTTACTATGTGCCATGGAGCTGCAAAGAGTCAAAGTTTAGTGTTAGTGAAGGTGTCGGCAGATAGTTATTCCGATAGTAAAGATTCCTTCATACTACATTTCCGTTAGCTGACTCACACAATTCGGGAAAACAAACAGCTGATTTTATGTTCCGCTCCTAGAATAAATAATCATGGAATTTTCTATTGGCCTATAACTCAAAAGGGTGATAGGAAGGCGAATTTTTATTTTAAAATCCCACGTGGATGAGGCGATTACTGTTGTTTACGAGTTCGCTTATACTGTTAATATTTTACGTCAGTCATCATTTTTGATGGTGTGATAAATTGCCTGGTTATCTCCGTATGTTGGCCAGCCTGGGTGCTATCATGTTGCACGCTTCTTTCGTCATTATCATCCAGTATAATAGTTATCTGGTTAATAGTAGGCATTACTGGCATCATCTACCACAGAAGCAGATTCAGAACTCATTTTATATCGGCGTGTATTATTTTTGGACCTGAAATTTCTCCACTTAGGATCAAAACTCTACTGACATGACCAACAGTTCCATCGTTAACGTCAGCACGCGAGCTAGTTCACGTGTACTGACCTAATTATCGTGAACGTAACTGTAATCGGCAATGACGGCGTTTTGCTTTGCTTACATATATAACGTGATTTGTATTAGTGGTAGTTTTTATAAGCTCTTATTGGTCATAACTGGATTTACTATTACCGTGTATATTTCGATTAAGAACAGATCTTTCAATATTTTAAGCCACCTCTTTAAGTTTACTGTCCATTTTGAGCGGACCCTCTAAAAAGTTCAAGGAAAAATTGAACCGATTTAGGTGTCCAAGATTTTGCTCACTAATTGGATATAAAAAATGGCATACAGCATGTGTGGTCTCAATTTCCAACAGGTATTTATCGAGACCAACTAGGTGATTTAATGAAGCATAGATTTCATTACTGGTGACTTGTATTAACGTAATGGTTAATACCTGTCACATGAGATCAGGCCTGGTGACAGCCATGTATGTTACTCCGAAGCGTATAGTACTCGTTCGTACATTGGATCAAGAGATTATAGGAGAGGCGTGGCCGGTTCTGCTTGATTAATTGGATTATTATACGGTGAATTGCAATAGTATTACCTATCGCTATCATATTAACGCCCATCGAGGTTATTTGTTGCTACATGCAACATGTAAATGGTGATTTTCAAATGTGATAGTATTTACAAAATTACCGAAACTAAACTCATATTTATGAAAAGTTGATCTGACTTTTAGTGAATACAGCAAAAACGTGGTGTAATTGTGTGTCAAGAGGAAAACGATGAGAAAACATTAATAGAAATAGAGAAAAAGTAACTGAATGTGTTATTACAATAATATGACTGTCAAAATCAAAGAAGAAGTAATTAAGAGGGAAAATGTGAGTGTACTGAATTTCCTTTTAGTACAACAAACGATTTTCACTCTTAGTACCAAACGTGAAAGTTGAAATTTCCCTGGCTGTATTATTCGGGTTTATTCGCCTGTATTCACATATGTATGGGCAGAAACAGAAACTAGGAGTAACAAAACAGTAATTGAAACTGGCAGAGGTTGTTGGGTTGCTTGCTAAATGATTTAATAATAATGGGAATAACGTAATCACGAGTTAATAACTTAATGTGAAGTTTCCTTCGACTTGGAATCTAACGTTTCGAGCCTAATTTTAGATCTCTATAATCTCCGTGAACACAGTCAAAGACTTTATTAGAAATATATATTCTCACATCCTTGAACTTGGAATAAACAAATGTATCTAAACTAGCTTTGACCATCGATCGAACCAAACCAGCTCTATTCTAGAAATAGACATTTCAGCCGACAGATCACAAAACGAACACCTTGAATACTTTATAATCTAGTTTGTGACCTGAATATGCCTATTTATAAATAAAACGAAGAATTAGGTATTCAAGCTGTTATTATTGTCCTTATATTTGGGGGTAACAATAAAAAATTCAACATCATCAACGTAAGCCGCGAACTAATTCATTTCCATATTAATTTCGAGTCATGCAAGTCACAGTGTCCCATATTGCCATAAAATCCATCATGGTTCACGTAACTGGACGAAAAAATCTCATTACATTTTTTATAGGGGGCGATAGACGCGAAACGCCAATGACAAATTGTCAGCAAACCCCATCAAAGGCCCTTGTGGCATTGCTCGGTGACTGCTAGTCAACGTTCATCAAAATTCATGGAGCCACGCAATGTATGTGACGTCATGTTTTTATAAACGACCGCTGTGGTCAATAACTGTTGGAATGGACGGTGTTTTTTTTACAGAGGGATTTATTCTTTTTTATAGTTCGCTGGATTAGAATTTTTTGTTCATTAATATTCTGGAAACACCATCGGAGTCTTGTAAAAGAGGCTTCATAGGATTTTCTCATTCATTTTAAACCAATAAAACTAAGACAAACCAACCTTAACAATACACGAAACACGTAGAAATAATATAAAACTCACAATGTAAACAAAAACGTTGAATAATATTTAACACATCTGTTGTTGGTCATTAACATAAGAACTGCATAAAAACAAGAAACTATTCAGAATGTACCAAAACGACCTTAAAAGGTTGAAGACACAAGTACACCGTGTCATTGGCAAAGAAAAAAACTAGCCACATACATATTTCGAGAAAGATTAAAAGATATGGAAATGGTTTCTGATTAATGCTAATGTATTAGATAAACATCTTCTAAATATATGGCGTGGATATTGAAATTAAGAATGTGGTAAAAATAGGTAAACGGGTTCGGGTGCTAAACCATATTACAATGACATAATCGTTTTGATCTTATACTTATACTGAAAACATTAAACCAAAGATGACAAAGATGAAGAGTGAATATGGGAATGTAGTGAGAAAAAGAATAGAAACCATCAAACAGTAAAAAATAAAGGAACAGTAATGGCGAACAATTCAAGTATTCAACAAGACAAAGACCGCACATAACAGAACTTTCGTGCAATCTATCAGAGCGTTGTACATTTCTAACCCCGAATTTAAGGAAAATAAATAAGGCACCTGATGCACGGAAAGCCGCTAAGAATAATGTTCTCCGTTTAGCTGGTATTCATCCTCCTCCCAGGAGACTGAGAAATATTACGCGGGAAACAACGACATTTAACATCCAAAGAACTACTGACGGTTTTTATTGGACAACCAGTGAACTATTCGTTGCTGTTTACAGATGAATCTTTTTTGGAAGAGAAGAGAAAATTGGTTGGAAATTCTGCTTTGGAATAAAAAAAATGTTCCGACCGTGTCAGAAATGAGTACATATCAGTCCTGCAAAGGATCAATCTTAAAAAATGTAATAAAAAGTCGGAAAGAATCGATCACGAACCCGGGAAGATCGAAGATTAGAAAACATTAGAGAAAGCCATTTGTCTGCCTCAATTGGATAAAGGAGGATGACAAAAGGAACATCGATAGCGAACAGTTGAGGTTACAACTAAATCGCGATTATTACGCTGTGTTCCGCCTAGTACGCTGGTAATGTACGCTACTACTACTCGTTACATAATACTAGTAACAGTTATGGAAACAATCCGCTGATTGCTTACTGCAGTACCTACACGTTACGCTGTGAGAGTGTTATTGCTCTATTTTCGGTATGTAATGCCGTACTATAATTAGTTGCGAGGCAACGTCGATATTACGCTTTATAAATACACGATTGTGTAATCAACGATGAGTAACTGTCTATTGTGATGGAGAAAAATGTCAGTTTGAGGAATTGAACGTGGTCGAGTCGTGATTCTCCGGCAGTGACCTCGCGATAGCTTTCGATAGCATGAACCGTCTGTTTCGGACGCTCCCGACCTATTTCAGTCCGCCGGCCAACGGAGCTACACGCTGAAACAATGAAGTGAGTGCGCACGAAAGGGACGCGCTTACGTGCTGGCCAAGAGACGGAGCGGGACGTGAACACCAGGCGTCGTCACACCGCGAACACGCTTAGTACCCGCTGCGTTCTATTTCTGATCGTCGCAAAACATGTCTCGGAATTCGTTTCTATGTGTCTGGGAACATCAGAAATCATGTGACTAATGATCCACGAGCTAAAAACGTGTGGATTAAGGTGGAATATAGAATTATTCAACGTTAATTGCAACATAGGGTCATATCCGCTAATTGTACTGGCATCGCTTTTACAATTACAGCTACATTTCAGCAGTGACGTGTTCGCGCACCATAAAAGCATTCAGTTCGCTTTGTATTGCTATTAAGCGATATGAAATGACACAAGATAATGAATTCAGGGCTATTGCCTTGGTGACAACAGGTCGTTATGCAAGTGTAGTTAAAATTATTGGCGTTTGCCAAATTGGATGTAAACACATCGATCGCTTTCATGGCGGAAAGTTTTCACAATGGAAATGAAAACGCGAATAGCAACACTATTGATTTTGTTCCACTATTGATGGAAGAAGAACTTCAAAGGATTCAAATCAGTTGGTGTAACTTTGTATCGTATCGGCGCTTACTGATGCGAACCTCCGTTACGCGTGCTGAGTCGGTGAGGGTAACGAAGTCAAAAATATCTCGATTGTTTCGTGTTCGTACCATCCACATTAACCTGCAGAGCTGTAAATATAATGATGTAGCACCTCAATAACGCGCTTGTGTAACGTGTGTTGAGGAACATTTTGGTTATTTGTTTTAGGAGTAAGCCGGTCGTCCGTCTTTCGTTAATCTAAGGTTTATTTTAATCTCAGCATTAATATTATGTACGAAAATACCTGCTAGCGTTCAATCATAAACCGTTTGTACCTGGTTTGTTTCTGTTGCGCACGAATTTAGAGTTTCGTTTTAGGTATACAGTTTACGGTTTATGTTTCCGTTAGCTCAGTTGTTGCTTAATGGATGTGTGCGTGTTTCATCGCGAGTACTTCATCATCGTGTGTATGCAGGATTCCAGAGCTAGCACAACAATTCATAATTAAAAATATGCAGCGCTCAACAACGGCCGCGGTGCGCTACACCGGAAAATAATATAACGCATGATAATGGAATTACCCAGTGATACCACCCGTAAATCATTAGCTCGTAATGCAATAAGCTCGATAAGATATCAAAGCCCAAAAGTGTCGCTAACATATTCAGGGAGGAAAAAAGATCACCTTATGTTTATGTAAGTGTACGGAAAATGGAAAGACATTGCTACACAAGGAGCGGAAGTAGTCGTATTCCTGTTCCTAGTGGCGGGCGCGGTCCGGGGGCTGAAGCGGGGGGTCGGGATCGAGGGGGTGCCGTGACGTCATCATGGAAATTGATTCGGAGGCGAAAAACGGGGCCGCAATAAAGGCGCCGCGTCCGTCGACTAGACATAAATTAGTGGTTTATTTGTTAAGTCGGACGGGACCGTCTTTTATTCTACGTAATGGCAGTGGATGTACGCGAGGATCGCTTATCATGTTACGCTTAGGCTAATGCCTCCGAGGAGATCAATACCCACGACCTTGGTACAGAGACGGGGACGGAACAAAATTACGGATCGTGTTACTCAAAATTGTGTTAATAAACATAACGGTTGAATTAAGTAATTCTAGTTTTCGTGACGAGTACAGAATGTGGAGCTAGTTTAGCATAGCGGACGTGGTGATAAAGCCAATTACCCTTCGTTGTGTAAAATAATGCAAAGGGAGGTCAACGCTCAGCCCACTGTACTCGCGAAAATCAAAGATACTAAAATATCCAGCGAAGTGAAACGTACTATAAATAGAGTACCAAATGTTATTGAAAATATAAAAATACTGTTCTTCTATTTCTTGAAGTTTACAACACGTATGAATCGTATGTTTGTAGAGAAAACAAATGGTGTTCTTGCACTTCTGAGAGCTTTGATTTAGAGATTACTATTTTGAACAATGTAATGTTTTCACATTGCTGGCTTACTTTTATTTCTTTTCCATCATTTATGAGTACAAAACATTTTCCGTATCATTCCTTTTGATATAAGCCTCTATCATCAATTACAGGGCAGAATTGACCTAGCAGGAACAATTGAACGTTCACAAAGCATAGATATACAGGCAAATGGTACAAAACCTTTGGCTTACTTACAGAAATAAATATGATTGAACCGTACGGATCTGGTTCAATCGGTAATTAATGAGTTTAATGTATCGTTTTCCTCATTCTGACAACAATATACGGAGCCAATATTTGTGTCAATAACTTCAAATAAATCAAACATGGTGGCAATAAACCGTTGTAATAGCTGATTTAATTTTGTATTTTAAGAGCAGCACGACCTATCTAAAATTGATCAGCAATATTTTGCACTGCATAAAGTACATGACAGCTCATGTTACTTCTGAGGTGATAGAAGATGTTATAGAAGAGTATGGAAGAAGAAAACATGCTGCACTGACCCTAAATAAAATTTGGGATAACGGCAGGAGGATGATGATGAGGTAGCCAACTGTACTTCCTTATAAATGATTCCTGTGATTACAGAGTTTGTAACTCGAGTGTTCTTAGAAATTGATAGATTGCCATACTAAAGTGGTTCTTTCGAAACCGTGGGGAAAAGATGGTTATGATGATATGCGTACTTATTGTCTTTCTGCGAACAATCTTGGATTGAGTCACTTTTGCATAGAATGGAGCATAACACACATGATTGAACACGATGTCATGTATTTAATGCAAATTGTAAATAGACAAATTGTCGATATTAACTACTGTGTTAATTTAAAGTAAAATATGAATTGATTAATTAATTATGGAGTTGTGTAAATAACTGATGAAATATCAGAATTCAAAATAGTAGGAATATATTAAAATATAGGCTTCAAATTAATGTCGAACATGAAACACCAATTATTAAGTTAGATAATTAATTACATTTCATGAAAATATACAGATGTAGAGGATATGCAATTAAGTTTTTTACGGAAACTTTTATGTATTTTAAACGCAAGGACCATAAGAATACAACACACACAAACTCAACATTTTTGCTGAAGTTAAATGTGTTAGTCACAACAGCTACCGATGACTATCGTTTTATTTCTCAGTAATAATATAATTTTCTTGTTAATTTATAGATTTTACTTTAATGGCATTAGTCAGAGCTTTGAAACAACGATCAAAGTACTAAAGTTATTAATATGTATGTATTGATTTAGTCATAGTTCACAAGTATTAGAAATCCGACTGTAAATGCCTGCATTTATTTTGTAAGTTATCCACCCGAATTACAGGGTTTTCACACCAGCGGATTTTCCGCCTGGTTTTTCCGAGCGACATCGCTCAGTTTGTTTAAGCGTGGTGTATAAGCAAACAATTGAAAACTTCCAGAGCAAAATCCGATTTTTGCCGCTCGGAATGTGTCGTGCCTAAAATTCCGCTAGTGTAAAAACTCTGTTACTCTTGATTTGAAGTTTGAGTTAGTCCCAAAACGCGTAGGTATTTGCCTACGCTACCGAATGACAAAATCTGCATATAAAAGTAAAATTCCATAGAATGCGAATTATCCATAACCTTGTGTTGTCATAGATATTTTTATGCGTTGCCAAGACAATGGCGCCAATTTGATCGCCATTCTCACTGGGTGACATCATGCGTACGTCATTATCGTATTCCAGTCAGGTATCATAGTTTGAACAACTTTAAAGTTTAAAGATGATAGAAGGTTAAGTATTTAAAGCCAGGTTAAAATCGATAGACTTCAAATTACCTATCATATTTATTCTACCGATAAAAGTTACCTATTTATTGAAGAAGTGGTTTTTAAGGGATTTTATTATTTCTTCTTCAATATACTTGCAATTTAAACTGCTGTCTGTTTGTACCGGACTTGTTTTTATAGCTTTATGGAAATTATCAGTCATCCTTCCTGTGACTCTTCATAAATTAGTCATATGTTTATTTCTGTTCGTTGTCTGAGTTTATCATGTTCAAATTGAGTCAACATCCAACATCGACAATATTTTAATACATAAAATACTATATTATAGATAGACGATTCCGTAGCTCTTAATAAGTCACAAAGATATCCCTGTACTCTTTCGCTATTTACAAAACATTAATTTCTTCCTTATTTCTGTTAAATCCATGCTATTAATTTCAAAGCTTCTACGTCAAAGTTGACCATATAACCTGTTTGAACCTAAACCTCTAATGATGAACTAATAAAACAAAGGCTAAGCGTTAATCACTGAGCGTCTTATGACATCAGCAGGCGTCATTGTAGTATTCTGGTCACTGCATGTCATGACGTCACTACTTCATAATTTAAATTGTTAAGGGTGAGTTGCACTTGCACCATATAACTACAACGATAACCAGGCGTGTATTTGCCGCCCTTTGGTCAAATTGGCGATTTGACAGCTGAAAATGAGTCGGTTATCGTTATAGATAAATCTGTTTAGATCACACTTCTTCAAAAAAGGCGATGTTTTCAATACTATTTCACATCTACACGTCAAAACCGGTTCCTAACTTTAATGGTAATTGCAGTCAACATGTTAATACAATTATTCCATATTATTGTAGTGGTTAATATAAAATTATAGGCAAGTGTTAGTCATTGATGACGTGGGTATCTATTTATGACATAGCGTTAAACATTTCCGTCATCTCTCATACATAAATGATGACTTTATTGTCGTTTTTAAACGGCTGTTTACATCGGACTTTAATTTGAAAATAAGCTGTTTTTATATAAACCATTATAATAGTACAGATAAGTTGTGTCCAAAAATAGATATCAGTAATTTAGCTATAGTGTATGGTCGTTAAAACAAAACTATGAATTTAAAGAAAATAACACATAATGGGTTTAGTAAACCTTGTACAAAAAGGTTTAGTAATGTCTGAATTATTCTAAAAGTGTTGTGTTCTAAGTGGTGTTAACCGCAGTTGGCCTTTACAGGGCAAAGTTGAGGGCGCTTAGAGCGTTCGAGCAAAAGGGTGCAACTAGCTCATGGACACCCCAAGGTAGATATATAAACGAAGAGCTTTGCAAAAGGGAAGGTTGGAGAATACTGACGTCATCCATTTATATTTATGATTCTGTTGAAATAAGACTATATAATTAAAAACTAAAAATCCTCAAACAGAAATGCAAAGAAAATAAAGGTCTAAAAGCACTTACAAAGTAAAACTATTAACACCATAATGCAAGTGAAGGTGTGAATTTGTTCAACCTAAGTAGTACATTAACAAACTTTTTTTAAAAGCATCCTTGCGCCTAACAAGTCTATTAACGTTTCAACACGGTGTTACTTTCAAGAATTGTTACACAAATTAGTTTAGTCGCCTTTCAGTGCGACTGGCGAAAACATTCCGTGTGCACGCGATCTAGAGTGCAATAACCACGAGTTTGCATTAACAATATTATTCACCGACTACCATTCCGTAAATAGAAATTCTTGTAAAAATGTATTTGATTAACAATCAAGTATTACGATCAATTAGTTTATTTCTCAAACTAAGTATGCAATTGTTAAGACATTGAGCGACGATTATTTGAGCCCAATTTTGAATACACGCGATCAAAATAACGACCGATTGAATGTCAAATTGTGGGGGTCAATTACGAAAAAAGAATGGGGGGAATTTTACTTTTATTTAATACATTTTTGTAGCTCATAGCCTTTTTCTTTACAGCTTTGAAAATACGATCGTAATCTTAATGTATGAGTCAGACGAAATGGTCACTTAGCATTGCAAAGTGGGGTATCAAGTCACAGCAGGACTTAAACAATAATATTATGAATGATATCATTTCTAATTTTATCACCGTTGTTGGGCACTCAACGTGCAAAATACTTTGACATTTTGGTGTCAATTCTATCAATTATTTGGCTTATTACAAAAGCTACGTAAATTATTTTGTGTTCCGAAATGGAGCAAGAATTTTCGCGTAACATTATTTCACTACTAAGATCAAATGATTGACTTTGCCGGAACTCCAAGTCTAAATATTAGTACATTCTTCCTCTAAACAAAGTCTCGTTGCAAGGTTAAGCTGAATTATTGAACCTTACACAGAGTTTAAAGTAAAGCATATGTATATTCAGCCCTGAAGCGAATTAATGGTATAGCGACCTTGGATACGATTACCTTCCAATATTCTGATTATACTTTTAGCTTAGTTGAATATTAAAATTGATTTGGTGGGCAATAAATATGCTGAAAGCTGTGAAACAACGGGATATGGGCTCACGGCGTGGCCAAGCATCATTTGTAAGAGCTGTCAAATGCAGACATATGAGGGTAGGCTCGAGAGCATCGATATGACGTCATAGGCTCGCGGCCCGCCCCACTCCACGGTCGGCCTTCGATCGAGATGCACGTTTGATGAGCGAAATGTTGTTAAAAATTTATCTGAATATTTCTGTATCAAGTCGAGACGCCAATATGGCGATGTGATGTAAAGATATGACCTGAGTAATAATTTAAACGTGTTCCTTGTTATTTTATTGGTACGAATTACAATTCAAACCGTTTTCCTTAGCGGGCAGTGTGAACAGAATACAAAACGATCACAACATCTATTTTCAGCAATTATCTTTATGGATATGCGTCAATTGATATCCAGTTCTAATGAATCGAGATTAATGGAGGAATAATCTAGATCCGATGTCCTTCTAGTGTTATAACCCCTGATCGCACGTCAGAACACCGCGAATAGCATACTGCATCGACCCTCGATTACTCCTAATGCGATTTGTGTTACCTTGCTATCTGATCCGAACTAGTTTAGACAAGTTCTCTAAGCAGACCAAATGGCCTCACCGGAAAATGCAACTAAATAGAATCTTCACTCACTGTGTTGTTAAAACTGCAGTTTATAGTTACTACTAAAATCTGCCGAAGGATCGAAGTTGGGGCTAGTTCATAGTTCGTTAGGAGAGAAAACGGTGTTCGTTTGTTTCAGAAGTTTTAAAACTCTGTAGATTAATTACGAAGGAGAGTTCTTAGTAAAAATATTTTGTATAGAGTTCTCAGTTTTTCTGTATGAAGACTAGGTTTCATTAACTAATTAACAGTCTAGATATGTGCGAATAGGGTCAACTGTTTTTTCATCTTATGACTTTGAACTTTGGTAGCTCTTTCTCATGTTTTGTGGTGCATATTTACAGTTAATTTTCCGCAAGACCTCCAAACTGCAATAAATCTTCCGCCATTATTGACCGTACTACCTAGGCGTACTAAGATTAAATTTCATTCATCCGTACTGGTGCTTATTTCAATTGTAGTACAAGGTTCGCATAATTCAAGCCGTGACGGCATCCAACTGAATTTATTAATGCAAAAGATACGCGTGTTGGCTGCCAATGTTTGGACCAACTTGGACACACAATCATATGTGCAAATGTTTGTCCAATGTACAAAAACTCCAGGTTCAGCGATGCTTGAATCCTTAAAGCTTATACTGGGCACTCGACCGTATCTTTATAAACTTTTGCGGTTTTTTTTGTCAGGAATTACGAGCACAGTTTTTCTAGAGTTCTAAAGCTAGTTGGAAATCTTTAAGCTGGTTTAGCAAACCCCATGGAACTTTACTGGATCAGAATGCACGGCCAACATTCGCCGGTATTTGTCTCATTAAAGCATGGTGTACGTTGGTTCGTACGCGTATTGAACTTAATTTGCACATACCGACAGCCCTTCGCATTTCCGAGAACTGACGCCGCGTCGGTTCGGCTTCGTTACACGAATAAATATTAGTGCAGCGCTGAATAATGAAATAATGGATTATTTGTATGCAACGTGGCGGTGAAGTTTGTTTGTTAAAGGAAAGTTGAAATGGTTTATTAGTGATCATTGTTTGACTTTAAGTGGTAAAGCCAATTAATTCGCGTAAAGGGAACTAATTATCAGTCCCATTCCTCTATTCATTAGCGGCAATTTTGTAACCTCAAAAACTAAGACATTAAGAGATCAACATTAATGGGTTTGGTACCGTTCCACCTAATTTATTCTTTCTGACGATTTGTGGATCCCTAAATTGGAAGCTTAGGGTGCTGCCATGAATGATTCAAGTGTTAACACGAATGTGGGTACTGACCGTTGCTCGGGAAATACTCGAGTTTACGACGTTGTAAAACTAAAGAGGTTTGGTTGGCAAGAAAGTTGGGATAGCCATATATGTGAGTGATACCTTGTTTTATTTAGGAAGTGGTTCTGACTCAAGGATGACGTAACGAGGCGTGGTGGATACTGAAGGTGTTTGAATCTTAATTGAACTGGATACCTTAGAACTAGATAAAATATAGAGAGAAAACTGCTCCTGTAGTTACAGATGCTTACTCCACCTGCATGTATCAATCGGGCACAGTTTCAAACAACAATGTTATCGCAATGTTTGGCATTGATCCACGCGATTACATACAATTGAACTCCGGCTCCATATAGCTTCAACTTAAAACCCTATAATCTAGTGTATAAGATGAGTAATAACCCGTTTTAGTCTGGATAAAGTTGTTATTCCGTTGGAACCATTTTTCGCAAGCATTTGCTGGCTGAACAGTTGACAGGGGCGATCCATCAGAGGTAAAGAATTACGTACCGAATGGCAAGTGAAAAACAACTTTATATTTTATGCGATAAGGAGCAAAATTGCCCGTGGTTAACGATCCCCGAATTTCTTGAAATACCACGGGTAGAGGTTGCGGGTTTCCGTAGCTTCGGCTTGTTTGGTATTATAATAAAACCTTTGAAACAAAAGTGGATTCATACGTTAGAATCGGTGTGAATGTAAATTTTTATATTATCATTTTGTTATGTTTGAAAACGGATACTGTTGTTGGTGTGCAGGGTAAAGCTTTTTTAAAAAGAAAGCTTTTTCCACATACACGATCATTTTAATACAAACAAGAATTTTGGGCGTGTCATTAATATGCTATTGATAATACAAAAACATGAACATTACCACGTACGCTGATCAGGTAAAAGTATTAATTATGTCGTTCCAAAAAGGATATTTTCAAAGGGGAAATTCACATAATTGAAGCGGGCTACGATAACCATAACCTAATATCGAACACGTTACCGCGATAGCCGAATTATGTAGATTCTATTAATAAACCACAATGGCGACTACATCTGATGAACTAATAAACCTTTTGTAAATTGTGATTAATTAATTGACTGCCAAAACATATCGGACATGTCGATAAAGTGTGTAATACATTATGGTTTATAAACGCGTGACTGTCCGAAGTAATTTCGGCGGCCACATTTATCATAATGAAATATTACGCTAACTATCGGTCGTAGTGACAGTTGCTATTTGCACACGTAATTTGTGCAGTTCAAATTGTCAAATGTACGGGGAAGGTGTACGCGAACGTCGTAATTCATTGTTTAAAACAGGATACGACTTTCATTAACAGACGTATAATTTTTTTTTGGATTCTTGAGTTATTGTTGAAGCGTCTAGACATGACGGAAATCTGTAAAAAGTGAAGTCATTGGTTTAATAATGTCTAGCTGAAAAATCGACATTACAAAACGTCAGATTTCAACTGGAATTCAACGAAACGTTTACGACAAATCGATTTAAATAATTCAGGCGAGTTGTCATGACTCAGATCGGATTACAGACAACGTTTCAAGACAGGCTGCATTAAAATTTCATACGATATTGCAGTTACAAAGTTCAATTTCAATAGGAGTTTCGGAGAACCGAATTGGAGTAACTGGCTTTAGGGAGGTAAAATACCGATGTTTGGTAGAAAGGATGTCAAGCCTGAACCCATTTTTTTAAAGCTCGGAAGACTGTGATGGCATTGATGGGCCAGATGTTTTTAAAATTAAAAAGAGCATTGTTTTTAGTGCGTATGCGTATACATATAGTTCAGTGTTTTTGAATAATAGTAAGATTGCTTATGTTATTTACCCCTGGCGCAAGAAAAGGAATACTATGTAACTTATGTACTTTATGATATCAAGATCTCTCTTTCAGTGGCTGAATTCATTACATCACTAGTTCTAAGCCTGACACAATTCTCACTATACCGGGATGGAAACATTCTGGTACAAAATTCTTCCGCTCCAACAATATCAATAGCTATGCTTATACTCGCAGCCCGAGAGGCCTATCCGACTAAATAAAGGTCAAGTCAATACAACGTCTTTCAAGTAACCTAGCCAATACCAGTTTCCTCCTCCGAACAATACGACTAACATCTCAGAAGATAAAATAGTTTCACGGACTCATCAAGATTGGGGCTCTAACTCGGGAACATAAAATCCG
Source organism: Helicoverpa zea x Helicoverpa armigera (assembly GCA_033682625.1). Classification (NCBI taxonomy): domain Eukaryota; kingdom Metazoa; phylum Arthropoda; class Insecta; order Lepidoptera; family Noctuidae; genus Helicoverpa; species Helicoverpa zea x Helicoverpa armigera. The sequence goes on from JAWIIS010000017.1 coordinate 3,190,914, forward strand.
AGGCCAGTCAGATTGTGAGTAGGTACGACGGATTTTTTGCCATAGAACGAGATGGTTCTTAAAATTAAACGTGAAAAATAGGTTGTCAGTCCTAATTCTAATTTGATTAAAGAAAGATTAATGTACTCGATTTTGGCAAAATAATGGTTGAAAGGCGAAGAAAACACAAAGGCTGTGAAGGCGATATTTCGCACAGAAGCATGGGTTGTACAGTGCTGAGTAATGCGTGACCTCATTAACGACATGGGGACCATAAAGTTCTACTAAATTCCAGTATTAGGCCTTCATCGAGTGGGTGCAGACATTTATTAATTAGGACGCCACCATGACACAATCCCAGAGGATTGCCGGTTCAAACGTGACCTTTTAATGTAATTAAGCCAGCATTGATGTGCGTCCTTAGACAATTTGCCAGCGATTGTACTCACCGCTTCATTTTTGTTTTAGTCCTGGAATTATTCTCAAATGACTGGACTATATTCATGAAAAGTATAAAAATTCCGCAACGTGTTATTAACCTCTAGACGTTTTTCTGTAGCGAAGCGACGACAGTGTGCACAGCACCGCGTTTTAGTCATAGCATATTTTAGTTGGCGCTAATTACTTTTTGATGAGCAAAGTGTGAGTAACAAGATTACGAGATGCATTAAAGGGACATGACACATTCCACGTTTTCCATAAAACGTTCTATTTTTACATGCTTACCTACTGTTCGTTAGCATAATGTGTACATTGTGTACACCTCTTTGAAGTACTACTTTAAACAAAGGAGACATTACTGCTTCCATTTTCTGAAAGTACTTTACACAATTAAGGCTGTTAGCAAGCGATGTATAATCTTGATGAATTGCTTTGCTCATTACCATTAATTTACTTGAAAAAATAGGTTCTGAAATTTCGGGCTTCCTAAATGAATGATTGAATAAGATTTGGTTGAGTATTCCGTTGTCGAAAGTTTAATCAAGACTATCTTAAGCAGGTACTTGGGGAAACTCGTTATGCGGTGACTGGGTTCCCACCGTTAAATCTATTAAACTAGGTAGAGCCGGACGTTTGGATTTGCCGAGAATGCCGGTCTACAGAATGCTAATCTCGTTTCATACCGTGAGATATTACGGAATTGTCTCCGCCGTTTTCGCATAGAAAACTTTAATTTCGACTGTTTACTTTGGCAGCAGTTACGTACTGCGGACGGTTTTAACATCGCTTTCAAACGCTAATTCAACATCAGCCTCGATTCTTACCGTCTCAATTAAGGATATTTGTATTTCTGATTAAACCACTGAATGCTCGTGGCTATTAAACTGAATGGAGTCCGGTTCGAAAGCCCAATTACTTTAAAAAATAAAAATAGATGTGATTCAATAATAAATATATATTATATCGGGTCTGTAGTTGACCTTTGACACGACCGACCTAACGATCCTCTTCATTGGAGCCATTTCGAAAATCAAAGATTTCTGCAAACGTCCTCGTTGGGGTCAAATAAGCCATTTGACGACATTTAACGTGTACTCAGTGTGACCTTTCCCACTCCAAGGGACGATTGAGATTAGGGCCTGACTACCGTTGAGCTAACAAAGGTTTTGTCAACAACTTAGGTCTTTCAACTTTGACATTGCGGTGTTGTACGTCTATTTTTTCAATACATATTTCTTTGGCAGAGAATCGAACTACCCGATCTGGTGAAGGCAAGTTCGTTCGGAATAAATGGGCGCTGTCTGTTAGTAGATACGTATCGCGACATTTCCCGAGCAATATCGATAAGTCTACTCCGATAGTGTCGGTATGATGGGACTCGATGCCAAATACAAGACACTTTGTAATAGATACGAGGTTTGTATTTGTGCAAACGCCTATCGAGTTATTTTGTAATAGGATACAGTCAAACTGGCGCCAGTAAAAACAGAAATGTCGAATTACAGTGCGAGATTAAAGGCATTCCAAATGTTTTTACACTGATGAAAAATACGAACACAGTCCAAAAGGTAATAAATTCGAGAGGAGAAAGAAATGCGTCAGGAATAGAGTTGCGTTTCCTTTATCTTACATTACAAGTGAACGGTTGTAAAAAGGAATTCAGGGTGAAATTTGATGATGTTAAAGGTGGCGGATACAAAGAGAGCACGTTCTGTACCCACGACTTTTGTTACGAAGCACGTAGACCGCCATCCCCTGAGGATTTACGTCCGTCACCGACCGATTGCGGTTACTTAACGAAAGTAACTCAACCTGAGATTGTGCGTAAACTTGGGTATTGTTATTTGGGGACTTACGACATCACTTCCCTTCTGAATTTAACTTCCTTAATTACGGCCCTACAAACTTTAGAGCTAGAGAGTAAAATATACCTTCCTATATGAATTCAAGATATCTTATTTCGTAAATAAAATATTTTCTCGTAAAGGAAAACTATTAAGCTACTCTATCTAACATTTTACAGCACATTTTACTACAGATCCTGCTTCTAAAAATAAATATTAAAGACGTTTCATGTGTATATTTTTATCAAAGCATACGGAACGCAAGATCGATGGAAGCGTGAAAACCCTTTTTAGATTTAAAAGCCACTATAAATACCTCGTAAGATACCGGCACTCGTAAACTTCCATCTATAAAGGTTGATGCACTATCTGAAGTCGTATTACGTACCTATCTACATTTTTGAGAACATCAATATAATAATAATATGTTATGCTCAATCAACTTTCATATCCACTATATAATATATTCGACATAAATATTACATCCAGCTGGGTCCGCTGAACAAAGTTTTTTATTTCTAATCAGATCGATAATAGACAGGAGATAAATTTTAAGCTAGACTATAAAAGGACATTGGACGGTCAATGCTACGCCATTGTCTCCATTAAGGACATCGACATAACGTGAATGGATAATGAATTAACGGTAGCACGGCGAGTTGAAGCCACTGATACAATATCTAGAGACCCACTTAAACAAGTTATTATCAGCAGTTCAGGTATAAACGACGAAGCTATTAAGGGAACCGTTATCGGGGACATTATCAAGGGTGCAAAGGATAAAGAGCCACTAGCCACTCCACCGGCTCGAGAACTTCGGCCAGTTATCGATCTGATAGCGGTTTGACAACAGTTCAACAAGATTAAACTTGACGTTCAGGTAAAAAATTGTCTATTACGCGAGCATTTTCGATAAGCTCCAATTTCTTGAAATTATGCTCTGAAAAGATTGGTGAATGAGCTGAGAATTTTGACGACGTATTTAAACGATGCTTAAAAAAAGGGAACAAAGTTGTCATTAATGTCGTTATGACATAATTGTGATAATATCGAGACGAAAAGAAAACACGCCGTCATACGAAGGTCGCGGTTACCTAAATATATAAGAATCAGCTGGCTACAAGCTATGTAAACGGTTCCAGTTCGAAGAACTATAACTAAATAATACAAATTGTAAACAGCCAACTAGTGATTGACAAACCCTTTGTGCGTTCACGTAAATATTTGACTTCAAGAATAGTTCTTACCATAATACACGTAAACCAAGTGTTTTGTGACTCATTTGCTCAACACGCCGAGAGTTCAAACATTTGAATAATAGCTAAAGATTTTTTAAGAATTAGAATTGAATTCACAGCTATGAATACGCTTGTGAGATCGTCAAACAGCGAACAATTTCTCAGCTTATGAAATTCTGCGGTTTACGTAGAATTTACTAATGAAAACTACAAAAGCGTTTGGTGGTCGTGTTTCATGTAAGAATGGAGTTCAATTCTGTATTTGCGTTGTGGGGAATATACCAGAAGTTTGGAATATAACCGCAGAGTTCAAACAGAGTTCAATTTTGTTATCCCTGTTTATGTTGTAAAGGATAAGAAAGCTGCCATCGTTGCTGGTGAAGTTGCTGCTAATCTAGAAGAGGAAGAAGGGGAGACTACTTGGGAAGTAATAAAGAATTGGTACGGACCATCTGTGGGCGATGTGTAGAGCTTCTTGCATATTTCTTGCGGACCACCGAGCGCGTTGATCTTGGCCATGCCCTCGGCGCCGCGAGACTCCATCAGCTCGCGCAGCTGCCGTAGGGTGACGCCGTATTGCGCCGGCCGCCCCTCCACCGTAGCCATGGTGCCGGGCTCGCGGCCGCCGCCCGCACCACGCCCGACAACCCTCTAGCTCTGGAACAAATAACACTTACATTAGCACTTAATAAATCAAGTCAAATTACAAGACTTCATGATCATAAACAGCCCTATGGTAGTCTAGAAGCCTCTTCTGTAACACAGGAGGAACGGTTGGTCCCTCTACGCTTGCCAGAGGCGGAACTTTCCAGGTTTCCACACGATGTTTTTCTTCACAATTAGTTACCTTCTATGGACACTAGTAGTAGTAGCTACCTATAACTTCGAAAAGTTACATTGGCACTTGCTTAGCCTGGATTAGAGACCCTAAACTGGTATCTGAGATGTAGGTGCTAAAATACTAGGCCTCCACGGCCATCTCATAGGTAAGTAAAAGTTCTATCCTTTAATCCTCTCGTCAATTGTTTAGATCTAATGGAATACCGCTTGGCAACAGCGACTGAGATATAATTTGAAATCCTGTGCGCGCAGGGGATTACAAAATACTACAGACTCCTACGTTGTCCCGCCTACGTAGTAGTAGTGGACGGTAGTACCCACAGCTCGTCAGATAAAGTAGTTTAGTAAATTCAAATGTGAAGTTAGCATATACATACATGATTTAGTATTCCACTTGTGATTCATTCATTATGCATCAATGTATTAGATTCCGATATTTTTCTAAGGTTAAAATGTTCATCAAGATTTTAATGCAATAATATTTTCTGTCTGAGCTAAAATTTTAATTACAGCAGTAAATTGCAAGACACATTTTATTGAATCATAATTAGTAAGAGACAATAAATAATGAAATTAGATAACCTCTACCGACGATGTCTTTGTGCTACAAATGCAACGATGATCAAAGTCCAGAGATTCCAAAGAACGCACCTGCGTCAGAACCTATGACGTTAGCGAAATATCTGCGAATTGACAATGCGAATGTATTTGTAAATAACGTTACGCTTTCCGAGAATTCCTGACATTTGTTGCCTCAGATTTAAGACTTTCTGTGAGAGACATTTACGATATCGTGACTGTAACGAGTTACGGAAACTGACGACGAATCCTCGAGTGTAACGTCACGCCTGGTTTTCATGAATCATTAGGCAGAAGTTTATCTTAGTACACCCACATTCGAGTAAAACTTCATGTTGCTAATGAATAACCATCAATCGACTCCAGAATCCGAAAACTTGAAGCACCTACGATAAATATCACTAGGTCAATGAATCTTCAGCCGTTTCTGCCTAATTTTGAATAAATTATTAACAGATTCGAATACAACAGTTTAGTAGTGTAATATTTCTGAGTTATTCTCATTGTATAAGTGGAAACCTGGTCGCTATTTACGGCACTATAAAACTTCCCGTCGGGTGCACTTTAGCGTTGAACAGTGCATAATTATACAAGGGTGGGGATCTTCGCACCTACTATGTAGGGGCGTAGGGTTCGGCCCACACTATTCTTCATAAACGTATTACATTTATTCAGGTGATCATTTCTTTGCTTTAGCAAAGTCTTTGAAACTCAGTAATAAACAAGCCTATTAAAATAAATACGTTGTATAGTAACCGCCGATAAATATTCATAAGATACCTCACGATAGATAACACCTTGCTTTGTTCCGAGCGCTATAATTATTCTGCAAGATTCCTATCAACTCATGACCCTATAGAGGACGGTTCTTTTTACTCCAACGGAGCTTCAATCGATCAGATCTGAGGGTCAGCTGCAGCACACACCTGCAAAGCTATTACACTCTTTTTATAGGGCTATAAAGCCATCAGAACGTTTATTGGAGTGTCGTACATAATTTAGAAGCATCATGAAGACACTTCGCGAACGATATAAAAAGATATGTCTTGAATGTTCGCGGAATTTGTGACACAAAGTGAATGTTTAATTTTGCAGTTTATGACCACGAATAAGAACAGTAAGATCAACAAATAAAAATTCTGACTCAAATGTTGCATCATTGTACAAATAACAAATGAACGGAATTTTTAATTTGGGTGGATTCATAGGACAAACAGCGTTAGGTACGGATTAACATAGTCTAATAATCTATATGGATGACTTTATATATCTGAAAAAAAAAATGCACGTGACAAGGCAGCCTCACAGAAGAAAAGCGACAACAAAGTTCAAAATTAAACTGTAACAGTTAAAGGGTCTATAGCAAAGAGAATTTAGCATACCTGTGATATTTAGCAAAAGGTTAAAGCGGGCCTCAACTTTTAAAATGCCTCACACGTGTTCATTACAATTGCTTAGGAGCTTAGTTGTCGGGGGTTGTGAAAAAGAGAGGGTTAGAGGCACTCCAAGTCCATAAACCCTGGTGAATACACAATAGGGGGTGTGTCAGGAGTGCCCCCCCACCACCTGCGTATCCTCGTATTTTATATACGCAAAACGAACTCGAGCGGAAGTTATGGGAGCCGTGTAAAGTTAAGATCATTGCAAATTGTGTCGTTATTTTGAAGCCTGCAGTACTTTGTATGTGAAAAAAAGGGGGGATTATGACATTATTTTTGTTGGTTTTGTTAATTCTATGTTCGAAGACTGAATCCAAAATGACGCAATCTAAGGAAGTAGAGTAAGAATCATTACTCAAGTTAACCCGTACTTAAAATTGAACTGGAGATTGATGACATCCAATTTTATCAAGGTTGTGTTACTATGTGGTTTAATTAATTACTATTCCTATTATTTACTATTCCCAGTTTACGTGAAGGCCTATGAGGCGGTACAGGATAACGAGGCCAAAATATCCTCAGGTGTAAACAAATGACTCATCCACTTCGTTAATTAATTTAACTAATGTTCAACTCTATATTTAGCCAACGTTGTAATAAACCGGAATACTATTATTACATTTCAACGTGCCTATCAATGAGGAAAATATGGAAGCACCAACCGAATATTCAGAATTTCTTCAACACACAGTCACACTGCACAAACAATCAGTAGAAATCCAGACACAACGCACACTATTTCACTCCGCCTAGTGAGACACTCAGAATGGAACAATAAGTATAAACAGAGTATTTGTTAGGTCGCGTCACTGGCCCAGCAATATTTCGAGTACATACTATTATCCCTCAGTAAAGGCGAGCGCGGGGTGCCAGGGCGGAGGGGGGAGGGGTGTCGAGGAAGAGCCTAAGAGCCACCCTGAGAAGGCTGCCAACAGCATTCGGGTTGAGTGTCGTTGAACGGCCAGCAATTAGGTCGACATCGCCGTCTCCGACGCGCCTCCAAGACGCCGTGGAATCTTTGAATCTTTGGCTTGTTCAACATGTTTATTGGCTTTTTATTGGTCTATAAATAACTTGTTGGCTTAGCTCTATGCTTGTTGTTTATGATTTGTGATGTCTATACCGGCTGTCATATCTGAGCTGCCAGTGAATTTTCGCTGGAGGGGTCTTATGGAATTAACAGACTGTGTAGTAGTACTGAGTTTATTTCCAACATTTGTACGATATGAATCCATACTTGAATTAACAACTAGAAGCAACCTTTTTGCACACAAAGTTTTTTCTTATTGTGTCTGCCTAACAGTCAATGTTTCCTTGTAAATATTTATATCGGATATCCCCAGCTAGCAAAAAAAATCTCTAGAATGTGACGTATTCAATTTAGGAAAACAAGAGGCAAAGGTCAAATAACTAAGAAATAAATTGGAATTGATCTCACCTAGCACGCGAATATAGCGATTTTTACTACTGTTTATTTTCAGTTTGCTAAGATTTCCTTGTGCATTTTTGCAGAACATAGTTTTAAGTGATCTTTGAATGGATCATTAGCAAAACCCATGTTCGAATCCCATACAAACGAAACTCGTTTTCGAACGGTAATGCACATGCATTCATCCACACGCCTTACATACGGCCCGATGTTTAGAAAGCAATTAAAAGGACCCGACTGACGAGGTTGGTCGACAATACACCCAGTGCCACAAAGTGGGTCAATCATCGCGTTTCTCAGCAAACTTGGCACAGCCAGGCAAACAATCTTGATTGAAAGTGCCCCTAATCGGTTACAGTGAACGGGCTAAATCGAACGAGCCTAACCGTTGCCTACTATGGTTAATGATTAATGACTAAACTGATGTGATATATTGGGTGCCGTTGGATTTTGCTGCTCTATTCGTCATGATTGAGACAGTTATTAGGAGTTTGCATTTGCTGTTAATCTTGGGTTGGCTTGCTTTTGAGGTAGCTGCTTGATTGAGTGTAAAGTGTGCGGCTTATACATAGAGAAGGATCTACCTATATTGCATGTCCAAATATTTCCTGATCTTATACAGCGGTTCCATAATGTTCGTTGTAGGCTCATCAAGTCAGCCCTTAAATTCGGTTTTACCATGGTTGGTAAACTCTCGACATCAAAGAGAAACATCGTGACGCGACTCGAAATATTTTCCGTCTAAAAATAATAAGGACGAGGCAGCTACATAAAAATGTGGGTAGACTGAAATTGTCTTCGAAATTGGAACGTACCCATCGTAAACGTTGAACATGAAAAATCTTTGTACTGTGTTTTGGACAGTCCTGTTAAACAAATGTTCTTTGGGCGGATAATCAGGGCATGCGAGCAGAACTGTCTTTTGTATAACGCAAAGAAAATAACCACATGATTTCATTTAACTATCGAAATCATTTACAACAAAAGACGCTTCTTTCCCAAAACTTTGTAAATGTCAGTCATCACTTGCAAGCTACGATCAACCATAAAAATCACTGAGCCATTGACACGAAACACTGGTTCAGCATCAAAAGAACTGGTTCTATTTAAACCCGAAACAATTCCAACGTTAACTGTAAACCAATAAATCGAACACATCGATAAATTCGTGAACCACAAATCACTCGATGCGCAAATGGTTTTCGTAAAGAAAAAGAAACACCGGAGCTTTTACTAAGCGAAGGTTAACTAGCACTATATAATTTAAACTAGAATTCAATAGTTCTGATGTACGGTCGCATCGCGTGTTTTGTTCAGTTTTATCAGGGCCACACCTGGAAATTCGCAACTTTTGTTATTAGATGTGGGCTCGTCGATTTAGCAAGCGATTTCAGCAATTAGAGTCCAATAAAGTAGTGAACTAGACATTCACTTGGCTATCCTACGATCGCTTGTAAAGTTATGAGTCTGTTGAACGTATTTTGGCGAGCATTTATTGTTCCGATAACATCTGATATGAACTACTACGATATTACCTACTCCTTGCTTTCATAAACTTATCGATAAAATTTTACCGGCATTTTTCTTTCACTTGTATAATATTGAAAGACTTAAGTAAAGATTCGTGCACGCTCGACAAGTCTGGAAGCCGTTGTTAGAAGGTTACTTTTATTCCCGAGCAAACTCCTGCTTTTTTTTCAATCCAATCTTCATCCACTCGGGTGTAAGCACTTGAGTGCATTTAATTTTTTCCTCGTGTACGTGTTGTGGCACGGTTCTATAAATGGCTGTACACTTTTTTTACTGTTTTCTTTTTCTTACATGTAGATGGATTGCGTAACGTGATTATCATTTGTGAGAGATTCTAGATCTTACATTTGAATTTATTTTTAAACTGTTTGTTCATTGTTGTTATCGTCACAATTACGATTACAAACTACTGTTTCGTGTTATTTCCATGCAAAAGCAATCGCGTGTTCATAAACCTTAAAAGGCTTACGGCCAATATCGACACGTAACGATGACGTCACGTCCGGGAAGCGGTCGCCCCTGAATAGGAAACAGGGGAACAAAGTTTGAAAGAGATGTCAAAGTTTCTGATAGTGGCAACGGTGAAGCTCGTGTTAAGTAACTTCAAAATAAATGAACCTCATTACTGTGGGAAAATTTTCTTTGTAGATAGGAAGACGGAACAACTTTTTAGAGAAAAAGTGCTGTTATTTACTGTAACTCAGAGATTAGAATAAACACACACATAAATAAATACCTTTAAGATTTAAGATCTCTCTGCATGTGTCAGCACAATATACAAATTCTTATTTCCCATCTTGCATTTTTCAACACCTGAATAATGCAACTACAAAACCAAAGTCCAATTTCGTTAGCTTTGATTTATTTTTATTCATGGTGTCATGTCCGATTCATACGGTACCCTGGAGAACGTGAGAGGAAAGCCACGGAGCACTTGTTATTTACCCCACGTACACTGTGCGACACCTTTATCTGGGAAAATGTATGTGTAAAACGTTATATAGCAGTTTATATCCTCCTGACATAATTCAGCATTAAAAATGGAAGAGCATGTTTCAATTTCTCTGCCGAAATCTTTATAGGGCACTCGAATTTGTTTCCTCGAGGCACCATATTTTATTGATGAGGAGAATACGTTAAAAGTTGTTCCTTATACTGGTGTTGGTTTTTAATATTATTCTGGCACAATAAATAGGGCAAATGGCAATGCGAATTCCGATAGTTGGCATTTATACAAGCAAATCTAGCCCAGTGAGACAGCTGTTTCCATCTATCCTAGCCTTGTAGATATTAACAATCAAAGTCCAGAAACAACAGGATATGTCGGTAAACTAGAAATAAATAGAGGATCGATGGAAGTCCGATATAAAGAGTAGACGGCAGAATTGACTGCGTCGTGTTCAAAATTCAGCACGATGCCAGACCGCAATCATCTATAGACTTTAAAATTCCAACTGTGAATCATCATCCTCCGAGCCTTTTCCCAACTATGTTGGGGTCGGCTTCCAGTCTAACCGGATTCAGCTGAGTACCAGTGCTTTACAAGAAGCGACTGCCTATCTGACCTCCTCAACCCAGTTACCCGGGCAACCCAATACCCCTTGGTTAGACTGGTGTCAGACTTACTGGCTTCTGACTACCCGTAACGACTGCCAAGGATGTTCAATGACAGCCGGGACCTACAGTTTAAAATTCCAACTGTGAATCCAGAACTACAATACATAAATGCATTGTTGAAATACTACATGACACAGTTGTTTAAATTGCAGCTTTGTTTACTGACAGACTATGCGTATTACAGTGTACTAACATTTTTAAATGCCGACGCAAAAAGGGGTGTGTTAACTCCCGACGTAAATAGAGGGGTGTTTTTTAGTAGAAAAAGCTGGTTTATCATCGCTGATTCTTAGATGTTTGATCATTTGAACATCCGTTTTAGTTATTGTATATAGGGGCAGAGATTTCAGACACAAAATTGTACATAGTGGATTCCGATTTGTAGTTTTTTTTAAGTAAAAAAAAAGTAGAATAAAAAGAATCTGCAGAAAAAGCTGACATTCCAAATCCAAAATAAAACGAGGCACTGTACTTTCGCGTCGAGGTACCACCAAGTTTAAGGCAATACAGTTGAAAATTCAAACGGCACCCCGGCATCTCGGATTATTTTTGACTTTTTCAATGTTGTTAGCCTTTTGCGATGGAGGTTTTTAAACTAATGAATCGGGTAGAGGAAAAGAGCCAACGAAAATTTTAATTGGATGGAATCGAAAGCTGGAAAATACAATTTATGGACAAAAGTAAATTAATATCGATATCGCAATGAAAATACGTAATAAATATTCAATGGAAATGATATTGGATGACGGAATAAAAGAAAATTTATTTTCAACCATTTCTTGCGTTGTTAAAACATTATTGTGTTTCAAAAATAAACGGCAATTGGGGTTTAATCTGCAAACGAGAATTTTCTACTCGATCCAAAATTCAAAGGGGATCGAATATCGGAGCGATGTACTAGGACAGCAGAACTAAAAGGAGGTTGGTGTGTATTCAACGCACGGCTGCCGGCCGGTCCCTGTCACCGCTAATCAGTAATCTCTTGACTGCCAGCTTTGCCCAGCTCCGTTCACTGCCGTAATGGGAAAATCGGGGTGAAACCCGATGCGAGAAAGCAGAATAAAAGGCACACAAAAACTGTTTGACTACTTTCCGCGTATTTGGAAGCTTTTGACGAGGATATGATGATTAAAATAGTTGGGAACAGTTTGCGCTTTTACCTGTGAAGCGAAAATGTTTATGCAAGTAATTAGTTTAACGAATGTTACAAAACTGCAGCGATTTCTCCGGTATTCTGTAGAAGCTTATATCACATGCCTTGTTCATAGACACAGGGATTAATATGAGCTAACGGTGAGCACGTGTGCCGTAAGCATTCGGAGCACGTGCGGGTTCACATAACCGACTCGAACTAATCAGGACTTGTGCCTAGCGCTTGACCAGAGCTAAGTTTTTGATTACATTACTTTGTCAGCGTTGGAAACTTAATATAAATGCAAACTGGACTACATCCTATTTGTTTGTGGGTCTATTTTGTGGGTGTCCTCTCAGTTTGGTTGATTGGATAGAGAATAGGTTTAAGTTTTGCTGTCAAATGAGAAAATCTTCATGGTAGTGGATAATTCTATCAAAAGGTACTTACTCTAGAACCGAACAAGCTTGAGAAAAATATCTGCCATCCAAAAGAGCATAAAAGAATCATGCTACTATTATGCATTTGGAACTAAAAACGAACGCGAAGAAAGTCATAAAGCGAAGACCCTTTACTGTCAGATTGCTCTTAAAAACGTGTCCCTCGCCTTGTCTTTCCGGCTCGGAATCTCTTCATTTTATGGAACAGTTTTCTTAATCTATTACCCCAAAAATAAACTGGGATAACGTTCCTTTCTCGAGCTACTTTTGCCCGTTATAAGACAGCATGGTTCATTAAAAGTTGAAAGATATAAATTTTGTTTGGCAGCGTTCAACGGAATATGGAAAAGTTAAGTTTGGGTACAAAAAGGGTGCGATTTAATTAGGCTTATATTGAACTCCTTTATAAATTAAGTGGGTAACGTAAGGTTGTTAAGGGTTCAAAAATCGGTAATTTTTATAACCAACGCTTTTAAAGGAGGAAATATTTAGCATAAAGGATATTATGTCTTCTAAACGTGCTGCGCTCAATGGCCATTACAAGTCTACTAGAATATAAATGTAAATCTATTTTAGGTGGTATATGTCATATCAATGCCGTAACTATCATTAGTAAGCGAAGCTGGCTACGTGTGTACAGTCTATTGTGTTACAAAGCACCTATTAACTAATTTACAACCATGAAACTCATACAAAATGTTTTATTCGTAAAGTCGGCTTATCGAATTTAAATCGAACGCCAACGAAAATGATTTTATACAGAAACAATTATTACTTTGAAACAAAATACAAATTAATAATAGGTACAAAGTATTGATTCTGATAACAGTTTAAGTTAATAATGCAGGGAGCTACTGTCAGCTGCGAGTGGCGGTCATCGTTGAGTTTTGTGTCGATATGAGTTGAACTTGGACAAATATTTAACTCTTGAAGGAAATACTGTTAGCAAAGTATCAATATAGAAATAAGGAATATAGAAAAGAAGAAGACATCACGGGTAAATATAAACCTAGCAAAACCTTTAGCCTTGCACAAATATGTATAACTTCAAAAACAAGCCACCGTTTTTTTTACAATTTTTTCTTTGAAAATTGAATGTTAAAATTCATAGTAAAAAGTTATTTTAAGAAATCTTATGTTGTAGGCCTAAGACCAATGACACCAAAGAAAGAATTGAACACAGTCTCCCTATCCGACGAAAAAAAATGGGTTCAAAGAACTTTCCAGAAAACTGCTAGACTATGACGCATACAGTTAAAACATTTCTTATAGAGTTATTGTAGGGTTTTTATTATAAGAAAGTTCGCTTTGGTGTTCGCCGACACTATTATTTATAAATAAAAATAAATGTCTGTAGTGACAGAAATAAATGTGGTAGAAACGAAGATGGTGAGGGGATTCCGGAATTTAGAAATAATTGTTTAAGCCCCTTTATAATAACTAAAATACATAATTAAGACCACATAAGAGTTTCCGTATAATGGGCCCAAATAAAAGTAGAATACTTTTAATGAACATTTTTGATGAAATAGACTAATTAGGATAACGTAGCTTTCTAAGGACAAACAAATTTTCGAAGCTCAGCACATGGAGAGATTACACCCACGACGGCAAAAACTCACCAACCTATATATCTTTATAATACTGTCAAAGGCTGTATCACGTTCGATAAAACTGTTGCCGTCAAACGGCTTGAGTTTTCTATAGCGTCACTCAGTCAGCCAACATTAATAGTGTCAGCCATTGTCTTATTCACAGAGTTGTAACTAAGCCAAACTAACCCGTAGGCACGAAGGGGGGTATACACAACACTAACTATATAGGCACAGTACACATGAACGCCATTCCAATAACTGGTTTGCAGTGTAGAACACCCTTAATTGATTGCTGCACCATTGGGAGGATACCACAAATGTACGTAATGTTAGTTTAAACAATTCTCAACGCTACAATGGATAGTTCTGTCTTCTGGAATGAATAAGATGAATCCGTTGCAAAGGCGCTTTCTATGTTAGCATTCGGAATTACAATAGACGGAGCAGTCTTTCAAAATTAAAGCTATACAAGTTTGGTATTGTTCTAAAACTGACTTTTGAAATCTAATAAGAAGGATCCAAAATTATATCAAATTCAAAAGGAACTGCAGAAATATCTTCTTCATCATTCAGACGATTATTGATGATAGGTTCCATCAAATATTTCAGAGCATCTTCGAATGCATTAACATAACGTACTGCAATAATTTATCTCCGATTCCTAAAGCCTATTTCGTTAAACTGCATCTCAACATACACTCAAAGGCTGTGACATTCAGTGCAAATCTTTTGAGATATCCCCCCATTTCCTAGTCTTTGAATGAAGTCCATTTGATTTCGTAATAGAAATCATATTCCCAACTTCATAGAGATTGTGATAAAATTGGACGTGTTTTGAGTAGAACGGAACGTTCTTGTAATTGGATTTGGTTTTGAGGCTGAGCCATGTTGTGATGTGCAGTCAGGTCCGCTAGATTGATGGTGATGAAATTTAATTGGTTGGTGTGCTCGGAACAAGTTCTCCAATCACTTGTGTACTGGACAAATCTAAAAGAGTAGCTGACAGATTTTTTTTATGTCACACAATAGTTAAAGACACAGATTCTAAAAAGGAAGGTGACAAAAAAAGAGAGCACGTAGAAGATTGCGATGTCAGAGCAACTTGGTTCGCACATCTGAAACAGACACAGCACGAAAAATCGCGAAATTACCATCATGTACCCACTCTTCATAATTTTGCAACCAACTTTGATTCACAAAATTCTACAAGAAACCCTAGTGCTTTGCGCAATTATACCATTCTTTAATTATTGTAACTTGGAATTTCTTAGTAAGGCATTTCAAAGAGAAGTTCTGTTCTCTCGTGGAGCATAGACGTCAAACCTCATTCAGATCGTTAAAAAATTTCAATTACACATTCAAAAAGTATAAGGTACCTAACAATAAGTACGTACTCAAAAGCAATTAATCACGAGCCTTATTGTAAAGTCGATGCTATAGAAATACATTTCTGTTTTATAACGTCATTATGTATTTTTCTCGTACGCCCAGAATGGCGATCTCACGCAATTTCCGCCACTTAAATCTTTATTACGGCGAAACGAATCTCCTTCGAAATCCTATCTAGAATAATGAACCGCGAGATATCCCAGTAACTCAGGGTTGGGTTCAATTTATCTTGCATTTTATCACAGCGCACTCGCTATGTCCGCAGGCAAGACAGGAACGTAGGATTACGTCGTGCATTCGACATACATTATATTGTAATCGATGTTCGTGTAATCGAACATACCCGCCGTGCATTGTTAGTGCAATCTAAATGGAAGCTTCGATATACCCTTACCGAGTACAGACGAGCCTTAATTCGATTTGCGGGAGCCTCGGCACAGTTCTGACCGTGGACGTGATATGCATGAACAAAGGTCTCACTTTATACTTGAAAATCTATTACAGAGGGATCGCCGTAATGCTTCAATTAATTTATATTACAGAGATCTCAAGTCCCTGTATTTTACAGAGAAAATTCATAAAGTGGGCAAAGATAAACTGCAAGCTGTAAGTGATGGAAGCTATTACGTTGATGCAGTATCTCAGATATTAAAATGATTTAAATCTCTAGAAAATTGCATAAAGGAAATTATAAAAGTAGAAAAGAAAAGAAGAAGGAAGACTTACTTCAATTAAAAATCAATTTATAGAAATAAGATTTGTAGCGCGATGGAGAGACCTCGAACGTATAAAACGATACAAAAGAGAAATTGATTTGGGATTGGAAACGTGTCGTTGAGTCTGGCGGGTGGCACAAAAAGAATTGACGTATCGACAGTTGAAATAGTGGTGGCGAACGTATCAAGTTAAGTGAGTAAATGTAACGTAGAGTGGCAGCAGGAACGCATAGCGGACGCGCCCGATAGCGTATTGCAATTGGACTGACACTGCATATTGTAAACACTGGACACAAATCGGAACTAGATACGGGCGATGCTGTGTTTAACGTAACGGGAACTAGTTCAAGCAGAACCGATGAAATGAAAAGGCATATCATGGAAATATAATGCTAGAGAACAATTTGTTTAGTTCAGAATGGAAAATTATGTGGTTAATTTATAAATTCCGAGCTTTAAAGTTCGGATAATATTTTTGCTACTTGTACTAAAAGACGAATTTTTTTCTCGAAATCTAATTTAAAATGTGTCTTGCAACAATTAATTCGCTGGTGCAAACTAAACCTTGTCCATTTTCGGTACTTTCTTCATCACCGTTGGACTTTTTCTCTTCATACTTTTCATTAGTTATCAAAGTTCCCTCTTTATACTTATGTCTTATTAGAAGATTCTAGAGATACATACCACGAGTGCGTGTCGCACCCGTCTTTCCGCCGCGGTGTATGGCTCCCTATTATGCTGCAGGCTGCGAACTGAAACAAGGAAACAACAGATTTATTAAAAGTGAACAGGAAAAACATTCGTCCCTATATACCTCAAAATCTGGAGCAAACAAACACGAGTGGGTCGCTCATGTTTTTATGAAAGAACCGCCCAACTTTAAGGTTCTTTTGACAAACATAAATTTCGAGTTACTTAAAAACAGAGCTACTATTTTTCCTGAAACAACGAGTGCTTTTGCAATTACTGTTCTTCTGAGATTCTCATGACAGTATTTTTTTCTTCGACTTCATCTCGACAATGATACCCTTTCTAAATAAAGTGTTACGAGATCAAATTCTGCCCTAGCATTAAAATAGATTGCCGCGACGATCTGAAAAATACCGTTCGATTCTAGTACAATAAACATTTCTAAAAGTCTTTCATTAGGAATGAGTGGTAGAACTATGCTTGGTTAACTTTCATAGTATGTGCATTCATTAGCATAGCCTGGCAGCCAGTCCTCTGATTCTCAAACGTTCAAAAACTCGTACTTAGCATCAATTAGTGGTGAAAGAATTTTAAGTTGGGGTTTTAATTCTGCGCGTTCCATGTAAATGACTTCACCTATACTTTTTTTATTTTTAATGTGGGCTGAGTACCTACATTTTAACGTGTCGATTTTATTGCCAACTGAGGTGCCAGAATGTCCTCTGTAAGTCCATTTTCCGAAAATTATATCTACAAAGATTACTAGAAATCCCAGCCCCAAAGAACGTTCAATTAAATATAGAAAAATTCGACGTGTAAAACCATCAACCGACATAACACAAAGACGAGAAGAAGGGATCTATTTTCGCCAAGAGTTGGAACAAGACAAGCCCATTTACCACCAAACCGTTACCGGTTGCAACCAGGCCGCTTTATATTTAGAGTGTGGATTCCTTGCGCTTCCGTGTTCGTACCAAGTATTAGTGGACCGAGTGACTAATTGCAAAGCTGTAGCTCAGAATTGTACCGGATACTGTAGCTGGTACCGAGATACGGTCCGTTTGAAATGCCGGTAATATGTCGGCCAGATTATGCTCAATGGTACCATGTTCAAGTGTTCGCGGTAACTCTGGGTGGTTTGCTTTAATTGATATGAGGTTTCCTCTCATTAAGTGTACCAGGAATCTTCATAAAGGATTCTCAGTTAAAGGCGCTACTAATCAATTTATACACGGATGAAAGAATAGCTCTCCGATGTTTGCTCTTGCTTAAAATGCAAACTTTTAAACGAAATGTACAAATAAAGCTAAACGAACAAAAATCCCGAGGGAAAATGAAACTTTAAAAACAATTTCCGAACATATACCAGTTACCAATTAACTGTGCGAAAGCATTTTTTAATAAACGAGAGAATCACTTTTTTATATTCATTTGCCGACCGAAAAGCTTTTTGAAGACAAAATATTACACATCCATGCATCATGTTTGTTTGAACAAAACGTTCGCCACGACACGACCTCAATATTTATGCATCATAAATATATTAATGTTCGAGATACCATCTTTTATTTCATTGTTATACAATGTAAGAACAGTTAAATCGTTTGTTCTTGAAAGTGGAGGAAACGAAGCTGATACTATAGAGATATGCATTGGATTAAAATTGGCAAAATAAATAGTAACGATGACATATAATTTTAAGGACAATATGTGCCAAAGAATTTAAGAATCAATGAGGCAAAAGAGGTAATGTGTATTCCTCTTAGAAGCAGTCAGGTAGAACGAATTAATGATATTGTTTGAGCTAGTAGAGAAACACAACCTGCGGACATACATATGTATATCACAATACATTTGCAAGTAAATCCCAACACACTAGGCTCGGGCCAAGCCTTTGTTTAGCCACAATTCCAGTGCATGTATTTAAACCCAGTCCTATTGGCTCTGGTGGAAAATTAATTAATGCAGTCGGAAACCTCTAGAGAGTATTAGAGTCAAAGTTGGTGTTGCTTGAGATTCGAGAATTACGGGATACCATTGAACCAATACTTGGACAAAGTTATGGATTCTGATTTTGAACAATTGGTTAAAACATTTGACACAGAGTTTTCGCAGCTTGATAGCTAATTCTGTTGAGTTTGTATTTGCTTGTGACGATAATAATCTTTCCTATGTAAAAGAAGAAGCATATTTAAATGAGCTACTTAGGGTTTTAGAACAAATAAATTACGAGTAATCAGATGTTTTTTCTAAGCATTGATTAATTGCTTCGCTTTAAAAGCCTCGATAGAATCCAACTTTGCAAAGGGAATTTTACAGGTCCATTTATTTTATTCCAACTAGACAGTTTCCCCCGGGAGCGGAACAAATCGAACTCACGTGGATTTCTAGTTAATCGTAACCTGAACATCGCGCTCTAGAGAGTTTCTCTTGAATTATTGGAAACTGCTCTTTTATCTTTGGAAGTATTCATTCAATTCTGTTACTGAAGTAAAATAAACGATGTGTCACAATCATAACACACGACACTCTTGAATATCGTCACTATTGTAATCATAATGTAACCATTCTACACAAATACTACAGTATAATATCTTAGCAATGCATGTGTATACGCCTTACGTAGATAAATCATAATAAATATGTACAACACTCCGATCGATGCGATGTAAGATTGCTGAAATACCTCCACGCAAGTAAATAATTTTCTATAGAGAATCGATTTTCGATATCTCAGGCGACTGGAATAATTAAGCCTCGGCAATTGAATACCTGCCCGTTATTACTTAATAAACAATAGTTCGTCAAGGTCTGATAAAGCACGTGAGGTATTGAGGTAGCTTAATATTGATGGGAAATGGTGACCATAGCTTCTATGTCATCGGAAGAATTTCGGCGAAAATACTATCCCATTTTATCTTTCGTAACGCTCGCGCTGTCACATTGGATCTTCAGTACCGGCAAACTCGAAACTTAAGGCAGCATTTTTATAGAGATTTTATCTCAACCTCCCTAATCGGAATATCAGGGGTTGGTACAAGAGGAGCAGGGTGTAAGAGCGAGTCCAAACATCGATAAGGCCACGAGGCTGGGTAAGCAAATGTGCTAATATTTGTGTAATGTCGTACGGTGACGCATTACGTCTGGCAAAACAAATCTTATTTGCTTTGGACGTCATTTTATTGGATGATTGGAGGTTAGTTTGGACCACCTAGTGGACGGGTCATCATCATCTGCCGAGGTTTTTCCCAACTACATTTTGCAACGCCTGGAAAAGGCCGTTAAGCTGAACCTAAACCTGTATAACTGAACAACTACAACCTTAACATGCAACCAAATATTTTGAGTTTGAACTATGATGGGTTTCGGCTTCTTGTCTAACCGGGTGCAGCTGAGTATCAGTGTTTTACAAGGAGAGACCGCCTATCGGACCTCTACGGGTACAACGATAAATATATTAATAGAGGAAAGGACTGCGGAGGCAGATGTTTTTGCTCTTGAGTAATTTAGACCTTGTATGAAGGATGAACGAATTACTCGTTAAGAATAAAGTTTGTGAGATGTTTGGCTAGTCAAAATGTTCTTTAACTTCTGTTAGCGATACCTTGGTGTTTGAAGAAGTATCAGTAGGTGAACCAAACCTTCGTGTTGATTTAAATATTTTAATCTTTCTAAGTCTTCATAGCAACTGTTAGAAATAAAATAAAGATTTTCAACTAAGTATTACAATATATAAACCAATTTCTTATCTTAACAATGAAGTAAATAGATATAAACGTAGTGTACATATGTATAACGAATTTTACACGTGTTTTATTTACTTTTTATTTTTCAGGTTTTTAGTTATCAACTGACAGAGATTGAGGCAGTTGAGTACTTAAATCATGTCAAACAAAGAATTATAATAAAAACTGTGTTACTAATGTAATTATATGGTAATTAGCTCAAGGAAAGTTTGCTTGACTAAGGTCTAGATAAAAATTGTAAGTATGATAACGTGGTTATTAATACCAGTGATTTAATTTGGTCTAGTTAAAGCATTAATATATTTTTGGGGTCATTTATAATGCGGCTTCAGCGAGCTTTTTGCCAACTTTATTTGGGTCAGACTTCCAAAGTAAGATGCGGCTGAATATTTTTTTATTATGTTAACAGTATTATGAGGGTAGACTTGTTATCAGATTTTCTACAAGATCAACTTGTCGTGCTAACCGTAGAAAGTAATAATGTCTAATTTGCGGCTACTTTTCCATGTCGCAGATTGATCGATTAACGCCCACTGTTTAGCCTCGGCATTCATCATTTATAAATACTACCAAGAACAGTATAAACCTTGGAATCCTGATCGCTCAAACGTAGTTATTATGACCAAAGCGCAACCTACTGAGTTAATGTCTTATTTTGTGATTTCCCTCGCCTACGTGAAGAGTGGGTGGCCTATGCTTAGCCCAAACTGCACGTGAATTCTCACGTTCCATATAGTCATTTGCCTAGCATTTTCTCGACATTTTTAAAATGATAGCAAGGTCCTACAGTTTACCGTACCCTCCGTAACACGGTCATTGGTGTCCAAGATATTTAGGAAATACATACAAACTCAGAAAAGTTGCATTGGTACTTGCCTGTCCAGGAATCGAATCCACGCTCTTACTACCTTAGAGGTTGGTTCTTTACCCACTAGGCGACCACGACTTTTGCTTCTCATGTTTCATATAGTAAAAACTAAAAACACACAGACACACAAATACCTTTATTTGTTCTACATTTTGTGCAGATGTGAGACATCAAACACGTATGTTGCTCTTGACGTTAGATAAAGCTGTTGTCTGTACAAATATTGCGGTACTTGTGTTTGCTCGTGTCAAATTCATTTAATTACCAGCTTCCTAGTAGCTATCTTGTAAGGTGACAAATACTAGCGTTTTAATGGAGGCTTAAATTGAACCTTGGTAGAATTTTCCTTAAAATTTATTCCTCTTGTCTTGATAAACCACTGAAAATATATGTAAACTAGACGTTTTTAAGACTACTGAATTATGATTCCCTGAAAAATTATATGTTTTAAACTACACGGAAAGTAATATTACATTATAGTAGTTTTAAAAGTATTTTAAACCTCAAGTCATAGAAGAGGCATCAATTTTATTGAAAACATCGTTAAATACAGGATTGTTAATTAGATACACAAATCTACAGATACTAACAGTCATTTAAATAAAAACACACCACAAATCATGGATTTTTCTCCCACCATAATTCAGACCCTGAATCAGAGCTTCCGTTATAAATTAATTCCATGTTATCAGTTTTGTTTGAAGTCGCCAACATTTGGTTGGCAATTTTTTTAATTTGACATTTATGTTCCTGACCGTGTAGGAGGCAGATTATTAAACCATTTTTAAATACGGGAGCTGTATCATATTGCTATTATAACTCATGAGTAAGCTAGATACATTATTATTAGGTATATGCCTCTATGCATACATATCCATCTGCCTAGCCTTTTCCCAACAGTTGGGATCGGCTTCCAGTCTAAATAAATATAGCTGAGTAGGTATAAGTGTTTTACATGATACAACTGCCTATCTCCTCAACCCAGTTACCCAACCCAATAACCCTGGTTAAGGCACTGTTAACATCCTTTGTAGAACTTATGCCTCTTTTAAGCCACTATAAAGGCGTTTTTGGGTATTACCACTTTCCCACATGACTATAGGTTTGTCTTATGATCTCTTTTTTTGTGGACGAGGATAATCATCAAATGACTCTTGCCACTATAGGGTGGACTGAAGTCTCGAATGTCATGGTTATACATATCAGTTGAGTAAGAGTCTGCAATTAGAATTGTTAAGTAGGTACTATTTCAATTTTCAGTTTGTTTAATTGTTAAATGGTTTCGTTGCCGTGGGAACGTACACATGGTGTTACGAAACTCCACTTAATTCTTGGTGCTAATTTCCAAATGACTAACCGAGGTATACACGGCGTTAATACTACTCATGTTTAGAGTGACTTGTGTTAACCGATTATTCAGTGTTTCCTTTCTGTTACGAAATTCAGTTATTCAGGTACAGCCAAGCTGATTTGAATATTTCTATTAATATATCGGCGACATTACCTACTTAGTATGTTATTCAATTATATTGGATTAATTTTAACTTAAAATCTAATGTTAAATTGTCTTAAAATTCACTTAAGATAAGAAAAAATATTGATTTTTATATACGTCTCTGTTTATGTGTGTCAAATGGAATAAAATATAATTTATAATTGTCTGTAGTCTATAAATAGTAACTTATTAATATGAAATGAACGTTTAATCACATAGTTGACGCCTACCAACTCAGTAACTGTTTCCTTTCCCAGTGAATCATGTACATTATTATATTTTATTATCATTAAAATACAAATGTTTGGGATTTACGCCAGGGAGGCATAAAGGGTAGGTTTTTTAAATATCATATTAAAACTAAACTTTTGGGGAATTTTCAAGCTGAAATTTTCTGTAACCATAGATAAAGTTACAATCTTTGTACCTATTTGTTGGCATGTAAATGAAATATCAATGATATGCCGATTAATTTGACAATTTCACTGGAATCTGAATGATGCTTCCTTTAAAACGTCATAATGACAGGAGTCTACATTTTTCATCCAAGATACAATTATGTAAATTGAAGTGGACTATAAAAAATATTATAGTCCATACATAATATAAAAAAATAAATATGTATGTTTGGCCCCTGACTTTTTTTCAATGTGTTTTCCTCAAGGTATTCAAATAGATAAATACAGGCCTCATTTTGTTTTTTTTTTCTAAATATTGACCTGTTAAATTGTAAAACCTATTAACAGAAATAAATATTATTAATAATTAAACAGAATGGATAAAAATAAAACAAGGTCAGGCCTAACTTTACATACATATGTAGTATGACGACCATTCGTTAGGTTATCTACTATTACTAGAAAACCGCAAATTGAAACTGACGTTATTATTTATTTCTGTATGACGTGCCGTATTAGCCATAAATATAATATTCGTACACTTAGCAAAAACTTCACCATTTTTCCTTAAACCTGAACCGGGAAAATAAAACTAGGTACCTAGCTATTTACGTCAATACCTTTATACCTGATAACCGAAACCACAAAATGATGGTTTATGAGTAAAATAACTGAAATTATAGATCCATAGACAGAATTATTTTTTTACATAACATTGAATCAGGATTTACCACTATACACATTAGGTACGCATGAAGAACAATTATTGAATTTACACATTTAATTCCAAGTACCTAACATTTAAAATTCTCAATTTCTTAGATTTTGACTTGAACTAAGTAAATCCATTAGAAATCCAAGGCGTGTGTAGATAAAATCTCAAGGCAAATACCTACTGGCAAATAACGTTCACCCACATTATGTAGTAAATACGTAGGTAAGTAGCCGTGCTTATATTGAATGGAAAATATATGTACTATGTACATTCAATATGGTATTTAGGTATATGCCATACATGCATACATGGCACGATAGAAACGATTTTGTAAAGGAATTCAATTAACACCACTAACAACCGAATAATGAGATATTGAAAATGTAGTAACGCCATAATTAAAACTGATTTCTTCATTCTAACTGCAGAACCTTTGCCTTTTTACATACAATGTAGGAATATCTTCACGCTCAAGGCGGATTGGCGATTACAAGCTTTAAGTCCAAGTTTCCAGACCAAGATTTCCTTAAACATTAGTCAAAGGCTGTTCACGACTTCACGTATTATTTTTTTGTATAAGAAAAGACATGTGCTATGCACTGCAGAGGTACAAAAAAGGCGTGAGTAAGATATACTTAAGAGTAAAATTTGATAAAGTAATAGCATTAATCTGTGTACGCTGCTTGCGCAAACCAGCCCCACCAGTACCGATGATCACATCGCATCAATGCCAACCGGTACGGAAGCCCGAGGCACTGCAGGCGTGAATCAGCCTGCAACTGGCCCGGTGATGTCATAGCCGTGACGTCACTGGAACAACTCTATACGTCGCCATCGTTACATTCAGAGCACCTTATAATTCTAGGTCAGTTTTGTAAAGATTTCTCAGATTAAAACACAATATGGTTTTCGATAAATCGTCTCTAGCAAATACATGAGATGCTATCGATCCGGGAGACGAGTTCGGGTGAGTCACATCTCCAGAACCGCCCTTGTTGGCTCGTTGTATAATTATTATGTGTCTAGACTCCCGGCGGCGGCCAGGCGACGTCTATGGAAATATAACGACGCCTGGATATTTTATTCAAAGCAACACTATAGAAGTTTCATCGGAATGAGGTTAACCGAGTTACGCGGCCGATTCGCCGCATCGATAGTGTGATCGCGGATAAACTAATATCGAACTTTCTACAGCACGTACCTGAAAATATCACGAGTGCAGTATCAAGGCAAGAGAGTGCACAGGACGGAAAACACGAAGAGGTGACGTTCCCAGAAGTTCTTATCTCCATATCACTTCACAGGGGCACCTCATAGTCCTCGAATGCTAAGTTCTTCGCACATCGCTAGAAGCGACTCCGGAATTCCTTTCAGGCATCAAATTTGTCACCTAATTTATCAGGCACTTGACTCATAATTGGTTGTGAATTTTCGCGCGGTACCAAGGGGGCACACATTATATTATGAAATAGTAACGGGGACACGTGCTCTCGCGGCAGAGAGGGACGGATTCACTGAACGTCCTTGGCGAGGGGGCGCGCGGGGCGCCTGCGGCATCAGACGTTTCAATCATCCCCGGGGGGACAGGGACGGGGCTAGGGGCGGCCGGCGCGCGCGAGCGGGACGGAGCAGACCGTGCTATTGACCGGCGCGCAGACCACGCCCACCCGGGCGAGACACGGGCGCGCTGATGTTCCAAGTGAAAATCGAACGTCGGCCCGGGCAGACGCGGCGGGAGGCGGTTCGGCTGCAGCACCAAGGTTACCCCCACGTACTCACTACTCATGCACTTCCTGTGCCACTTACGCCGCCGCCACCACTTGCCAACCACACTACCATTACTTCTTTTGCATGTTTGTCACTGTACTACAAGATCTCATGTAAAATCTATAAAGCTGGCTAGCTTGTACGGTTCGATATAAAGACTTGGCACGGAAACAATATAGGCTGCCAGAAAAAGACGTACCGAACGCGAGAGAGAGGAGCTGAAAGAATAATCGACGTGAAGTTTACGACGCCCGACATAGGACCTTTCATATTTAATTAAATGCCTACGGAAGGGGTTGGTGATGATTGGATGAAAGAATTACGGTCAAGTGCGACTCGAGTATGGCGAGTACCTCTGTATAGTAGGAATATTGTAAGCGGCCACGCGGTGTTACGTAACCGTTGCTTTAACGATAATTAGCAACATAGTTTTTAAGTCATTTTCTACAAGCGTGATGGTAGATAACCCACGAGGTGGATATAAAATAACTGCTTTAGAGCGGGGAAGGTTGTGTAATAAGTCTGCTTTACGGCTTAATCGAGTACGTGAGGTTTGAGGTGAGTAGAGCCTTTCATAAAAAAATGTAGGAGGTACAAGACACTGTGACCATTAGTACAATGTATTAAATTACTTATATGTAGCAAAATACGAGTTTCATTGAGACTTCGTTTAATTCCTACGTCATTTGAACAATGAAGACAAAAAATAAGTTTTCCATGGTTCCAAAAACACAGGCGGGTCACGATAAGAGTAGCTACTTATAAAAACGCCAACTTCCCAACACCCATAGGTCATTAGTATAATAATATGGCACGTCAAAGCCGCGTCATTTACTCGCGTTAGTTAATACTATAAAAATAACTTAGATCACGTGACTTCAATAGTAATATTATTAATTTACTATGCAGTGTGGAGAATTATATATATGTACGTATGTAACGTCACGTTTTTATTGGTTTGTATGTGTTATCAACGCATGATATGCATGTTGCTAAGCGTGAGTTCGCTTCTATTGCGAGATGAAAGGATATGGTATTCAATAGTTCAGTAAATGTAACAGAATTACATCATTTGTTGATATTTTAGTTCATTTTGTTTATCAGCGAACTGTTTTAGAACACCTTTAGTAATATCTCTAGATATTTCTCTAGATTCATATTTTGGGCAAAAAAGACCTGTATATTTCAAGAAATAGTATCAATACGTAAATAGCTGTAACCTATTATATGGTATTTGGTGACCATGGAACCACTTGGCGAGTATCCTTTCAGCACCCCTAGCCAAGATCAATAAAACCACAGCAGTTTCAAAGAAATAGCAAGAAAATTAAAGTTAAGAACATTAAATCTGACTCACTTGTGAAACTATCAGAAAATCGAAGTTCAAAATTATATAGCAAAGTCCTACAAAGACGTTTTTATATGGCATTTTATATACCGTCATTTTATATGCAGCTGGATATTTCCCGTAGAATTTCAAGTTATATTTAAGTTAGGCATGAGAAGTGAAACAGACTGCCTTGACCGCACGTGTATTGAACGGATTTTATTTTTAGTTATCTGCAATTCAACCTTATTTATTTACCCAAACATATGAAGCGGAAAAAATTTCAATTATATACCGAATCCTCAAAGGATCCTATTTCAAATTTGGAGCGCATGGGTCCGTTTAAAATTGTTGCTGGATCAAAACTTCTGTGGTACTCCAAACGAATTTTGAGCCGCAAAGCTCATATTTTCATGGGCTTATGGGCAACAAATATTCGTACGACCTATATACAGCCCTTCGGTTTTTCGAAACCGGTCCTACAACGAATGAGCAAGCCATGGAGGGTGGGGCACGGTACACCTTGACCCACCTGACGAAGTACACATTTCGCGTGCATGCCGTCGTAAAAATGTTATGGTATTGCATTTAATTTTAGTGTTACAGTCAAATTACTGATGCGGCTATTAGGCTTTGAGCTAGATTTTGCTTCGTTAGAGTTGTGTGCTGTTTCTAAATTGAATGGTTGCAAAAAAAACTTGACGTTCATAGAAAAATAAGCATTGTTGGTCATGTAAGTATTAATTCGCTAGACTTACAAGTTCTGTAGTTGATTCAGGAAAAGCATCAATTTTCTTGTGAAATTATTTACTTAAAATCGCAAAGGCGTGAAGCTCGCACTTTGACGTGTTAGTAAAACTTGCAGATTTTGTAATAAACTGTTAACTCGAAGTAGTTTACGCTTCAACTGGCTCGGAAGTCGTGCTGCTCTTCAAAGGGTTTACCTTCGCATTTCCAATAAATCAAAATGTTCCACTAATTACTATAGGTGCCGCTGACACTGCAAAATACAATTCTTCACTACGGAATTTACTGAGAAACTGGAAATTAACCTATCTCTCCAATTCTGAGAATCTTTCGATGGAAACTACAATTTGATCCTCAATTGAATTGCCTTAAAAGCAGGTCCGACTGAGTATAGTATAATTATGTTATTTGAGTTACTAACTGCAAGACATTAGATCAGTACCAGGAATCATTTTATTACATTATCAACAATCATAATCCTTAGCATGCACTTAATTTTGTAGCGATACTCAACTATCACCAAACAGCACTCATTCAAACCGGCACTTACTGAATATTCTAGTTACGATTTACGATTCACTATTATCGTAAACCAACAGGGTAGGTTAAAGAATGTCATGTAATAAAGCACCATTAATATACTAAAGTTTAATGTCCGACTAGTTGGCAAGTTTCATCTGATTGTTTGACTGTGTACACTAAAACATATTATTTTGTTTGTATGTATATAGTGCCCTTTTTGTTTTATGCTCGTCGTTTATTCAGTAATGTAACGTGACAAACAGCAATTCGTATTAAATGTGCAGTCTTAAATGTCATATGTGGTCGTAAGTCATAGCAAGAATGCGTAATGGCGTACATATAATGGGCTGTGTTGGCCTGTCTTCAATTCCCATTCGTGGACGATGAACCCGAAGATTTTGTTTCTGAGTTGCATTCTGTTAGACGAATGTGCTGGCACTCGCTCTTGAGAGGTCATTGTATTTTTATATGCGGAATTCGTTTATGCCATGAACATTCATTGAAATACTCGTAACCAACTGAAAAGGCCTGAAGGCGAATATTCAAAGGCCTAAGCATACATTGTAGACCACGTCTCGCTTCCCATTATGAACAGGAAACCAGACTTCTAATGGCAACATACACCTATTACGTAAACTTAATAGCAGCAATCCTTGACGATGATATCCCAGTTATCACTACCATCAGTTTTAAATCAGATTAAAACAATCACGCCATTGTAAAGCCTACAAATGTTGATAAACCTATTGATATACTTGTATCTATCTAGGTAACTAAGATATTCATGAGGATAATAACCAATATCACCTTGATAGATAAAATCATAAATAGTAATTGATTAATTAAATGACTGGCACAGTTTCATTGAACACCGGCCAATCTTCCGAAATTACCTTTTACAGTGGAAATACGTATAATCTTGTTTATTCATGAATAGGCCTCTTAAATTTAATTTCCCTTTTTGTGATAAACCAATAAAGATTGGGGTGAAAATCAACAACTTTTCTTTTTGACGTTGTCATGGTAAATTGCCGGTTTTTTTTCTGCCTTTTTTGTGGAGCGAACTTAATACTCCCGACAGGCATGAAGTGCTGATTCAAGCTAAAATTCTATAGATTATGTATTCTACAACAAAGATACTCAAATGAACTGAACTTTAAATATCACGATATCGACAAGAAACAATCTTCAATATGCCTATCCTAAGCAGACGATAAACAAACTAAAACTAAAGTCTCCGAAATACCCAACAAAAACAAACCGAAAATAAATCCACTCTTTCCACGTCAAACTTGGTCAAAGGTTAATGAAAAGCCAACAAACTTCCAGGCAACTAAATAAAATAAATCATTTAGCTTCTCTCACAGTGTTTTGCGAGGTTCCATATTACCATAGCACGGTTTGCGTGTAACAATTCAATGGGCACAGGATCAGTTAACAGGGGAGCACGAAATGGACACACAATAGGAAGATTGATCTGGATTGCTTGCATTACTGTCGGCTGATCGCCACGGACTGGACAACAAAATAGATCATCTAGTTACAGTCAATACTGTACCAATTGACGAAGATATACATTTAGTTTATTTATAAACAGAGGGTAAAATATTTTGATGAACAAATTATGTCGAAAAATAACAAGGGCGTTGCCTGTTCAGGCGCTTGTGAATAAATATTTCCAGTTAGTACACAAACAAAAAGAGTTAAAACGATTAAGTATAATGGGCGGAGACGGTCAATTACATTTCGCTTAGCTATTTAACAGTTTTTGCTTGATCCACAGTTTTCAACTCGTCCCACAATCCATCGTAATTGCTTATACTTAAGTAATTGAGTTTTCTTTTAATTCTATTTGAGTTTGAGGCTAATGAAATCTTCAAGTGTCTTTAAATGTCTGTCTTAATTATCTTATCATTAATCCCTTTCGATCGACCCCTTTACTTCTAAGCAGAAGTTTGAACATTCTCTCTTCAATGAGTGTTGATTTACTGAACTTTAGGTAATATTGTTTTTAAAGAATAATTTTACGTTGAATGAACTAACAATACTGAGATTGTGTTTATTAATGAAAAAATATGATACCTACGTAATGAGGAGACAAACCTCAAGCAAGTCAAAATTCTTTTTTTATCGCAATTAAGAGTCAGAGATCGTCAACATTTTGTCTGAAGGTTACTCAGTCTACAGATTAAGTAACGTCAAAACAATTTTATGCACTAACCACTACGTAGAGCACTTGTCTATGAAGTATCAACACAGCAAGTGACGCAACATTGACCTTCTAACCGTATAAATTATCATCTTTCATAAAATGCAACCGATTATGAGGCGAAGCGTTTGCAGAAATAATCTTAGGTCTTCCATCTTGTTTTAAGATAACATTGTTTGTATATCTGTCATTTTTTTGCGTGGTCATTTGATTTGCTGATATTAATAGTACATGTATAATGCAATTATTCAATGAAATAGCTAGTATGACGTTGAACTTGAAAATGTTCAAGTAAAGTCAGGAATTTGTATGCATGTAGGACGTGGTGGCCCAGTTCATTGACCAGAATGCGGATATCACGTGTTTGACATTCAAAGGATAAATAGGTTTCATTAAGTAGCAATTAGCTTTACCTATACAATCAATCAATGAAACAAGAAGATTAGTCATACAGTTACTACGGAGTACTTAAAGTAAACAACTTAGAATTCCCACAGCCCTAATAAATGTATCCAAATCTATCATCTGTAAGCGTAATTTAAATCAGAAATCACAAGCCTTACATGGATAATCGGATTACTTAACGCGAGACTACATTTCTTACGGAAGAGCATTATGAAACGATGTGTATCTGAGTTTCAGGGACGGGATGAGCATATCATTTATCGTTTTCGTAATTTCGAAATATTCCAAGTGACAAGCTTCCAATTTCTAATTCAGCGAGCCAGATTCGAATCAGCTCAAAATAACTGCACTAAAGCAGACTTGGCGCTTTTTATAAAATGTCACCTAACGCTGGAGCTACAAGACTCAAACTTTTAATAAGCTCCTGACGGATCGCAGACGATTTTTTATAGTCAGTTGGACCACTCTTAGTTATTTAATTAAGCTATTCGTCTTCAGAACGTAGTTAGAGAATTTTTGTTGGTAACAACGGTACCTATGTTGACAATGTTACGTGAAGTTTAGGTATGTAATTGTAGAGTTAGTTCGGGCAACAGGATGCCTACATAAGACAAATTGTTGGCGCCCTAACTAAGTGTAATTACGAGGACTAATCGAAGTGATTAGTCTCCAACGCTTTTGCAGGAATGTTCCAGAAAGACCCTTCCATTAGAAATAGGAAGTATCACGACCTTATGATTTATAGCAGATGTGTGGCTAAAAAATTATGTTGCCGCGGGATGTACTTGTTTTACCTAACACTACTGTTTGGACAAGCGAACTGATGTAAAGCGCGAATGCTTTTGAAATGTTTACGCTTTTTGCACCACAGTGAGGTGAATCAACCCAAGAATTTTCTATCTCAAATGTATCGATAAATCGAAAAAAGAATACATTAGCCCGCCTAGTTCCGATCATCTGTGAAAACGTTTGCTTGCTATTTCCATTCCGAAAATATTAGCAGTAAAAGTAGATTGAAGTAATTCAAAGCGGCTGCTTCAAATTCGGCTAACAATACACAACCTTGATAGGAAATGAACGCCACAGTCGAAATTAAAACCTGGCAAAAAGTGCAAATAATACCCCAAGGACAGTGGTATTTGAGTTGTAACTTGAGGAAATAAAAGTCGTTGGTTTGTGTTGGGATAAAGTCGATATTTCAGTAAGCTGATGGGATATTACGTCATTGTTTGCGGAATATTAAACGTCGTTAATAATAAACGCTTTAGTATAAACTGAGCTGAATGCAGGTACATGCTGTTAACATACTTAGTTACAGCGTGATTCACGAGACGCGCTTGTAGAAACACGTAAAATTGTATTAAAGATGTACCTGGGATGAGCTCCAAGTGGCACTAACACGAGATGCTGCGTCGAGAATCACGGACGGAAATAACGCAGCTTGTAATAGTTCGTGGGAATTGTCAATAGTCAGAAAAAGAATAGTGTCGCTTACGTAGGTAATAAAGCTTGTTGCATCGTTAAGTTCACCGAGGTCTCCCGCTAATTTGCCGACGTGATTCGAGGACACAACAATCAAAATTCGTTCCGTTGCTATTTAAGTTGATGATAAGTTTTAAAAAGAATGTGCGAAGTCTTTAATGTTTAATAGACACACCTATATTTTATCCTAGTATACAAATTGGTTTAAGGCTTGTATTATCGCTAACATACTTACTTACATCTTTATTTGAAACTAGCATATTTTGTCATCGTGTTACTTTGTCGACATCACTACTAATTATGCAATTAAAAAACGAATCACGATAATCTAAAACAAACTATGAATATGACTAAAAGAATAACATATTCCTTGCTTAATCATTTGCTTACGAAAGACTACGCGTCATTGAAGTGTGTTTTATTGAGAGAGAAAAAAAATAGAACCGTGTTGCCGAGTTCAGTCGCACTGAGTCAGTCGAGTGCAAATTCTTCAATAGTTGCCAAGTGTTTCATAGAAAAGAATAACAGTATTTTTATTTACAGAACTTAGTGTATTTCGTTTTCTCTCAAAAAGTGGAGGATCCTTCTTTGAGCAAGAAAAGCCAATATCCAGTCTAAAAGCCTCAGTTTAATGCCTGTGACCCAATGAGACGTGATAGCTGCATGACACATAAAATAGTACTACTGACCTATCGTAGTTGTTTAAGTAGGTACTTTGCTATCTCACTTGACTTTTACAAACAAACTGATAAGAAGGTGAAATTTTAACTATCATATGATTGTCTATAGTATTGCTAGTGAGGTCAATTTTATTCGCATCCTATTGCAAGGGCACACTATTCCAGAATCTAAGAAAAAAAATCTTTACAAATATAGCAGCTTAATGCATTGCAGGTTACAACTATCCACATACTGTACCGTACTGTAGTATATATATACTGTACTGTCGGATACAAGCTGCAGCTGTGACTACAAAATGTTGCCATACGATACACGGTATTGCCTGTCGCATGAATCTTGCAACACCCTGCAGTTTAAGTAATGTTGCCAGTTATTACTGGTCTCACAAGCTCCGTACATCCAAAACCCATTTCACAATAAATTTTGGATCGCGTACGAGAACCATTATTATCTAAATCCCTGGAGGAATGAAACAGCAGACATTTTATTACGTGAGACTTAAACCGTTCGAGTTTTTACTAGCGTAGGCGACGGTCTGGCAGCCAATCACCATTAAGTATAGTACTTGACGACAAATCTATATATT
The DNA here is from genome assembly GCA_033682625.1 of Helicoverpa zea x Helicoverpa armigera. NCBI lineage: Eukaryota > Metazoa > Arthropoda > Insecta > Lepidoptera > Noctuidae > Helicoverpa > Helicoverpa zea x Helicoverpa armigera. The sequence goes on from JAWIIS010000017.1 coordinate 3,224,760, forward strand.
CTGAGTACGTTGATTAAAATTGCATGTATTTGCGATGTCTTTTCTTATATTGACTGCCTTAAATAAGTACTTAAATAGTCAAAAAGACATACTCATGAAGGTTGTCAAGACGAGACTATATTACATAGTCAAGCCCGTCAAAAAGTATTTCAGTATACCGATCTTGACTCTAGGTTGGGTACCTATAAGTAGCTGTAAGAGTGGAAGCTTAATGAAAGTTCCCTTTATAAAAGGCACAAATAAAGCCATGAAAAAAGAACACGATAACTATCTGGCACATATTAAAACCAACAACAGTGCATACTTAAGTAAGAAACAGTTTATTCTCGCCGCAGCCTCACAACCTATTTCCAGAACTTTTCCAACTAGCTACGATACAGTGATACGCCACTTTTGCAGAAGATAAACTTATAGATATTTCAACGACGTCATTTACAGTTTCTAGAAGTTTAACGTACAATTGTATGCAGTTAACTGCTGGGGCATAAGTTCCCCGGAAACATGGGGAGACAGTGCCAAACTGCGGTTATTCTTATTATTAAAGTTACGCATAGTTTGCGCGTGATGTGCCGAGGTTTAAAGTTTCTACCCTGTAAGTGTCGGAGTTGGGCAATTTTCATTAATTTTCTAGGTAATTTATCGTTTAATGTGTCCGAAAATTGTGAAGGGAGAAATTTTAAGTGAACAACGAACTGGTTAAATATTGAGGGCGTATAATGAGAGCGCTTCGACTGATAAGTATCTGATGGTTTGTGTTGGATTTTTGCGTTCTATTTTAAGAGACTAAAAAAACAGATCAATCTTGTATTCCTAACATGAACTATAGCTTAAATGTGTATTACTTTACGAAATTAGCAACAAAACAACCAGTGACAGGTGACAGTTTAAAACTGTTTAGGTACGGACGGGATGACCGCGCCCCAAAGTTAAGCAAAGTTTTTGAAACTTGTCCGTATTTCATATTCATCAGCAGATTTGGGTTAAGGGTTTCGTCATAGAAGAATAATTATAGTCACTGAAATCTGAATATTTCTGAAGCTTTACATATTTTTGTAAATAGCATCCATTTTTAGAAGTCGGTCATTATAGTATTAAATAAGTTGAAGATAGCAACTGCATAAATGTACTCTCAATTCGTGTGGTAACAATCAACGAGAACAATGCTTTCTACAAACCGTCTAAACTGAAACAAAAGCCGTAGCCTCCCAAAACCTGTTTCATATTTTTAACAACAAAAAACCAGCAAAAGAAATAAAAACCTTAAGCTGCAAAACATTTAAACATAAAACGTTGCTAAACCAGCTGCGGTCTACGCCCTCTTGCAAAACATAGGAGAGGGCTAATCCCCGGCTAATGGTTTCCAAGATGAGTGCCCAACGTAATACAACACGGCGAACGTGACGTCATCTCTAGACATTCAATCCTGGCTTCACTAAAACCGCAATCCGTCATTGAAGTTAGAAAGGCTTAGCATTTCACACAATTTGTTACGTTAACTGATTCAAGGCAATGTTGTAGTGGATTCATTTGCATTGACCGTTTTTGTAAAAGAACGAAAATTACAACTTTTCAGCAAGATTTTTTTTGGTATCTGTTTCTATAGTAGAAGGAAGTCCTACAGCTTTCTAGAGGAAAGTCTAACGTCATTTTAACTAGGTGTTTACTTCCTAATTCACCAAAAAAATGCTCTCAAACCTCACTCCTCTCAAAATCCCATCATCAAAGTTGCGTAACACCACTTTCCGGGCGTACTCCCTCAAGCATGGCATTAAGATAATGTGGGACATCACGTGACGGTTCAATCACCTGTCGTTAAGTCAGAGCTTTGATGATCTCACGTGTATCATCGTGGTTACTAAGCACGAGTTTTGACACTTATATTTTGGTCAAATTATATTGGACACCGATTTATTGTAAGCAAGAAGGCTGCATATGGAATGGATCCCGATATATTTTCCGAGATATATGTAGATGATCTCATTGTCAGAGAAAAATTTGTAAAAAGAGAGAAGTGAAGATTGTGGGTACCTCTCATAGGCAGTTTCACTCGGCTTGAAACCGATACTTAATCACATTAAAGCTTCGAAAGCAAGTATAAATATTTACCGACTTAAATCGACGCAGATTAATAATTAACTACGTATGTAAAAAGTAAATTATTGCGTCTGAGAAATATTTCATGGGATGGGAAGTTTATAATAAACATCTTTGTGACGTTATTCGTATCGGTTGAACAACGTAAAGAAAACTTCTAATTCACCTTTATAATACACAGATACACCAAACAATATACAACAGAAAGTAAGAAATATAGCATCTGGGAAGTTGAATATTCTACAGCTTAGTTACACTAAACGAATCATACAGGACTACGCGGTCTATCATAATATGCGTTGGAAATACAAAGCTACATATTGAATATAGAAAATCTATCGAAAGGCACAGAACACCGACATCGGTCGGGCGCAAAACGAACCCAACACTTGGGAACAATCGGGACGGCAAAGCGGGCTTTATTTGTTTAGAGCGCTAACAAAATGGAACAGCGAGAAATCGAACAAACTGCGGGGCGACGCTGCCGTCAGAATGCTGACACACATTCGCTGAACAGCCAATCCCAAAAGCCGAAGTGGATTTATAGTTAAAAATGTTTCTGAAGCATCGTTCGATCTTTTACCCGTTACGAAAGGTAAGAGAGTACCTTCAGCTTTAAATAAAACTGATATGTGGTTGCTCTGACATGAACTCCAAAACTGGGATTCAGCGATTACCATAAACTGAGAGAGAAAAGTCAAGAGTTGACAGATTGTAAAGCCTTCGAACCTGCAGTCTCTCGACTTGCAAATGAAGATAAGATGATGACACATTTCCGTTGCATCTCTAGGCAAACAGCTGTGCCACGGTATTGAGGTCGTATGAAATGTTTGTCAGCAAGGACGTTTAGTATCGACAAGGCGAGGATAAAGAGATTTCGGAGCAACGGTTTCCTTAATTAGTTCGGAAAGATAAGAGTTCTATTTTTGTAACAACCTTGTAGTTGCTTAACTATAGATTTAGCGATGAACAAATGGCAAAATACCCAAATTAATTAAAACAAAAAATTAGAATATCCGTCAAAATAGTTGTCATAAGAAGACGTCTTGTCAAACAGGTTCTGCCAATGATTGGCATTTAGAAGTTAAATTGTGGGTAAATTATACAATTTCTGAATATTTAAATTGTATGAGTATGATGTATACTTAGAGATGCAGGCCAAGATCAAGTATTTAAATAACTAAGAAACAAATCATATCACAAGTTTTACAAAGGTTATGTTATGCATAGAAATCAACAATCAAATATGGATGAAATATCATAATCCGGATTGATGACTGTACAAGCCGGTAGTAGGTTGCTATGAGACTTTTTTGTTCAAACTTGTACTACAAACTTGTTGATGATTTCTAGATGCGACTAAAAATGAATGATACTTTATCCTCATTAGAACGGATGTAGGAAAAAATCTCTGAGTCAGAAGAACAAAACTAAATAAACGTTGATTTATTCTAAGTGACTACTTCCACAAGCTGCTGTAGTGACACCAGAGGTTCCGAAAAAAATGGCAATGATGTAATAGTGGGCGGTGACCTCGAGGGATTGCGGGCCTCTGACCACATCGGCACGCGCGATCAGACCAATAACAATTAGATCCAAGATTTATTAAAAATTCTTCAGCATGAGCAATACTAAGCTTAACAATACTAGCTCTTAATTTTGCAGTTACTTCCAATTAAACGAGAAGTCATTTCATGTGCTATACTAACATTAAGTAACTATTTTCGAAGACTTATTATTGGTGTTCAGTCTAGCGTTAAAACCATAAATTTCAAAATTCAGATGCGCTTTTTGCATCACGACGTGCCTAGGATGTTCAATCGGCAAATTATTATCAGAAAACTGGTTTTTTATTTTTATTTATGACACAGATAACGAAGCGTGTTGCATAAACTCTGGTCTGTTGCTGATAATTACATATTGTTGGTCCGCCATCTTGGTTAGTGAGTCACCGTGCGGTCGAGCACTCCTACGCACGCCAAAGTTGCCAGACACCGGGCGGCTTAAACAGTACATCAAAATTTATACACACAAATACAAACTGACGCCGCTTCGCGATTCGGCTGGGTTACACTAATAAACAAGGTGCCAGTCATCTTTCATCCCTTTTACTCGAACTTCAGTCTTCTATTGTTATCCTTTGCGTGCATTAATATTAATGTATGCCACGTATTTTAGTGAATATGAAATTAGTTGCTTTAGCTGTTTCTAGGTAATTCAGTACTGATATTTAAACTTCAATAGCATTACGGCCAATAATTTTATCTACGGGCTAAGAAAGATGGACCCAACTAGAAACTAGAAGTAGATTTGAATATCGACACCGACGTTTTATCATTTCCCCAATATTATTTCACATACTTAGGGGTCAGGGTGTATGTATTTACAACAACAAAAAAATACTGCAAGTTTCTGAATGATTTCGACCTTTTAAGTACATAAAACATTTACGCCTATGTGAACCTCTAGTTTTGAAGATTATTGGTACGAACAGTAGATCACTCACCCCTTCCAGGGATCTAATACCATAATATTTGTTGATACGTCATGTTCTCAGAGTCGGCGAGAAATTCTCAGACTAACGTGAGTCAAGTTAAGTGACGCCAATCAAAGCCTAGACTTGAGTAGTTACATTCTGAATCATAGATTTGACCTACACTGCATATGCTCCAAAACTATTGAACCGATTTGGCTAATTCTTTCATTGTTGAGAAGGGACACTATTCCCGAGCGTAATTTTACAAATCTATCAGCTTCTGTTCATTGAAACATGCTAAAAAGTCGCTCCCATTTCTAAAAGTAAAACTAGGATCTGACTTGTTATCTGAATGACAAATTGAGCGTATATCATTTAGTATCCTATCAGATAGGAATTAAATAGTTCAATATAGTTGACCTCTGACTTTTTGCAATCAATAATTTTACAAAACGATATCAATTTATCTTTGATGCCTTAGCTTTGGCCTTTCGGTCAGAATTAGATTGACCTCATAGAAGTAGATATATGTACTTCTACATAACTCAAAAATGTTCATTTTATTAGTGGTACGTGTTCCTTAGTTTTAACCAAGTTACCACTTAAAATCATTATGAGAGAAACTTAAATTAGCTAATATTCCTGAAGTGTCAACTGTTAATTACACCACCTTAATTTCTAAGACAATTAAACTGTGTTTATAATTGTTTATCCCTTGCGTGTTTAAGAGCTATTTAGCCATATAACACTTGAGTGGCTAATATCAAAATCAAAGTGCCTAGATCTAATCCTAAAGGTGAATATCAAAAATCACCCCTTAGATGTCACCTTACTTAATCCTTTAAAAAGTGAAGGTCAAAATATTAGAATAAGTGCCACAAAATGGTCAGTAACCTCTTAATTGAGGCCAACGCCCACCTGCAATGGCTCCTATGATGATGTCACCATGACTTTGGCTCCTGACCTCATAGCAGCACTGCGTTATTGCGATAAGAATGATACAATTCTTAAAATAAACCCGTCTCGTTTATCATGTTTGTGTTAATTAGGGACATATTTGTATGAAGCGTCCCTGATATTCCATGGCTTAGATGGCCGGCTTCTGTTACACAAACATGCAAATAAGTCAAAAGAAAAAATATTCAATAGACAAGCAGTGTCGGCGAGAATAAATTCCAGCTTTCCACATGAGTGACAACTGTGAAATATGATTGGACAAGGACGAGTAAACACAGGAAGGTCTTGATCAATAGATTCGATAGAAAACAATGATGACATAATTCATCGTATTCTATATGTACCTAGTCTATATTTAGAAGTTTTTATTTGAAGGTGGAAAATAAATAAGTGGCAATATAGCATTCTGGAGAGCGATTGGTTACCGGCGAAGCTTTTCGCTGCTTACAGGATTCCGGGAAACAGAATAATACTACGAGGAAGTAGAGTAAACGCTGAATTAATTGGCAGCTTCGAATTTACTATGGATTGAATAGCTAAAGGACGAAACACGGGTTGATTTCAGCAAAAAACGTTTGTACATTTACAGAAATAATTGAGAAGATAAACTTAGATATGATATTTAGGTAGTATCCTATCATTTCTATGTGCTGCTTATTAAGCATTTTTATGTAGTATCTGAAGACGATGTTTTAGTCGGTTATTTTTGAGGAAATTCCTGCGATAAAGTACCTATCTTCAAATATATTTTCATCCATTTAAGTTTCCAAGGACAATATATCTCTGACGATAGTTTACGGTAATAAAACCAAATGGGAATGTGCCATGGAATTCGACTGGTCGTAACAAATACTTTGGGATAAAATTGTTCTAGAACATGAAATAATCATTGCCAGAGAAAAACTTGAATCTGGATATTTGAGAAGATTTAGTATCAATTAGGCAGAGCATTCAATTAGCATGTGTCGTAAGATAACATAACAATGTTCTTGGTAGGTAGACACTACGTAAGTGTCGTCAACATTCCCGTAACTCATCCCGGGATGTCACGACACTTTCACTACAATCGAGTAACGTGAGCCGTCCGTCACGCGCTGGCGTCATCCAATTCGAGGGTCACCAGTTTTCTATTCGCGTTTAGAAGTGACGCACGCGCCGATGACGCTCCGTGGCGAGTGGCCCGCGCATACGCTTTAAATATACTACACCCCCCCAACCGCAATCGGTAGCGTAATTAAAGGCATCTGGAGCAGCGTCACAGCGGGCTAACGGCCGTCTAGTCGCCATATTTTAGCTGAAATCACCGTCGCAAAGACCCCCCTCACCCCCTTTTACAGCCTAGCCTACTAGCTGCTCACTACTGCAGCGTTGCACTGCCAAATTGCCTAAGAGGAATATGATTACAAAGAGAATTGAATTCTTCTAATTTATAGGGTGGCCGTAAGTTTTGTTAAATTAAAAACTGAATTGATTTACACGTTTACCCACCAATTTTGTGACTTCGTAACGTGTTAGGTAGGATAACGTACATTACATTAGGGTACTGTGTATGTAGGTATGTATATATAAATAAACAAGAGTTTTCCTGTTACACGTGTATTGAACTGTCAACAAACTAGCTAAATCGAACATAGGTATAATTAAACTTTAACTCATCACAAGAGACAATGAAACATTTTCTAGCAAAAATGTGGCTGTAAACTACAGTAACTAGGTTTTTCTTACATGAAATATTATGCGGTTGAATTGAGAACCTCCTCTTTTTTGGGAAGTCGGTTAAAAACCAAAACCTCTGTAGCATCTCCAGCTACGTCTAGAAAACCATGCTTTATGACAGTTGCCAGGACAAACTTTACGATGGTGAATCAACTAATTTACGTCGGACTGTCCGAGAAACGAGCCGGCATGGTTACCCTAGCGTTCTCGAGTCGCGGCATAAACCGTTCTCAACATTCTGAGAGAAATGAGGCCAAACTGTAGGTACCCGGCTCCAGTCGCCGTTTATGAATAAGATAGAAAAGATTTATAGCAATGAATGAATACTTAATTCCGACTACAAGTTCAGTTTCCATATTACATTTTGGCATATGGCCAAACAAAATATCAATACAAATTACATATAGGAATAAAACATTTAGCCTCGAAACGCAAACTATTGAACATCTTGTGCTTGTAATAAATAAATGTCGCTTGTTATTTCTTTACATAATAAATATTAAATCTATAGCTTATTGTTTTAAATGATCTTACTTTAACTATCTTCATAATTAACGCAATTACCTACTACACTACTGAATTATGAATTTTAAGTAAGTATTTCTTTACTTTCATTCTGAAAAGTAATTCACACAGTTTTATATTGTTTTCACTTTTAAGTAAGAATCTAATTAGATAAATTATCACACAAACAGTCAATTAAGGAGCATTAAATTTTTCCTTCTAGTTATTTGAATGTAATTAATGTCCTAGTTCTTAGAATCACATCAATATTATCACTTTATCATTATAGTCTTACCCAAAAAAATAAAACAACAAACATAGGTACTTTGATCATCTTACTAGCCTATCTAGAAATTGCTAACTTGCTTAGTCTATATATATGTAGATGTTGATGTTGAGTACTAGTGTTTTAAATGTAGCGACTGCGTTTGGAACCTCCTCGGTAATGAATACTGATTTTATTTTCTGGCTTCTGATTATATCTGCTCATAACTGCAAAAAATTTACTAATCACAGCTAGGACCCATAGTTTAATGTGCCTTTGATACAAAGAAGGACTAATGAGGACAAAAATGGTGACCCACAGATCAACCGACAATGTCAAACATAACTTATTCTTTTAATTGGTTGACCCTTGCAGCTGCTATTTAACCAGAAGCTTATTAACTATCATATTGTCATCAGCCTCATCAGCATATATCTATCATAAATGAATAAACTTACAAATATGTTGTTTAAATGAGTAAAATCATGTTTAACTCTATCATGGGTACAAAATTAGCACATCACATAGATAATAAATGTCAGTGCTGGAATCCAACGCTTGTAACAAAATGTAAAACGATATCATCTATCATTGGGTTTTATTTTCAAATAAAACTGATCACTGTAACCTTTCATACTGGTTTATTGGACATATGGACGAAGATATAAATGTCTGTCTGAATGTGTGAAAATGTACTTGTAATGAATATAAATACACTCGGAACATTCCTTAGTAATATTGTAGAATTGTTGTATTTTACACTAAATAAACCATCAAATATTAATTATTTATCATGTTAATACAAAATGCACTGATGAAAAATTTTCTAGTGTCGGAAAAGTCATTTTAGTTAGTTGATAGTATTCACCATTTAAAACATAACAGTTAAAAGAAAATGACTTCTAACAATTTTAAGATTTTAGTCAAAACGAAAAACATTGTGTTTTGGAATATGAACGGTAAAAAAACTAAAAAAGGAATTTAATTAGTAAGTATTTCACAGAAGTCATTAACTGGTATGCTAACAAAAAAAAATATATCTTTCAGTGGGACACTATTTTTTAAACTAATTTGATACCAATTTTTTTAGTATTTTTGTATTTTTACATTTATTTAGTCTTCTGGGCAAGTTACCGGATGACAGTCATGCAGAGGAGTACTGTGACACCTCATTTTTGTACGTACTTGTGTTTCACAGTCATTGGTTTTATTTTATTTCAATATTTTAGCTTTAGGTTTACCATGTGTATTGTTTAATTTCCTTAAATAAATAAATCAGTGTTTTAGTCACAATTAACAGTTTACAATTACAATTAGGTACTAAATAACTTTCTATTGACTTAGTGGTTACAATTGATATTTTTTTATAAATGTTCAGTAGTTTTGTAGAAAGACACATGTAAGAGTAGGTATACACATAACAAGTTATTGAACTTTATTTATGTTTTAATTAGCTAACAATACATAAAGTAACGATAATTGTGCTTATTATCAGCTGTTAGTTATTGTAAATTACTTTTTGGATAACAGAAGTTATAACGGCTGGGTAAATGTTAAAATCATGTGCAAATGTCATGTTTTAGTTTTTCATACTTTTGAGATTTGCAATTATACCAACATTTCATGTACTTTTTTATGCTCTTGGAAGATTTTAAGTGACATGAAGTAAATGTATAATTCTCATTAGATTTTTAACAAACCATATGCACAAAATTTGGCATAAATTGCTTGTGTTATCTAGGTTAGCAAATATATTAATAATTAGCAGATATCTACGGTAAAAGTTATCACTAAGGGCAATTTACGTCACGCGTAAATTATGCCGTGAGCATGGGTCATGATTGCAAGCATACCTTTTTACAGCCTTGAACCTCTTTGCACATAACCTAACCTAGCACGGTATTGTATAATATGCACTAATAATAACGCGTTGTCCTCAGTAAAGCCGATTTGTCTACCGGCCGATAATGCCCGTGTATTTATTTTTACCCGTTACGCACACTCAGCTGTCTGGATCGTCTCAGCCCGGCCACCAAGGAAAAATCACTAATTCCAACAACCTATAAACATCTAACTACCTATTCAAACGTTTATGGGCTCGGAATAAACTCGATTCGCTATATTTGGAACCAGTTAGTCGGGTTCATAGAGAAATTGTACGCCCTAAATTGCAATACCTGAAATCACCTACCTCAACCTAATAGGAAAGTTTATACACCGGCACAGTAAGTTACTTACCTATGTCGTTCCTGGCAGCAGGTGCAGCACGTCCACAAAACAATTTCCGAAAGAGAAATCACAAAATTTCTGCACAACACGACGAGAGTAGGTACACAGGGCGTGCAACCACTCAATTCACAGCCGGCGTGGAAAATTCACAAACGAATAGTCGTACACTTAGAATCAACAGAAAATACACAGATTACACTAACTTAAAATCTATGATTTCCACAAGAAATACCAAGTTGAACCAAAACGAAAAACGCGCCAACTGTCAAACTAAAAAACTACAAGCACCGACACGCCGCGCGTCCGCGCGATCCGAGTCCGCTCTACTGACTGATGAGGGCACCACGCACGATCCTACACGACATCCATGCGCCCCATACACTACACGACATTCGGCTAAACGCTACATGCTTGTGTCGCAATTTAATTTTCATTTATATAATATGAATAGTAGCAGTACCGCTATCACATAATTGATAAAATATTATACCAACGTCAACGTTATCTATATTACGATGCGACAAAATGAGATAACCGTTCGAACGAGAATTTTGGCAATAAAGTAATGCGGCCACGATGAAAAGATCTCAGCGCACTACGAAAATATGTACAAGCCAACACTCATCTATATCCGTACGGGATAGACGTTAGCCAGACGCGCATGCGTCAGTCGGGCCGCGGGTACGACGTCAGTGAATGACAAGCCCTGCGCTTGTATCGGTTCGGTTAACCGATCGATTTCAAAAGAAATGTGGTTTCTTGAGTGTGAGTAGCCACTTACACTCTCTCATATTTGCTATGGTCACAACTAAGTCATAGTTGTTATGCAATAAGCTAGTAAATGGGTCTACATCGTATCGCGGCTGACTGATAATCTGAAATACTAAAAACCGAACACAATCGAACCTAGAACACAACATATTACTTTTTATTACTTTACTATGTGCTTAAGTTAAATGGAATGGCAGCGATGTCTTATTCACAATGAAACCATCCAATAGGATTTGCCGTTTAGCTTGAGCAGGGCCCGATTTACGTACCTACCTACTGAAACAGAATAGCCTATGTACTGTGAGACAATGTACCTGTATTGTACCGAGTTATTGATAAAGTCTTAAATTATGTATTGTTGGTAGATTAGAGCTCGCAATGAACACGTTTACTACCCAGCTAAATATATTTTTTATTTGCCAGACGACAATAAATTGCTATCACTAGGCAGTGCAGTCATTACCAACATACCGATTGTCCCCTAACTTTATAAATATTATCAAAATGCGAAGGTCAGTTTTATTAAATTTGCTGTTAAAACTGCTGGGTAGATTGTGGTGGACAAGTAGGTATGTGGGATCCTGTAGACAGCTATAGGCTTTCAATAGCTTTATGACTTGCCTACGGTTTCTAATGTGACTTTCTACATGGTCACGCAAAGGATTTCCGCAGGGACGCAACACAGCGGAAAGCAGCTACTTAAAATATTTCAATTAAATTACCGTGTGCATATTTACATGTTGTGGTCATTTGTGGCATGTGAAATATTTTCATAATAAGCTTAATTATACATTTTAGTTTAAGCTCACATGACCACATAATTAAAACATTTTCAGTGAATACTTTTTATGACTGGAATGATTTAATAGAGGTACCTGCCTATGTGCAAAGTCCGACTTTCTTTGACGCAAATTATCGTTATAGTTCATTCATTGCTTCTGCAAATCCTATCTACTAATATAAAGTTGAAACTGTCTGTCTGCTATGATTACAGATGAAAAAATTTGGACATTGGACATTGGAAAACTCAAACTCAAACTAAAATTGATTTATTGGAAGGTGCAGATTGAATCAATCACTGTGGAAAAGAGAAAAGATACAAGATATTTTAGTTCCACCTGGTCACGGATGAAATTGCAGGCTGTAATCTGCCTATTGTTGATACTTGAAATGCATTTATTCTTAATTGATTATCAGAATTCGATCTTGGCAACCATCAGCTCCCTAGTTGATGCATTGTAACTTGTTTCCTTCAATTTGCTAAACATTACATTTTCATGTGGTTTTATAAGTAGAAGATATCACAATGATGATGATAACATCTTTTATTTTTATCAATAATGAGTTTTTAATCTTTTTGTTTTATCGGGAATGAGGAAAAATTATTTTTATCTCTTTAATTCTAGAGTAGCTGGTGTCTTTCAGTTTTGGTAGCAAAAAACAAATATGCTGAAGTATTATTATTTAAATACTGTAGGAAAATCAGATAAGAACACTGCAGCAAATATGTATTTATTTTTGGAGTTGTGCTCGCATTTAATTGTTGATGAAGAAAAAATACATTTTTGATAGGAATATAATTTTATTTAGCTAGTCTCCTTAAGTAAACTTTTCAAACATCTTGATAATAGTCGTCATAGTAATTGATCAAATAACACTTTTATTATTCTTGACCATCTAGATAACGCTTTTAATCTTAACATAATTAACAGCAATAAAAAAACACCATAGGTACTGAAATCTTACACCTGCCTAGTGAACTGATACAATTGATCAGTAACTAAATATAGTAAGGAATATAAAACTGTTGGATAGACAGATTGACTCTGCTTTGTTTAGTCTCTCTATTGTTTGAACTTCGCTATTTTAGTTGTGCGCCGATTTACTCGGATAAAGTTTACAATACATAGCGTGAGGCGATTAAATTTCAGTTACCTTTCGTTCACTGGCAGCTTAAGTGCTTTTGAATAAAAATAAAATACAAGTTACTATATTATTATCCGCTAAAGATAAATTAGGTATATCGAGCACTTCTTTAATTACATTCCTACTTCATGAGCTCACAGAATAGTCCTACATAATTTGTATGGTATGCATAAATCAAGGAGTCTGTTTGAAGTATTTAACTACACAACTAACTTAATAAAAACGACATATGCGAGTACATACTAGTCATGTACTTACATTAAAGGTGAAAACTGTACCCGTCAGCTTACGTGTATTTTCGGATAAATATATGAACATCTATCTACCGCTAACATGCTGTTTTCTATCCATCGTTTACCTTGAACAGTTCAATTGTCTTCCTACTCCACATAACACGTTCAATTTCGGTCGCTTCTCTAAACAAACTTCTACAAACAGTTTGACAGTTATTATCGAAATAAAAATTGGCGTTTTTATACTTGGAAGGAGGATAGTTTATTCGGAACAGAAAAGTTACGTTACGAATACGACCATATGAATCAAAGTCGATTTCGAAAACAGGCATAAAAGCTCGTTTTTCTATAAAAAAATACTTTTATCAATTCAAAATATTTCTGTAAAAGATCTATTCAAGTAATGTAATTGATTAACGAACGCTATCGTCCCACTAATCCATGAATTGATGAACGACTTTACAGATAAAAAATTAAAGTATTGTTCATTCTTCTGACGCACGTTGCGTTTTGACGCACATTTTTAACTAGATACGAGAAACTTGATAATGATAAGTTTTGCCGCATTGTTTTCGTAATTGTGTTTCTTAGGTAAATACGGACAGATTATTCTTATCTATTGTAAGCAAGTACGGACAAACTTGCCGCATAATATGAGTCAAGTAAATTCCTTAAATACAGGGTAGGTAATTAAAACTTTTGGGCCTGTTTCTAGGCACATGTGGTTCACAAGAAATATCATAATAACTTTGCCAAAATAACAAGCAACGGGATTTTTTGCTCATCTCAGCCTCGTATTTATTCTTATTAGAGAAATAAAAAAAATCGTAAAATCGACCCGTTTATGGCCAGCTTTACGCAGCCCGATTCTGCGATTTTTTGCTACGTTAAAAGGAACGGAGAAATGGAGGGCCAACATTGTTGTGTAAATAAATACTTCTTTTCATTTTTTGCTGGATATGTAGGAATTTACGAAACCGTTACCTGGATTTTGTAAATAAAATTGTTAAAATATTTTTTTTAAGATACCAATTTACCTGTTATTGATAAATTAATTCAATTAACTTCATTAATTTCCGTTGTTTGGATTTTTTGGTTTATCATTACCCCGATGCAGATCCTTAGTTATAAATAATTAATTATGTCGCGTACCTAAGTCATCAAAATTAAATCTTTCACACGAATAATATTCGAAGACTGACAAAGTGACGACTACAGTTGAATAGTTCAGAAAATCAAAATAATCATAATTATTATGTTGATATTGTATAATCAAGCAATAATATTGTATTACGATTAGCTTTCAAAATTATTTGGTTGGCCCGCTCGACGGCTATGACGTCACACTCGGCGCGCGCAGCCCGCGCGATCGATCCACAGCGGTATCTTGCAGCGCTGCAGCAATTTTCTCTATTAGACCGACAATTTCTAAACATATCCTAAATCGCTTTAAGCGCTTAAATTAGACTTTACAAAGGAAAAGGCGGTAAAAGGTTATAAGTACCAACAAAGTGCATTGAAAATTCTATTTTATTGTAACAGTAACACGTTCTGAAGGCTATAATATCTACTGAAGCCGTTATTTAGAATTTAAAACTGATTATTTTTCACGTGCTTAGTTAGTATATTCTTTGTAAAAATGGAATGGATATATCTTCACGGTAAAAACATACAAAAAAATTAAGACACTTGGTCGTAAATGTTACAATGTTAGAAAATCAATAAAGCCACATTTTCTTCTTTTTTCAGGGTCACAGCTTACATCTGAAAATGTAGCAATCTACGAAATACTTTTTTAAACGTCGAAAAAATTGGATTCTACCTGATATAGGTAGCACATTTTTGATGTTGAATGGGATCAAATAAAAATTTGAACCTGATTAAAGTTTCGGTTTATTTATGAGTGCTATAATTAGAAATACTACGTCCAACCCGTATTAAACAACAAATTGTGTACCGATAAAACTAAATAAATTACCATAAAACCCTCAAATATATCGTGTTTGTTTAATTTTCCCGAGATAATCCTAGTAATAATTTTATTTCGCGCGCTATGTAAATCCAATATGGCTTCCAAGGGAAGAGTTTGCAGAGTTCGTTACACTCAAGGGATTGAGGCGGCATCTAGCGGCACAATAGAGTATTATATTTTTATAAGGGTATTTTACGTTGGTGACCTACGAAGGCTACACATTTTTTTAAATATTTTCGCTTTCTCTCAAGTATGGGTAAGCTCATATTTTCGATATATTCTTAGCTTTGAAAAGCTGAAATATTAATATAGTTTCGATTACTTAAATTTAATTAATTTAATTTAATTCTAAAGGCCCGTAAATTTCTTTAGATGAACAGTGTGACCAAAAATTACCTAAAAATACAATTAGACTCAATTGCTGTACTCAATAACTCAATAAGATAAACTAAGGACGTCAAGCAGCATTAAATTGATTGAGAAATGGATAGATATCAATCGTCAAGTATTCTTTAATCTTACCATTATCTTAATGTTATTTTTCAGATAACTGAAAGCGGACAAAGTAGGTATGGATACTTTTTGTTTCATTATTCAGAGCAAAAATCATTATAGTATATTAAAAATATCAATTGACATTCTCAAGCGTTCTGCGCGAACTCCGACAGGCTTGTTCCAATAAATACGACTTTCTGGAGCCACTCGAAGTCCGCATCGCTCCAAACGTTATTGTTTGACAGTGTATTGATTTACAACTCCAGCCCGACTTTATTCCCGTTCTCTGTAAGTCATCATTCGGTCTTTACGAGCTTCGGTCTTCACGTTTGTTTATGTCGTATGCACGCACCGGGTTAAATCTGATTCTATAATACGAAGCTCTGAGTTTTGTTGCTAAGCGGAAGAATTCAGGCGCTTATAAGTTACCTATTTAATTAGGTACCTACACGTTTATTTTTCATTCATATGAATTCTTAATGATTATGAATAGTGTATTTGTGTCTGTTTCGTACGGTTGTTATGTTGTACTTCATTTGAAGTTAGTTTGAACCGGTGACCTTTAAATCGGCGGTCAACAACCCGGCACGGCTATTTTCTCGTACAATTTTATTCAGTTAGCAGTTTTATGAATTTGAGTTTACGGAGGTAGCTACGGGCTACGACTTATGCTTTTAGAGCCTATTTTCGTTCTTACTTTCGTTGTACATCGATCGGGTAAATCCGGCTATTTACTTATTCTTTTGCGTAGAAATTGCTTACAGAAACGAACTGCCTGGTAAGAATATTCAGCAACTATTTGATCCAAGTCTGAATAAGTTATTTGGGTTGCTATGGGACGCGGTTGTTAGTTGACCCAGTTGTCACGAAACTACCACTGTCGGAAAAAACAAATATCTGCCTGGGGCACAGATTTAGGTATTGGTATTTACCTACCTACTTACCAAGGAGTACCGGGGGAAAAGAGGTCAGATAGGCAGCCTAGTTGCTCCATGTAAAACTCTGATACTGAACTGCATCTGGGAATAGGATGAATAGTTGGGAATGGTCTAGGTATATGATGAGTTTTTTTTGTATGTTCAGAAGCCAAAGGGGAGGAACGATTTCTACTGACGAAAATCTACCCTTAGCCCTTATTCCATGTAGAGATCTTGGTGATACATAATTATGTACCTACTCCTTCTAACAACTCTGTAGTCACGTTATAGTCATAAAAACGTTGTCTGTTTTAAAAATGTAAGTAAGTAAATCACAAAGAAAAAGTGCTTCAATGCTTTAAAGTAAAAACGAGCAAAAACTGCAAGAGCAATAAATGAATATGAAAAGAGTCACAAAGTCTTGAGCGAAAATTAATAGCTCCATCAATCAAGATGGCGTCCTCTTCGTTTTAAGTTTTAACCATGGAAGAAGTAAAACCAGAGATGCCATAAGGAAGGTAGGTCAGGCGTCTTCTTGTAGGTCAAGCAATGTACGGTAGGCGTGATCAGTTACTAGAACTTATGAGACGTTCGAGTTCCTTCTCAAATCAAAAACATTCTGTCAAATATTGGTCTTGATTGATTGGGGATTTGATTTTGAAAATATTGATCGGATTTCATATAAGGCGTATAAAAACTAATAGCATACCCCTAACAACCGAATTATTGGGCAGATTCTATACAAGACGTCTAGTGTTCCTCTTCCCCCGCTCGCCATTTAAGCGCGTTTCTCTCTTAGGAGATTTTGTGTTATGACATCTCTGCTAGTCATTTAGTTTTCCATGGTTTAACCCTTCTGCGTGTTTTATTTGTCAGGTGGTATAACTAGCACGGTTCTCAGGGTTTGCCTGAGTATTTCTCACCACCTATATACTGTTGGTTTAATTACAAGGCTTGAGTGTCATACTGACTGTGGACTGTATTTAACTCCCTGTGTAGTATTATAGAAGTTCCGCTAAATAACTGGCTTTGGTAGTAAGATGTCATTGTTGCAGCTGTATTTAAAAATGTGTAGAATTATAAAGTACTTAATTATTATTTGTTGGTAAAATACTTTATGAGGGACTTACTTTCTTTTTTTGCGAAGAATTTTAATTTTGGTTTGATCTCCATGTGTGTTTGTCTGTCTGCGAGTCAGTCTCTGACAACTCTTAAGTTTGAAGCTGGTTTCTAGTACTGTTTGTTAGATATATTTCATCAAAATTGGCATAGTCTTTTTAAAGTTATTAACAGTTTTGTCAACAGCATTTTCATTGAATAGATTTTCTACGACCAAACCTGACTTTCCGAACTTAAAAGGCAATATATTACCACTGATAAACAAGTAAACTAACAGGACCACATAGGATATTACCCAACGATTGACACTCCACGATTGATAGTGCCCTACTGCCCTCGACCCCGGATAGACAAAAGTGTATATTTGTCTCTTTTTGTTTAACTATCTCAGGTCAAGAGTGACAGAGATGGATCGAATCTATTTTATTTCTGTACAGTTACGACCAGTTAGGATTATTCTTCAATTTGTCAAACTAGTAAATTAAAGGACACGAACCTACTGTTAATTAATTTTTACCAAAATAGTAAAACTTAGTTTGAATTTTACAAAACTAATAAGAGTTTTAGGAAACTGTTTATGTTATTCTATAGAGTTTTACTGCTTCACGTGCATATTTGAGTACATCTTTTTATACATTTATTCCAGTTTAAACTTAAATAAATTATCTGAATCCAAATAGGAAAGTATTTAAGCAAACAGTCCATTGACCTAGGTCAGTTCCAATGAACCCCTCAATAAAACTACAGTAGGCATATAATATCATAAAGAAACACAAACCACAAACAACGTTCTAGAACAAGATTTCTGGAAGTGACCCAAATGATTCCCTTCAGTCTCTAAGAAATAAGCTAGGCACGCAAGTCTCACAAATACTTAAACACAATAAAGAAACTAGGACTCTTAGGATCAGCAGAACATATTAATTTCCGCCTATATCAACGTACAACCTTACATTACATCACGTTATGACGTCATCGACCGCAAATATAGAACACATAAAATAGGGACAATAAAACTGCAATATTAATATCGTAGTTTGCTATAATTGAGCGGAAGGACGTATTATTTCACACTCTTATATGTAGGTCAAAATTGTAGGCAAAGAGATTTGTGATTGCATTTTTTTATTGTAAGTGTTGGCCGTGATATAGGTACTTTTGAATTGGGTGGCGTAACCTAAGTATGTTTTTATTACAGGATTTTCGCTATAAAATTTTATTCTACACTTTCATTTCTTTTTTTACGCTATCGGTTGATTCTAACTTTATATTTATATCTACTATATACCTACTTAATACGACACATTTATGTTTAAATACATTCTCAGATTTTTACATTTGATCCATCTAAACATCTAATCTAAATAAATGGACACAGCTTTATTCATGAAAGCTGATCAAATAAACAGAAAAACTTTTCACATTTATACAGAACTAGCCGTACTCTGAGGTCCCGCGGGAACTATTATCCGCACGCGGATAAAAAGTAGCCTATATCCTTTCTCAATGTGACCAAATTCTATTTAAATAAATCGATTCTGTAGTTTTGGAATGAAAGCGGGATTATGTAGCTACTTTCACATTTATAATATTAAGTAAGGAAGTACACAATTATTTTTTCCTGTAAATAGAACACTTTAAGAATTTTAATAATCTCATGTAGCATTTAATTTAGCTTTTAAACAGCTACATGACTTTTTACTCAAGCGCTACAATAGTTAGTAGGCTTATCGCAGTAACCTACGCTGTTAGTTACATTTTCTTTTCAGGTTAAGCTTTGTCTTGAAAATGTTTCTTGAGGCCGAGGAATCTGGGAACTACATTTTTCTCCCTGTTTCATTTTTAACCACGTAAAGAAGGTTTTACTTTGCGATTTTGCTGTCAGAAGTTTCAATAGCACTCATTCTTGACTATATGTGGAAAATTCCAGGGTTAGATATAATAAAAGAAGTCTTACCTTTACAGATTCGTCAGACCAGCTTACAAGGCTGCTTCACGGGTAGCCGACAGTCTCGCCGTCTCGGCCGCCGCTGCATCACACAAGCCGCTCGCGCCCCGAGATCACACACCGTCCCGACCGCCTTATGTACTTTATTATATACTAACAACTAATACTACACACCACCCCGGACTATACACTCGAGTTTAAGTAAGGCAAGTCCATTTTAAGCACCCAGGTGTCCACTGAAAGGTTAGGCGAAAAAGTCTGATCGGATTTAGGCGTTCGAAATTCAAAATCGGTTGAACGTTGCAATTTGGCTTAACAATATTTATATTTAAATGTTTTTTTTTTTACAATTTAGAAGCTTAAGCTCCCGTGCTATTACCTACATCCGCGGTTTTTGTGTGTTTTTATACGCGGCAGAGCACGCGTGGTATACCCGTCTCGCTCCATATAAGGCGTTTTAGAGGGAGTGTCGGGATCCTCTGTCTCTGTCAGTCGTCTCGTGGCACATTAACCTGGAACAAGGAAGGTCTGATTAGTCTATGAGCTGGTTCGTACGTAACTGTCAAATGACCTAAATGTTAAGCTTAGCGTAAAATAAAAATAAATGAAAAGCTCGTTGAGTGTAACGTGAACGCAAACGTGAGCTTTCAAAGGTTATATTTTGTAATATACGTATCATATTTTTAATACAACATGTTTCTCGTACGTGGAAATTTTATTTCTGTTATTTCTTTAACTGGGTTAAGTTTTTTGAACTTATTTTAGCATAACCTTGCGGTTTGAATGAAGTATTTACACATGCATTGTTATTTAGTTTTCTTTGAATACATTTAGCTCATAAACAGCTTGACTTACAAAATTTTTATTATTAAGTTTTTATATAACTTAATCGTATTTTGAGCAGTAAATTATTCTCTAATACTAAAATTAAACTAAAATAATAATACATGTAAGTTTAAGGTTAACTTCAGTAACAATCTAGACTTGTAAGTATCAAGTTTCAGCTGAGACATAATAAAGTTAGCACGAGTTATCCCGGGTATGTCAGCCCGGGATGGGTTAGATCTAAACCTCAGATCTTAGACAAGTTGTGGTAACTTATCTCGTCTGTATTCTATCAAGTAGTTAATTGATGCTGGGCTACCCTTCTGCATCACTGATCGAGATATTGATAATGTGGTACTCAAATAATATAGGATAACAAGGTTTGCAATAGGAATGAGTGGCTCTTTAAATTTATAGGATAATGAAGTATTATGCCGTAGAAGTGACTTTTTGCTAAATTCGTGTCAGTTAGTGGTTACGGAAAATAATGATATTTGGGCCCAAGTGCACTACAATATTTCCTTCAGTTTTCTGGAAACAACTGGTTACAATGAATTTTTACGATCAATTTTCAAAGAAACTGACGTTTAGTTTTGGGTGGAATAAGGCTATAGTAATGTTAAAGATTCTTTTTCCAGGTTTCCTATAATTTTTGCTCAGCTTTCTAGGATAAAACCTTTTAAGTCCTAAATAAAGGAGAACCTAGTGTACAATTACATATAGAATTTGTAGACTAATAAAATACAACAAAATATCGACGGTTTGAGGTCAAACTTAATTGCCTGGCAGCCACATACCACCTCGTAGCCGCCACGCTCCGTAGCCGCGTAGCCTCGTAGACGCACCAGCGTAGTTCAGCGTAGCAATCAAGTTTTTGGGTCACGAACAACTCGAGCTTTCAGTATTTAGATCACATTTTACTGAATGATATTAATTATTTCATTAATATTGTGGAAATTGTGGGCAAATGCTGGTATTTGTTAGTGAAATTGATTGCTTCATTTGACTTCACAAATGCGATGGACCAGTATTCGATTCCCTTATAGTAGTCTGCAGACTTTTTAGTCGGCCGATAGTTGGATCGGGAGCTTGATAAGTAGGTTCTAGATGTAGTATAGACAGAGATAGATAGTAAGGAGATGAATGGAAGTATACATATCATAAAGATCAGATACATATTTAGCAGGTACGCACGGTACGGATTTGTTTTGTCCATATCAATAGCTTTTCTTTTATGTATTTTACTTATGAGGCTTATCGATAACTGTTATACATGAGTATGCATTATATTCTTAGACTCGATTCGGTTACACAAACGCAAGTCGCGATCTTAGATGCTCACATTAAAGAAAACACATAGAAACGCTTTTGTCCCAAACTAGCTATTGTCTCTGGTCTGAGATAACATGGCGGATTATAACAAAGACAATAGCATATTGTGTAGTTAACAGCTCGGCTTTGGTAACAAATGAAGCCGTTGCTTGATTCTAAGGCTTTGTGTGTTATTGGGCTGAGATACGCTGTTATTGATGAATTTTGAATATTAGAGTAAACGGTGCCTTAGATTATACGGGTATTTTGGTAGTTAACCAAAATCTAAACTGAGTTCTAGTGCCTACCTGGGCTGCGGCATTGTTCGAAAGAGTTACCGCGGCCCTGGTACATAAAGGGCTTTAGAAGGAACATGGTAGGTTTTAGTCAGTAAGAGTCTGTAACTCCCTCACGCTGCACCCACACAGGGGTCATTTGATGATTTCCCATAAAAAGTGGCTAAGTTCTAGTTATCAAAACTTTATTCATCCAAGAAATTCACTTCTTGTGCCATATTGAATTTTTAACAGTACCTAATTTGCGATTGTATGCACCAGGTTAGACTGAAAACCGACCCCAGCATAGTTGGGAAAGGCAAGGCAGATTTGCGAATAATGAATCATAGCAGCACAAAATTCAACCTAAAATCTAAAGAACTTTCAAATAGCTGTCTTTTTATCACTGCCACCATGAACGGTCACCATGGACCACCATTAATTAATCAGCTACGCATATAAATCGCAGATGACAACAAGGCCATGGGATTTATTCAAAACAATAAACTGAAACCATCAAATTGTGTTCGTCATGGAATACGAGGCAGGAATAAAAGAAGGCCAATAATTATTATAACAAAGATATGACAAAGTTTTATCAACTTCTTAGCATATGCTATGAAAATCCTATTTGTTTTATACATACTTTAGTTTACAATCATATCTTTGAACTTTTAAGTGATCGCTGAATTATCTGCGCAATTAAGCCAATTCATATTTTTGTTCTTCTATTTAAGGCAATTAGGGCCTAAAGAAAATACAGTTCATAAGCACTTAGACGTCAACAGATTTAAATCTTAATCCTCAACCGTACTAGAATTGCTAGCTTATGGAATACTAGGCAACATACGTTATAAACAAAAATGATTTCTAGGAATAAAATAAAACAATTTAACAGTCTCAAATTGAAACATTAATGTCAAAAACACTTCACAATATAGACCGTTAATCATCTGCAAAAGAATAACGAATAGTCTTGTAAATTTTTTGAAAACATTCCACAGTTTTTCTGTGTTTTCTTCACATTGGCGGACATGTTTATTTCCGGCTGCGCACACGCACCGCTTCAGACATCCGGTAAGGTCAGTGATTACTGTTATTAGACGACCTTACAAACATACAGACTAAATAATATATAATTATATTGACGCTTAATGTTTACACTCATATTTTGTGAAAACGTCTAGTTTTTTTTATTGTATGTCTAGCCGATTTTAGCCGCGTCCCGTGGGAACTACTGCCCATACCGGGATAAAATATAGCCTATATTATTCTTGAAGAGTGTAGCTTTCCAACAGTGAAAGAATTTTTCGAATCGGTTCAGTAGTTTCGAAGCCGGTGAGTACAAACAAAAAAAAAATGTTTTCTCTTTATATTTTTTTATAGATTAGATAAAACCAAGTCATGTGATGTGACTACCTTTTCTGTGTTAGATAATGTAATGATGTTTAATTCGTTTAAACCGTAAGATAACATCAAGAGATTTCTTTTTATCTTTTAAGGAATTTCCTACTTTTAACCCCGGGCCCGGAAGGGCAACCGGGACAACGCTAGGATGATGATGAAGGAATTTCCTACTTTTCTTTAACCTTTTGGACGGTATCTGAGTACCCTTGATTATTTTGGGTTATTCATTTTACCTTAAAAAAAATAGTTCAAAAAACTAAAAACCACGCTTGTCATGGTATTTCATCTTAATCGAAGATTGCGAAGTGGGCCAAATTAAGATTCCAAGATTTTCTTACATAGGTACATATATGTAGTTACATACAAGTGAAGTTAATATTTAAGCGTGTTAAACAACATAGCCATTAGTCGATTGCATTGGTTTTTATACGTTTACTAAATTCAATTTAAATAGTAACATTATAAATTAATTCCAATTTCTACATTCCAAATTGAAAAAAAAAAAGAAATTGGCAATTCCATTTTATAATCCCTACAAACAAGAATAAAAATAAGGCTCATTTTATTCTATTTTGATCTAGATTTCAAAAAAACACTATTTTTTCTTTTTGTAGGCAAAAAGTAAGTGGTCGAAGTATCTACTTCAGTGGGTTTGAGAAATCTCTAAACGGTCATAGTGCCAGGATTTTTTTTTTCATTTTTGGTGGTTACGAACACATATAGAAAGATGAAGTGTTGTATAGATACATGACAGTCAGGGACTTGAGGCCAGCTCCCTGAACACTGGCTTACTGTGTAGAAGAGGACCACATGAGGTACATGACTCGTAAGACCATATGCAATGCGCATAAGCAACGAACTTTGATTGCGCGATCCAGAATTTGAACGGGGAACTTATTTTTTGTGACAAGTGCCATGTCTTAAAAACATTTTAAGTGTTGTATTTTTATTCTACATAAGTATTTTAAGTCAATTATCTATAAAACATTTAGTAAATAATCAAATTAATACAAAATAAGGTTAAGATTTCTGCGGTACAACTATTAATGCCATCTATTATGATCTATAAGAATTACAACGACCAAATATTTAAAAAATAAATTTAGTTTTCAAAATAAGAAACAATTAAAAATCGTTTGCAAAAATAACGGTTAACATAATTTAGAATTGCAAAACAAACAAACTGATTTGTAAAAGTCAAACGTGTTTTTTTTCCTATTTGAATTGCAAATCATTGCCATCTGTTGAGCAAAAAGAAAACAAGGTTTTGGTATTTAAATATGAGGGTAGTTTTATTTTTTGCGCACCCTGTCATTTCATATTTTTTCTTCTTAGTAACTCTAAAGGTTGTCAAATAGGTGTCACTTTATTGAACAGTGTACCTTTTTTTAACGACGTCAAAAATCATCAAATGACCCCTCCCGCTGTGGGTTAGCAGCGGTGAGGGAGTGTCAGACTCTTACTGACTAAAAACCGTCGTGTTCCGTCGTAGGCCTTTTTATGTGCTAGGGCCGCGGTATCTCTTTCGAACAACCCGCAGTGAACAGTGTACCTATATTTAAGTTTTTGTTTTCAAATATTTAACCGACTCCAAAAAAGTGGACGTTCTGTATCGGGCATACGAAAGTTTTTTGTTCTCCCAATTCAAAGAATACATTTCATATTCTTCATTACGTAAGTATTCTTAACTTAATTTTAAAATAAAATAGGACCCTACTATTGAAACAGTTTACTGTGGAATGTACCACAAAGACAATAATAAAAATAGGTTTAAAACAATTAAAAGAGTCGTATTCCCATCTAATGTTATGACCACTATAAGCAGACCTAGTGTTGTACCCACAACTTCTGTAAAAGCGTATCTAGTGTTTGTGGTCGTATGCAATTGCCGTGTTATTGAAGACTGGCCAAAACTCCGCATATAAAGGCCAAAAGAAACAAACCAGCAACAATTACGCGTGTGCGCACGTTAAACAATATTTTCTAGTACAAAACAGCCGATTTAATTGAGCAGAAATGCGTTAATTCGTGTATGTTTGATGGAAATTAACGGCGATATATTTTGATGTCATTTAGGCCAGAAACGAAACTTTTTCTCTTAACCATGATCGAAATTGGTATCAATAAATTACATTTTACTAATGATTATAATATCATAAAAGTACGTAAATATATTTTTTACAATTTCACGCCGAACTACTGGATGGATTTAGCCAGTTAACTAAATTATAATAATCAGGTGCCTATTTTGAACTTTTATCCTATTTTAATATGTCCGTGCACCTTCTTCATTTCAGCGACAAAGATAATAAAATAATTAACAGAACACCATATATGATATTCAATACAAAAAGTCCATACTAAACTAAACAGCTTAAAAATCCCTTCAGTTTATACAGCTACTAAGATAAATAAATTGGAATGAATCAACGGTATATATGCGAATCGATTAAACTTTCGACGCCATGAGCAACGCGAAAGTAAAAGGGTTTTCAAATATGATTACTCATGCACAAAATTATATTATGCCTCCCTTTTGGATTTTCAACGATCCAAATATAAAAACAAGATGATATGGTATTAATAGACAGCGTATTTTGATGACTGGGCTTATTGTTTTAAATGCTCCATTTGTTAATAAATAAAGGGTAAATTGCATTGTATTTTATTTTTTTCGATTCGGACAAAAACTTGTATGTATCCACGACATCTTTGGTTGTCTGAATTTATACTTTTAACTATTGTTCAACTTCAAAAGTCTATCCACAATAGTTTTGACACCCCAAAAACCCAACCAATTTTGACAAGCTTATCTCCAACTTATAACACTGAATATCATATAAATTTTGCTAAAGGATTTCGAGATTTCTCGTTATGGAAATCTTAGGTCATTGCTTAAGCTCGGGGTTGTGGGTGGGGCGGGGTGGGGTGAGGTGGGGCGGGTCAAGGCCGAGCCGTCGCCTCAATGCCGCCTCTTAATGCCTTGGGGTAACGCTGAGAGGCACCGAGTGTTTTTGCCAATAATGTTTGTCTGATATATACTCGTAAGTCAGAGATGTTTCTCTCTAGTCATGACGTCATATGATTCTAAAGTATTGCAAGACATAATGACGTCAGAAACTAGAGCCTTGTAATGTATGAATGTGTGCGTTTTTAATTGAAATTCTATTAAATTGTTGTAGAGATGAGAAGCGAACTCGAATAGGAAATCATATTAAAATATAGTGCGTTCCTTCTTGTATTGCATGCATAATTATCTTATAAGATGAGAAAACAATATTTATAGCTAGAGATAAACTAGTTTAGTCTTTTGAGATGTTAATATCACTATATCCTATGAGCAATTATCTAGGTCGGTATTGTTGAGTAATTATTATTATAGTTAAGTTTATACATAGAACTAATTCATCTTAGCTAATTGTGAGATCAGATAACTAAGTTTAAATCTGTGTGTTCATCGTTCACTGATTATTTCATTTAACAGATACAAGCCGTTCCCATTAGTTTTACTCGCGTCACTAGGGAACTGATCGCATCGCATATTTAATTGCAAAGCTAAATGAAATAAGTACGGTAGACCGCACATCAGTGGTAACTGTCATGCACCTTAACTCAATAGTAATAAGTACGATTTTCCTATAAAACTGTTACCACTGACCTGACGTTGACTGTACATACAAATCTTAAGAATTAACTGTACGAATTAATTACAGGAAAAAACATAGAATGATATACGAGTCGTACCTATAAATGCACAGTTTTTTTTAAATTATGTAAGCTTCATATATACGGGAGAATACTTATACATAGAAATATATAACACAAATATATTAATACTACACTAGTAAAAACAAAAAAAACACATATAAATACATTAAAATCTTCATAAAGTAAAAATTCATAAAATAAATACCTAAATTTAACTTTACATTAAAATCGTCTACTTATACCGATAGATCAGATTCTTTTACATAGTTAAAGCAACCTTTTACAATTCAAACTGCAATATATCAAGTTGGCAAAACTGCTTAATACTTCTTTCACGAGTGTTGACCTATTTAGCGGAAAACGTGACGTATTCCTTACTTGGGGAGAAAATGTAGGAAAATATCACAAAAATATCGCTTTTAGAGTACCCTGCAGATTAAACAGTCGGCCGACAGTTGATCCGATGTTTGGCAAAAAAATAATTAAAACTCATCTACATAGATATTTACATATTCACATACATAGGTATAAAAAAATATTCTAGTAAAAAAAAAAAACACCATAACTAAAACGAGTCAAAAAATTCATCCCCATCGCTGTCGACTGGGAGCGTACCCAAGAGGCTGGCAGCATAACCTCGTTGGATGGCCATGCTGGTCCTTTGTCCGAGGTAATAGCCAGCCTTTTGGTCACGAGAAGCGTCAACCAGCAGCTTAGATAGATCTTTAAATAGGTGTGTGCGCATTTGATCTCCGATGCGGCTAATACCATCCATCTTCATACTGATTTATGAGCCCAAACAAACTATCGGCCGACAAAAAGTCTGCAGTGTGTATCTTACTTCGAGAGAAAATGTAGGAAAGTAACCCAAAAATGTCACTTTCATGCATTATGTTAAAATACTCTTATCTGCACTTTTCCTTGAGAAAGGGTTAGCTTGATATTCGGTTCACTGTGAATTCCTGAGATGTTTTTGCTTTCATTTCAAGTAATGCAGTGGCCATATTTGCTAAGATCGTCTTCTCTTTGCTTTATGAAAACAGGCAAGATTTCGTCATAGAAGTATATATTTTTTTTGGGCATTTTTCTGGGGTTTCGGATTCCATATTTGTTTTAGCTTCTGCCTGTATTTTTACCATAAAAAATCTCAAGCGCGTTGTAACGATAAGGATTAAGGATTGGATATAATTTAATATTCATCATCAGACTATTACGGAACACATTTTTTTTTAACTTTAATCAATGTATTTTTGTAGTAGATCCTCACTACTTATAGCGAATTCTTTTTTAGCACCTAACCTACCACCTACTCCACCATACCAGAAAAAAAAAAAACAACAAAAAGAAAATATAAAATAGAAAGTTCGCATTGATTTTAAAATCTGTTCCTCATTTCTTTGGTACAATCGCGATGAAAAGTGTTTCGCCACTTGACAGTTCCATTGTGTGACCGGCTTTATTCGAGGTAGGTACAGTCACGGACAAGTGTCATTTAAGTTGCGGGTACCCGTAAACATTTGCATATTTAATTTTGTGTACTTTATTTTATGTTAAATGAAAACCTCAGGTTGTTCAAAAATATAATAAATGTGAAAGTTTGTGAGAATGTATGGATGAATGTTTGTTATTCTTTCAAGCAAAAACGGCTAGACCGCTTACGTTAAAATTTCGTATGTAGATAGGTGATACCCTCGTTTAACTCATAGGCTGTTTTTTATCAACACACCACGCGGGTGAAGCCGAGAGCGGAAGCTAGTAGTGATTATACGTAAATCTAGTCACATTTTTAGATTTGTTTATTAGTGACTGGTTATTCTCCTGCGGTTTCACTCGCATCCCGTAGAAACTATAATCCACACCCGGATAAAATATCGTTTATGTTACGCAGGAAGAGTTATAAGCTTTCCAGCGGTGAAAGAATTTTCAAATCGGACTAGAAAGTAGTTCCTGAGATTATTGCGTTCAAGCAAATAATCAAACAAACAAACTCTTCAGCTTTATAATATTAGTATATATAGATACCTTTTTAGTGACTAACACGGTTGTGACACAGACATAGTTACGTTGAAAAGCTTTTAACTGGTGATGCAATTTTTGATTGACGGGTGCAACGATTTATTATTTATACGTGGTTTGTTTGACCAATTCTGAATTTATTATGTTTCCCGAGGTTTACCAAATGTGAAGCTGTATGATTTATTAATTATTTATTTTATTATATTAGTTAAATAATAAAATAAATTAATAGTATATAAACTGCTTTTTAGATAGTGTTCTAGTACGCTCCCACTATAAATGACGCGGTTGCCACAGCAAAAAAATACATGTCCATTTTTTCATTGAAAAAACTTATGCAACCTCCTCACGTTATAACATAATTATAAACCATAAAATACTAAGCAAAAAGTATTTAATTAAACAAATGCAACATCACGTAAATTCATATAACGTAGACTATAAGTGGCCACACAATATCGTGTACGGCAAGGAAATGGGAACGCGTTAATCCGCCAATTGCCGTCTTCCTGGGGGCGCGTCATGTATACATTGCGGCTGTGCGTGTCCAATGTCACACGACACGATATTCCCGTACGTCATTTTTGTTGCAAACTTTTGACAGATGCTTTATGACGTTAATATAGTTGGGAATTAACTGGTAACTGGCGAAATGGGTTGAGTCTGTAGGGACGTGATCGATATGCGGATATTTATACCTTTGTTGCTTCCAATTTTTGGGTAATCTATTTTTTAATGTTCAACATACCGAAAATTGTAGGCATTGTATTGTACAGTAATTGCAACAGTTTTGAGCAGAAACAAAAGGTAGTTGGTAATTTGTTAATGGACGTTTTCTTTCCGAAATATACAATGGAAAACATAAGTTTAAATATCCTGGCTACGGGGCATCAATGGAATTTACTTAACGTTTGTCGAACGTTAAGTAAGGCTCAGGTATCCAAATATATCAAAATCTTGAAATTATAAGAGCTTTGGCAAGGATTGATAGCAATCGGATTTGTGATAGCATGACTGTATTAAGATAGTTTTTATCGTAAAATGGAAACAAGCAGTGCTAATGTTATTTAAGTAGTTAGCGTGTCTGTATCGCATGAGTGACAGTGTGTGTCAGCGAGCCGCGCTGCGAGTGACTGCACTTCTATGTGCGCGGATATTTATACACAACTGCCGATATGTGGCACATCACTAGCTTTTATGATTATAAAAAAAATTGTTACGATATCTAAATGATTTTTTGGTAAAAATAATGTATTTTTGGATACAATACCATTAAAAATAAGTTACTTATACATATATATGACTTGGTAAATGCATAGCATATGCATAACTATTCTAGTATAAAAACATTTCTGTAATAGAATTTTTAAATTGTAAGATCTAATGAATCGACTGCGGGAATTCTGTGCACATGTATTCTTTAAATAGTCAATTAATTTTACAATTTAGGAATTTAATTTTAATACAATAAGAGAGATACTTAATTTATAAGGTTGAATGCTTTAAAACTGCTGACTGCACGCTATTGTTAAACATTTCTGCGAAATTGTAATGGATTACATTACATATTAATTTTGGTGTTTTTGATGAACTGTAAGTTACTATTAATTAATTAATACAACATGTCTGCCACGTGTAAAATTAATATTTTAAATACAACTTTACACATTCATAAATCATTAGCGCTTTCAATTTCAGTAAACTTTAGACTATATTTTTGTTAATATTAATAAAAAGAATTATCAAGGTGTTGCTAACGACAAAACTCCTTTGGCTTTTCGTGTTCTTGAGAAGGGTCTTGACAGAGACGGACGAACATACAAACTGACAGACAAGCGATCCCATAAGCGACCTTTTTCACATTTACATTTCCGGAAAACTAACATTTTTTTAGACCAGTATATAAAGTTCTGTAATTCGGACCACATTAAATACACTATCAGTTTTTTAAACTAACAAAATTACTTACTCAGAGGTTTTCATTTCATTCACAACGATATAACTACCTCTATAATAATTAAATCCGCCAGGTTCATTCACATAAAATCATATTTCTGAGAGCTATATAGGTACCTAAAAGCGAAATGAGTTTATTTAGGTCGGCTAGCCTGCGGATATTCGGATATTTACGGACGTTCGTTGGCTCATCTCTAGTTGACACTCGGTGAGCTTGAGGTAAGACACAAGTGTATTTCTCTGTAATTGAGTTTCGTTAGAAATGCTCCTGTGGCGACTCAATCAAATTAGGTTAAAGGTATCTTTGGTAACAAGGTGTTGCTTAGGTATTTTGTCAATAAGATTAACAGCATTTTTTGTCGTGCGTGCCTATACCTACACTCGATTTTCATGAGCGCT
The DNA here is from genome assembly GCA_033682625.1 of Helicoverpa zea x Helicoverpa armigera. Taxonomy (NCBI): domain Eukaryota; kingdom Metazoa; phylum Arthropoda; class Insecta; order Lepidoptera; family Noctuidae; genus Helicoverpa; species Helicoverpa zea x Helicoverpa armigera. Next base: position 3,256,279 of record JAWIIS010000017.1, read on the forward strand.
ATTCAGTCCTAGCGGCAAAAAAATGTCGCGTGGTTTTAGGTGGTAAGTCGAGCGTTCCCATGCTGAAAAATGATAGTACCTACGTATCTGTAAACTGTAAAGTACTATTGTAGGTACGCCAAACGTTACTCCGGAGCGTGTCGGTAAACTTCGCATTTGCTGAGTTACTTCGCACTATAATATTGTCAATGAGGTATTTTTGTCTTCCTCAAAAAGTAGCCCTCCTAATGATCCCTTATAACCCCGTCAACCCTTTCTTTCTTCAAAATACATAAATATTAACCACATTTGCGAATTTTACACGAAAAAAAACCATGCAGTATTTATGGATTTCAGAGGCAGTATATTTAAAGGCTTATTGCCTGGTGGCCGTCAGCTGTCAAAGTGACATAATACAGGCAACATGGCGGACGGAAGTGGCGGGCGAAACCTTAACACGTCGTGTTCCGGTTTGCATTTCGGAAAATGGCGAGAATATGGTTTTGTTTTTATTTCGTGTCAATTAATTTTAATTGTATTGGTTTATTTTAAATTTTGTGGGTAATTTATTATGTAACTACAGAATATTTAAATCATAATAGGCGATAATAAAGGTATATCTTATCGAGTTTGTCAACTTTTGCATATTAGGTATGATGATAGCTTACATGACACAATATACTGCCTAGTTATCAGATAGCTACAAAGAATCATTCGATTTATTTCATTGTTTAAAAGGGTTACCGGGGCCTTAGTAGGTACATAAAGGGCTTAAGAAGGAACATGGTTTGTTTTAGTCAGTAAGAGTCTGACACTCCCTCACACTACACCCCACTCCCTGCGGGAGGGGTGAGGGGTCATTTGCTGATTTCCCACAAAAAGGGTACGAGATTTTAAATAACATCAAAAATAAAACAGACATCATAATAACATGCCATCTTATTTTAAGACACTACAAGAGATAGCTACCGAGTCTTTTAATAACCAAACATCTGACCACATTGACACGCATCATTATTTAAAGAAAAGTCAGTAAATAGCCATTTCGTCATCACTACAATGATTACCATCGTTTGACGATGACGATTCGAATGACGCAAATTCTTACGTCATTTTTGGCTCGCCATCTGCATATGACGATATAAATTTATTATTACTTTATAGCACATTATATTTTTTGGCAATAAAGTTTGCTGTTGTCACTGCAAAAGTGGGCCACATAGCGCAAATTTTAGTTACTTAGCAAATTTTTAATTTTTATTAATATTCTGCTTTGTTATAGTAGTTTGCAGTTTGACACGAGATTTTTATAATTTCATGTCATACTCCAAATTGTTTTACAACCTTGATCAAGTCTAACCTGAACCTAAATCTTTGATCGAATAAACTTTTCGTTTATTATTTTTTTTGTGGGACTTTACTAACCAAGTTGAAAAAAGAAAGGAGGTTCTCACTTAAAGGAATCTTATTTTTAATTTTATTTTTTCATCACTAGACCAATAAAGGTATTGCTTTCGATTCAACGCTGTTGTTATGAAGGTAATTAATTTATTGTTTTACTAGGATAGTTTTTGATTTTTATTGTAAATATGTATTGTAAATATCTGTGTAAATAAATAGTTACATGATTAAAAAAAAAAAAATTTATTGCATCAAATATTTTTTTAAACAACTCTAAATGACCACCAAAATTGCCAGCATCACACCTATTACCATAATAAATATCGATTATAAAATACAAAATACATAAAACAGTCTATCTACCACCATCTTCGAAGTTAATCGTTCATTTAGGCCCATGATAAACCATTCAGGGTTCCTTCTCTTCCATAATTGATGACCAGAGGGATTTGTGTCTAAACGTGTTATATCTTAGTGACGACTAAAGCCCGACATCTGATGGGCCAGCGAAGAATTAATAATAGCTAATTTCGCTACTAATTGGGTTAGTGGGAACTGGGAACCTCATTTGAAATTCTGGGTTGGATTAAAACTAAGATGATTTTGGTTTTCAAGAAGTTTGGTGAAAACTTCGTAGGGTAACAAATTAAATTTCATAGTTTTTTTTTTACATTTAGAATACATATTTTTCAACTTTGTCTCAAAATGTAAAAAGGTACCCTAAAATGTGCGCGAGCTCTTTGTAAAAGCCAGCACTGAGAAAGAGGCCGACCGAATACTCATTTTGGTAAGCGTTAATTATATCTAGCTTAAAAACGAAAAGAACCAAGTAGGTATCAAACATTCATAAACTGCAGAAATTTCCATGTACCAAAACCTCAGAAACACAAGACGACGTTTAAAAATAAAATAGTTTACAGTCCAGTGTTAATAAAACATTTCGAGATTGTCCAGACTACTTTTGTTACCGAAATAAACTAGACTAGTCCGTATTGTGTCCGACGGTCATATTTATTTATTTCTTCTTACCATTGTGGTAGATTTTCATTTAAACCTTGGAGTGAAATTTTACATGAAACTGTTAGGAAATTTTAAGTCTAATTGCTGACACGTAGGGCTTAAATTGAAATGTTTATATTCATTTACGTTTCTGAAATAAAGTAGTATTACATTCCTTTCATGATAACTATAAACTGACATTCATCAAATTAAGAGTGAATAGGTTAGGTTCTTCTAAGCAAGTGAGATACGAGTAGTTTTCAAACACGTGCCTATTATTTATCAATAAAAAAACTATGTATTTTGTAGAATTTGCTTTCAATGCTTTCAACGCTCTTTTCATTTATATTTATAAAAGACTGGCGTAAGTAAAATAAAAAAGTAAGAAGTAAAAATGCCTACGCAGCTTAGCTTTTTCTTAATTTATACTGCAGACTATTATCATTTTCAATTTTCCAACTATGTAAGAACGCTATGCGCGAATTTTATTACTTGATTTCTCCTAAAAGGTTAGTCATTAGGTACCTACATCAAAAGCATATTTGCAAGGGTGTATCAAAGTGTTAAGATTTTAACTATTTAGTTGGTGAGTAAATCATTTATCGCTAACATCGATATCAATCAGTTGACAGTCGAGTGACTTCTCAGCATACGTCTGTCGTCGGCACTGTCACCTTGGGTCACAAAAGTTTTTGATATCGATTTTTCTATGAGTATTTGAAAGATGAATCATTGGATCATTATGAATTAGTATCATTAATTGAAGGTTCTATGCAATTTTGAACATCAAATAAATAAGTATCGCGCCACTTCAACACACAGTCGGTTAACCAAATAAAATATACCCATGGTAAGCTATTTTATTAGCTCGTGTTATGAGTGCTAACACAATTACTGATAAACTACATACACAAACTATAAAAAAAAAAATGGAAACTTCATATATTTTATTTATGTGGCAGTTTGTTTTGAGTCAGTCAGGTACTCACAAAAGTATAAATATATGGATTGTTGTCAATTGCCCACTCAATCTATCTTAAAACTATCAATAAATGGAAATAAAAGGTATTAATAGCTTATTATTTAATCTTATTAAATCTGACGTCTCATATCACATGATATAAGTAAAGAAACAACATACGCGATACCATTAGTAGGTACTTCATCAGAATATACATAGATTCTCGTACCTATATATTCTACATACAATTTGTTTTGTAAATAAAAACAAATATAGATTTGCGTCTACACGAAAACATCCCCAGACCTATGTATACCTACATATGTATAGCCATTCATACGTGTCAAAAGAAAAAAGGCGTAAGTTCAATAATTACAAAACGCAGATACGCCCTTTTGACACGTGACGGTAGCATTATATTTGGCAAATATTCCCGGACATATAGAAGGCATAATTACAAGAGTATCAGAATAATTATGATAAAGCTTGTTGGCTAGTCTTTGTGTGACGGTGTTCGCATCATAGGTTGACGAAAAAACGGCTTGTTCCCATCTACTCGCAACCCAAGCAAAGTTTTCATACATTTTCTTCCACTTTTTTTTAACGACGTCAAAAATCATCAAATTACTCCTTCCGCTGTGGGTTATCAGCGGTGAGGGAGTGTCAGACTCTTACTGCCTAAAAACCGTCGTGTTCCGTCGTAGGTCGTTTTATGTACCAGGGCCGCGATAACTCTTTCGAACAATCCCGCTGCCCCGGTAGACCTTGGCCCTTCTGGGCCCCACATATCTTCCATTTGGGTTCAAAATTTTGTAGAACAAAATAAATACATTAAAATATACCTTCAAATTCCTTCCACATGGCTCCAAAAATGTTTGTATATACCTATGTTACGGGTAATACTAGAAGGTGGAGTAAACCTAGGTTTACCCGGGTTGACTTAGTATTACCCAAGCTTCTTGGGTAAAGTCCGAATAATAAGTAAAATAAATTTTAATTCGGTGTTTACCCATGCTCGCCTAGGTCTACCTTTTGGTCCCGTTGGGAAGGAATTTATTTATTTATTTATTGGACCTCCAACAAAGAACATACACATCACATTCTTAAAACTAAGAATTAATTGTAGAACAGATGGGAACAAGCCGAAAAATAAAAAAAACGCGTGGTAACCATATCGTCAGAAAGTTTAGGTCACATGACAGAATTGGCAGATTTTGAACAACCGTGTCAGAGATTTTTGGTAAATTGTTTAAGCTATTTACGACCTTATTCTGATGGAAATAGAAATATTTTAAGTGCTTTCACTACGTGAGATGTATAGTGAAGCATTTGGTAGTCTATTTCAGGAATTTTGATTAGATTATTTTTAATGGTGTTGATTATTTGGCGTTCGTGAGAGTGGCATCAGACGTGTACCTACTACTTACCAGTACATGTTATGTCATTATTATTTTTTGCATTATTACGGATCTTAAAATTACGTTGGTCTGGGTTTGGGTAGACATGGCTGTGGATTACAACTTTCAGGAAACGGGAAACCTTCCTAAGTAATTTGTAAATTTTCTCGGCAGAATAGTCCTAGAGGTATATAAGTAGTTAACCTGGGGTATTTAGAGGGTACTTAGCTTAGGTACGCATTTTTATAACGCTGACTCAGTTGATATCTGAATGCCCTAGAAATAATTCAGGTTGTAAAAACAGCTGACTACTAAATATACAAATAGATGCACATACTTATTAGTTGATAGCGGTCCTGTATTTATTTAGATTGGTATCGTACCTACTGCGTATACCAGGTCAGTGACCTCTTATATTTATAAATATCTTTTACAACCTGCAACGTTGTAGTCCAACATAATAGTAAAGTTACAAACTGTTACAATACAAAACCGATTCTGCACGTAACCTAGCTTTTCAAAACAGGAGATAGAGCCATACCTACATATCTTTAAAAAAACTTGACAAAGTTGAAGTAGAAGCATGAAAGGAATACCAAAATCACTTGGAATTCTTGGAAGCCAAGTCAAAAAGATATCAGGAACCCAAGCAAGAACGCATCTTCTTTTATCGCCAAAAGGCTGTTACCCAAAACTGGGACAGAAAAGGGCGTATATATTATTCCCAATAGCTGACTTGGTTCCTTGACGACGCAAGCATCTAATGTGTCTGTCCGTTGGCGTCCGTCCAGCACCGCGCCCAGAAATAGACTGGGCGACACTAACCATGTGCTTTAATTGCCTATACAAGAGAATTTTATCAACTATTTTTATAAATTATTCAAATAACAACACCCTATTTTTATAAATTATTGAAAAAACAACACCCTATTTTTATAAATTATTGAAATAACATCACCCTGTTTTTATAAATTACTAGCCGTTTTCCCGCGGTTTCACCCGCGTCCCGTGGGAGCTACTGCCCGCACCGGGATAAAAATATATAGCCTATGTTACTCGCAGATAATATAGCTTTCTAATGGTGAAAGAATATTAAAAATCGGTCCAGTAGTTATTGAGTTTATCCATTTCAACCAAACAAACAAACAAAGTTTTCCTCTTTATAATATTAGTATAGATTGAAATAACAACACCCTATTTTTATAAATTATTGAATTAACAACACCTACCCGGATATTGGGTCGTCATGACATGCAGAATTGATGATTCCTCTCACCACAGCTGATTTTGAACGAGTAAATTATTGTTGAATTCATTTAATAGGTTGGGTGACATGGTTTTCAATTTATTGGCTTGTACAGTTTTTATACTATAGTAATATCGCACACATGGGTCTAAAGAGGTTTAAAAAATTTTAAAATCTAGTTTTTTGAGTTATGCATACCATCAAATTTTTAAACGAGTAGGTATACTCATCGAAACACAAAATAGATTTTAAAAATATGATCTAGCTTCGTACCAAAAATCATTTTTCTATATAGGACACTTCAAGAGGTATCAGTATTTCGTTTGTTTTTTGCCTTTTTTGAAAAAAAGTGTTTTTTTTATCGTCTTTAGATCTATATGCGCGATTTATACCTTAATGACAGGACATTAACTACTGTTATATATTATGTACAAACTTATGTATATCTAGTATGTAGATAGCAAGATACAAATAAAAGATAATTTCGTGAAAATCTAAACAGAAATGTAGGTTAGTGTGGTCACAATGCGATTCTCATTACGACTTATGAATAGATCAGACAATCGGTTTGTTCATACGCTAGAATATTTGGACGACTTCAATAATTAGGTCGGCTAAATATTTAGATGTTCACGAAGATATGAATTTTGTGATGCTGCTTGTTTTAAAGTTCATTTGTAGAGGAATGCAGGTGTGAAATGCTTTTTGAAAATAACTTTGGTGCAGTGAAAAGAAGGGTCGATTTTTGAAAATACTTTTGCAATTTACTATAAATAGGCTGTAAACAGATGTAGGTATTATGTAGGATAAAAAAAATTATGTAGGTGTGGCTGTGAGTATGTAATTTGCTATTTCATGGAATAAGTCTATAGGTACTCATCAAATAACAAAGATATTAAAAATATACATGTAATTTACACATATTTATGTAAAGTCAGGGAAGTCCGATGACGATATAATATTTATTTTTTTCAATCCGGCCAGTACTTACCGTTTTCTATGGGCACCTTAATGTGGTAAGCATGATTCATGAACTTAATAAATAAAATAAAAACAAGAATCACCCCACATTTTTACCTGCATTTACATTGAGGTGAATGTTGCCACGAAACTTACCTGTAAGTGAAAAATATTTATTAGTCACATAATTTATTGGCTTTCAGAACATAGTCGTTCGTATAGCACCAAGATTACAGTCCGAAACACCTTTACAGCACTTTCACACTAGCGGATTTTCCGCTCGGTTTTTCCGAGCGTGTCGTACGGATGGTGTTGCAAACATTTCGCAGCTACTTACCACTTCAAAAGATGACTCGGAAACCGAACGACAGGTTTTGTCACTCTGAATGTGCCGCGTGTAGACAAACTGAGTGGAAAATCCGCTAGTGTAAATCGCTGTTTCTTACGATGAAAATATATTTTGGGAACAAACAACATATCTAGTTATTCATATAAAAGCATAATAGAATCATTGGATTGATTGAATGTTGCTATTCCAATCAACCAATCAGAATCACTGTCATAATATTTGACGTTTTTTGGACAGTAGAATATGTACTTGGTAGATTGCTTTTTTGCTGTTGAGTTAAAGATTGTAGGCCGTTTAAAAGCTTTGTATATTATTGTACTGTCAAAATGGAAAACAGTTATATTTTTACCAATCGGTTCGTAAAACCATGTGATAAAAATTATGAATCACACCCTATTATGTACTTACAACATGTAAAATATTTCGTGACATGGAAAATGGAAAAGTTGACGCACTTTTATTACCATAATTAACGCACGTCGTGGCGTCGCTTAAAAACCTTTATAAACTGTAAATATGTTGCCTAACCTCGATATCAAACCATAATATCTTATTCGAAAGCTCTTCTCTGTTCTTTTCTTTCAACATTCGTAACATATAGGACGTACCAATCTATGCTATTTAATTAATACCTACGTACAATGTAAAATAAAAAAATGTTATCGTTTTCTTCATCATTATCAACCCAACTTTTAAAACAATACCTTATGTTTGGGGTACTTCAAGTTAAACCTAATCAAGGTATAGGATATTGAATTATCACATGTTTCATTAGAAATCTCCAAGTAGAAAAACAGAAATGACAGAAGCTTCGCAAAAGCTTAATTCGCCATACAAAAATTAAAGATTTGTAGTTTTCGTATATTTTTATGTAGTACCGTGTATAGGTTTTTTATTTATTTACCTACCTACGCTGTGCATCTGGAAAGCACTTGACAAGAGCAGGCACATACATTCCATATTTTTATTTATTTCTATGTACCTATACCTAGTGAGAAAATGACTAGTATTTGTCACTCATTGACAAACAAAACTTTTTGGTAAAACCTGCTTATTAAAACAATAATGACCCCGATATATTACAGTATTTTGACCGCTTTAACTTATTCATGTAAAGTTTTACAAACAATTATACTTACAAAATGATTAATTCGTAATTGACGAATGTCACGCGTTTGAACAATAACTCAAATATTACAATTATGCCCTGAGGAAGTAACATTTTCATAGCGGGGCGGTTTCCAAAGATATAATTACAATTATTTTTAGTTACCATCCCCTTTGAGAGTAATATATTAATGGAATGTATAAATTAAGTGGCGTATTGTAATAGTTAACTTTACTAAACAAATATTGTTTTAAAACAAAAGAAAAACCAGCTGTGATCGTTCAAATTTTCACGGCAGGTAGATAAGTTACAGGTTTTAGTATCGCGACGTGAAAGTAACGCATCGTATGTAGTATTTTGTACTATTTAAATAACAGCTTTTTGCAATGAGGTTTTCTTTAGGATTTTTTAAATTTTACTATGAATCCGTTTCCTAACAGGACACAGATAATGTCCTGTTAGGAAACGGATTCATAGTAAGTATTTTGTGTCTGAGCTCGTTTTCGCTCTTTCAACAAAATTGTATCTAATGACTTTAAAATGGCAGAAAATTTGGAAAATCAAGTTTTAGAACTATCACTGAAATACCATAAACCCCTGATTTCGCCTAAAGAATCGCATATAAAACGGTTCAGCTATTTAAGAGCATAGCTAACACAGTTACATATGTATAGCTTTTTAACACCCCTCTACAACGGCAAGGATGATTAGTCTAAATACTAAAACTATTAAAATATTGACCCAAAACTACCCACATTATTACAACCCCTATCTTAGGAAACAGATTGTCATTGATAAACCATCTGACATGCATTGTATGAGCGCCCACCATAACTTGGAATGCAAAATATACCTTGGTGTCTCTTACATAGGGTTCATTATGGGTTGATATAAAGAGGTATTATGTGCTTGGACGTGTCATATCTCCTATTGGAATTGGCATCAAGAGCCAGGGTCTAAGGAAGGTCGCTGTTTGACATTTGACTAGATAAGGATATTGATAAATAGGTTAATTGAATTTTGGATGAAGAAAAGTTTTTAAGTGGATTTATCCTAACCAAAATGAGGGTTGGACTAGCCGATTATCGCTAGGTTCAATAGCGATGAAAATGAGGGATGTTAAAATGTGTCTAAGTTTGTGGCACTGTAGCTCCTAAACAAATTAACCGATTTGGATACATTTTTATTATGAAAGCTGGTTTTTCAGCTATGGATTTAGACATACTTTTAGTAAATATTTTTAAGGAGTAGAGTTAAGGAGTAGTATTTTCAAAGCTTAGGTACTTTAATTAGATGAGAAATATATTTGTAGTGTATTGTATTTTGAAAATGTTTCAGTAAGTGAACAGTTTTGCAAAGTTATTATTAATTTCGTACACTACAGTTTGAAAATCCCAATTTTTTCCCAAACAAAAAAAGGGCGTGTACACAATACACATAACATTAGCTACGTATTTCAGCACATAGAAGTGGCAATAACAAAACGAAAACAAAGGATATCGGAGCAACAGTGACGCGACAGTGGCTAACCAGGTTATCTGAAGTAGCTACACTTATCTCGTATGTTTTTTATAGGTATGTATATGTGTGTATGTATGGTGTTCGTAGAATATTCGCGCGTAGGTAAACTGTTAGGTATGTGACTACTGGTATTTTGCTTTTTGGGGCTTGCAAATCTAGCAACACCAAACCAAAATGCCTAACTCATTTGATTCCTTGCGCATTTGTTCGTATAGATCTTGTAGCTTTGATTAACTGAAGTTGGCGACTATAGATAAATTATAACGAACTCGATTTTGCTTTATGTCATCTGGGTATACTGATGTTATGAAGAGGATTTTTTTACCCCAAAATCTAAAACTATTTATCTGATTAAAAAAAAACCTTTTGGGAAGCTAAGCTATATTAATCCCGGTAAAGTAACTTCCACGAAACGTGGGTAACAGGACCGCAGGAAACAGTTAACTATAATGATCTATTTTACTGGTTTAATATGGTCTCATAAGGTGGCAATGATAGTGATCTACTGATCAGTAAATTAAAAATATATGTAGGTACCTAACTGTACTTTGCGAGGTTAATTTTCGACTGCTTTTCTTTTAACTGCATATTTCGAAATTGCCCTGAGTCAAATCTCATCATTCACCGTAGAATGAAGTATCGGAACTCTTCGGAATTGAACGAACTTTAAAATAAATGCCATCCATCTTACTCCAATATTAAAGTTACGTTAGGCAACCAGTTAGCACGTTAGCGCTTTAGTTTCAAGTTAAATATACTGCTGCTGTGTTAAGCTGAAAATGCTGTGATAAGCATATTACAAATGCTACTGTTATTGTAGGTATTAAAAAGGTGTCTTTTAACTAGGTGATACTTAACAAACTCGGAAAATAGTAGCTATTTTCGGTAAATGGACTTTCTAACTTGTAGTCATTTTTCTAGTCAGTTCGGTATTTCTTGAGCTTGACGCGTTCAAGCAAACATACAATTTCCAGCTTTATATATGTACTCCTATGATAACACCACTTATGCTACCATAGTTCAACAAATACTGCAGTTTAATATGTAAACAAAATCCTAATATATCTGTAATTTCTTTCTCCTAACCTGACTGCTTTACGTTATTAACATTTATTTTCCATAAATCCGACTCCGAATATTAATGTACTTTCAAATTCTAAAAAACAAATACCCCATAATTTTAATTACTAAACAAGCATTCGCTATAAAACCATTAATCGGCCTAGTTTAAATAAATAGCCGCCATGATGCGTCAAGTAGCGACATCTGTTATTCAGTAGCGGAATTTATTTGCCAATTTATGGTTACTTCTGTTTTATTTTAGTTATTTGTTTTTATCGATTTGTTGGGCCATTTTAGTAGTTTTATTTTTCTTAAGACAGAGGTTTTGAGTACCAGTTAAATACAATGGTTAGAATGAAAATGTAAATACAACACAAAATTATTACAAAAGGTGTTATTATGGGCAAGTAAGAATGAGTAAATAAGGAATGAAATGAACTCATTTTATGTAGGTATGTTCTTCAGATTTTTCAGCACATTCTTCTTTAAATAATTAAGTACCTAATTAAAATTTTTTATTGATTTTTCGAGGTAGGTACTGTAACGTAGTTAGAAACTCTTTCATTTGTAAGGTTTTATTCGTTAGATAATTTTGATACTGACCGGACAATCATTTCAAATGTATTCGATTTGTTCCATAGAATAAGTTTTTTATATTGAAGTGTGTCACTTCACCCTCGAGTCAGAAAATAAACCTAAGTTAAAGTTTTTTCCATCTTTTAATTGAAAATCCTGAGATTCCCGGTTCCTAGCGCGCCACGCGCTACATATGGTGGAGGCGCCGACGCCAAAGCCCCAAGTATTTTTCAGGTCACGCGAAAAAGTCGCTGGGTGACATTACGAAGACGGGAAGAGAGAAGAGCCTGGTAGAATAATCCTGGGCATAAGTTCTGGTAGAATATCGGAACAAGGATCATAAAAAGAGCTAAGTGGAATTTATTTATTTAATGTAGGAAAATGTCCGAAGAGATAAAATTTTTCTCCGGAGTCGATGACATATCAGTCGACGACTTTCTTTTCGAATTTCGCACAATTGCGGCGATAAATAAATGGAAAGAAAACGATTTTGGACTATTACTAGGTGCATATTTGCAAGGTCCCGCTCTTGCATTTTACAAATATAATTACGTCGATGGGATCGAATATAAGGCCATATGCGACAAATTAAGGGCAGAATTCCCTGATAATGTAAATTATGTAGAAAAATTCTACAACGCTCGACAGGAGCAAGAAGAAGAATTATTGTCATATTATTATCGTCTGTGTGGCTTACAGACAAAAGCTAATATTGTAGACGACAATATTTTTATTAAAACTTATTTAAAAGGTCTTATTTTTAAGTATAAGACCATATTAAGCTCACAGATTTATGCAACCAAATCTGAGCTGCCGGTGGAACTGCTGGCGATTGGATCGGAAGTAGAACATAAGTCTGGTGAGACCGGTCCATTTATTAATGTTCTGATTGCTCAACAGGAGTTCAGGGCGTTAGTGGACACAGGAGCTTCGATTTCTTGTGTATCTGAGGAGTTTGCAACAAAACTCAACATTCAAAGCATCAAAGAGAGCACGAAGCCTTCTGCTACGACAGTCTCTGGTGCTGATTTAACTATTTTAGGAGAAGCATCGTTAAATTTATTAATAGATTCTTGTTTTTTCAAGCAGAAGTTTTTGGTTCTAAAGAATATTCAACAAAATATAATTCTTGGGCGAGATTTTCTTTGTAAAAATAATTGTTTGATAGATTTTTCCAATAATAATTTAATTTTGAAAACGAGGTTTATTGCCAAGTTTATTGATACTGGCACTTTAGAAATTGATAGGTCAGTGTCAAATGTACTGACATACAAAGATCACCATAGTGACGAAAATTGTGACAAAACGATAGATGACATTGACAGTAATATAAAAAAAAATAATTATATTTATTTTCAAAATAAACTAAAAGTAAATAATATTCGAAGAAAAGTTTTGCGAAAGCGAAGTAAACGTATGATTTTGAAGTCTAGTCAGACTTCTACATCATCAAAGGTGATAAACAATAAGAAGTTTGTAGATTCTTGTTATTGTTATCGGAAAAATGTTAGGAAAAATAATGAATATCATTATTTTTATCCTTCTGAGGGGAGGATAGACACGCAGTATAAAAAACGTATTCCTCTGCGTAATATTAATAATAATTTAGTATGTTTAAATAAGCAAAATGTAGATAAATATAAAGATAGGAAACTTTTCCGTTGATTTTATAAGACGTTTTTCTAATACGTGTTTTACATTTACATGTTACCTGGAACGAGTTGTACGAGCATTGCCGGTGAAGGGATAAGAAGGTGAGCTACTTCATCTTCGTGAGAAGATGATGTCCACGGCAGAGCTACTTCATCTTCAGTACGAAGGAAGATGAAGATAACCAATGTGGTCAAGCTTGTGTTATTTTTATAAGTTTTTTTTAATATTGCTCTGTAAATCTGATCCCAAAATTATTATCTGATTTGGTTTTGAAAAAAAATATTTGGATGGTGAATTGAGGTTGAGATCAACTTCGCAATAAGGGGCATAGCCTCGCGAAGAGTGTTTGCTTGACACAATGGTTTCTGCCGAAGATTTATGATCCCTATATTTGATTTATTTATTATTTAATATTCCAAAATTGAAAAAAAAAATAATTATTGGGTAAGATGGTTAGTTGTATCACGTTAGGTGAGAAACTTTGATAACGGTGACTTATCCCTTCATCTGACACGTTAGCGTCCGGCGAAGTTGTAAGTTGTCAATACAGAGTTTTTCTTCGCTTGAAAAGTAATCCCTTCAGGACGGGTGTTCACTTTGAATATCCTTTGCTATTAGAAGCACGTTTCGAGGCTTTTTGCGTGGTTTTGCCGCGAAAAAGTTCACGATAACATGTTTTCTTACAGTGCAGTTTGGCACACTTAAGTAAATAACTGACATGTTATTGTAAACTATCCCATTGTGAGGGACGTGTTTTAATTTCCACGCATAGGTCAGTTTTCGGTTAAATGTAGGTAGGTAACATTTGTATGATTGTCCGCCTATAGTTGCGCTTTTGTGATAAAGTTTCCACTTTATCCTAAGGGCGTAGCTCGTGTAACGTAGTTAGAAACTCTTTCATTTGTAAGGTTTTATTCGTTAGATAATTTTGATACTGACCGGACAATCATTTCAAATGTATTCGATTTGTTCCATAGAATAAGTTTTTTATATTGAAGTGTGTCACTTCACCCTCGAGTCAGAAAATAAACCTAAGTTAAAGTTTTTTCCATCTTTTAATTGAAAATCCTGAGATTCCCGGTTCCTAGCGCGCCACGCGCTACAGTACCTACCTATTTCACTCAGGTTGTATATATTGCAATAATCAAGACACAATATTATTGTACCTATGAGTTACATTAGGTATTTTTTCAGCAACATTTTCCCGAGGCGTATCAAAATGTAAATTAGTGTTGTGCCCACAAAAAGATTGAACGTAAAACGTTTTGCATTATCGACAAAATGAAGCGAATCCCTAACGTGTACAATTTACATTAGTCCTAAGCACACAGAAACAGGTTGAGCCTTAAAAATTACAATAAATACGTAGAAATGTCATTAATAATTAAATATAGGATCGAGTTCACTAAATAGCAAATTATTTGACGCATTTATATGGACGCTATTTTTTTTAATATTTTGAAATGCCTGTCAGAAAAGGTGAAAATGCTTTTTTATTATTCAAATTAATGTGCCAACAAAAAAAAAAACAAAGTAAATATGAAATAATAAACCTATGGTAAAAGAAAAAGTGGTCGTGTACCAACTTTAATGAATTTGGAAATGGGAAAAATGGTCATGATACAAAACCTTATGGATAGTAAAATATCTTGCTTGTTTTATTCTAAATACTGATGCTATATGATATTTCATTTAATTATGTACTATGTAATACAATTAATAAGGAAGAATCTTACCGCGGTTAATCGATTAAAAAATCCTTTTTCTATACGAGAAAATATAGATCTACACGCAGCTGTCAAGATAACATACAGCATTAAATTCAAACCTTAAAGAGATTACATTAAACCCTACGTAATGAACCGTAGGTTTACCAAGTTAATATGAGAAATAAACTAAGTAAGTAAAACATGGGGATCTGTACAAAAGTTATCCTCCAGTCGTACCGAGGTTTGCAACCTCTGGCCTCGTTTGTAAAATGTCAGGGGTCGAAGCGTTGTTGCTAGCTACGATTGTAATCTTAATATATTCGTCTTGACATAATTATTGTGTTAATTGGATTAGTAACATATTTTTAAGGTTCTGTACCCAGAGGGTAAAACGGGTCCCTATTGTTTTCGCTCCTCTGTCCGTCCGTCCGTCTGTCCGTCTCCAGGCTGTATCTCATGAACCGTGATAAAGAGTTGAAATTTACACAGATGATGTATTTCTGTTGCCGCTATTACAACAAATACTGAAAACTAGAATAAGATAAATATTTTGGGGGCCTCCCATAGAACAAACGTGATTTTTTTGCTCATTTTATAAATTATGGTACGGAACCCCTCGAGAGCGATTTCGACTCGCACTTGGCCAGTTTTTTTAAAATAAGAATGGAGAAAAATCTGTGGGTTGTATGTAAATTAATGTTTAAAATACATGGTTGTTTAATTGAAAAGTTTAAAATGAGTGTCGCCAACTTTCGGGAAACAGTCGATTTAATTCACTTAATTCTTTCTTAAATAAATGGAGTAAAAGGAAAGTTCAAATTGCTAAATCCCCACAGCATTTTGTTAAACAATTATGCTTTATTTAATATTGCATTAACAAGTACCTAATGGACACACTCAGAGACATTTAATGGTTACTTAAGCCGTTCCTTAGTGCAGAATTTCTATGAGAATCTGTCACTAAGGAGTGACTTAAGTACCTAATCATTTACAGCCTTACTTATAAAAATCAACTAATCATCTTCTAATCATTGTTTTAACTAATTACTACCCAAAGCCTTAAGTAGTGATTAAATTATTTTGACCTATAAACGTTGCTTAAGCATGTCTTAAGTAATGAACAGATAATGACATAAAAACATACTAATTTCTCAACACTACCGGAATGTTGGTAGCTTAAAAAAATATTTGTCATGAAAACGTTGTGTAATGGCAACAATGGCATCCGTAAAATATAAAATTAAAAAGTTGAACTGTCAATAAACCGGAAACGAAAAATCAGCTGGTAAGAATCCAGCCATTTTGCTAATTAGCGGGTTAAACAAGGGTGTGAGGCTACTTAATTTGACAGCTCATTTAAGACATTGCTAAGAAAATGATTTATTTCAGCCACGTTTATAAGTAAGATTTTTTCTTAAACACCCCTTAAGTATAACTTATTATTTTATAAGTAAGGCTGTTAATGTCTCTGAGTGTGGGAGTTACTGTATTAAAAACCATCATGAAAACTTTAAATATAAAATTGAAGCAGCAATGACTCTTGAACATTTCAAGATTCACCTAAACTCGCATGTCTATTAATTCACTTAATACAATACTCCCTTCTGAATACCAGAAGAGGTTTCTCGCCCTAGTTACGAGCTGGCACTGGCCACCGATCAATGAAGGAAGAAGAAAGAAGGTCAGGATGACTCACTAAAGGACCTCACACGTCACGAGTTGACGCGACGGAGTATAGGCATTCAGTGTGCTGTCATAAGTGAGTGGAAACGGTTCTTTATATAGAGTGGATTTTTTGCAGTTTTTTTTTATGGAGGTAATATTTGTAGGTGGTGCTTAGAAAGGGTTGATATTTATTGTAATTAAAGTTTAGTCGTTCGATTATTTTCGAAAATATGCATAAAAGCACATGTGCTTTTTAAATATTATTCTTTTTGCGATTTCACCGAACTTTGATTAGCCTGTTAGTATATTAGCATGTACATAGGTACATTGTTTTTTATATTTATTTGTAAATACATCAAATAATTCATTTTAATGCATACAGTAGTACAAATAGAGTTTACATGTGTAAGAAACATTTAAACTACGGTTCTGTTTTTCTATGCACTGTGAAAATTACATTTTCGATAATTATTTACTTCTCAATCTTGAAAAAAAATCTTTATCAATAAAATAACTAATTAAATGTATGTAATAATAGGTGAACAAAAGTGAATGTTGTGTAGTGAGCATACCTAGTACGAGGAAAATCTATTATAGTCGACCATAGAACATAAGAAAATAATACATTAAAAAAAGGAAAATACTCCTATAAAAACATTCCTAAATAAATGTGAGACTGAAATCACGAAAAAGATAATTAAAACGTGTGCAAAGTGTATAAAATACATTAAGATTGTAATTATTTCTCACTAAAGTGCTATCATTAGACATGTTGGCACACCTATAGCGACGCTAATAGTTTTAATTAATAAACATTCTTCATAATAATAAATCCGGCTTGATTAAAACAGGAATATTTATTTGCATTCCCTCGGAAAAGTCGATAGCTTTGAGTGGCGACATCTACCGGCCGCGTGCGGAAACACGAGAATAATTTTCTAGGTTATTTCTGCTACTGAAAACTTACGTGGAAGGTTTAGATTACTCATATATACTAATGTATTAACTATCTTATTGTATATCCATTGAAATGAGGATGAATTGTAAAGAAAATTCGCATTTATGTATTCCTGAAAGGTACTGAAACATCGTAATGAAAATGAGGTTCCGAATCAATACTTTCAATGTATGAAAGTCAGGGATTTATTTAAATTCAAGTAGGTGGTATATCAATGGCTGCTACAGTAATACCAGATACTAAGAAAAGCAGATAAGAAAAGCTAATAAGTGGAAATTAGGTTAACTCCAGGGTTTTATGGCGCCCATAAATAACCTTAATTTAGGGCCTTGTAAAGGTTATTGTGCCATAACAGCGTGTATTGTGTCCTTCGTTCGTTTTATGTAATGGAAAGCTGGGTTTGTTGGCACAACCGAGTGGCGTCCAAAGAAATTCATGTAACATGCTCTCGAGTGAAACAATGTTTTAGCGGCAGTCGCTGCTCCGAGCAGCAAGCGCTCAATTTATATTTATCTTTCACGTAGGAACTCTGATTCTGCACGCGTGTACTTACAGACCATCCTGAGACACTCCCAAACCGTAATACTGTGAGCGAGCGGTAACAACACGACACTCGCGAATACGTAACGCTATCGATTCAACATTGACGGACAACTTGGCCACCAGACCTCAGCCTACACTTACACATAGGAATTTCATTTTTCTCTCAAACAACAACGTACGATTCTTACATAATTCCCGTCCGCCATTACGGCCTGTGACGCACACAATAATCGCCCTTAAAGACAACGTGCGTTGGGTACATATTTTCCATTTTCCATGCACGATAGCTCTATTTCGGAGCTGCGCCGGCGGTTACAACCTTGAATTCGGAACGCACCTTTAATTTTAGCCGGTTAACCTAGATACGGGGACCATTCCGAGTGAGCCGGATCGATATTCGCATGCGCGATGTCTCGAACGGTTTTAAAATAGTACGGGTGTGGTGGGTACCTTTAGGCGGCGGATTTTTGGGCAAGGTATGTCGGGGCCCGATGCTCGCGGCCGACTGACGGGCTTCGGGCGGCCGGCGGCGCGCACGCGCGCTGAAGCGCTCGCATAACGATCGCTATAGCTTTCAGCCGCGCGACGCGACCACCGCGCGATCCACGCCAGGTGTTCGCCTCCATTTTCTAATACTATCGCATATTTCTCTTGCCACGACTATACCATTTTCAAGCTGCAAACAAATACTAGAACCTTAGTTACTCTCTATAATTACTACAGTTAATTTCTTTACTGGAAATTGGTAGAAGGACGATGGCATTGAAAGCTCTGACATAATTTAACCTATAAAACTTCCGCCTGCCCATTCGTATGATATATCGAGGGGTTTGAATGTGTTTCGTCTAATAAATATGTTTTCGCAGTTCGGACGTGAAGCTATTTATCATGTTTCGGTGTATTTTTCAGCGATGGTGGCGCCCCTGGCGGTGGAAATGGGTACTGTGTGTAAAAGCTCTCGCCCGTTGATCTTTTGTTTGCCTTTCAGTTGAGATGACGTTTGACATTCTGAATAGTAGTTGTGCGCCCGTCTCGCTCACTCTACGAAAATAAAATGAGATACCTACATGTAGTCTGTAACTAGGTACTCGACAATCATAAGGTACACGAATGGATATTATTATAGTGAACAAAAGGTACGGCACGCAAATTATATTCTTTATTCAGGTTGTTTCATAATTACGAGCAGCAGATGTAGGCTCAGCTGCCTATAAAAAGATTCGTATAAAGAATGCTTTTATGTTTATTGCCTCCTGCTTTGGAAACTGTTTAAAGAGTTTCAGTAATAACTTTATACAGATTTCCTATCTACCTACCTACCTATATACCTATTGGTTAAAAAAAACTATAAACATTAAATGACAACCCACTAGTATCTAACTGCAATCCCTGGTAGACAATAAAAAACCAAAAAAAAAATAACATGTCTACATTGGTATCACATATTATCAAGTATCCATAACTCATATGCTGTAAAGAAACGTAACGTAGCGCCATCTATAGTACATGCATTTATATTTTCACTATGACATCATTGTGATGATCAAATGAGTGTAATTTTGTATTAGTATCGACTGATTTGTGTTGATCCTGCCATCTAGATGAATTTTCTAAAACTAAATTAGCATGCGCTGACATATTTTTGCAAGAGATGGCGCTGTTTTCAAAATCAGAAAAAGAATTATAGTAAGCAAAGTAAAATAATATTTTCGAAACAAATTGATGTTATTTTTGAGGCATAAGTATGTATAATAATAATTAGGGTTAAATATATAATAAGTCTTGGTAATAACAGGTCATTGATCTATAAGAGAATTAGTGAGTCATGACATCGCATCGGTTCGTCCGCGAATGGGATGGATGAAGAATAAGTAACTAAGTGAGGTACTAAATGGCTTTGTTAATATCGACTACTGTAAAAATCAACTAATATCAATGAATTATCTACTAAATGATGTCTAATATATAGAATATCAGTTTCAGCAACAATCATTTCAGCTGTATCAAGTTCAATATAAGGTGCCAATAAAATAAATGGACAAATAAAGTGTTTAGTACCTACGTCTAACCAAAGATATTCAATCAGAACAAAAAACTAAGTATTTGTTTGACCAACCTTACTGTAAAAAAAAATATTTATTTGGTATATTTGCGTTATCTGTTTCTGTTTTTTATTTGAAAGTAGCCTAGCAGCTACGTAAAGAGTTTATTTTTACCATGATCTTTATTTTGATAGTCTGAATGAACAATGTTTAATGTAAATGGTAATGTTTTCTATTTATTTAAATAGATACAATATTATTCAAAAAATCCTTATACATAGAATAACCGGTTATGGTGTTCTGTTCCGTTATTATGCTTGGGATTGCTTATCTGTAGTCGCCATTTTGTCGTTATCTGTTGATTTGACAGTCGCCTTACGCCAAAGTTAAAACAAAACTAGCGAAGTACATAAACCGGGTTTATTATTATAGTGACAATTAGGATTAACTAAACTGATACTTATAAACCGAAATACACATTGAACTTAGTCAATAATTAACTATTAAAGATAAGTACAAAATGAATGAAATGACCGAGAAAAAGAGAACGCCGAGATCGAAAAATTGGGAGACCAAGGAAAAGGTTCCATTATGTTTCATGAACTTTGTACCAAGCCATGCCTACTTAGGTACCTACTGAATAAAAATGAAATTGATACAAGATTGAATGTTTCAGGTACTTCTAAGAGAGATTATAAAGTCGTATTTAGGAATACTAAATAACAAATCTTTAGAAACTGCCACGAATGAGGCTAAAAAGAGAGCGTGGGTGGAAATTACCAAAAAGTAAGTCAGCCATTACCTACCTAATAAGTAAAAACAAATTATAATTTTATTGTAGGTAATTACCTACAATAGATTTAAACTAAATACTTAATGTAACTGTCAACTACTTACGAAATCTGTGTTTTGTATTCCTAAGATCAGCAAAGTTCCTAAGGTATTAATCTCAGTTTAATATAGGTGAGAACTTATTATCAACGTATTTTACAAGGCATGATTTATTTCTTGCAAGTATCTAAGTAATGTTATGTAGAAATGATGCAGTTGCTTCCCCTGAGCCAAGCACATTTATTCAATATCAGATTTGAACTCTACTCCCTCATTAAGGCCTTTTAGTAGGTACCTATGGCTGTTTATATAGGTAATGTAGGTACCTATACAGATACTAACTTTTTTATGGAAGCATAAATTAGCAGTTCCAGCTCAGCTTAATTCCATCAGACTGACATCTTGCTCTTGTGAAGTAGGTATTTCTACAGAGCAATACTTAAGGCCCATATTTGAATAACATTGTTTTTGCATGGTGTATGGCCTTGTTAAATTAATCAACTTTTGACTCAAATTGACAATTTATTCTATTACAACATTCAGACACCATTTTCTAAAAAATGAAAAATATATTGTGTAATATATTATGTACCTACTTAACATATTATAATTCGAGAGAATATTAAGTTTTTTTTTGTTTACCAGTCTAACCAAGGGGTAATGGGTTGCCCGGGCCAGTGGGTTGTGGAGATCAGATAGGGCAGACGCTTCTTGTAAAGCACTGATACTCAGCTACATCCGGTTAGACTGGAAGCCAACCCCAACATAGTTGCACCCACCGTGCAACCATACATAGTTGGGAAAAAGGCTCGGAGGATGATTATATTTTATTTACAGATTCAACTCTATATGTTACAAAAGAAAGAGGACTACACAGCAAATTAGGATTCAGTGGAAAAAAATGAAAATGTTAATAAAAAAACAAATGAGTGCAGCGGGCAAACGTAGTGAACAAAGTGATTCGGGATTGGAGATTCTTGAAACACAAGAAACTACAGATAATATAATAGATTTAGAAAATCTGAAAGTTGAATCTGTAATTTATGATACTGATTGTGAAGAGGTAAGCTTTATTTGAGAACTTTTTAGCCAATGATGTAATGGGAGTAGCCGTGGTGGCCTAGTGGGTACAGCAACCTCTCAAGTATGAATGTGGGTTCGATCCCAGGTTGGCCAAGTACCAATGCAACTTTTTTAAGTTTGTATTTTCTAAGTATATCTTGGTGCTCGATGACTGATTAAAAGGTGAAGGGAAACATCATAAGAAAATCTGGACTCAATAGTCCAGATTATGCAGGTTGGTGATGCGGGTTGGTGACCTGAGCTAGCGTGGTGATTAATGCTCAATCCTTCTCTGTGTGAGAGGAGGCCGCAGCCCAGCAGTTGGACGATATAAAGGCAGTTCAATTTACCTTAAGTGTTTATTAAAAATTAGATAAACTTATTTAGGTACACTCAGAGTTTTTACATTGTTACCATAATTTTTAATTACTTCCAGCTACCCACATGACTGCCTGTGTACAATTTTCAAAAGTTTAATAATTATATTGTTTCATGAACTAATCTTCTTCTAAATAAGTATTTTTTTAGCACAAACCATCAGTTGCTCAAAGCTCCATTAAAGTTAAATCTTCTTTAAACATATTGCTGACTCATTCTTTGTCAACCAGACAAAAAGTGTTAGTAATAGATTTAATGGAGCTTTAACTTTAATGGAGCTTTGTGCAACTGACGGTTAATCTTTCAGGCAGGTTCTTACCCATATGATATTGATATAAACTTAAATATCTTTTCTTTTTTAGGTTACAAATCCACTGGAGGACGAGGGTTTGAACCCAGTCACTGAAACTGTAACTACTTCTAAACCTACACGCCAAGAGGTAAGAACTGTATTTTATGAATTTTTACTAACCAACTTCAAAAAAAGAGGTTCTCAGTTTGACCTGAATGCATGTAGGTATGTATGTATAAGCGCGATTACCTCTTGTTTGGCTGAACCGATTTTGATGCCGTTGTCAATTGTCAACATAGCATATCTCAATCAAACTTAGGTTTTAGGCGTAGTTTTAAAAAGTCGTTTTTTTTTAAAGTTTTTAGAATACCTGTACAACTAATATATTTATTATATTAATGTGTTTCAGACTCCCAACATCGAAGTGGAATTTGAAGTGCTAGATGCTTGCTCCTCTTCAACACAAACTGATCATGACTACGTGACTTGTAAATATCTTTTTATTATTATTTGTCATCTGACTTTCCTCTCCCCAAGCTATGTTGGGGTCGGCTTTCAGCCTAACCGGGTGCAGCTGAGTACCAGTGCTTTACAATGAGCAACTGCCTATCTGACCCCCTTAACCCAGTTATCCGGTCATCCCGACACCGCTTGACAAGATTTCTGCAGGCTTTTTGGCTTCTTACCAACCATATTATGTAATAATTTGCAGTACTAAAAAACAATAAATTCTTGCAGTACACAATAAAAACAATTTCTCTGAAAATCACTACGAAGACATGAGATATTATAGAGACATGGAGAATAATAGACTGGAGAAGGAACACTTGTTGAGAATAAGAACGATGCAGGACCAGCACAATCAACTGATGAAGAATCTACGGTTACAGGAAGAAATATTGAGAAGACAGCTTAAAAAAATTGGTTAGTTGTAACCTACTCGATGTTCTCGGCAGAAAATCGGGAGATCGAGTATCTTTTCACCATTTAATGGCACAACGGCGAGGAATTATAGTTCGGAGGAATTATCGAGTTTCTAAGACGTTTGATTTTATTTTTATAAATAAGTGGTCCAAATGGATTTTTGAGTATAAGTAGAGAGAGACAGGTAGATATATATTAATGCTGCTGACCATTTCACTTATAGTTTTATGCAAAACGAATTGCATTTTGAGTCCTAGGGTCTATTTTTCTATACCTACTTACAAAAAGATATTAATAATTAAATCTGGGTTTATTTTGGGCATTCGTCTCTGTGCCTTTAAAGTAGATCTTTAAGTATAATTTCTGAGTGTTTCAGAGTGAGTAAATAATATCAAGATGTTAAAAATAGCTATTCACAAATTGAGATCCTCATTTTTGAAGAGGTTTAGGAAATAAGTATTGTTTAAAAATTACAACAGCATGTAAAGTTGTCAATTTAATATTAAATGGAGGATAAAAAAAACAATTGTTTTATTTTCAGTTAATTCATTTTATTTTGAAATAAAAATTACATTACACTATGTTTGGACATCACAATAGGAATACATTGATGGTATAAAACTTAAAATTAAAACAATATCTACAATCTCATAAACCACATGATTGTCGTTAAAAAGCTGTGTATATGGAATGTACATAATATCAACGTATATTTTTATATAACACTATTTACTAGATAAAACGAACAACACAAACAAATGTGTTATTTAAAGCCAATGGTGATGTAGGTACAGTCAATGTGAAAAAGATTAAGATTATTTTCAATGTTTTTCAAATACTTGTTAATTTTATACTTTTTCATTTAAATTGAAATTAACATGAGAATTTCAAGGAACTAGATAGAAGCAATGTGTATTTTTCAAAATATTTTCGAGTGTTTAAATCGTCATGTTTTCAAATTATTATTATAAAAGGGATTTGTTAGCTAGATGTCATACTAATGTTATTGATACTAAAATCAACAAAATTAGTAAAAAATATATATATCTATACAATTTTAGCCACCATTTAGGTAAGGGGTTTTACACATAGTAAATAGTGTTATAAAAATACATATTTCCCTATTATTTCAATCATAATGGCACTTCGGACCCAAAGTTAAATCCTATCTTAGTAAACGGATGGTTGCACATTTTCTTTTTAACGTATTTTATTATAAGCATCATTTATATTAAGCCACCGATATTATATTATACTTAATTATATTAATAATAATTACGGAATAATACAGCGTCAATTTTTATATTCAGTCAGTTTCGCTTAAGACAAAAGTATAGATACGAACCTCAGTGAAGGATTATAAGAACAGATTTCTGCATAGAACGAAGAGCAGCTATAGATTTTAAGACAGAGCTGGCTTTTGTGGAAACCATGTATACAGCAAGTCAACCTATCCGAATCTGTCAAATTATATCAATCGAATATAAACCTTCCACTATTGTGAGAAGGTTGAAAATCTGATGAAGAAATTTGACAGATAGAGGTAGGTTGATGTGCTGTCTATACTTTTTCATGTTTATTTCAACTAAAAAATATTGCTATTCCTTTACACATATTTCATGTCTCAGTGCATTAGTTTTTGTACAGAATTAGCAAAGTAACTTTAAGATGGAAATGTTTATAAGTGTGAAAGTTATATCAAGAACAGAAAATTAAGAATACCGTGCAACCAATAATTATTTAATTATGTTCACTAATAATTGATGTCTAGTGCACCCTTTTATCAAAGGTAAGCGTTTCTAACAAACTATCAACAGCTTTTTTCTGTGATTTACGTACTACATAACAATTATCTATATACAAGTTAAAATCTCATGTATATCACATCATTCATTCAAAAATATATCTTAAAATTACTGAAGTATGGTCACATTCCGTTTTATTGGCGTACAGTATACCGAATTAATTAATTCTTTAGGTACCGAGTATTAGGTTAGGATGAAGTATTTTTACTATTGTCTATTTTATTTCTCATCCCTAAAACTTTTTATATTAAAGAAAATTAGGTCGTGATACTGTACACTAACAAGTATATTTGATTGATTACATATTTGGTTATCTCACACTATTCTACTAAGAAGCACAGCAACCAAAAAAGTACAGTCAACCACATAATTCAACAACCACTAGGTTTTTTTTCAACTTGCCATCAATTTTATGCGGCTGACTGTACCTTTGGTTCCAAAATTTCATTTTTATTAAAACTTTACTAACAAAAATAAGTATTAATTTCTGTATCACACATACAATTTTAATACACATTATGCTTGTGTATTTTCTATTAGAGGTAGGAATAAACAAGTTTTTTTTTTTCACCTTTTTTTCTATTTTCTGAGATCTCACACAAACAAACGTATATTTTAATGATTTCTTTGTTATTTTGTATGTCCAGTTTGTAAAATGCTTGTCTAATACTACCGGATTGGTGATAACTGATGATCTTACAAGCCCAATGGTTACGACGTTAGTTCAATAAATTAGTTTAGGCCTCTTAACTTAAATACTACGTAATTGCTTTATTGTACTCAATTTCCTAAACTATAAACTACATTTTGATACTAACACTTGGTTTTTGTACAAACTTGAAAAAAAAAACTGTTAAAAAAAATCCAGGTACACTCAACGTAAAAAGTGTTAGTCTTTTTTTATTATTCAGAAGGTGTAAGGTCCCTTCCGTTTATTTTAATCATGTTCCGGAAGAAGGTAGTGAAGCAAAGTCAAGGTTATAAAAACAAAAACAGAGGAAAATCGAAGATACAAATTTCAAACGTGCATCGCCTTGAGTTTGGCTAACGATTGTAAAAACCTTCGAATTCAATGATCAGAATGTTTAAATAATATAGACAAAAAAAATACACAAAAAGTGCTAAAATTCAGATATCTTTGCACCGTAATTTTTATTTTCAAAGTCCATTCAAAAACCAAGTGCAGAAAATATCGCTATATCACATAAGTACTAGTAGACATTGACATACATGTTCATACATGTATCTAAAGTTATCTAGAACTACCGCCATTTTGTTTAGATATGACACTTCAAAGTGCTACATCGCAGGTTCGATTAGGAACATCTCGTTAATCAGCAATTATAAAAATAATATTAAAATGGTAACAAAATCGATTTTAGTGGTAGTCGATAAGCGGACAAAAGAAAGTCAATTAGTAACACAACTTCGTATTATTTCATTCCAAATCTTCAATTGCAATCTATTATTGTCCATCTCATAATGATGTCAAAGATTCAAAAATTTGTATCTCCCTCACTGTACATACATTTAAACATGAATCTCAAATTGATAAATAAAATCCAAAAAAAAAGATAAATCTTTGAAAATCTTCAATACTGTCAAGTTCATAAACAACGATGTCATCCACATATACGATAATATTGGCACACCAATTGACATTAATTTTTAAAATACATATCAATACTGTCAGGACACAAAATGTCCCTTTTTTATCTTACTTGACCGAATTACATTTGAATTAGAAAGTAAAATTCTTCTAAAAAGCTGTTTGGTGGAGGAATCTTAGCTGATGAAAAGCCATGCATGAATCCAATTCCTTAGGTATTACTATTAATGTCATTTTGGATAGCTATGCTAACGTGCAGACCTAAAAGGAACATCAAGACACCATCTCAATTCAGTACTGATCCTTAAAGGTTCACGTCTAAGTCTTGCGAATTCGCAAATTCCATTAAGTTCAAAAATACAAGACTATTAAAAATTTGATTGACATCAAAAACTAAGACTCAAAATCTTTTGAACAGACTCTTATGTCTTAAGATCCATATTTCTTTGTTAATTAATTCCTTCAGGTTAGTTCTACCTGTTCATAGGACGTTGTTTCCGTACTCCATGCCGAAGAGTGATAGGATGACGAAGGTCAGACCTAGGAAGACAGAGCCTAGTAGGTCTCCTAGGGCTGTTAGGTAAGGAATGGCTGCATTATCAGGATCTTTCTTCTTCTTCCACATGAGGTGGACCAGCATGTATGCTAAGTACAGGAGTACCATGACCTAGAAACGAAGAAAAACATTTTTGTAATAACGTCTGTACTACTTGCTCAAATCTTTGATTCATTTTTATTACATCTCAGTATAGACAGGGATTTAGGTGAGTTATTTACATAAAAAACAGAGTCTCGAAAAAAAAAACAAAAAATGTTGCTATCACTAAATTAAATCTTTAGAAATGGCACAAATAAGTTTTGCTTAAAGAGTAAATTAGTTAAATCAAATGCTATCCCTACATATCTTAAAGAGAAGTGGAACACTCTTAGAATATAAAAAAATAATATATAAAAAGATCAACTTACTTGCAACAAAGAGCACATTAGATACGTGATGCCGAAGGGTACTTGTAGAGTCACCATGCCTTGGTACACGAAGTCTGCCACCACCATGAAGATGATCTGACCGAACAGGGCCAGGATCAACAGCATACGAGCCACTTTAGCTGCCGCAGCTGAAAGTTAATACAAAAAGACCTGGTTAGAGGAGATTCGAAGAAATTGTACCTAAGTGTAAATATTCGATCCATATTGATTTACATTATCTATTACAGACAAGGTTATAGAATGATTAAGAATTCAATGTCATTCTGACATTGAATTGCGTTACAAGCCAATACGTCTTTTGCAAGTATGGTGATTCACGCTCATTCCTTTTCCGTATGAGAAAAGACCTGTGTCCTGCAGTAGGGCAGTAAAAAGGCTTATGACAGATTGAAATCATAGACACCAACTACCAGCTTAACCGTATTGGTTATCTTAACAACACCTATATCGCAAATATAAACGAATTGAGCAAAATATTTCCACTTACTTCCATAGAACAATGTCTTCCAAGGCCATTCTACGAGCCTGGTGTTCTCCGGCAATTCTCCAGGAATGGCTGTCTGATGCAAATGTGTGGCGAGTCGGGAAGACTGGACACAGACCAGGTTTCCTCCAATACCATTGACGATAGGCTGGAAGACCTCGTAGCCTCTGTAGTGGTCCACTGCTTTGTCCAGGACGATACCTCCGATGCTGGAGAAGAATTTAATGATGAGTGATTGAGGACGAATATTGGAGAATGAAACCAGGATGTGGCAGAGTACCTATATGAGTGATTTGATTTATCGTGATGTGATCAAAGAGTATATCATAATTATTTTACAAGATGTATTCATGCCGGAGGATGTATTAGTAATATGTTTTACAAAAAATTCAAGACAGATGAAGATTTAAGGACAAAACCAAAAAGATACGAAAAGTCTTTATAAGCAGCAAGCATGACTAAAGAATATAGAATACATCCAATATTAAGATTTATGGAATATTTAAGGTCCAATATTATATAAAGAAGCAGAAATAACAAGAAGTTAAGGACCATGTAGCTGGAGTAGAAGACAATGATATAGGAAACATACCCGCTGATGAAGAGTGCAGAGATGACGGGAGTCCAGCCACTGGTCAGGACCTTCTTGGTGTACTTGTTGCGCCACACGATGAACACCCACAGCGGCAGCAGGCTGTAGTACACGCACATCAGTGCGATCGGCTGCCAGAGGGATATCTCTGGAAGATGAAGGGGATCTTGTTAGTTTTGGATCCTTTTGGACTTGGGTTTGAACTACGAAAGAAAGGAGTAGTTGTAAATATACTAGTAGTGCGTCCTAAAATGAGTCTTATGGGCTTTGTTGACTCTAATGATCTGGTGGAGTGTGTTGGTGGAGAAAATAGAGTGTAACTGCCGAATAGTCAAACGACATTCAATTTTGAAGATGCTCAAATATCTTTCTCTGTCACATTTGCATAATAACACCCCGTCGTTTTTGCGTCGGGGGTTAAATAGTGATGACTGAAAATTAAGTAATGGTTGAGTCTTTCAATATTCCGTCATCATATTTTAAAGCGGTCATAGAAAAAATAAGTGATGCAAATAAGAAAGAGATCCAAATATTCTTTGATGGCGTGAACTATGATGCTATGAAAGTTGCAAAGCAGAATCACACTAGTGAAGGTTTGCAAGGGTTTTAAAACATGAAAAAGCCCAAAAGAAGTACATTCTAACAAGGCGAGATTCCCGAATAACCCTAAAATATGTGATATGTTGGCATGTGTTGATTGCAGTTTCGGCGGACATTTTAGAAATTTCATACAGTTGGTAGAACGAGTAGACCAAGTGCGTCACAGTTTCGCACATTGGAGGAATTAATTATTTAATCAAACCTACCTACTTATCAACGGATTGTCTGAGATTTTCTACAATTGACGTCAATCAAATACGGACATCTTTTAATCCATTATTTGTTCGAGATAAGACAGGTATGTTGATAAATATTTTAATGTCGATTGAAATCGTAAAATCAGTTAATGCACGGGTACTTATATCGTGCCAATTATGTTTCTTTAGATTAGATTTAAATGGTAATTTTGTATAGGTAGGCATGATATGGTCGTTATTTTTTAATACCTTAATTAAGTTAAGAAGTGTTCCTATTTAGTAAATAGTCCTTTCGTGTTTCATTAATCCATATGTTTAAATCCGATTCGGAAGGTGCCTAAGCCATTATCATTAGGAAATCCCTAAAAGAATTTAGTTATTTTAGTGTGATTAATAGTGTATGTAATAGTAGTTTCAGTTGATTAAGAAATAAAATAGAAGTTACGATCGTGCAAAAATAATTTTAAAATTTTTTTACTATCATTGTAAATGGACAGACGAAATGTGAGAGAAAAATGCAAGTGTTTTATCTACATATAACATGCTTGATATTTTTTCTATTAAATCTAATCTATCAGAGTTCGTCTTAAAACTCACCTCTCTCACTTCTTCCTCTATCAGTACCTTTTTGTTCAAAAATTAAGGACGTTTATTACTATTTGAGGATTATCCTTATTAACTAGTTATAATATGTATTGATGAGTCAACGACTGGGTCTTTCGCTGCCTAATTTGTAAACGTTAGTAGGTATATGTATGTCCCTATCTTATTTTTCATTCAAGTTTTTCTATCTGCTTTTCTATTTTTTAATCAGTTTCCTTATGATCTTATCTAAAATATTCATACACGTGTATATCATGGATCTAATAGTTTCTGATAAGTACCGCCACTTCATAAAATAAGATTGATTTTCACAGCGTTACTTATTTTTAAGTGTTTCATCACACTAAGTTTAGAGTATCTGCACACAAAAATTGTCAATCGGCCGATAGTTTGTTTGGGCTAAAAAATCAGTATGAAGATGAATGGTAGGACGAACATTACAAAGATCGAAGATTTTACTGACGGCCGTCAGTGTGAGGGCTACTCATAAAGGTTAGTTTTCAGTATTTTAGGTTATACAAGTTATTAAAATCAAAGAATATATTTCATTAATATAATAGGAAGTGTATTAAATAATTATACATTTATAAGCGAGGCTCACGGGTGTGTGAGATGGCTCGATCACTGTGTTACTAGTCATTCTGCCAAACAGACTATTAAGAATGTATTTATTAATTATGACACTTTTTGGTCAGATCATCTGCCCCTAGTCATTGAGTGTGAATTAAGTGCAATAATATGTAAAAATAATAATTTTAGTGCTAATAGAAAAAATAAAGCTATTTGGGGCTATAGAACTAAGGAACAGATAAAAAGCTATACTAAATTGTGCAATAGTAAACTCAAAATGATAGATTTTCCTGTTGAGTTAAGGCAATGTAGTTGTGATATTTGTAATTGTAAGGAACATAGAAACTATTTAGATAAATTATATAAGGATATAATAATAGCATTAACAGACTCAGCCATAAACACTTGTGAAACTCAGTCGCATACGCGTAAGAAAAAGCATGTGATAGGATGGAATAAGCATGTATGTGAAGCTCACAGGGACGCCAGGAATAAATTTTTATACTGGGTTTCTCAGAATAGGCCTCAGTCCGGTACTATATACGAAGAAATGTGTGAAAGTCGCAAATTATTTAAAAATAGATTAAAATGGTGTTACAATAATAAAGAACGGCTAAAAATGGACATTATTTCAGAATGTCGTGCCTCCAAAAACTTTAGTGACTTTTGGAAAGCAACCAACAGTTTAAACCATAAGACTGGCCTTCCAGTGAGCGTGGGAGGTGCGAGTGATAGCAGAGACATAGCGGAACTGTTTAGAGAACATTTTACCACTAAGTCTCCACTGGGTCCCTCGTCTGCAGATCCTGGGTCCACCGTGACTGGTGATTTGTATAGGGTTACTGCTAAACAAGTACGACAAATTGTGAGTAGCATGTCTAGGGGCAAGTCACCGGGTCACGATGGACTCAGTATCGAGCATTTAAAACATGCTGGTGTTCATTTACCACGTGTGCTCGCAATGTTTTATACTTTGTGTCTAAATCACTCGTACTTGCCTATGGATCTTATGAAAACCATCGTGGTACCAATTGTAAAGAATAAAACTGGAGATTTGTCTGATAAGAACAATTACCGACCGATTTCATTGGCTACAATCTTAGCCAAGGTGTTGGACAGTGTGCTCGACTCAGAACTTGATAAACATCTCAATATCCATGACGCTCAGTTTGGTTTTCGCGCGGGACTTTCCACTGAAAGCGCAATTCTGAGTCTGAAGCACACTGTTCAATACTATACGGAAAGAAGTACACCTGTGTATGCATGCTTTCTTGACCTCTCCAAGGCATTCGACCTTGTGTTGTATGACGTGCTGTGGGAGAAACTCAAGAAAACTGGCGTGCCTACACAGGTGCAAAGAATTTTTCACTTCTGGTACCAAAACCAGAATAATTTTGTAAGATGGGCAAACACCTTCTCAGACACGTACAGGTTGGAGTGTGGGGTGAGGCAAGGTGGTTTAAGTTCTCCCAAGCTCTTCAACCTGTACGTTAATGACCTTATAGTTGGGCTCAGCAGCACTCGAGTAGGCTGCTGGATTGACAACATTTGTATGAACAACTTTAGTTACGCGGATGACATGGTGCTGCTGACCCCAACTGTAAGTGCAATGAGGCAGTTGCTCGCAATATGTGAAGCATATAGCATTCAACATGGTTTGATGTACAATGCTAAGAAGAGCGAGTACATGGTCTTCAAGGCCCCCGGTAAATGTACACTAAATGTGCCCGCAATAAAGCTAAATGGCATTGAACTAAAGCGGGTTGACAAGTTCAAATATCTCGGACATTACGTTACTGAGGACCTTGAGGACAAAGTTGACATGGAAAGGGAACGTAGGGCATTGGCGGTTCGAAGTAACATGCTGGCCCGCAGGTTTGTGCGTTGTAGTGAACAAGTTAAAGTCACACTTTTTAAAGCCTACTGCCAGACTTTCTACACGTGCAGCCTGTGGTTCAGATATACACAGAGAACGCTCAATGCCCTACGTGTCCAATATAATAACGGATTTAGGATGTTGTTGGGGTTGCCCCGTTTCTGCAGTGCCTCCGGTATGTTTGCGGAAGCCAGGGTAGACGGCTTCCATGCTATAATACGCAAGCGGCTTGCATCATTACTGAGCAGAGTCAGGAGCAGCACCAACAGCATCCTACAGGTTATTGCGGAAAAGCAAGACTCAAACGTCCTGAAAGCATTTATACGTGCTCAAATTTTGTAAAATGGTTTTTGTATGTTTTTATGTATGGACATTGGTCTGAAATAAAGATTATATTATTATTATTATTATTAATACTTACGTATCTGTTCATACATATACTGAGCAGTAACAGCGAGTACAGTATTACTGACAATATCGCCGATGGACGCCGCGAGAGGCGTCGCCACGTTGTCCGGATTCACCTTGAATTTGTGCGACCCATATATCACCATTACCATCACGAAATCTGGAATTTTAATAAGGGAAATTATTTGGTACCTTTAGGACACAGCAATAGAGGATAACAGAAACAGACATGCATAAGTTTGTCATTTGAACATCTCTGGCAGTCGTTACGGTTAGTATTGTATTGGGTTGCCCGGATAACTGGGTTGAGGAGGTCAGATAGGCTGCCGCTGGTTGTAAAACACTAGTAGGTACTCAGCTGCATTCTGTTAGTTTGCAAGCCGACCCCACAGTCCAGACATAGGGTCCGGACATTAGGGACATAGACAAAGGTTAGGCAGATGATGATGATGTTGTAGAGATTAATATTATCATAGCGTATCTATTTAATTTGTCTCAATTCAAACAAAACTCATTTTAGAGACAGCTTTAACATCATTGTCTTAGTCACAGTAGACTTGGAGATTTTCGAAATTATTTTGTTAGATCAAGTACCTACATAGATGGTACAGAAGTAGCAGTGTTTGAAATTCTCCTCAAACCCATTAAATTTTTAATAGACAAAACACGTTTACAAAAGCTAATACACGTTTCCATAAGGTAGTTTGCTTCTATAAATTCAATTCATATGTAGAAATAGGTATTATGATAATCTATTTTCTTACGTGCTCTGTATTATCCTTTAAGCAATTGACCATTGACACCAAGTTGAACTATGTATTGTCACGTAATTTTTATGTTTTCTATTAAAATTCAAGCAGCGTACGGATATGTTTTATGTTTGTTCAGAGTATTTTTAAGTAATAAAACCCCCTGTTCTGGCGTTGTTATCTTCTTATATATAAAAATTAATTGCTGTTCGTTAGTCTCACTAAAACTCGAGAATGGCTGGACCGATTTGGCTTATTTTGGTTTTAAAATGTTTGTAGAGGTCCAGGGAAGGTTTAAACGATACGAAGTTTGCGGGATCAGCTAGTAAATATATATAGTTCTGAATGAATAAACATGGAACTATTAATTGTTATTCGTCAAAAGTTTTATGATAAAACACTTAGGGAGATCGATGTTTGCATCGACAATTTTTTACTTGGGGACATGGGCTGGTTGATAGGTATTCCTTAAGATCCCTCAGGTTCAGCAGTTTGTTTATAAGTCACTTCACGTGCAAATAATAGGTACTGATTTTTCCCAACAGGTACAACAAATAGTTTCAATGCAAGACATTAATTATCTTCCTAAGCTAGAATGTCGAATAGAAGTAGCAATTTTAATAGAAGTCGACTGAGATTGCAAGAAAAGTAGCTTAAAACCCATCAACCATGAGAAAGGTTTACAAGTAGCACTGCCATAATAAAACAATCTAGGTAGGTATATAAAACAAAAGCACCTAAAGATAAAAATAAACCAAAAACACACATACCAAGAACAAAACAAGTGGTAGTAGCAGTGAATACAGCTGAAGCCACCAGCAGTAGTACGTAGGACCCGTTGATAGCGCGGTCGGTGATCGTGTTCACGACTATCGCGAATATTGAGACCACGGTCGCTGCTACTATAGCTTGCACCTGGAAATTATGGAGAAATATTTTTTAAGACTAGAAGTATTGAGACCAAAATTGTTGTTCCTCGGTATTGGGATCCTAAATATATGACACTTCTAATATTAAAACAGTTAAGGAGGCTAACAGTTGAAGAACAGTAAAGGTTTCGAAAATACTGCATCAATTTTGAAAATTCTGTCATTGTTTTGAAGCTACACTATCCGCGGATGTCATGGTTATATTTTATTCGGGCACGGGAAATAGATTCCAAGGGATGCGGGGAACAGCTAGTCAAAATATGTTTAGTCATTTTAGTGGCATAGTGGTATGGTTCAGAAAAGGCTAGGAAGATGATGAGGACTGCAAAACGAGGTGTTGTATGGAAAAAGCAATTTGCTTCTAACTGGTCCTTTTTAAATGTGGGAGGGTCTATACTATATGTTCGGCTTTGATATTCAAAATTCTAAGCAAAGCAAAGAGCCACTCTAAGGACAAGGCTGGCAACCCTTTTATTCAGCTTATTTAGGGAGATTATGAACTTATTTCTTATGGTTGAAACCAAAAATAGGTCCAAAATTGGTTTCCCTGTGCGATTTTCAGCAAACAATGGGACACACGAGGCTAGTTCATACCTATATTATAAAATGCGCATGTGACAGTGACTTTAAGTGATCTAGAAGTCATTACTCAAGTGAGCAACGGTGACGAACATAAACACCCTCAAATTGAGCTGTAATCTTTGCATGTAACGACCGTGCGATCGTCTAAAACAATTACCTACAGCAATTTACACGTCGTTTATATCATTTTAAGATATTTATTTTTTCGTTTCTGAGGAAGTCTAAGAATTTAAGTGTGTGGTGAAAAAATGTTATGGGCAAAAACATGCTGCTAGACCAAAGATCAAATCCCAATCTACAAGACTGGGATTTTAGACTTTTCGACTATGAGGTGTTTTTGTTTCATCATTGGAAATTATTCTATAGAGATAGAGGAAACGATGGATGGATTGTGTAAAAGTCGATATAGCTAAAAAGAAGAATGTTAAGTACTTGTGAGATGATGGCAGAAAGAAGAGTCTAGAGAATCTATTGAAGAAGAAACTTGCCATGACCATGTTGCGCTGACTAGAAATAATATCGGGATAATGGCAAGAGGATGATAATGATTGAAAAATAGTCGATCAATTAAAGAATTCTGAGCTCTTAAAAACAGTAATAGATTTCTTTATAATTAACATGATAAGATAAGATTAGTCTGTACGAATATATAAGTATTTTCACGTGATTTTACCTGTACTAGTGATATGTTTCCGACGACCATAGATATTACTTCTCTTGAGGATTTCATGTTGCCTAAGTTCGCTTGAGTAGACAGTCTGGATGCTAGACACATGTCCAGATTACCTGCAAACAAAAGACATGATTTTATTAATATGATTCAGTTCTTAATAAGCATAATTTTTGAGATGATGATAATGATGGTGAATATAGAACTATAGGTAGATTCATAGTATGAAGCTGAAGAATTTGTTGTAACACGTCAATCTCAGTATTTGCTTAATCAATTTGATTTTTTTCTGCGATGTGGATAGCCCGTTGGATAGCCCCGCCCCGCACGGAGCAATTTCTACAAGATGGAACTAAAACCGCTTGATGAAGTTAGTTCGTTATAGACCGTTAAAATCCATGATTCGTTTTATGGATTAAGATAATTTAATTGAGCTATCTAACAATTTTATAACTATAGATTGATGACGTAGATTTTTTTACAGAATCGATTAAAATTTTCATTCAAAGAAACCGACACCCTTAACAGGAAGTTTCTTTGATTTTGATTTTATTTTATTAATTATCCGTACTTACACGCATTATCTTACGTAATCTCACATGACAAGTTAATAGTCTGATAGAGAGTTAATCTGAGTTATTTGGACGACTACTAAATACTCAGATTCATTTAGGAGATAGACCATATCAAGCGCACGTGTTCTATGAATCAAGACACCTGTATGGAAACAGCGAATAAAACCCAAAATGTAATCAATTAACGACTCAATAAATAGATAAAACTATTAAAAACTGCTAGTGGTTGTTTTTTTGTGATAGTAGCTAGATAATTTGCGTACTAAAAGGTGTCCAGAGTGTACTGTCACTCAACAACAATTTTTTTTATCGAAAATGCTACGCATAAGTATTCCGTCACGGCTTCTTACTTACAGAGATATAGTCTAATAGGGAAAGTCCTATATTGTAGGTTATTTTCGTTCGTTTCTGATGTTTCCCTTACTTGACTTAGGGTAGTAGAGACTTTCATGCCAGTAAATAGTTTTATGTAGGACTTCAAACCAATCGGCGAAATATGGGCTCACTGAACATTACAAGATACCTACATATTATACGACAAACTTTTTTTTTTGCTTATGTAAGTATGCATTACAGGACAATCAACTATTTATAATAATTATCTTGTTTATTACATTTAATATAAATAAGTTTAAAAGAAACACACGCTCTGTATATTGTATTGAATAAACAGTGTCAGGTGCGCTTTGAAGGTGCGCTGGCGCCGCATTTGAAGTTAATTATGTAAACATATTTCAGTTATGTGTCACTTTTTACATTCATAAATAATAATGGTATTGACCTTGTCTTAGTACTAACTTATCGTTAATATTAGGTATTAGGTAGGTACTAATATAATCAAGAAGAAACATTTTTTGTTTGTTGTTGTACCCTAAAGGCTCCAAAAATACTGAACCGTTTTGAAAAATTCTTTCACTGTCGAAAAGCTACACTCTTCCCGAGTAACTTAGGCTATATTTTTTTCCGGTACGGGCAGTAGTTTCTACGGGACATGGGTAAACCTCGGGACGACGGCTAGTTAATGAATACAATGTCCTGACTTTATCAAAGAACTTAAATATCGTTTAATTTTAGGTACCTATTAGGTAAGTTAATTATTAGTAAGGATTTAGATATGTGCAAGATGGCACCGTTTTTTTTCAAAGTTATTAGATACTTATTATAATTATCAAAGCTTGGTTGTGATAAGATTATTATTTTTAGCCTACCGTCCTTGGTGGAGGGTATTGCCTGTTTCGTACCTAGAGAGTCTGTTTTTTATATCGATTCGTGCCTTAAATAAATAGAATATTATGATAAAAATTATTCCGTAATTACCTTAAAACAAAATTTTATAAGATCTTCACAACATGTCTTCTTTCCATTTTCCTGTCTGACCTCATCTTTCAAGTACTTCTTTCTTTTTTTGACTAATTTATTATAAAATATTATATGTTACCTATATGACTAATGTTTTCGTTATTTTTAGGGTTCCGTACTCAAAGGGTAAAACGGGACCCAAACAAAGTTTTCCTCTTTATAATATTAGTATAGATTAGTTTGGATGGTACGGAAGCCTTCGTGCGCGAGTCCGACTCGCATTTGGCCGGTTTTTTCCTTATCCTACCCGTGTAGCCAGATTTAGGACTGTATCTCCATTTATACAATTAAATACGTCATAGGTTATATACACGTTCCGACTGTCACAATAGAAAACCATTTGTAGTCCATTTTCCCAAGAAATAGGCATGTGATTATAGAGATTACTTGCACGCGAACTCACAGGTTTTTCTTCGATATGTTTAGTTTTTTCTACTATAGTAATGGTTACGTAATAGCGTGTGGTTCAGACGTAAATCTAGATAACACGTCATCAGCCAGATACGTCTAAATTAGTCTTTATCCATTAAAACAATATTGGGTAAAACTGAAGTTTGGGGAAGCCAAAAAATGCTACCTATTCTTCGAAATTCGAATTCGAAACTATCTACGAAACCCCATTTCGAGTTTGAGACACTGCACTAGGTATAAACAGTCGACCAACGAACAATTTTCCTCGGTCTCATACCGACTATATAAATATCTGATCGTTGCATTGTGCGTTCTGAAATCCATCTCCATACTGATTTATGAGCCCAAACAAATTATCAGCCGACTAAAAGTTTGCAGTAGTAGTCTTACGTAGTATGTAAAGAACTACCTACTTATATATACCTACTCCGGTCACTAACCGTCCTCAACCATGACTCTTGAGAACACATGCACTGAACACCCACATCAATTGCTATTGTCCAAGCCGAGCAATTATATTTTGTAATTACACGACAATCACACACCCAGTATTCAACTTAATGACAGATTTCTATCGCTAAAACTATATGCTATTCTGAATCGCGGAAACATTGAAAGAAACTTCATACTTAGGTGGCAATGGACACATAATTGCATATAAGTCTATCTTTATGACACGTTATTTGAGTCTTGATACATATTTTCAACAAAGTTTCAAGTCAAAATTTGTGTTTTTTTTTGAGAATAGGTACTGCTTACTTGTCTTATAGGTAAATGTTTGCTAATTGGTTGAAACAGACGTTCAATCGAACGGGTAGCTCTTTGAGTAAATTAAGAGGAAATTTTAGGAGGAATTCCATATGCCAATTCATTCGGTCATTCTGATAAACATCATCTATATCTCATATCATTTGAAAAAATCTAGCACGTATTCTATGAAGTACTTTATCTGAACGGCCTTCTAAATCATCCATCTCATCTTATTCTAAGAAATCTAATTTGATTGATATTATCTTAGAAATCTCTAAGAGCTATATTCTTTTCGGCAGGCAGATGATTATATTTTGTCTATGTCTAGAGATATTACTATCTTTCGCTATTTCAAAAACACCAAGGTTTTAAGGGCTGTCAACTATTACCTAGGTACTAGAAAATACTCTACCAAATTATTTTTCATTTTATCTCCAAGTACCTATGAAGTACTAATATTTTAAGGTGGCCTAAGTTCAGCAGAGAATGGCAATAGACTGATATGATGATGATGATCGAATATTTTTTTGAACTTGAAATTGACAGCCCTAAAAAATTCTGATAATGTCCAATCTAATCTCATTTATCATTAATGTACGATCTATCCTCATATGTAATATATTATGCGTGATTTATTGATTTCGCTATCGTTCATCTACATTTCATATTTATTTGCTTAACTGTGAATAATCATACACATGTGTGTTGAAGTCAACATGTGATTTTTGATAAGTATCAGAAGCGAATGATATTAATCTGTGATAAGATTACATTATTTTTGTATACTTTTTGATTGTAGGCACTAAATAATTGAAAAGTTTTTGATTTGTCGAAAGTTACATTGTTGATATAATGTTGATTACATTTCAGACTGCTGGGTTGTGTTTATTAGTCGTTTGTAGTTTATTAGAGGAAATAGGGTTAAAACTGGGAACTTCAATGGTTTAATGAGGAGGATTACTTACATATTATGTTTAAGAATAAAATGTTACGTACCTTTAAGACCAGATAATGATGGTACGAGCACAAAGATAGCTGATACATTGATGAATACGTCCCAATCCTGAAAAAATAAGGAAAGAATATTAAATCTCTAGCTACCGCCAGCAGTTACCTATATGTGTTTCCTGAGGAATCTTTTTCCCGCAAATGGATAAAAAGTAGCCTATATGTTATTCTGATGTGTAAGCTAGATTACTGAAAAGTTTCATCAAAATCCATTCATTAATTTTTGACGGGAAGATAAGATTAGAAGCAGGATATATATTTCTGTATTGTTAAAATACCTATGTACTTCGTAAGTACCTATTAATCATAAGTAAATGTAAGTATTTCAGCAATTAGCACTTTACATTTGATAACCTTCTATTCTATGTAGATAAAAAGTAAATTTCACACGAAACTCTTAGCGACTTCTCCTAAAACGAT
Source organism: Helicoverpa zea x Helicoverpa armigera (assembly GCA_033682625.1). Taxonomy (NCBI): domain Eukaryota; kingdom Metazoa; phylum Arthropoda; class Insecta; order Lepidoptera; family Noctuidae; genus Helicoverpa; species Helicoverpa zea x Helicoverpa armigera. The sequence goes on from JAWIIS010000017.1 coordinate 3,297,079, forward strand.
TTGACCTTACAATCTTGCAACAGTGACCTTGAAACTGACCACCAGAAATAAACTACTTACAGTGTAATCAACGTACAAAAAATATAATAAAACTGCATTGTCTTCGTTTTTACGTAAATACCGTTTTTAATACCTATATCTAAGTAAATTACAGTCTAATGCCATCATCATCATCATCTCCCGACCCTTTTTCCCAACTATGTTGGGGTCGGCTTCCAGTCTAACCGAATGCAGCTGAGTGCTAGTGTTTTAAAAGTAGCGACTGCCTATCTGACCTTTTCAACCCAGTTATAGTTATCGGCACGAATCTTGAGCTCTGACCTACATCTGCGCAGAAGTGATTTATTAGCAAAGAACCAATCCCGAGTGACGGCCATGACGCGATGCACTGCGGGCCAATCACTACAACTCCCCCGCGCCTGACTTCATACCACAAAAGGGACCTAATAAATTACATCTGCGCAGGTGAAGGTCAAAGCTCAAGATTCGTGCCGATAACTATACCCGGGTAACCCAATGCTCTTGGTACAGTCTAATGTGGTGTGTAGTAAAAATAAAAAGAGACCCAAAGTTTTTGGTCGACGACTGTACCTAAGTCAAAAGCCGGTTTTATGCACGATGATTCATAGTTCATAAGCAACATAGGAATTCTTACACTTCCGTAACTTTTTTGTCTTAGAGTGGGTTAGATTGTTCTAGAAAGGAATTATTTTTTGTCTCTTTGTCATCACAATTTTTTACTAATACCGGTTCATAGTCAATAGGTCTATTCGGTGATAAAGCTGTTTATAAACGAATATTAGTATAATACAGAAACTTTATTTTCTTACTACTGTCTTCTGTTTCATAGAAGTATTTTCTTCAATATATTTTTCAACCTTTTTTTGCTTCTGAACAATATTTGCATACCTACATTGTATGCTAATTAAACAGATAAGCTATCACTAATTTTACCCTTATTAGTTGTTATTACGTATGAACATTTATCGATAAGATAATTGAATGCTTGAAACCTAAAAATATTGCACCTGGTCATTGTAGGTAATTATTTCACTAATTCTATGGACATAGCGAACATTGATCGTTTATCGTCATTCGACTGATATTTTTAGGAATATCCTATTTAGGTACGTAAAACGATTGGATTGTGCATTTCGATAATAAAAATAATACATAGTTGAATTTAAGGCTTGTTTTCCTTGAAGAGTTTACCTACATATTTACTTGTGGCATACCTACTTGTGACGATAGATCTTGAAGTAGAACAGATTTTGATAAAACTTGATACTGATGTAGCTTATAAATACATCAGAATAACACAGGCTTTCTTATCTAGATAGGAGAGTAGCATTTACCCAAACATATAAAGAGTCACTTACCCTAACGGTGCCCAGAACTAGACCAGCGCCGATGGTGCCGCATCCAGCGATGAAGAACGGTACAGCTACCTGCATCAACGTGTTCCACCATCGTTCTTCTTTCTTCTGAAACGAGGGTGCTTTAGTTAGGCAAATGGAATATAACTGATCAAAGTCAACGTCAAAATTTACGCCTATAACAGTTCTTTTGAAACGTCAAGCTAGTTACACGGTTCCAAAGATTAGGTCTCATGGAGAAGAAAAGGCAAGAAACTCCATAGACACTCTTTTAAAAAAAGCAATCGTTTACAATAATTTTCAAACTAACGCTGAGAAAATGGAATTACAAGTGACAGTTATAATCATATCTAAAGATCTTATAAGTTATCAGCCTACGATTAAGTATAATTTGAAACTTCAAGAGAATAATTGATTGGAAGAAAGTTCCGTAATGTCGACAATATAAAATATTTCGTAATTATACGAAATGGTTTGCAATGGTAATGAATTGACATGTAGATAATATGGCACCAACTGTAGATATACCAGGGTATCTCCAAATTTGTTGTGTTAATAGATAATTTTATCAAATGCATGGTGAGGTAAGCAAATCACGGTATGGACGAAACTGTATGTAGAAAAGATTTTAAAGAAGTATAAAATCAATGAATTCACCAAGCCTTTGAAAGCATGACCTTTGATAGTAGTAGACAAAGGAGTGAAAAATGAAATAAAAGCAAACGATTCAATTACAGATGATGTAAATGATTAAGCCAATGAATATAGTGAATTTGACATTATAAACAATATTGTTGGAAACAGACTTCGTTTAAAACAAAAAGAAAAAGAGTTTGATTTATCTCTTTATCATTTAAAAATCTTATCAAATTATGTAAATAAGGCATTAGAAGACAATCTAAATTCATCAAAACTAAATATTTTCTCCAAAATATAACCAAGGGACAGACCCCATACTCGGGTATTCACCATTTTAAATTACGTAAGTATAATTTACTATAAGTACCAACAACTTTCATAACATCGAGGGCATAATATCTATGTGTAAATAGTAAGTACTTTAATAATATTGTTGAGTACAATGTCAATTGTATTTGCTATTGCTTACTTTGTAGTCCACGGTCGCTTTTTACTTGTTTAGCTATGTACTTGTGTGATTACTTTCGTGTTTATTGTAAGTAGCTGTGTTGCACTTATTAGTAGGTAAATGGTGGTATTTGATACATTTTTGTTCTATATAGTTATGTGTAATTGTTTCTGATGTGTTTTGTTTTCCTTCATGAACTACTTGGACTTACTTAATTCTCCGTTCAGCGGCACCTTATCAACGGTCATTTGGTTTTCAATTCTAATATATTTGACTACCTATCTCAATTTTATTTGTTGCAAAACTTACTCAAGTAGTTTATCGAAATATGAACTTGAGAAATTAGCAATAACATTTTTTTAAATGAGTAAGTACTTCTTGAATTATGTAGAAGAATGCATATTGTTAAGGTTAATTTGGAAATCAACTTCATTACCTACAGTAGTCTAAGCAGGGTTTACCTACTTTAAAGTTATTTTGTAACTATGTAGGTACTACTAAATTAAAAAAATACATAGTTATGTCCCCAGTAGCAATATCGATATATTTAAGTGAAAGGAAATAACAGTGTTATCAAAGCAATCGATATTAAAAGTAAATCTAATCCTATCGAAGCAATCGGATTATTTCAGCGATATGAATTGGACTGAATCCGCTTCAGTACTGAATCAGTTCAAGAAATGCACGTATAAATGCATATATATTTTAACATCTAAAAGTACTGTTTTGGTATAGTATCATCATCATCATCTCAGCCATAGGACGTCCACTGCTGAACATAGGCCTCCTGTTGGAGGCGACCTGCATCCAGCGTCTTCCGGCGACCTTTATAAGGTCGTCTGTCCACATTGTTGGTGGACGTCCTACGCTGCGCTTACTAGTCCGTGGTCTCCACTCCAGCACTTTTCAACCCCATCGGCCATCTGCTTTGCGAGCAATATGGCCAGTCCATTGCCACTTCAACTTGCTAATCCCGTGGACTATATCGGTGTCTGTTTTCTTTCAAATAACTAAGGTTTTTTTCCTCGTATATGTATATTACCTCATAGGAATGCTTAGTACAATAATGTTTATCTCTGTTTACAAAGACTAGTGACACATAAATTTCTAATTATTAAATTATCAGCCACTTGAATTACCAATAATTATTGAATGATAAGTAGGTGCTACTTGCTTACTACTAGTACATTCATTCAAAATCATTCATTATATAACCAGTTATACTGTAAATGCTGGATTCTGAATTACAAATTATCTTGTTTACATCGTCAATAATACTGTTGTATAATTAGTATAATTATAATTATTTTGTTCTACAATTTTCACATTTCAGCTAAAAGTCACAGAAATTACTTAGCCGATTTGAAAAATTCTTACACTGTTAGAAAGCTACTCTGTTACCGACTAATATAGACTATATTTTATCTTGGTACGGGCAGTGGTTCCCACGGGACGCGGGTGCAACCAAAACTTGTCTTACAAAAACAAGAAAAAATATAAGCCTAGCCGTGTGCCTAATAAATACCCGTGACCGAATTGGTGTATTATCTTAAGAAGCTTTATCCGTTAAAATAATATTAAGGTGTAATTAAGAATCGATTTGTAATTGATCATTACTGGTTTTATTTGGTGCGTTAGTCGGTTTTGGTAATGCGTTTTGTTAAATATATTTAAACACCTTATCAGTATGGATCGTCATTAATGTGTAATTGACGTAATTATGAAGTGTTAGCACTGATTAAATAAATACCTAACTCAAATGAAGTAAAATTATTTCAGGACACCAAAAGTAGTAAATTACAATATGTCAATGTTCTATGTACTGTTTGTGCTAGATTTAAAGAATATGCATATGGAAAGACAACAGTTAACTCCTAGAAATGAAAATTTGCAACGATGACGTTTATTGATGCGAGGGCAGCTTATGGTTATGTATGGTAATTGAAATGACAAATACACATGCCTTAAATGGTAATGAGAGACTTATATTGGTACCTAAAAGTTAAAAGCATAACTAGGTAAGAACAATTCAAGAGATGAAAGAAATGAATTTAAAACTGATATGGATGAGAAAGTAATGAGAAATGAAAAGGTTGATAATAAAGAGTAATACCTACAATCACAGGATTCTTCCGAAGGAGCAAGCAGAAAGGAAAGACAAGTAAAATTATAAAACAAGATTCTTCATGGTTTAAATCTTATAAAATATTCAGATGAAGTTATGGGAAATTCACATGGAAGTGATAAATTAGGTACACTTAGATGAAAACTTTACGATGTGAATCATAACATTGACCATCTTTCGCCAGCAGAAGATTTGATGAATGGATTTAGAAATAAGAGAAATATGAAATAACTTAAGGGACATTTTAGTGAAACCGGTTTTATATATACAATCGTTAGATTTTTTCGATATTACAAAGCCTTGTTTTTAAACAAGTAAAGAACCTGGTTTTTAGTCCATTAAGTTATATTATAGTTCCATTATCGATAGGTATATGAGTATTTTTAGAGTAAATACTTACTCCTGAAAGTGGTTGTTTCTCGGCATCTACTTCAGCTAGCTTTTTATCCGGGGGATCACCCGGACTTTTGTCGTTGGAATTTATAGACGCCATATTGTAACTGTTGTCTTGATCTCCAATTTCATCTGTAACAAAGAACATTTTAATTAGATATATTGAGATTTCAAAATTTACTGTTTTTTTTTTATGTAATTCGGAAAATTATATGAAAAAGTTCTTCATAATTTTTGGTACAATCACAGTGAGTTATCACAGAACTGTAATGATTCAAAGTATAAACCTGTATCTAGATTATTGCGTATATCGACGAAACTGGACTTTAAACTAAGCTTACAAACGTCACTATTGAACACTTGCTGGTCAATGATATAAATATAAACAATAAACATGGCCTAGTGATTAAATAACGAATTTGTTATCTGATATAAAATAATTTCAGATAAGAATTATTTTGTCACAAATACTACGCAATTAGGAAAAAACACACACCAAGAAGTTAATTATGTACGTGTATATAATTATTCAAATAGTAGGTACTATAGATAATTAATTATTTTTAATAGCTGTATACATAGTTGCCAGAAATATGATATTGATCATCATTAATTTTGAAAATGAACATATTACTACCTATCATAAAAAAAATGTCCATGGAGTTTCTTGGCGGCTCTTCTCCATGAGAAAAACTTTTTGGAGCCGTGCAACTAGTGTGATGAGCCTGCGAAGGCCTGTTTGAAATTCACATTAAAAAATAAAGGACAATTTACGGCTTTTATAATTATAGGATATTACAGTTAGATTTATAGTTACATTGATTGCTTAATAAAAATATAATGACCAATAAGAACGATGATTAACTATAAATTAAATTCATACAAGGAGATTGTATTGCATTAACTATTTACTTAGAACAATTATTTAATGCAACGATAAGTTACGATCAAGATGACGTCTATAAGAATACAATTGTATTGTGAAACATTTATTGAAAGCGAACAACACTCATGTGCCTTGGGGAACCCCTTGGATCCTACAAAGGCGTTTGACATTGTAATGCATAATGATTACATATATTTTTATAGCCGAGTGTTTACAATGCTCGATATTAATTTATTTACAAGAATATTCGTATTTCTAAATATTTCTGAGACGAAAAATAGCATAATTGTAACTTGGGGCATCCCCTTAGACCTATCAAAGGCATTTGACACTGTTATGCACATATCTATTCTTAAGTTAAGTGTCTACAATGTTTGTTACATGGCTAAACACTTAACTACTTACAAGAATACCTTATTTACTTTGGATATCGAAGTATAATTAAGTTCCAAAGTTACGGTTTAATCAGACAAACTTCGGAACAAAACCAATCTCAGAAGTATTGATTTGGAGTCCCACTTTTATTACAGGTCATTAATTTAGGTTAAGAATTCAGATAGTTAGACATATTTTATGAGTTTTCGAAGGTCCAGCAGCCGTAGTAACTAATTGTACTCAGGTAAGTAGTAAAGTCTTCATTAAGATTTAATGGATTAGCTGTAAGTACATAAGTTTTGAGGTCTGTTTGGAAAACATTACAATATTAATATCCTCGACTAGATTTGAAAAAGATTTTTACTATTGGGTAGTAACACCATCCACGAGAAAGTGACCTAGGCTTATGTCGTATCCGCGTAGTAGAAGTTCACCTAGGACGCGGGTGAAAAAGTGGAAACACAGTTGTTGTAAAATAAATAACATCATGTTCACAAAGACAATGATACTGTAATGAAAGAAACGTGACAGGTGGTAATTAGTATTTAATCATAGAAAATAATATGAATACCTATGTGCAAGTGCACGAACAAACATATTAATTAAACTGTTTATTTTTAACTTTAACTTCACTTATGTATAGTCAGAATTACTGCTGAACGAAGTGATTTATGAAAAAAAAAACTAACTAGTCTCTCTCTTTAATTGATGAATCGTAGATTTTTAATAAGGCATTGTTTTTTTCTGCACGAGTTAAATAGTTGATTACTCAATACTAATAAATAACAGTGTTAGATAAATTATAGTTGTTATGTACCTAGTACCTACTTAAATAGATTAGGTGAGGCGCAGAGTAAACTGTTAGATACTTTCTAAATTAATATTTTTTATTAATCCTTCATATTGTTATTATATGTAAATTCTCTGAGGATATTTATTACGTCGTATTAAATATTTTTTATTACGAATTAGCTTGAAAATATATCTTTGCAAATATCAAGAAGGAAGACCAGCGGCGGCCCTAGCCATTGCGAGGCTACGTGCGGCAAGTCTATGCGAGGCCCTTTGTCCTACGTGAAAAGTCTGTTGTGAGCTAGGAGTTATTTTCTTGTTAATAAAAGGACTTACAAGCGGCGCTACCTTCTAGGTTCGGTTAAAAAAAGATGAAAAAAATAATAAAAAATTAAGCTTTGGGTCACTAAAGCACCTAAACTTGTATGTTAAAGAACGGTGCAAGGTGAAGTCGCGAACGCAGCGAGCGCGAAAATTTTTGAGTTTTGGGACATAAAAGTACTCTAATCATGTTAGAATGAACGGTACTGACAAGCGAACAGCCGCGAGCGTAGCGAGCGCGAAAATTTTTGAGTTTTGGGACATAAAAGTACTCTTATAATCATGTTAGAATGAACGGTACTGACAAGCGAACAGCCGCGAGCGTAGCGAGCGCGAAATTTTTGAGTTTTGGGACATAAAAGTATTCTAATCATGTTAGAATGAACGGCACTGACAAGCGAACAGCCGCACAGTGGATCCAAACTGAAAAATAGTGGACATAGGCAACAAAGTTCCAATATCGATTCCATATTTTTTTATGTGATTCTTCATGATATTCCAAACAACTTTTACTCTTGTGAAATTTCTTCTAAAGTTGATAGTTTGTCTGAAAAAAAATAAATTAGATTTTTTTGTATGGAGCGAATCACGTTTATTTTTTTTTCTTCAATTGTACGAATATGTTAGGTCTGTGGCGTGAGTATATGATACCTAGGGTCATTCTCTATCCAAGAAAAAATATATCAGCCGCGGCCATCTGCAGCCGCGCGAGTAATCATTCGGTAAAAAAATAATATTTTCTATGACATTTTTTGCCTTTTAAGATCAATTCAAAGTATATTTTCTGTCTTACTTGGCTGTTTTCACCTTATTTTTGGATAAATATATAGTTTTAATGGCACATAGGTACTCACAACCAGTAATTCTAGCAGAGGTTTTGTTATTATTGCATGTTATCGGTGGCACCTGCATTGTGATTGATGACTCATTTGTTTGTGCGCTCGTCTAAGAGCATAACTAATTAGTCATCGAAAAATGCTCGTCTCTGATTGGCTGTAATTTTTTTTACTACCTGCTACCTGTTAAATAAATATTATTTGTCAAATATAGGTGAAATAGTTTGATTTTTTATGGGCAAGACGTTGATAATCATTATCTACATACATAAATCAAGGGTATGTAAAGTATAGTATAAGTTATCGTACGTATGATCGAAAGAACATTGTGAAATTATTGTAGCCCTGAAAGGGGCTGTTTGTCATACCAGCCCTGATGGGCTTTTGTGGGAACAGTCCAGAGCCGGATCACTTTATTTCTTATTCCAGAAGTAGGTCCGGCAAATTTTCGGACTCTGCTATGAGGCATTTTTCTCCTCCATAATCTCGCTATCACAGGGAGGCTCGGTAGTCTGTAACAACTGAATTGCTTCAGGCAACCACTCAGCATGAACCTGTTTCGTTATTTTAGGCCTTATGTAGGATATGTGGGGATCAGAGCTTATTAGAAGTCCATGGGAAGATGTCTTCGTTTGTTGCTGTTCTGTCCGTTTTCCGAGTTTGTCTCTCTCTGACGTTTCTGAAGTCTTAAGTAAGTACTTCCATCTCGAGAGCGCAAGTGAGGTATAAAGAGCTAAGCACTTATCTTCAGAGACGGTACTTAGGCTCTGCTTTTTGAATAGTCGCTCGTGTACTTGGGATAACGTTTCTGGATTACTGGAAAGGTATTCGACTACTTTTGCCAGATTCGTTTTGCCGTTGTCTTTCAATTTTATTAAGTACCAGTGCTGCAACTCTTCCTCTGAATTTTCTTCTACTATGGAAGTAGAACGTCTTTTTTTGCTTATTACTTAAGTCTTCGAACGGTTTTCTGTGCCCCTTTTCTGTAGATGTTCCCGCTTCCGTGGTACATACCGCAAGGTTAGGGGGAATTCACATCCACTGGCTCAGATAAGTCTGCGTCCGAAAAGCCCAACTCACTTCTCAGGTCAACACTGTCACAAACAGGCCAGTTGATATTTTTTCCAACCAATTGCGATTATGAATACGATTCATAAAAGTTTTTTGACTTCTACTTGACTCTATCCACTTTTTATTTAGACTTACACAAAAAAGCCGACAAAACTCCTTGATTAGGTTTTTGTCTTCTTCAGAAACTGTGGTATTCAAAACAGAAATTATACTTTAATATAGAAACATATAATTTTTCAGATCACCACCACTTCTTAATTTCACAAAAAGATCTAGGTTGGTACAAAATCCAGCCATAGTTCTAACGTAAATATTCAAATAAAAGTATTTCACCGTGTTCACAAATAAGTGACAAGAGCGAAACTAGAGGGACGTAATAAATGTCTTTGTATTTATAGTCAGTGTTAATTACTCAAGTAGTGAACATATTAACATGACTAGCAGGTAGTAAAAAAAAATACGGCCAATCAGAGTCGAGCATTTTTCGATGACTAATTAGTTATGCGCTTAGACGAGCGCACAAACAAATGAGTCATCAATCACAATGCAGGTGCCACCGATAACATGCAATAATAACAAAACCTCTGCTAGAACTACTAGTTGTAAGTACCTATGTGCCATTAAAACTATATATTTAACCAAAAATAAGGTGAAAACAGCCAAGTGAGACAGAAAATATACTTTGAATTGATCTTAAAAGGCAAAAAATGTCATAGAAAATATTACTTTTTTTACCGAATGATTACTCGCGCGGCTGCAGATGGCCGCGGCTGATATATTTTTTCTTGGATAGAGAATGACCCTAGGTATCATATACTCACGCCACAGACCTAACATATTCGTACAATTGAAGAAAAAAAAATAAACGTGATTCGCTCCATACAAAAAAATCTAATATATTTTTTTTCAGACACACTATCAACTTTAGAAGAAATTTCACAAGAGTAAAAGTTGTTTGGAATATCATGAAGAATCACATAAAAAAATATGGAATCGATATTGGAACTTTGTTGCCTATGTCCACTATTTTTCAATTTGGATCCACTGTGAGCCGCGAGCGTAGCGAGCGCGAAAATTTTTGAGTTTTGGGACATAAAAGTACTCTTATAATCATGTTAGAATGAACGGTACTGACAAGCGAACAGCCGCGAGCTTAGCGAGCGCGAAAATTTTTGAGTTTTGGGACATAAAAGCACTCTAATCATGTTAGAATGAACTGTACTTACAAGAGAACAGCCGCGAGCGTAGCGAGCGCGAATTTTTTTAAATTGTTTGTTTAAGGACTCTCAAATTAAACTCGGAATTAAGCACAAATAAAAAGAATCCGTGACTGGATCGAGAGCCAGTTGTTTTTGTTACGTTGGTGCTCCAATTTTTTTGTTAAATTGAGAACTCAAAAAGTAAACGCAAAATGAATAAGAAATAAATAACAAAAATATTTTTTTTCTTGGACCAGATATATATTTACCTGTGCCCTTGTACAATTTTTCCTATTATTTATTATTGTTTGTGTTTTATGTGTACAAAAGTGTTAAATAAATAAATAAATAACTATATGTATTTTTTTATTACATTTTTTTATATTAGTGTGGGTTGTAGCGCGAGGCCCCCCCAAGCGCGAGGCCCTGTGCGAAGGCACAGTTCGCACACCCCTAGGGCCGCCACTGAGGAAGACAAATTAATGATATCTCAAAACCTCATTAAAAATCCAAATATTGACTAGAGTAAATACATAATTAACAAGTATTTGATTTACGCCTTAAGTCAAGCCCGACAAAAAATATTGCTTTGTCAAGTAAAGTCAGTAATAATGTACCTTCAAATAAGTGAATGCTTTTCAAATTCTACATGTTTTAAGAAATACGATTTGTAAAATCCCAAACATCTCGAGGAAAACTGGACTGTATAGTCTGAAATCACCAACGCACATTGAGCAAGCGTAGTGATTAATGCTCAATCCTTCTCCGTTTGAGAGAAGGCCTGTACCCAGCAGTGGGACGATAAAAAGGATGTAACTAAAGTCCCAAAAATCCTTGTAAAAACCTAAAGGAAATAATAACAGAATAACAGACAGTAATAAACTGCATTAATATAAATTTGGTTATACATTTATTCTAGTTATTGCAAGCCACGCGAGAAAGTTGGCGCGGGAAGGTCAAACGATGCAGCGTTCCTTGAGCGAAATGAGACTAGCATTGTTTACGTGTAACCTTGATTATGTAAAGCAAATTCTGTTGTTATGAGCAAAATTATTAATTCATGGAAATTAATTGGTGATCATTAATGTTGGATTTAGACTACGCTACGACTCTTGTGCTAAGTAATGTAGAAAACATGTCACGGAAGAAGGAAAGATGAGCGGAGATGCCATAACCAATACACGTAGTTCAGATGTCTTCTTGTAGGTCAAGTAACGTAAAAAGGTAAACTAATAATTTTCAGTACTAAAGGGTGAATGTGTCCATAAAAATTTAAGTGAAGTGCGCGATATTGCTGTGCTATGCATTATACTACAAGTTTAGGAATTAATAATATAATATAACCGCGATAAAATCCGTAAAAGTAGTTTTATTTAAATGTCTAATATTCGCGTAAGTGTCAGAAATCAATATACTACAAGTTATTATATTATAGCGTAGTCTAAAAGCCGCGCCGATGTAGAAATGGTCTAATATTTGTGAAGGTATACAAAATACCCCTGTATTTCAAGGTCTTTATGATATTCATGGTCAAACTAGGAAAGGGAGCCATATCGGCCCATCAGATGGACATTGAAACAACCATGACTAAGAAAAAAACTGTCATTTTGTTGTTATAAGATCGCGTGTTCATAAACGATCAAGTTGTATGTTGACATACTTAAGTGTAGCTAAACCTAATGTATGTTTTTTGATTATTCATATAATAATATGGAGGTTTAATTCAGAAATTATACTGTTGCAGAACAGCAAAAATGTCTTGTCTCATCATTTGTCTTTTTTGTTGATTTTACTCTTTGTAGGTATTTAATGTATTATTGTCATACAACCAACAATATTACTTGACGAATTTAGTAAATTGTATGTCTGTTCTGTAGTCTTTGTAGCACTGTGAATATCAAAAAGGAAATTCTCAGCACAATTACATACAAGAATGGCCGCCGAAATAATATGTTCTCATTTTCTCACAAAAAAATTTACTGTATTTTGCAAAACAATGCAAAATCTGAAATATATAAGACGCATGAATTGAAAGAGAAAAAATATTTACATATTTATGCTAATTTGTCTGCATATCGAATAATATGTGCTTTATTTTTACAGTTGATTAGAGGCTTTTTGGCACTTAATGAAGTGTAAAGAGAATTCGGCATGGCAAGCACAGTATATGGACGGCATCTAATGAGGTTTTTGGCCGATCTGATAAAGGTTGTTGGTAGATGCCAGACGTAGGCTGCTTCTAACTGGTCCTTTTGGAAATCAAGGAGGCTTATTTTCATCAGTGGACGTCCAGACGTCCAAAGGCCGAGATGATAAGTAATAATGTTTAGGTATCTACAGTAAATGTAATAAAGAGGAAACATTTCTTGTTACTTTATTTGTATTCTGAGGGCTCCGAAACTATAGAACCAATTTGAAAAATTATCTCACTGTTGGAAAGCTACTCTATTCCCAAGTAACCCAAGCTATATTTAATCCCGGTACGGGCAGTAGTTCCCACGCGACGCGGGTTGAAATCACGGGAAAACAACTAATATCATGATGAATGATAATTACAACTGAACAACTAGTCAAAAGTACAATTGCGCATTAATTATGAAAATAAGTACTTACGCAAATCATAAACAGATAAATAGTAAGAATCTATGTTCAACTCGTGGAGTTACTTAATTAGATAAAGGCGATTACAAAATCGTCATGAGTGACGTAGTACAGGTAACAAAGAGTTATGTAAATATATATTGTAGCCACGTAATAGTTTCAGTTACATTGTAGTATATGGAGTAACGGGCTCGTGACTGACGGCCAGTTTCTTCATCAAAAGTAAAAGCCAAAGTAAAAGTCAAAGTAATGTCTAAAGTAAAATTAACGGTCAAATTCGTTTTTTCTATTAGTTTTGCTGTCATTTTAGCCTTGAAAAACGAATTTGACCATTACTTTTACTTTAGACATTACTTTGACTTTTACTTTCGATGAAGAAACTGGCCGTTAGACAGTAACAGTACCGTCGATAGATCATAAGGTACATCAACGCTTGACGTGGTCGGTCATTGGATGGGTTACCATCTTGTCATGACGAGTTCCTCCGTGTTTCGTAAGGCATGTTCAATCAGTGGGCCTTGACTTTCACTGGACATTTGGCAGTCGTCCCTGGTAGTTAGAAGCCAGAAAGTCTGACAACCAGACCGAGCAAGGTGTATCGGGTTGCCCGGGTAAAGAAGTTTTAATTGGGTTGAGGAAGTCAGATTGGAACTGACCCCAACCTAGAAGGGAAATTAGGCAAATGGATGAACCACATTAAATTTTAAGTATTTTATAGGTAAGTATTCTGCAATAAATTATCGTCCATTGCAGAATATCCTGCCCTGTTCTATTTTTTTCTATATACGAAGAGATAAGGGCAGTGAGTGACCGTTTCCTATTATGAGGTCAGTACTGGACATGTTGATAGCCAATCACGTGAGTTACGTACCTAGCCATAGATATTTGATCACACGAAAGCGGGTGAGGGTTAGTTGTGTGTGTGTGTGTGGATGCAATTTGCTTTTGTACGATTTGGCGACTTGACCACTAGGTACAGTTATCGGCACGGATATTGAGCCCTGACCTTCACCTGCGCAGAAGCGATTTACTGCCTTATACGTACGGGTGCGCAAAGCGATCCCCACTCTTCCGCCGAGAGCCCAATATCCGTGCCGGTAACTGTACTGAGCGCTCTAAAGCATACAAAGACAATGTGCATACGGTAATTTACAGAAACATGAATGGGTCACCTGCTTTTGTGAGATAACACATCTAAGTAATTAACTGTATCAACAGGCTGAGAGGGACAAAGATTTTAAAATTTTGTAGATTTCAGTGCGATAGAAGGCGAAAAATCGATACAAAACTAGGAAACCATTCCTTTCTCGTGTTCGTATAGTTATCGGCACGGATATTGAGCTCTCGGCGGAAGAGTGGGGATTGCTTTGCGCACTGTACACATAAGGCAATAAACCAATAAATCGCTTCTGCGCAGGTGAAGGTCGGGGCTCAATATCCGTGCCGATGATTATACATATTTTGATACTTAACTTTAGCATGTTATGTGTCTAAGGACATTGCCTTATAGCTGTGCTTATAGTGTCTAGACACAAAATAGAACAGAAGTCAATCTCATGTATGTACTTCACTTTTCATGCCTAAACTCGGCGGTCGCGCTAGGGTTGTCAACTTTTTTATGCGCATAAAACTAACGTGGTAGTGGGACTCGTATCTAATTATTTGATGTATTGTTGAGAATAAAACAGGAAAAATGAAATAGAAACCAATAATAATCAAAAAATTAATGTGGCATACAAGAGGTTAATAAACACTTTCAACGGAAATTCGTTTGAACGAGATACCGAACTTTTTCAGAAACCGCAATTTATAATTTTGTTATTCATTGTATATACTTACCCTACTCTTTACTTGTGAAAAAAATATTTTTGTATGTAATGGGCTGGTACAGTCCCCGATCTAAGCTTGCTTCTACCTACAGAAACCTTGATGTGCGAGTTTTATTTCGTCTACCTTACAACATACTCTCGCCATGATCACAAAAATTATCAACTCCTACTAGTAATAATCTTTGAGGGTAGGTAGGCAGGTTTGCCTGGGTCGACACTAGCAAAACTTATTACGGCATTGGGCCAGAGGCCTCTCCGGGGCGCTTACCTACCCACCTAACTGTACCTACCTACTGAGTTTATTAATCGAACCATCGAAATATGAGAAAATAAGTAGGTACATAGGTACTAAAGATAATACGGCAGGCTAAAAAAAACGACAATTCACTGTTTATTTTTGTATAAAAACAACCGTCCACTGAACAATTATAATACGACTTTTTGTTGCTCCATTATTACTTTTTCTTTTGTTATTAAAATTAAAAATATTACAGTCAAATTACAGACGCGTGCACATTTATCTACCTTGTGTGTGACGCGCGTATCTCAAGAAAACGGCAGCCGCGCTCGCACTGTTTTGAGTTGTTTTGAGACAGCGCGTCTGTGAACACGCACACATAGACACCTATGTCTGCGTGACTCGAACGCGCTTTGTATGTAGATTGACTTCTGTACCTATGTATTTTGTGGTCTAGACGTTGCCGAATGAGTCATTTCATTACAGGTTGGGTGATCGAATATTATAAATAGGACTTATATCATGCCTTAAACTATACTAGTTTGGGTCCGAAACTACTTAGGTATACATATCCTAGAACCGATTAGAACAATTCTTTCACTGTTGGAAAGCTAGTCCATCACTGAGCCTCAATTCCACTGCGATTAAAAGTTTATCTTATCTACACAATGCAATCACGCATTAACACACCATAAACTAGACCAATTAAAACATAATTAATTATTATGATAATGAAAAAAATAACAACAAAAGGCACTAAATTATCTGATAATCCTTCGATATTGACGTCATTGATAAGGAAATGAACATAAATCCGTAAGAAATAAGAACTTACCTATTATTGTGTAGCCATCCATTCTTCTAAAGATTTTGCTAAAGACCAACTCAAGGCGAGCACCCATGTTTAAAACGGACATTTTCGCGGTAAAATATTGGCAAAAAAACTACGAAAAACTACTTATTTTACGTCTATTTGTTATAAAGAACTTTATTTCAGCTTGTTTGAAACTGTAACACTTTATTCGATAGCTGCACGGAGACTAAGAATCTATCAAGATCACAATTTAATTGCGGAACAACCGTTTCCTTATCGAAAAACTTCTCTTTACAACGATATCATGAAAAAATCTCTTTACACAAACGTAATTTGGGTGTTTACTCAACTATCGCGACGATATAAATCATGAGATTATTTTAATTATACTGATAAATTATAACATTTTTCACTTGACACTGGTTTCCCGCTCAAAACAAACGTCTAAATCACAACAAACCAAAAAGTCACATTTTTAGTTGTATTTCAAATTAAAATTCGAACACATTCAAAAAAGGAACATGAAGACTAAATGCGTTCGCACCAATGAGTCGTTGTTACATTTTTAACGATACGTTCTTAGAATGTAAATAAAAACAAAAGTTATTATTTTTATGCACGTAATGCTAGTTAAAACCGCTGACTCTGTTCACATTTTGAAAGGTACTGCTCCAGTTGGTGCACAATCGCTCAGTACTATCATACATAACTAACATAAATGATATTTGCTTCATAATGAGGGTAAACAGTGTTTACTGCCCGGTAGTGATAATGTTTTATTTACGAGTTTAACAACATTACTATCTTACTGATAAATTATAATTTATTTGCATTATTGCTTCATTGTAATGCAAAATAATAAAATAGTTCTAATGCAAAGAGGTCTGTGTTTAATTCTCTTTGCTAATTGTCTGCCATGAAGGTCGTAAGCTATTTCATTTTGGTCAAAAGTATGTTGCTCAAGGTAAGCAGATTTCTAAGCGTACCCACCGACAAAAAATCATCGTATTTGGTAGCTATCTAAATAGAGTGAAATTAAAAAATAAAATTTTAAATGGGTTATTTATCAAACATTATGTAGTGTTCTTGTCATGTGAAATTATGTAAATATTAAGTCTATCTACGTTATAACTGTCTGTTTTTATTTGGGAAAGCATAATTTTTATGTTATTTTTTATGCATTGTCCCGAACAGTCAAAGTTTTGCACTGGTTGTATCATTTTCTATATATTTTATTGTTATAGATACAAATTATAATTAAACACATTTTATTAAGGAATGAAGATAGGTAGGTAGTGAAACAAGTGAATGTACCTAAATAAAAAAATGCATAGAAAATAATTAATTTATGTTTGGCCGTGAGATATGAAAATCAATAACAATGCCTATTTTACGACAACGGTAAATGCTTTTAGCTTACTATCTGCGAAAGTTATTTGCGTAAGGCTATCGACAACATTGTAATAAATTATGCTGTTAATTACCGGCTTTTCAATAAGCAGTTCTTGAACTAACTTTAGTAAGGGAAAACCGTTAAATAATAGTAGGTATTTACTTAATTAGAAAATGCTAATCTGTATATAAGGTTAAAGATGTAGATAACTCATTAGTTGACACATTTGTCAACTGTTATCACAATATGCCGCTAGGTGGCGCTGTAATAAAAATGCAAGGATTTAGAATGCTAGAATCAACCCGCGTACATAAATATAATATTATTATCGCAAGTTTCAGTAAGTAATTCAATACAGGTACAAGATTTTGACTTAATAAAGGACCAAGATACCGTTCAGTTAAATGTTTTTTGACATTATATGAGAGCAATAACCTTTCAATTTTAGCAAACAAATCAATGAACACTACGAAGTAATTATATTTTCGTCTAACTATCTATCTAAACGTAATAACAAATTCATCAATATCATAATTATTTTATAATCATTGTCAATAGCAACACCTTGTCATTCACCTTCATAACTTTTACGTAGATCAATGACTGTCAAAGTTGTAATTACAACGCATAATTAATGTTAATGCTTGAGGAAAAGCGATACTTTTTATACCTAACCTTCTCACATTTCCTAGTTTTTCATCTGTATGTCAAGTCTGTGTGAGAATTTTATCGAGTTTATAAGACTTTTTTTAAACGACGTCAAAAATCATCAAATGTTCCCTCTGTGGGTTAGCAGCGGTGAGGGAGTGTCAGACTCTTACTGACTAAAAGCCGTCGTGTTCCGTCGTAGGCCTTTTATATACCAGGGCCGCGGTAACCCTTTCGAACAATCCCGCAGCCCCGGCAGATCTTGGCCCTGCTGGGCCCCGCGAATTAATAAGACTTAGGTTAACTTCTTACATACACAGGTGATTGACAAACAATGCGTAGAGTGGTTAAAAAAACGTTAGCTTAACTTAGGCTCAAGTTCAGCGACCTAGAAACTTATTTTTTTTCATAATGATGATGATGTCCTCCTAGCCGATTTATCGACTACGGCGGCTGTTCTTATGTAAGGATAAGCCAAGTGCGCAGGACATATTGTAGTGCACAAGCATTTGCGCAGACACAGGTGCACTCACTATTCCTTCACTCTCATAGCCCGATGGACGTGAAAAATTCATAATATTGTTTAAAAAAAACTGACATTTGTGATGTCGATGTCGGTGACCTATTTAATGGACCTTAGGATATTTTGAAACTATTATGTAGGCTGTACGTAAGAATAATAAAAACACTGGGATATATGTATGTAGGTACATAATAAAATAACTTTACTTATCTAATAAATTCGACTTTGAACACTGCATAATGATTGTTAGTTTAATTTTCCATGTCATTCACCTATTGGGTAAGTAATTATCTACTTACCTACTGATATTGACATTGTAAGTAGGTAGATATGAGTTTTGTGTACAAAGTCCATTGCCCAGTGGGGCCACCAGGGCCAAAGCCTGCCGGGGCTGCGGGATTGTTCGAAAGAGTTACCTCGGCCCAGGTATATAAAGGGCTTAAGAAGGAATATGGTGGGTTTTAGTCAGTAAGAGTATGTCACTCCCTCACGCTGCACAAAGCAGGAGGGGTCATTTGAAGATTTCCCACCAAAAAATAATAATACATAAGTAGATAGGTAGGTATAAGTAAGTAATTATGTACCCAGTATTCGTTTGCGCATTACGGAAATGACGAAAAAACTGTTGACGAAATTCTTAGATTTCTTATCATTGATTTCCTGATTCATTTCCTTTTTCCGAAAAATATTTTCGTTCTAAGAACTTACTCATTAATTATACATACATGCCAACTCAATTCGCGGATTACCATTTTCCAAACCGAAACAAGTGTTTAATGTATGTATCTAAGTACTTATAATTAATAATGGATAAGTTTAAACAGCTAGGTCAAGTTTAGCAATAAAACAAATCGCACTACAAAATATTGAACTACGTGTACATATAATCAAGCCACTTTTTCCTACTATAAAAACCATGTGTAAAACTGTGCGTTTTAGTCTTAAAGACTTTAAAATCAGGGGTAACGAGAGTGGTATAGCCTAGTAACCCAGTTCCATTTACCCCCTAACTTCACAAGTCTCGTCTAGAAAGACTAAAAACGCGGTAAAACTGAGAGGTAACAAGACACTAGATAATTTTTTTGCTTGGATTTTTCTTCGACAGAATTGCTTTATGGTAGTTTAAGCTTTCTTTAAGTAAGTAACTATATTAGTAGTAGTAACGATGATAATACAGAATGTATTTTAATCATTTTCTTGTCTCTGGAGTCTTGTTTGAATTAAGGCAAGACTTTGAGAGAAAAATTGTTCAATCGACTATGTTTTCTGTATTAAAAGATTACATTAAAACAGTCATGATGAAGTTTTATAATCTGGATCGATAATTTGGTATAAATTCGCTATCCCGTTCTATGTCGGAGCACAGATATATACGCGAGACACAATTGATTTTCTATTGTTTTATAATAAGCGACATTCAAGCGGCCATAGGTTTCTTAGTAGGCTATGTATTGTTGAATAATTCTGAAAAATCTGTTGTTAAATTCATACAAAGACTTATTTAATACAGCATTTGCACAAGTGATTGAATTTTCAAGTAAATAACAGATTAATGAGAAACCTATTAACATTTTTGTTTTAACAAGTGCGCATGAATCAGTTTCGGGAATTATTATCTTCTATTATGTATGACTAAGTGGGTAATAAGCACTTATTAATATATAATTTATTATTTGGCGTGATAAGTAGGTATCGATAATTAATCGATAAATGGATGACGATCAATCTACGTGTGTTAATGAATCATTAAATTATGGAGGTTATCTCAAGAATATTAAAGAGAATTGAAAGAAAAATCTTATCATATCGTACTTTACACATGCAGCAAATAATTTTGAGATAATTTCAAGTACTATTGCACTGACCATTATATTTATTATACTGGCTTCTGCCAGCGGTCTCACCCTTATCCTATGATTCCTATGCCTATGCCTAGCCTATGGCCTTACTCGACAAATGATGAATTTTTCAGATTGGACCACCGCAACAGTTCCTGATATAAGATAAAAAATGTCTTCAGCTTTCAAATATGTATACTTACTAGCTGTTTTCTCGCGGTTTCATCCACGTTTCAAGGGAACCACTGCCCGTACCGGGATAAAATATTTTCTATGTTCGTGAGTAGCATACGCTATATTTTTATATCTAGCTTTCCAACAGTAAAATAAATTAAATTAAAATAAATTTAAAACCAGTCCAAACAAACAAAAATATTTTTTTTTCATTTAATAATATGTTAGTAAGTATAGATAGATAGATAAAGCTATATAGATTTCAAGAACCTCTTCAGGTACCTTTTGATTCTGCGTATGAGTTTGTAAGTACATAATATATGAAATATTTTCAAGTAAACAGTAAACTATTGATAAGACGGAGTAATGACTGCGTATTATCTCGATCACTTTAGTTTATCCTTGTCAATATATACCATCAATACATAAGTTCTTCTGTACATTTGTTTGTTCATTATCCACTCTAACCAAGGGATATTGCGTTGCCCGGGTAACTGGGTTGAGGAGGTCAGATAGGCAGTCGCTTCTTCTAAAGCACTGGTACTCAGCTGAATTCGGTTAGACTGGAAGCCGACCCCAACATGATTGGGAAAAAGTCTCGGAAGATGTTTGTTCATTATCCTGTTCTATAACCCCTCACTTTAAGTTCGAGTGTCTGTCTGTCTGTGTATGTCCATAGCACCGAACTCTAAAACGGATGAACGGATTTCAATAAGTTTTTTTAATTAAGTTTTCAGAGGTGATATAGGTCTATGGAGAAGATCTTGCAGGAATCTTCTTGCCTCGAAACACATAATGGGTCTCCATAGAAAATGTTTTCATTACCTATGTATTTTTTCTCTTCTACGAGTAAAACCACGTGAAAAAGTTAGTATTATCAGGTAAATAGCTACTGATGACATTATCAACACTTGAACTACAAAACAAAGCGAGAAACCTATTGGAATCCACTCTTGCGCAAATTGATTGCACGTATCAGTATTTGATTAGAAAATTGAAAACAATCTTAGTCATACTTTTTCCAAGCTTTTAATAGCTTAGTTTAATTGAAGGAAAGATGATTGATTTATCTACCTACTGAAAAAAGGATAGGTAGATATATACCACAGTTTAGATACATTATCTTGTAAACTGAGAACTCGATAAATTATACGGTTATTACAATTTAGAATTTGCACTACTTTCCATGGTTATAGATATTTTATATCACGAAAGCAGATGAGTCATATTTGTGTATCAAATCAAATCATCTTTATTATCAGGCATCAAAGGCCCATAGATAAATACCTACCTTAAAGACTAACATACCTACATATTAGGTATATTGTACAAAAATTTTTAGTATATAAAAAAAACTTAAATAAGGACGAGTCTATACATATATATGTGGGAGCGTCAGAAGGAGCCTCGCGGCGGTCATGGCTGTCACGTTGCATCTCGGGCGTTGTAACGACCGGAATTCAAAAATAAAGGCACGCTTGTGTAGTCCACCGTTCCATTATTTGGTTTCCTCACCATTTTATTCACAATCACACACAATCAGTAAGATGGAATGAGATTTCGAGCCAATAGGTTAGTATGTGCACAATTCAGTTGGCACCTGTCACCAGAATGACTGCTGCCATCACTCATCGTGACACTTACTACTCTATTCGGGGTTACCCGCTCATAACTTTAATGTTATCAACGCGCCGACACGGCCGTCCTGCATTATCACACGTCCTCGTGTGTACCGTTTCATCTTACAGTCTACTCCGTTCGGTCACCCTGACCCCTCAAATAACTCCCTTTGCTCATGTTATACAACAACTTACAGTGGTTACAAGTTTGAAGTCCAAACGAAACAAAATGTTTCCCTAAAGTCACACATTTCCGTAAGTCAATGCCACACGGGCCATTTGCTGCCACACAGGTTAGTCATTGCCACAGAGGCGAATCATTGCCATGCAAGATACTCATTGCCACGCAGGCTAGTCATTTCCACACAGGCTACTTATTGTCACA
Organism: Helicoverpa zea x Helicoverpa armigera; assembly: GCA_033682625.1. Lineage (NCBI taxonomy): Eukaryota > Metazoa > Arthropoda > Insecta > Lepidoptera > Noctuidae > Helicoverpa > Helicoverpa zea x Helicoverpa armigera. The sequence goes on from JAWIIS010000017.1 coordinate 3,319,602, forward strand.
CAGGCTAGTCGTTGCCACACAGGATAGTCGTTGCCACACAGGCTAGTCGTTGCCACACAGGCTAGTTATTGCCACACAGGCTAGTCATTGCCACACAGGCTAGTCATTGCCACACAGGCCAGTTATTGCTACACAGGCTAGTCATTGCCACACAGGCCAGTTATTGCCACACAGGCTAGTCATTGCCACACAGGCCAGTTATTGCCACAAAGGCTAGTCATTGCCACACAGGCTAGTCATTGCCATACAGGCTAGTCGTTGCCACACAGGCTAGTCATGACACAACAGGCTAGTAGCTGTCACACAGGTTTCCCTTAGCCAAGCTATCAGACACATGTTACCAACTGTACCACAGATGTATACGGGTCTGTTCCTGGTCACCCTGATGCCGTCACACAGGCCAACGAGTCTTCCAAGTCACCCCGATACCCATCATAGGTACAGCTTAACACAATAAAAACAACAGTACCGCAGACTTTACACAGGTCTCTTCCTGGTGACCCCAATGCCATCACGAGGCCAACGGGTCTTTTTCAAGTCACCCCGGTATCCGTCATTGGTACAACTTAGCGCCAAATGTTACCAAAAATCTATAGTCTGATGCACATTTAATCAATCAATGACGCAAAAACTGAAATATTGTAACTTGGGGTTTTAATTTTTAACGCGATTGAAACTGCCTCTCAAGTTTATAAATGTCGTATGACAAAATAACCTCAATATACAGCAAAAATGGATCGGTCTCACCGGGTTTCCACTCAAAGTGCGTGACGATGCGCACATCGCTATGGCGCGCAGTACAGCGGCTTCACGTTCGCAGGCACCACGGAGATGCACGAGCACCGACACTCTAAACTCACGGTGACACGTCAAGCTCCGCAGGCAGCTGGGATGCTCCATTCAGGACCGTAATTTTGTCGCCATATTGCACAATAATCACCATCATTATTGAAACATGAAAATTAGATAAATTCGGTTAATTTTCTAGCACATAACAAGCTTGACTTTAAAAAAAAAAATGGAAACCGATACCATAACCATAACCGTGGTTACCATACTTGTACCTTCGCTGAAATACTTTATAAATCTTCTTCTAAAAACTCCATTGTAAATAATTGACGTTCCATTTTTTTTTATTGGGTAATTATTTGGCACTATAAGGATTGCAAAACATGAAGTTTATCTTCACGTGGCAAATTCTCCCGAAACCAATCTGTTCACAACCTTCTTGTCCTACATAGACAGCTCCATGAACATCATTTTGCAGTACGAGATGTTTTCCACACAGAATTCTTCCTTGTGATAGCAGTATCGTATCAGACATCATTTTTTTTTTCGCTACTAGCGTTTTCACTCTTTTGAACACGTAGCAGGGCAATCCTTAACACATGTGGGCATTCGGATTGCATCCCACTTCTGATGTGGGAGCGTCAGAAGGAGCCTCGCGGCGGTCATGGCTGTCACGTTGCATCTCGGGCGTTGTAACGACCGGAATTCAAAAATAAAGGCACGCTTGTGTAGTCCACCGTTCCATTATTTGGTTTCCTCACCATTTTATTCACAATCACACACAATCAGTAAGATGGAATGAGATTTCGAGCCAATAGGTTAGTATGTGCACAATTCAGTTGGCACCTGTCACCAGAATGACTGCTGCCATCACTCATCGTGACACTTACTACTCTATTCGGGGTTACCCGCTCATAACTTTAATGTTATCAACGCGCCGACATATATATTTGCTTGATGCTTCATATATCTTTATCCTAGTATCCTGAAATGGAAATAGGTACCTATCTTTAATGGTAGGTATGTACCTACATACAGTAAGACTTATCAACAAGTCACAGATTTTTGTCTATTTGACAAAGTGTTATAATTGAAAACTATGTTATAAAAATATGGAAAAGCTATAGATATCACTTTTCTATTTCCCTCACTGTCCTCACGAATAAACAAAATAGCTTATGTATGAAGATACAACTTACCCGAACAAGTTCTTTCACAAGAAGCTTTATAACTACTGAAATATTTAACGGAAGCAAAAACCATTATGAACAGATGATGGTATAATTAAACCATGTATTTGATAAAGCATTCTTAACAAGAAAAACCATAAAAAATAATCTTGAATAAATTCACTTTTCACAATATTATTATTATACCATAAACTTTATTGTTTTATATTTAAGTGTATCTTTAATATTATTTGCTTTGTTTAGCTTTTTACTGTTTAGCTATAAAACTTTACTGCGTTTTACACCTAGACATGTCTCATTTTTATTTGTTTTCAAGTCTGTAGAGCTGTAATTCTTTGTTAACAAACAGTTAAAATATCATTCATTCGGTTAAATCATACGATGCGGGGTTTGCGTAATATATTATACAATAGATTTAGTGTTGAATAGTTTTGATGATTCGATAACAATACACAATTAACTAATTGTCACCGAAAACTCATACGTCAGTTTTCTTGAAACAACAGTTAATTGTGAATTTTCAAAATAAACAGTTGTTCTTATTTCAATTTCAACTGGTGACACACAGACGGACGGACGGACTGAGGAGTGAAAACAGGTCCCGTTTTACCCTTTGGGTATGGAACCATTAAAAAACCAAATGGGCCTCGTCAGTTAAACTGTAAAGTTCTGTTTGTAGATAAACTAAACGTTACTTATTACCAAACGTTGGTCGCCTTGTCATTGTAGTAGAAATACAATATAGGTACATCTTTATAGTTTCCGTAAAGCGTTTCTTTAACTATTCATTATAATAATCTAGGTTCCCAAGATACAGGCACCGCCTAGTTTTGGGACCACAAAACTGATAAAAATGACTCTTGTAAAGTAGTTACAGCGTACTGAGCGTACCTACCTTTGTATTATAATCTACCTAGTGATATCTTTATGTAGCAAACTGTGGATCAATAAACTTATTTATTCATTATCATTATTTATTAATTTGTTAGGGCTCAGGCACGTTACAAAGATCAGGTAGATAAGTATTTAGCCGGTATCAGACCCACTGAAAAATTTGATTGAATTTGCGTAAACGAATTTCTTTAAAAAACACCTTCGGGCAACTGTTAGCCGACTTTTTAGTCTGCAATGTGCGAGTACTACAAGAGTTTCTTTAATTACCTAAACAAAACAACGTGATCTCTAAAACAATCTAAATAATTTACGAGTAAACTTCTTAACTGTAGTGAGTTATTCAGGAAAATCCCTAGAATACAACAATATATTAATTTAGTTATTACATGTAACATTGACATTAATGTCAATGAATTGTAGTTTGTAGTATAAGTACTAATTTACTTATCTTCAGTGTTCATGTCATTGTACAGATAATACGCAGAAGTATTTTTCAAGGAGATTTACGTTCATTTGATATCTTACTAACATAATAGAGATGTTCTTTTATTTGTTTGTTTGTAACCGAGCTCCGAATCTACTGAAGCGATTTGAAAAGATATTTATTTCACTGCCGGGAAGCCATAGACATTATCAGTGCAGAAATTCCTATCGTTTTATTTTTTATCGTTGACCACTTTAAAAAAATTATATGACTACCGAAGGTCAATCGTACCACTTTTGGAATCTCTGTCTTAGTGCGTGACATAAGCTGAAAAGGACTTTTATTGTAAAGTAATTCCACACTTTTTAACATAGGTAACTGATCAAAATAAATTGTTTGTAACAAACTATTCGTACACAATGAAGCAACCGAAAAAAAACGCACAGAGTGAATGTAATGAAAAAATATGTAACTAATATTCGACTTTTCATTATTTCACTTAAAATATTTATTACATTTGATTGGCATTACATAATACCTATTACGATTGTATATTATACCTACTATTTAAAGCACGTTCGAATCTAACGCAATATTGAAGCAATATTCCGTAGCAACTATTACTAATCTTTGGTAATAGTAAATTAAACTATAGTTTGAATTCCTGGTGCAATATGTCATAACAGAACAAAGATAGGTAATAATATGAAGTAATGAATTATTGCACTCTGAAATCTTACTGAGAAGAGATTTAATAGTCATTGTTTTGTAAAGTATTGAAGCCATTATATATATTATATTCAATTCTTAGCTTCATACATAGTTTGATTTGGGACAGAAGCTGGACAGAATATACATACTTATAATCAATTAGGTATGACATTATGTTTGTGCCTACTGTAATTTGTTGTACCTTATTCAAAACAAGGGACTGTTTTAACTTACATATTAAAAAAGTACATAGTACATTACATAATAATTTAGTTATTCTATTATGAAAGGTAAAAGAGTCCCATGTTTGGCCATAAGTTCGCTTCAGGTCTCTCAAATTATTAAAACAAAAAATATTCGACAATGGAATTAAAAAATCCTAGTTGATGGAAAAAGTAGTTAAGTTTGACGTGAAAGTAGATTTTTTTCTTTAACCATAGTAGTTCTTCTGTAGTACATTACTGTATCATGTCATTCTGTCTAGCAGTATAATCTTCTCAAAGCAAATAAAGTGGTTATGATGATCAAATATTTGCTAAGTAAATAGCGAATACGAGACATTTTGCAGACTATTCATTTGAGAGTAGGTTATGCAGTCAAAAGGGTTTTTCCTCACGATACCATACAATGTATTAGTTCGGCTATTAAAGTAAAAAGATATATGGTAGAAACCTGGTTATCATCTCATCATAATTAATCTATATTTTCTAGCGAATTCCTCTTTCTCTCTGTCCTTTAAAACTCTGTCTAAATTCACTTTTTGGTTATTTAATTCAAGTGTTTTATCAAAAACTATCACTTTTACGTGACTAGATAAAATGTTGAGGTTCCCAATATCGCACTTGACTTGATTGACATTGGGAAAATCATGTAAAATCTGTAATCTTTTCAGTGAAGATAGTATGAGTTTTGAGGATAAATGGTTAAGTGTTCTCAAGTGGTATGTAAATCCGTAATAATATCTTAAAAAAAAACCTGTCACTGTGCTTGGTAGAGGTAAAGTAGTTCTAAACTGTAAACTTTTATTTTCGGAAACAATATCATGGCTATAAGCAGAATAAGCTTCTTTTCCCCAATTTAACATGCGAGATGCCAAAGATATTATCACCATCTCTAATCCAATTTTCTTCTTGAAACTATTTTGATCTCTCATTGCAAGACATAGATGACTCCACTTACTATTTATTTCCCAGTATTGTATTATTAATAACCTAATAAACAAAACAGCACATTTTCCTTAATGATTCATTAAAGCGATAAAATTCTATTCATTGACCGATTATCGTGAATCATCTGCCTAGCCTTTTCCCCACTACAGTGGAGGCTACCCGGATGCATACCTATCAGTGTTTTACATTGAGCAATTGCTTATCTGTCTACTGTTTACTACCTTTAAGATTAACTGTCTGCCAATCGTCTATACAACTATCAGCCGACAGTTTAGAAAGAAAGAAAAAATATTTATTGGCACAACACAAGACATGATGATGATGATGTCCTCCTAGTCGATTATCAGCTACGGCGGCTGTTCTCATGTAAGGAGATTAGCCAACTGCGCAGGACATAGTATAGTGCACAAGCATTTGCGCAGACACAGGTGCACTCCCTATTCCTTCACTCTCATAACCCTAGGGGACGGCAATCCGACACGAGCAGAGAGAGATCAGGCGCAGGACCGACATTTACGTGCTCTCCGATGCATGGGTGTATCAATCACCAACTTCCAGGCTCCGGGCTGCTTTGTGAAAGTCTTCTAAAACCCACAAAGTGATTTCGGCCCGACTCGGGAATCGAACCCGAGACCTCGTGCTCAGCAGCCGCACTTGCGACTTCTGACGGGTAGAAATGTAAGACACGTGGTGATTAACGCTCATTCCTTCTCTGTGTGAAAAGAGGCCTGTACCCAGCAGTGGGAGTGGGACAATTTAAAGGCAGATTCAGATTTACAAATTTTCCAAGTATTGAAAGCAAGAAGGACGGAGGCTATCCTTTTTCCTTTAATGTTTAACAAACATCTTATTTTACATACTTAGATGCTCCATTGAAAACCGGTACTATTAATAGGTTTAATCTTGACTATTTATTGTGTTTGCAATGATATCCAATGATCAGGCTTATAACGTTCACAAGGCGTACTGATAAAGATAATGCGAGAAAGTAAACAATGGGTTTATTCATACACTAAAGCGCACTATTGACAAGTACTGTAAGAATTAAAAAAAAACTTATCGAAGGCCTTTTGGGAGGTGTTTGTAAAAGGACTGTTCTTAAAGAAATCAAAACCGGAGGTCATAAATAGAAGTCATAGTAAAAGACAGTAATTCTGACGACCAGTCTTACCAACTGGTTGCGCGGGTAACTGGGTTGAGTGCCTCAGATAGGCAGTCGCTCCTTGTAAAGCACTGGTACTCAGCTGAATCTGGCTAGACTGGAAGCCGACCCCAAAATTTATTGCAAAAATGTATACAGTTACAGAAATGGATCCTTATCCTAGGTATTTATTTATTACCCTGTTAGGGCGCAGCAAAATATTTGGGAAAAGGCTCGGGAGATGATGACATGTAGGTATGTAACTAGCTATTCGCACCGGCTACACAAGGGTCAATGGTGATACTAAATCTCTCCACTATTTACTTAGTGTATGATATTATACATATAAATAAACCTTCCTCTTCAATCACACTATCTATTTAAAAAAACGCATCGAAATACGTTGCGTAGTTTTAAAGATTTAAGCATACATAGGGTTACAGGGACAGAGAAAGCGACTTTGTTTTATACTATCTAGTGATGATACCAGAATTTGAGTACACTCACCGCTGATCGTAAACACTGGGTTGCCGTTAAGGTAAGGAGACTGATCCTCAACTTTCTCTGAGGGTTTGACAGCATCCGGGGCTCCAACCATGCCTGGGAACAAGAGATAGTTTATATTAACCAATGTATTTTGATACCTAGATCATGTTTTCATAATAATGTGTGTGAAAGTACGAACAATGGACATTCTAGATTTTTCAAATTATCTGTTTTTATATTTCTATACTTTGATATAATGAAGAAAAAACCTATTTTGTTTGTTATATAATTTTCTCGTTATTATATTAGTATCTATAGATGGACTGCCTCGTTGGTCTAGCTGTCGCAAGTGCGGCTGCTGAGCACGAGGTCTCGGGTTCGATTCCCGAGTCGGGCCGAAATCGCTTTGTGGGTTTTAGAAGACTTTCACAAAGCAGCCCGGAGCCTGGAAGCTGGTGATTGATACACCCGTGCATCGGAGAGCACGTAAATGTCGGTCCTGCGCCTGATCTCTCTCCGGTCGTGTCGGATTACCGTCCCATCGGGCTTTGAGAGTTAAGGAATAGTGAGTGCACCTGTGTCTGCGCAAATGCTCGTGCACTATAATATGTCCTGCGTAGTTGGCTAATCTCCTTACATGAGAACAGCCGCCGTAGCCGGTAAATCGGCTAGGAGGACATCATCATCTATAGATGACCAGCTGGGTCATGCTTATTCGGCACTAAAATGATAATTGTAGATAATCGGATAAAACGATTAAAAATCATCTTCAATTTTCCATTCTACCTATAAAGAATCAATAGATTATATTAATCTTGTAATACCTAACAGGTCGAATATTAATATGATAAAATTGACTTTGAAATAAATAAATAGCTAAAGAAAAACTTTGCTGGGTTTCTTTCGCGTGCGTGTACCCCCTGACTATAAAAAAGAACTCTTTTTTTTTTTCATGGTATTTTTGTTTCTAATGTCAATTTCAATTGGCGGCACATCGCATTTTCTTCTTCCATTCATACTTTTTTTTACAAAAAATTTGAATACACTATACTTAACTGGCTTAATAAAGGTTTTTTTTTCATTAAATAAAAAAATCACTTCGTTGATTAGCCAACAAAGTAGGCGTAGGTAGGTAGAGATTAAAATAACTTATCTTTTAGATCTATCTTATTTATCACACATCTATACATTATTTAGGTATGTCCAAGGAATGCAAATAAAAATAACACATACTTAATTAAGCAGATGGTTGGATGTTATTTTCCTAATCTCAATTAAAATCTATGATTGGTTTTGCGTCAAATCTCTTGGTGGCGTGATTTTTTTATCTCTTTTGATAAAACCACATAACTAAAATATTATACAACACAAGGAAAATGGTTTTATTCGGCTGTAAATTGTGATAGTAGCTTTGTCTGTCTTAAGTTCTCTCGCCCCAAAACGTTTAGACCGAAACTAAAAGCTTACGGCGCTGGTGCAGGTGAGAGTGTCCCCGATAGCACCCACTTAGAAAATTCATTACTGTTACAGCCTTTTTATCGTCCCACTGCTGGGCACAGGCCTCCTCTCACACGGAGAAGGATTGAGCATTAATGAGGAATGAGAAAATTCATTAACAAACCTATAAAATGTTTAAAATACTTCTTCAACCATATGTACGGTCAATAAACAACCATAACAAAACGTGATCAAAGTTAGTGTTTAATTACGTAGCGTTATCGAAACGTGTTAACTTATGTATGTAGGTATCGAAAGTCGCCTGAAACGGAAACCACACAAGTTCGACACATTTGGTGCATGAAATCTACGGTTTGACCTAAATAGTGTTTCGGAGTTTAGAGTGTACACACTGAAAACTTTTAGTTGCCCGACAGTTTGTTCGGGTTCGTATATCAGTATGAAGAAGTCAAAGTTAAAGTCAAATCATTTATTTCATTTAGGCCTTTACAAGCACTTATGAACGTCAAAATTATAACTAAGTTTGATTCTAGTTGCCCATTCCAAAAGTACCTTCCTATGGAGAAGAACGGGCAAGAAACTCCATGGTTACTCTTTTTAAAAATAATATAATATATAATATGAGTGGTAGTAAGCACATAACCACGATCAGGTATTTGAAAGATTTCTGACCGACTGAAAACTTTGATTGGATTCACGATATTCCTTAAAAATAAATTAACCATCGGGTTCATCAAGAGCAGGAGGATGATGAACCATCGGGTCAACTGTCGGTCGACTATTTAGTCTGCAGTCTGCAGATATTCTAAGTGTACATACACATACCTACATAATAATATTTGGGTGCAATAGCTAAGGGTGTGACCCGCTTTTTGTGTGAACGATCATTACTTAGCCCGTGCCATGAGGGAACAACTTCCCTTACTACGATAAAATATGGGTTGTTAACAGTCCCAAACGACGAAGACGGTTCAGACGATCCAAAAATTGTGTTGTAAATATCTATGTAAATAAATTACATTAAGATTATCCCCAATAATCGTATTTTGATATAGTAGGTAGGTACCTACTTACAGATGTAGGTATATAAAAATTGAGTTTATTTGTTACGCTTTCATAGTTAATCAGTTTAGGTTGAGATAAGTAACTATTTTTAAGTGCTTGATTACGCGTGTATTTACTTTTGTATACCTACTTGGAAGTAGTGGTGGCCTAGTAAGTAAAGCACCAATTTCTCAAGTGTGAGTGTGGGTTCGATTTCAGGCCAGACAAGTGCGAATGCAACTTTTCAAATTTTTGTATGTACTTTATATTGTACGCACTTTCTAAGTATATTTCGACACCAATGATAGATTAAAAGGTAAAGGAAAATATCTCGAGGAAACCTGGACTATAAAGTCTGAAATCACCAACCCGTATTGAGCAAGCGTGATGATTAATGCTCAATCCTTCTCCCTGTGAGAGGAGGCCTGTGCCCAGCTGTGGGATGATCAAAAAGGTTGATGATGATGATGACTTTGTACTGACAAAGAAAAATGTATTTCTAACACAAAAGTCTTAAGAACGACCTCTGAGCGTAATTGTGTTAACGCCATTAACAAAGTAATATGATACTAAAGGAACTAACCTATTTACTAAGCGACATCTCGAGTAACCATAATTCATGTATTTTTTTAATCTGACCTTAAATTCCTTTGAGTATGACACAGAGTAACTTATTTTCATGCATTTTAAAGCGTTCTGAAAATTATGATACAACCTATGTCAGAGTTTTTTCAAATCCGCCTGACGGCCTCCATGGAATTTTGACAACAACTACTACTATAGGGTCGTTGGATAAAAAATTACTTGTCTGAAATCCTACAAAGAGATTTCGGTCTCATTTAAAATCGTATTAGGGCCCAGTTATTAAGTTTTTAATAGGTAAACGAGCTAAGGGCAGTTATTGAGACCACTAAACTAACCAATCAGTTCCTTTAGCTTACGATAATTCTAATATTTCAAACTGCAACTTACGATAATTTTATAGTTCAGCGAACAAGGCAATTTTATTTAAACATATGTATAAGTTACAATATTTCTAAACAATAGTCAATAGTATGAACATAATGTTACCGACCATGAAAACTGATGGCATGTATTGATTACACGGTGAACATAATCATCAACATATATCATCATTCGTGTTCAAACAGAGAGTAATTTTAAACCACAACCATAGTACCTACTTCATTAAAATGCCCGTATAGTTATCATATCACCCTTTTTTTTAACGACGTCAAAAATCATCAAATGACCCCTCCCGCTGTGGGTTAGCAGCGGTGAGGGAGTGTCAGACTCTTACTGACTAAAAACCGTCGTGTTCCGTCGTAGGCCTTACGGCCTACGGTGGCCGGGAGTCATCTCGCGACACCCGGCGCCCGTGGTGTCTTCACATCACCCATCTTAGGTACACTTTAATCTTAGCCAAAAATCCGGGAAGTAATATCACCCATCTTGAAAGACGACTATTAGAATATAGCCCTATCTATCATTTTATCGTTCTATCTATGTCATAAGTCTCCGTTAGTCGGAAAAATACGAAAAGGATAGACATACATACACTGAAGAGTTTATTTATTTGCTTGGACCCACTAATCTCAGGATTACTGGACTGATTTGAAAACATTTTTCAACGGGGTGAAAGTAGGTACCTACTGACGCTAGATATTTATCAAACACGAGACCTTTTAAGATTCAAACAAAGTAACAATAGATTTAACATCATTTTTGTTTTACTGCATCTGAGAATTATTTCCAATCCTTTCCCAGTACTTGAGAACCATACAGTAAACATAGAAAATCAATAGATACATTTCCTTAATGGGAACTGTCACCGATATGAATGACGGTTATTTTCCAAGTACTACAAACAATTATTGTTGGAAAGATAACCTCATTCTGTACACAAAGTTAATCTGCTCAAATAAAAGGCTAAACGCTGTATTCAAACATGCTTATCTTAGGAAATACGCGTTATGATTTTATTCGCCTTTTCCATGTGGTATTTGATTTAATAAGTCTAATAAAAATAATACCTATGTACCTATCAGTGTTTTAAAACTCTGGTACTCAGCTACATCCCATTAGCTTAGAAGCCTTAGATTGAATAGAAGTTTAGATTGGAAGCAGACTTTAACATAATATGTATGTAGTTGGGAAAAGGCTATGCAAAAGATGATGACTAGGTACTACTTTTAAGATTTATATGACATCTAGTTACTGAGTAGACTGCCAGCGATTTGTTGAGTCCCAAGGGAATTACTCCGCACACCCACATGAAATATAGCCTATAGGTTCCTTTTTAAACGGGCTATCTAACATAGAAAGATTTTTTCAAATTAGAGCAGCGAGATTAGCTAATTCAAGCGAATTCTTTGGCTTCATAATATAAGTTAAGATTAAGGCTATATAAAATATATTCACTTATGTAGATCTCAGGCATAGATTAGCTGTCTCACAATGTACCTAATTTAAGAACGCAAAAAGCAAGTGACATCGCGTTCGAAAATTAGTGTCAGATTAAGAAAAACCTCGGGCCTTTCCCCTACAATGAAGCCAAGGTAAAAGAAATAAATGTACTTTTAAAAAGGTTGATAACAATAAACAATAACCTATTTTTATACATTATAGACCGTCTTATCTATGTGTGTCATCTAAAGAGTTATTTTTATTGTCTATGCATTGGTATCATGGTGTTTTTATTATCTGTTGATCAGTAGCGTCTACGCGCCAATTGTTATCAACTTTTAAGTTTCAAGTGGTTATTGTGAAAATTGAATAAGAAAATATGATATCAAACTGTCTTTGGAAAGGCTAGGCAGATCGTAATGTGTTTCAATTTAAGTATAATGCACAATAACTATGGTATTTCCTAATGTTCTATGCATACGTAACGACCGTAAGTGAGATAATAAAATTAGTTGCACTATTTTTGGAGTATTTTGCTAGATGTAGACCACATTTTGGTATAGAACCCCCCTTTTTTTTAAAGACGTCAAAAATCGTCAAATGACCGGAGGTTTACCAGCGGGGAAGGAGCGTCAGACTCTTACTGACTTAAAACCGTCGTGTTCCGTCGTAGGCCTTTTATGTACCAGGGCCGCGGTAACTCTTTCGAACAATCCCGCAGCCCCGACAGACCTTGGCCCTGCTGGGCCCCGCTAGATATAGAACCCCTGCCATATCTGTAGTATTTAGTATTGGACCCATCCACTCACCAACCGCGGTAAGCATAGTTTAACTTTGATCGTCCTACCTTACTATGCAAAAGAATGCAATGTTTATATTTAGTCGACAATGTGTGCGTACAAATATTACAAAGTAGACATTTTTTGTAATGATTATTCGACAAAGTAAACATAATGGGCCTTACTACAAAAACTTTAAACCCTGTTTTACGCTTGTCTAATAAAATTTTGGCCGCAAAATGAACCATATGTCAACGTCATAATTTGACATTTTTTTAGACAAGGCATAAACTGACGTTTAAAAGTTTTTGTGGTAAGACGGAATACGTCTTACAAAGGTCGCTGCGGTTGCTAAGCAACGCGTTTATAAATAAATAAACGTGAAGTAATGAGTTTGATTGCGTGGGCGCGTCTGCGCTTGCGCAGATGTCTGCACTACTGAACCGGATTATATTGTCTAGAATGTTATTTCCTTTGAAATGTATCTTAAAATTACTGTACCCGGAACGTTCGTTTGATTTTTTCTTACATACGATAAATTAAAATACGGACAGATACCTATAATTAAATACATAACTATATACCATTTTAGAACTGAAACAACATACAGCTTTGCATAATATATTTAAAAAAAAAACAGTCGAATTGAGAACTACCTCCTAAATAAAGGGTTCCGTACTCAAAAGGTTAAACGGGACCCTTCTACTACTTCGCTGTCCGTCTGTCTGTCAGTCCGTCTGTCACCATGCTGTCTCACGAACCATGATAGCTAGGCAGCTGAAATTATCACAGATGATGTATTTCTGTTGCCGTTATAACAACAAATACTAAAATCTATAAAATAATAAGTATGTAAAAGTTAAAAATGCATGATTTTTTATCAAAGAAAGTAGGTACTTACATAGTTTGCCCAAGGCCATAAGTTGACATTAAAATTGTAACCGTAAAATCTCTTTCTGAAATAATACTGAAAACGTGATCTCTCACATTTATAGTTCCAGTTGATAATCGATTATTGCATGCGATTTAATTGATTTACTCTCTTCATTTTTATCGATTGATTACTGCACTTTTAATAGCTGGCAAGTGTGAGTTTTTATAGATCTGATTTTTATTTACAGATATGATATGAGTATAAGTTTTGGAAATATAAAAATACTAAGTATGTATGTCGTGTATTTTATTCATTAATTGACTATTTCATGAAATATATAAAAAAGTTAGTAATAAATAAAACAGTTGATTATAAATTGGGTTAGTGCTTCAACACACTGCAGACCTCCTGATCGTTGGCAATTTTTTTTAAAGAAAGTCTTGATCCCAATAAAAATTTCCAGTCGGATTGATACCTACCTGATCTTTGTAATCTGTGTAGGAGGTACTACCATTTACCTTCATACTCATTTACGAGCCCAAACTCTTGTTTTGAAAATGTGACTCTTAAATTATCAAATTGGTTAATCCTCTCATAATCCAATATCGTTATTGTGGAACAGTTTAGTAAAGGCACGTGATATAGTGTCGTTTATAGTGGTTATGCTAAACAAGACTTATGTTTTCCAAATAAATACCGTTGCACGCGAGTTTACGCGGCAGTTGACGAAATGAGCTATTGTAAGGAGTTTTTACTTCCTACTTACTGTTAGCCTTAAAACCTGCTTAATTTTAATTTGAAACAAAACGTTTTAGTAGACACTTTCAACATTTTAAAGTTAGCTAAATAAGTGATCTCCCAGATAAATCTTTCCAAGCAACATAATTCATCCATGCATATTTATTTACAACATCACTTTAGGTATAATATAGTATCCTTAATAATTCCAGAACATACAAAATTGGAATAACATACAGTTAACTATGATTTTTGACATTAGAATTTAATCGTTAGACTCATGTTTCAGAAGCCAATTTCAGTTCAATCATTTTTCTTGTGTTGTAATGTATTTCTAATCAACTCTTTGATATCTGTAGATATAAAGATGTTATCTCATTGGATCGTAATCTTTTGTAATATGGATCAGTACACCTATAGGTTCTTTCATTTTTGTACACACTCAAAAGGTCTTTTATAATAAATCTTTAAAAAAAATCGAAATATAATATAATGATATCACGTTAAAGGTCAATGAGAAAATAAATAACCAGAGTACTAAGTAAAATACAGATTAAACTTGCAAAACCATGGAAATTGCGATTGCACATTACATGAGCATACCCAATCAATGTTTCGCTATTTCTTTGAAAGTTACTTTTGATATTAATAAACAGGCCCTTTAAACTTGTAGATTGGCTCTCATTTTATTGTGAAAACTATTTGTTGCAATCAGCAGTCGACCGCAAAGGCTTGCAACATAACGGCGACAGAATGTTGTCGACTTTTTTTGTTTTTGGTCGAAAATTAGGCTCGGTTTACTTAACGTTTTACTTGTAAATGCGCTTCTTTATAATAAACCTGTGTATAACTTTATAATTTAAGTGAAGTAAAATAAAAATAAGATTTTTTATTTAGTAGGTAACACCTATAAAATTTAAAATATTTCTCGAACATAAATAGGCTAGAAATATGTAAGAATTTATAGTGTTTACTTCACAATCTGATTATAATTATTTTTATTTGGTAACATGCTTGGCTCTTATCTATGTTAAAATAATTACATCTCAATCAAAATAAAACTGCATAAAAAAAAACATTTTCTATTACTAATCAAATTGAATCGAAAAACAATAAAATATTTTTATATCATCACGTACACAAACGTAATCAAAGAAACACAACCAAAGACACGTGCACACACTAGTTAATTACAATTCTACATGACAATAGTTATTGAACTGACAAACAATAATAATTCATGGCTGTCATGGGGAGCGCTCTTTCCTTTTTATGGCGTTTCCTTATGTTTTTCAATGCGGAAACACCTGTATGTAAAGTGTTCTGCTTAGAGTATGCAACCAACTGGATAGTCCGACAACCTGTCTTGCCAAACTCCGAATATTCTTTTCTTAACTACGTTAGGGTCCGCTTCCAGTCTAACCGGACGCAGCTGAGTACCAGTGTTTTACAAAGAGCGACTGCCTATCTGATCTGACGTCCACGACCCAGTTACCCGGGGAAATCGGTTCCCCTTGGTGAGACTGGTTCTTAGACCCATTTAAGTAGTCGAAGAGTGTGTTGTTTTTACCATACTTTACATTTTATCCTACTTATTTCTCAAAAAAAAAACCTCAAACCATGATAACAACAAGACAACTAATTACAAAAACAAACATACTCGTCTTATTAACCTCATGCGGAACCTTCAATGCAAAACCAATTACGTTTTGAATGCAAACTGCAGACTGCAACTGACGACGAAGTGGTAGCAGCATGTGCACTTGTGCAGTCGCCCTCAGATATTGATTGCTTTCATGTAACAACGGCTTGTTCGGTCGGCAGTTGCAGTCAGCAGCTAGCATTCAAAACGTAACTTTATGTTTGGTGCGGTCATTGACCTGTCTAATACCGGTATCGAATGCCTAAAAAGCTACAGTAATAAAACAAATTCTAAGGCTATGAAGCTGCAATATGTTTCTAGAAAAATTATCTGTAGACGAAGGTACGAATTGATGTATTTTGGGAAGGCAATACAATTTACAAAGAAATATGCTATAGATATAGACAATAAACCAAGACTAATAATATAAAATAAAGAGGAAAATTTTTTAGTATGTTTGCAGGTTAAAGACTTCGACACTACTAAACCGATTCGAAAAATTATTTTATTAGCGGGAAGCTACACTATGTATTCCTAAGTAAAGTAACGTAGGCTATATTTTATCCCGGTACAGGCAGTAGGCAGTAGCTATATTATAGCGTATAATAGTAAGCGATTCACGCAAGAACGGATATATAGTGTTTTGACTTTGTTAAGGTCAAATCTAAAAAGACTATAAATAAATAAACAAATACACCTGTTCAACACTAGTTTGAAAGACTATAAGAAAAAAAAAGACTCGAATCGGATAGCGGAATTTAAAAAACAGCTCATTTCATTAGGTAATAAAAATATTTAGATAGTAGGGTAGCCATAATTCCAACGTAATGAGGACAGTCCTACAATTTACCTTTTTAAATAATATTTTTTTCAATTTATTTTTTATATTAAATAAAGATTACAAATGTGTTATTTCGAAGCAATAACTATTGGTTAAATATTACGTGCGGTAACTATAGTTACGATTTGTCAATCTTGTTTTGTAATGAAACAGTAAAAACCGATAGAGTAATGAAACTGCGTTGTTATTAAACGATTTCAATGTAAAATCGATATACGATTCTGTTAATGATTGATTGCAGATTAGCGTGCATTAATCTTGTGCCAATTATTCATGCTTTGCATAACGTCTTTCATTACACATTCAAGAAATTTGCAAAAATCTTGATAAGGTCTAATTCACTTTTTAGAGCACAAATGGATCGGTATTTTCTATATGGATTGCTAAGTGAATAGATACTTAAAAATACGCTGACTAAACACAATTAATAATTATGCAATAATGGCAATAAATATTTTCTAGAACCTGAATTTAAATACGTATCTATAGGTAAATTGGCTCAGCACTGAGGGGCTAAGATATAGATATTTTTTTTAAATTAAGTATTATTCAAATTATATCTTATCAACGTTGTGATCATAGATAGTAAAATGGACATATTATATCCGTAAAAAATTAAATAATCATCATTATCATTATAATCCAAATGATAAATAATCCATTCCATGAGTATATTAATCAAAATTTATCGTTTACATTTCCATACTAATTGGTTGTTATGTAAATTTATATATTTCAGAGAATTGTCAACATTTACGGGTAAAGTAGAAATTAAAAAATGCTCAAAATAGAAAGAAATAATATAACACTTCCCCAAATAATTAATTACAATTAAAGGTTTTCAACAAAATTTCTGATAATCAAAATGTTGAAACAATTAGTGTCGAATAATTCATGGTCAGTCATTGAATTAGAATTTTCTTCAAAACTAAAAATGATAACTCACTAGTTTAACAAATTAAAACAACCTTCATTTTCGTGTAGAAACACTTTATTATATTCTTCGCTAAATCATCATTATCATCTGCCTAGCCTTTTCCCAACTATGTTAGGGTCGGCTTCCAGTCTAACCAGATTCAGCTGAGTACCAGTGTTTTACATGGAGCGACTACCTATCTGACCTCCTCAACCCAGTTACCCGGGCCCCCCAGTTACCCCTTGATCAGATTGGCTTCTTACTACTCGTGACGACAGAATCTTCTTCTTCTCTTTATAAAAATGAATTAATGTTCGTTATTCTCACTAAAACTCGAGGCTGGGTCGATTTGGTTTATTTTGGTTTAAAATATTTGTAAAAGTCTAGGGAAGGTTAAAACGATACGAAGTTTGTTAGGTCAGCTAGTAACAAATAATCAATCCTTATTATAAATCTACCTGACTGGCAATATTTTGTATCTTCGTTAAAACCACGTACAAACTCATTGAAGTTGCATGGATTCGCCGTGAACGTGACGTTGCCTTGACGATGCCAATACGCATGCATAAATACCTACATAATTACTATCAGCTAATTACGTATGTAAACCATTATTATGTACTTTTTCATTATGAGTATTGTTTCAAGGAAATATCACCTCATATGCCTAGCCTTTTTCCAACTATGTTGGAGTCGGCTTCCAGTTTAACAGGATGCGGCTGAGTACCAGTGTTTTACAAGGAGCGACTGCCTATCTTACCTCCTCAACCTAGATACCCGGGCAACCCAAAACCCTTTGGTAAGACTTTTTGTCGGACTTATTGGCTTCTGACTACCCGATCTGACAGCCAAGGACGTGCAATTGATAGCCAAGGCAATGTCAACTGTGTCGGTTTATTTCTTTAACATCGTTGAATACATATTTTTTTCGTCTGTGAAGATTTTATTGTGTATTATCAAAGATTATTTAGTAATTTACTTAAATTTCTTTAAAATTACTTATTTAGATATCGACGTATCTAGGATCTCGATACGGACCACTTGCAGCTTTAGTACATGGAATGATACATCATGATTATCTATTAATCTTGATAGATAGTGGCTTAATAGTTTCTCACAAATATTTTTCTTTTAACGTTTATGTAGGTAATAATCATTAAGTATCTACGTATTTACCAGGATAAAAAATTGCCTATACACTTCATTATAGACTTCAGATTCTCCGATCATGTCTTCATGCTAAACATTATCGTAATCAGTTCAGTCGTTTTAGTGCGAAAGCGTTACAAATAAAGATAAGACACAGAATCTCGACAAATATTCAGAATGATGTCATAAAAAAGAGATTTTCTACTTAAATCGTTTATTATTTTATTACTAGAACATCCGCAAAAAATCTGCTAAAACAGGTGTGGCAATAGAAATAAATTTTATTATTTCACTTTAGAAATAAGTGATACAAACAAAAAACATTTCCAAGAATAATTTGTTATGACTAGGTTCCTCGTATTTAAAATACCAACTAGTTTTGGTATAGGTTATTAGTAGTGAGAACTAACGGTCGGCTCGGAGATACATTTTGTCACATTAAGATCCTATGTGTTTCAGAAGGCACAGCAAACCGTAGGATCCGATTGTAATTTGTACATCTCTAGCAGTCTTCACTGGTAGTCAAATGCCAAAAAGATGACTGACAATCAGTCTTAAAAAGTGGTACCTAGGTAACAGGTTGGGCTGCGGTATTGTTCGAAAGAGTTACCGCGGCCTTGGTACATAAAGGTCTTAAGAAGAAACATGGTGGGTTTTAGTCAGTGACAAAGTGCTTAAGCACTACGAATGCGCAATTAAATCAAGAATCCAGAAAGGTGATTAATTCTAATCTTTTAATGACCACTATGTAATCATTTTGCTTAATTCCTATAGATAGTATTAATGACTTGCTCTAGCCTGCTAAAACCTGTTCAGTGTTAGAAAAAATATATCCAAAGCAAGTTGGTAATCAATTGTATATAGCCGTTGGTAAATTATGTGGATGTCCACTTATACACTGAAAAGTGAGACTACTTTTATACGACGCCTAAGTTGTCCATGTTTGGTGAAATATTTGGGACATATTTATGTAAATCTTTCGTGTATCCACTATTGTAAACAAAGGAAATTTTATACCTAATAGGGTTTTCTTAACAGTCTGTACTGAAATTCCACTGTAAATAATTTATCAACTACGACATTGCTAAATTGGTATTTTATCGGTTGACATTCTGAAATCTGATAAAACGGCTATCGGCCTTAAGGAGGCAAAAATAAACTTGGACTATTTGGGTTAGATAATAATATAAGTAATAAAGGTATTTAAAACTTCCGTTGTTGTAATCAAAGTTAATCACATTAGGTTTTTTACCAGACGCAGTTTTATTATGTATTTTTGGACATTTTACTTCAGTGCAACGAAAGACATTCACTCGACGCAGTCTCTCACTTAACCTAACTTTTGTGTGCCAACCAAAATCAAATTCTGAGTGTAACGAAACGTGAAACAACACGTGACGCAAACATATTGAACAATACACTCTGAAATACAGCGATAATGTAAACAATATCACGTTTACAATAAGAAGGAGGTAACATAACGTAAACATATGCTGCTCCGACATATTTTCGTATATTTACAAAACAAAAGCCGTCAATGGAAACAAAAAAATAACTGTTTTGACGACAAATATGAGTAAATTAGCCATTTCCCCGCGGTTTTACTTGCGTCCCGTGGCAACTACTGGGATAAAATATAGCCTATGTTACTCGCAGATATTGTAGCTTTCTAATTGTTAAAGATTTTTTTAAATTGGTTCAGTAGTTTTTATTTTATCTATTATAAACCCACAAACAAAATATGTATCTATAAAATTAGTATAGGTAGATCATCTTTTTTTGGATATTTTCAGACTGATATATTACCATAGAAACAGGAATTTATAGCAAAGCGTGTAACTATTGCAATTTCAGATAAATTATCATTGGTTATTATGCTTACTCATGTAAATCCAGCACGTGATATTAACTGAAATGAACTTCAACTCAATTAAAAATAAATAATAAAATAAAGGAAACATAAATAAAAAACTAATCCGCATCATTGTCGGCGGGAATCTTATCCAAAAGTACAAACATATTTATCTATACTAATAAATAAGGAAACATTTTTTTTGTTCGTTTGTTTGTACTGGAAAGGCTGCGAAACAACTGAACTAATTTAAAAAAATATTTCTCTATTGGAAGGCTACACTCTTCCTGAGTAGCATAGGCTATATTTTATCCAGGTACTGGCAGTATTTTTAACGGGACGTGGGTGAAACTGCAAGAAAACAGCTGGTTAAATCATTATAAAGTTAATCGTGAATAGACAAACATACGTTGTTTCTTATACACAACTTATTAACGATAATATATTAACAATTGTAAAGAAAATCTACACCCAGTACAAGAACAAATAAATCTTTACTTTAATTTATGTTACCATTGACAAGTAACATAATTACGTCAATTCGAGACAGTCCTGCCTTTCTTAGAATCATTGTCTTCCCAATTTATTGAATGACGTCAGATTTTTTTGTGTTTAATGTAATTTACACGGGTGATTATTTTCGTACCTTAGAAAAAAGGCTATCCAACCGTTAATTCTTTTGGATACCAATTTAAATATAATATAGCTAAGTTCAAGGATCAAAAAGTTGTGGTGGCCTATAACGGGTAAAGAACTATCGTCTCAAGTATGATTAGGCATGCGTTCGGTTCTAAGTCAGGCAAGGACCAAAGCAACTTTTCTAATTTTGTATGTACTTTCTAAGTTTATCTTGGACCCCAATGATTAAAAATGAAGGAAGACATCTCGAGGGAACCTGGATTACCTATAATGTCTGCAATGACCAAGCGAGCGTTAATCACCACGCTTGGTGTCTGTCAATCCTTTTCCGTGTGAGAGGAGGCCTGTGCCCAGCAATTCACTTGAATATCCCTTAACTTTGAAAGTAGATATGAGATCACAAACCTCGATTAATTTTATCATAATAAGGATATAGAGGTTTATGAGGAGATTAATTTATTGTATTATGTATTTATTGTTTTTTATGACCAACATAAAAGAAATATTGTTCTTTGTCGATGCAAATGAAATTGGAGTGTCTGTAGTGTGGTCTTTTCGGAATTTAAAAATAACGTATTTTTACTATGGGCATATGGACTTAATCAATGTTTATGTCTCAATGCCTGGAAGGACTTATTTGAAGGGACTTTCACTGACAGATAGCTTATGTAACGAGGAGTTACTAAGGTGCAGGAGGTTCGAGGAACCTCAAGTCCTTAATAACACGTGAATGCCGAATGCGTAGTGACATATACACAAAAAAAATTATATTAATATTCGTTTTTAGAATGTAGAATCAAAAGATATTAAATTAACTATTTTCAATTTCTGAATAATTAAACCAAGCCTACTAGTTCTACCAGTTTTATCAACTATAAAATTTATAATACTCAGTAGGTCTGTCTATCATAAAACTTCACTTGTTATTATTTTTCAAAAGAACTTTGTAAGTTTCTTCATAATTTATTATGGTAGCGTAGCGAACGGAGCTAGAAAACTTTTAAACTTAATTGGTAACTACTGCAATATCTACCGCAGAGCCTTTATTGAGAACACGATAAATTATTATCTCTATTCTATAGGGTAATCATATTAAAAGTTCTCCTCGAAGATCGGCAGTAGTATCTCCGAAGCTAAAAAATATCCCACACTGCGCTTATCAACACGCATGCACAGCGCGGTGAGTATGGGCAAATCTCCCCAGCTTGGAGGAGACAGCAGTCCAGCAGTGGACTTTTGAGCTGTGATGATGACTAGGTAATACTATAAAGCTGAATAGTTTGCTTGAACGGGCTAATAGCTCTAATTTCATGAGCTTACTGGTTGAATTTGAAGAGAACTTTCAGGAAACTCTTTCAGCCGATTTAAAGTTACGAGCTATTTTTGTGTCTCGGGTTACAGTTCATTAGCTCTGGGTTTTACCAGCAAAAAACATCGGTGTATTAGCCCCGAATCACTTTAAGTTAATCTTTTAGTTAGGATAGCTTCTTAAGATACCTATAGGTATTTTAACACAGTTAAGTATCTCTCTGATATAAGTAGGCAAGTCTGTTATAAAATAGGTAAAGAATGTTCAATGAATCTTGATTGAAACTCCAAGTCACATTTCAATCCAAAACAAAAAACAGACCCCGCAATTTAACTGTACCAAGATTCACTTATCGCACGTTTAACAGTTAAAAATGTTTTCAAAGCAAAGCCGACACGTAATCGTAACATAATAAACCGATCCGATAACCGTTAGTTACCAATCGGTAATAGTATTTTGAAAGAGGCCGCCGTTTTCAAAATATTGGTGTATGAAACAGTGTACACATTGCTTTTGATACTGTATACACTTTGCACTATGATTTACCTACTGAAGTAAGTAGTATGGGCTGCGGGATTGTTCGAAAGTTGCCGCAGCCCTGGTACATAAAGGGATTAAGAAGGAACGTGATGGGTTAGGCAGTAAGAGTCTGACACTTCTTCATGCTGCTAACTCACAGCGGGAGGGTTCATATAGGTATGATGATATACTATCAAAACATTTTAAAAAAGTTAGTAGTGTGGGAATTAACCACTTAGAATCTAAACGACTGCAAAATGCGGTTGTCTATTTGTTTGTAATATCATTTAGTTTAGTTTAGTCACGCACTTTAGAAAAAAACACAATATGTCAATCATCTGTTTGTTTAACTTATAGTAATAACACTGAAAAAAGTAAACATACTTGTACGTTAAAGTGATTTACAAAATCGTTTCCTTAATTTAGAACACAGCTTTTTTATCATCAGTTTTATAGAGGCAAAAAAAATACTTTTAACAACTGTTAGGCCGAAGATGTCCAAAAAAATATAACAATAATATAATTAAGATCATTAAGTGTCATCTGAAGATTTATCTAGGAATGTGGTTACAATGGAAATTCTCACATTTAGTATAATAGTAGTTTAAAACTAAACGGTGCGATTTAAAAGTCGTTAAAAACGAGTCGACGTGCTCAAGTGACGGATATTGACGAAATCGTGTGATTTAACTTCGGTAATAAACGCTTATAAGTATACGTCATTTCGGTTGGTAACTGATATTGTAGTACAATATCAGTACCAACAATATCAGACAATCGATTGTCATTTAGAGATGACTTGATTTTTTTTACTGGATTGGAATTATATTTTTTTTTGGCAGACACAAAACATGACGAGTGATTAAAACAACGACTTCTTCTTATTTTAATAAAAGTTAAGGGTAAAAAAGGTAAAATAAACACAATTGTAGATATTATACATATAAATATGAAGCCGTAAAACACAGCTCTGCGTTCCTAGTTTAGGTGATCGAAAATTCGACATAAATCTTGTCTTATTGTACAACCAACTGTCACTATTTGTGATGTACTTGTGTCGTTGTTTTTATGTACAAATAAACGTTATTAATAATTAACCCCTTGCTTATTAATAAGCTTTAAAATTTTCCCCAAATAAAAGAAAAACTGTATCTGTCATTCAGTTCAACACGGTTCAAGTATCGCAGTATTGTTCAAAGTGTCGGATCACTTACACCAGTTAAACAATTAAAGAAGTACCGTATACAATAATATTATTATGCATTCTTAAGTATTGTTTGGTCAATCAACGCGTTTGTTTACCAATACAAGACTGTATTGACGTGAACTGGATCAAATTTATTTTCACCATTGAGTAAGAATCGGCGGAAACCTCGTTGATTTTATACTTTACAACCCGCATTGAGTAAGCTTGGTGATTAACGCTCAATCCTTCTCTGTGTGAGAAGAGTCCTGTGCCCTAAAGGTGAATTAAAAAGGGTGAGTGATGAAATAAATATAAAACTTGCCGTGTAACCTATTCTTGAAAATCGGATATTAATTGGCCTATTTGACCTCTTCAACCCAGTCACACTATTTACTACATGTAACGACTACCAAAGATGTTCAAACGACAGCCGGGACCTACAGTTAAAACTGCCTTCCGAAACACGGAGGTCACCCATCCACAGAGCGACCGCGCCAAGCGTTACTCAACTTTTTTGATCGCTCGCCTGTCTTCGACTTAGCCACGGTACAATACATGTGTATTTAAATATTATACAACATAATTTATATATGTTGTAGCGAATTTATGAAATGAAATATTAGTGCATATAATTACAGTGTGTTTTAAAAACTATAAAGATTGTGCAATATGGAACGTCAATATAGTATTATAATCACAACAATAAAATGGAGTAGGTATGAGTTATATTCAAATAAAGTTGATAATTTTATGATAAAAATATCACAATAGGAACACATAAAAATCGTATTTTACAACCTACTTACCTATATATTTTATGTGAATTCTAAGAATGTTATTTTGTATATTCTTTCTATTTTCCCTTATCTATATACATATACAGATATGTAAAAATACATACATATTAGTTGCTTACTTTCAATATTTATTAGATACACTAAAAAAGTAAATCGCATAAAATACGCCAGTAAATCCTTTGGCCAAATAGACATATGGATAAAGCGGTGGAGACAAAATAAAACATAATGTAATAAATGGGCCATAATATTAATATAAATGGGCTTTAAATATAAATAAATTGCAAACTTTTTAATAATTGTCGATATGGAGAAGAACTACCAAATAATAAGATATAAAAAATATATAGTTAAAAATGCAATAAATAAAATAATACACATCTAAAAAAATATAACATTATTTGGGCCTAAACATAAATAAATTGGAAACTTTTTTCCAAACAGGTTAACAAATAAGAGGAAGGAAAGTTATATTGTCTTTCTTTCCATCACGTGTTACTTGCTTCCCCGTGATTCCTGGGCACGTGGAAGAAATTTTCCGGAAGAAAAATATTTTTGCCACCACTTTCCTCGTTGCCATTTCAGATTTCAGTACTTTATATAATTTATAGATGATGATAAGACTAATTACGTTTTAATTTTATTGATATTATCTGGGTATATGTTAGCTACGTATGTTTAGGTATTCATTTTGTAGTTTTGTACATGAGCAATTTTTTTATATATTTTTTTTTTCACGTTCATACTACTGTATACATATAAAGTAATTAGAATAAGTAATCATAATCACAATAAAACAAAATTGCATTACGTTGGCAATTCTCCGAATTTAATAAGACCTATTTAACTATTACTTATAATAATATGTTGTTTTTTTATGCTTTAAAGTAAGTTAAACAAAACAAATGTCGAGCCATTTTTTCTAGGTCGGTCGCTGACATTGTGTGCACAAAAGCCATTGAATGACAAATATGAATAAACAGTGACTAACCCTTTTTATAGTTAACAATTTGAAAAAAATATATACACGAAGAATTAAGAGCTAAAACCTACCAATATTATTCCCTAAGATATTAAAAATAAATAATTAATAATTGGCCGTGGTTTTTTAAACTATCATTTAAAAAAAATCCTTTTACTAGTGACATTTCATTATCATGAACATAAATCCAATAATTTACGATTAAGCGTGCTATTATTAACTGAGGTTTTATAAATAAAATAAAAAAGGTAACTAAGCGACAATAATTTTAAATGGCATTTTTTTTATTTGTATTTTTTTCTGTGACTAATTCCAATTACTCAATCATCTCTCTCTTTAGATTGTGTTTTATGAACCATTGCAGTTATATAATTTTGCACGGCGTTTACTATAAGAAAACGTCACATACTGAATAAGTATTTTTCGAATTAAAAATATCTATGTGTCTGTGGGTACTGAAGAGGTTAACTTTTTTTTGCATAAGCAGGTAGATACAAAATCATTTTAAAAATACAACATCAATTTAAAATTAGTAATTTATTTACTCCTAAAAAAAACAGCGATGGAATTAGCAACGCACGTGTTTGGAGAATTTAATAAAATTATTTAAAACGTAATCTTTCACTTATAAAATTAGAATTTAAAATGTATTCAAATCAAACGATTTGCAGCCAGTATAACTTCATTATAAAGAAAAGCATTTATTCAAATAAAATGTCTTTTGATTATGGTAATTATAATCGTTATTTAAATAAACAAGTTTGTGTTTAAATAATTTTACTTGATTTGAATAAACTTTATGTCAGTATGCCAATAAGTTGACTAAAAACGTTGCGCGTTTTTGAAAAAAAAGTTTCTTTACCTGGCCATACAATGTACCTATGACCATTTTTTCATTTTATGTCCATTAATCTATTTACACCAAGCATGCATAACGAAAAATACACAACAAAAAAAATTACTTACCGACTGATTTTCTTGCACACCAATCCTTATACTAATATCACAGGATTTTACAAAAATTTATAAAAGAAATATATTTATATATTTACACTCACTTATTACAATAACACTGTAAATTATTTACATTCAATTTATTTACACTGGAGTGTTTATTTTAATTTAAATTGGTCATCGATGTTTAATTACATTTTTGGTCACGCGTGACGGTTTGTGTCGAAGGCGGATCGCGACAGGTGCGTTCGGAGGCGCGACCGATGGCAAACTGCTCGCTCAGGTAAGACACCTCTGGCTTTAATATCAAGTGGACAACTCAATCAGTGATAATGATAACACTACAAAGGCTAGTCGCGTCGCTAACAGACGTACAGACGTATATACGTACAACCGACCGGTTCTCGGTCAACGTTCGGGACAATGAAATGTGGAAAAAAATTTGGGGCGGCAGTCCTGTGCGGAATCTCTTTTTGAACGTGAATTATTGTCTGTGTACCCAGACTGGAAATGAATAAACCGGTCCCAAGAGGACTAACTAAATTTATTATTAGAAATATTTCGAGGAATGTGCGCGAACTTAAGTGGTGTTTCTGCAAAATAATTTAGACTTTTTGTGCGATTATATACAAAGTTCTGGCCGTGGTAATAGTATATTTTTCTAGTATATAAATCGTGGCTAATATTTCTGAACATTTTTTTCCTGGAATGTGTAGGTTACTTAGGTTAGGCAATATCAGTTTATAAACAAACTTAAGGTAATGTTACCTATTGAAGAATTCGGATGTATTTAACAAATACATACCTACCTACTTAAAACTACTTACGAAACTTACTACTACGAAAAAAAACAAAAGGTTACGAATTTTGCGATCACCTCAAATATAATTAAGTATCTACGTATAGGTATCACAAAATGTAAACAGTAAAGCAGTGTTATTAAAGTACTATCCAGGTATAAAAATATGTACCTAATAATAAGTCATCTAAATACGGATTTATATTTTCGTCAGACATCTGAATAAAAAAGATTTATTTTTAATTATTTCATAACAAACAAAATATTACACACTATGTATTTTTAGTACGCGACTGGTTATTCAGATGCTATTAAGTTCATCGGAATTTTAAGACCCAAAGTTACATGGTTTTCGATTTGTTTTGAATGAGCCACGTTACTAAAATAAATACATGTTTACTTGTTTTTATTTGTTGAACAAATGATTAACGTTCTGCATAATTTAAAAATTAAGTCTTAGTGTTTTTGTAAAATGAATGTTACATTTTGGGAACTAGTGTTACTGCTTTTTCAAATATTCGTAGCATGAGTCATTCCAATGAGTAACATTAAGTTGACTATATGTATTTTATCAAATATCTACTAGTTGTTTCCCACGGTGTCGCTCGCATCCAGAGGGAACCATGACAGATTTTTCCTAACGGAGTAGTTAGCCTACAGATTATCGAGTTCAAACAGACTACTGTAACTTTAGGGGGTGTAGAAGAATAGATAGAGGCTGATAATAATCAGCGGCATCCATTTAGACAGGAAGCTGACCCCAAGGACCTTAACCATGTTGAGAAAAGACGAGGCAGATATGGAGAAGGAAGGAAGAAGAGCACCGTGGTAACTCAAGGGTCAAACTTACTAATCATGGAAAAATATTTCGGGTAATTTATCCGTTATGGCGCAAGTACTTTTACAAGCTTAGCTACATAAAGTCAGTGTAACTAGGGCATTAAAACGGATTCTGATTTATTTATCAGTTTAAATGCTCAATCCTTCTCCGTGTGAGAGGAGGCCTGTGCCCAACAGTGGGACGATAAAAAGGCTGTAACAGTAACAGTCAAATGCTCAAGTTAAATACTAGGTATATCTTGGACATGAGTGAGTGATCAAAGGTGATAGAAAATCCTAACTAATATTATAAATGTGAAAGTAACTCTGTCTGTCTGTCTTTTCTTCACGCCTAAACTACTGAACCGATTTGTGTGAAATTTGGTACAGACATACATAGTTTGGAACTTGAGAAAGGACATAGGATAGTTTTTATTTCAAAAAATATATATAAAAATAAAAAATAAAATTTATTCCGGACATATAGCGCCATCTATTGGCCAAACCAAAAATATGCCGGAAGTCACTATTCCATGCGAACGAAGTCGCGGGCAAAAGCTATTATCTTAATAAAACCTGAATTGAAAAGCCTAAAACCGCTGATCTACCTTCAGCAAGCGTGGTGACTTCTGACTGAAAGAGTCATAGTATTTTAAACCTTTTGTGTAAGGAAACCATAAAACAAAAACATAATAAATTAAAAAATACACCTGTTTAAAACGGAATTAGATAAAATAACTGTAATATATACATAACGTATGAATTCATCTGTGCACAAATCTGCATATAACTGGTTTGACTACCCAACTCAAAATTAGAATATTCTGGTCACATATTATTATATAATATTATCATATTTATTTACCTAATTCATAGCCTAAGTCTACATCTGGTCTGTGAGTATCTTAAGAGCTCACGCACGCTGGACAATAAACTGTCGGCCGATAGTTTGTCGATGATTGTTTGACAGTTTATTTTGAAGGTAATTGTAAATCCAAACAAACTTTTTAGTCGTTCTGATACCTAATGAGATGATAGGTGTATTCTTTATTGTGTAAAGCAATTTAACCTCTTGTATACCTATCGCTAATTAAAACACAATAGATAATAGAATACATAAAATACAATAGACAATAGAATAAATCAATCTCTCTTACAACGGGTTAAATTACTTAAAAACTGAAATATTAAAAAGTTTAGGTAACGTCATAATGGGCCGCCTTAAGCTTTATTGCGGTTTCTTACAGACAACCTTTGGATGGATTAAGACGAGAACTGCACGCTCCATGCTTGAACCCGATGAAACTGTCGGCCGACTTTAAGTTGTAGCGTGTGGGCGCTTTGATATACATATTATGTAAGCTCTGTTACTGTATGTTTACTGATAGATCTTGGGTTGTTTATATAAGTGTTTGTTTGTTTTACTTAAGGCGGAGAAAGTTAACGAGCAAGGATTTTGTTTGCCTGTTGTTGTAGTCTGCCTGCGCTAGGTATATTCAAGTTCACCGACATTGTAAACATTTTCAAAGGAAACAGTTGTTTTGAGAAGAACTGAATCTTAGGTATTTCGTCTCTGAACTCTGAGCTTATACTGTATTAATGAGATTTTTATTTAATTTATTTCCTTGTTTCAGTTCCATGTACAACATTCAACATGTGCTAAGCTGCATTCGGTTGGACTGGAAGCCAACTCCAACATAGTTGGGAAAATTCTGGGCAGATGCCTATTTATCTGTTTTAAATGGCTCTGAAAAAAACTGAACCGAATTGAAAAAGTATTTATCTATTCGGAAAGCTGCACTATTTCCTAGTGACGTACATACATTGAGGCTACATTCATCAGGGTACGAGAAACAATTTCTATGGGACGTGAGTGAAACCGCGGGAAACAGCTAGCATATACCTATACTCTATCCACGGAAGCAAGAGCTAAAAGGTAAACAAAGAATGACACTTTTTCAAGATGGCGGTATAACCCGACTGATGACAAAATCACAGATACTGCGAACATTTTACACAAAAATGTGACGTTTTGTCATCGGTCGGGTTATACCGCCATCTTGAAAAAGTGTCATTCTTTGTTTACCTTTTAGCTCTTGCTTCCGTGGATAGGGTATAGTATCCACATAGTATATAGTACCACAGTACCCCTAAACACAAACTTTTTTACTTCCCATGACTTGGCACAATAACTTTTTAATAGTTTCTCAAAATGGATAAACCCAGAAAATACAAAACGGATAATCATGATGTATCAGAATAAAATCCTGTATCTGAATTTGGACTTTATACTCTATGGAATCAAAGTCCAACAGTTACCCATGATTTGGACAAAACACCATCATAAAATGACGTTTAGAAATGTACTATGAACCTCATAGTAAATTAATACATTACTGACCTACATGAACTCAACAATAATTATTACAGACGTCAAAAAAATAAGTTGTGTAATTTAATTGGTTTACCTCCTATTAGTCACAAGTATATTTTTAGTTTACACTTCAAACCATTTAAATTGGGTTAGCTTTTGCTACACAAAAAAATATGACATGTTACAAGGAAAAATATTGTGTAAGAATTTATAAATATAAAAAAATAGAAAATGATTTTTAAAAACTACTGTAATTATTTAACTAATCTACTGGACGGGTTTTAAACTTAATTGCGCCAATTTGTTTAATAAATAATGAAAAAACTTGAGTGTTAGTATGTTCATCGAACTTTGTACTCGTTAGTGGAAAATTTCTTAGCAGAAAATCTTTTTATGATATCGCACCATGATTCTTCAGCATAAAAAAGACCTTTAGACTTGAACTTTGGTCGGAAAGTATTAAAGCTATGGAAATCACGCCATGGTTTTTACTCTATTATTTACGGGTATCTAATGTTGGTAATCATTAGGGATAAACCAATCTGCGGTGTTCTTTGATGGCATAAATCCAACTTTAGACTTTGGCTATGTATATAAATACATAGATAATAATTTTGATTTTGCGTCCTGTAAACTTACTCGCTGCCTATATTCTGTATATCTGTTGGTTTGCTTTAAAGAGAGATAAGAATCTGACATTACTTGTATGGGGTTAATGTCTAAATTTTTACTCTAGTAAGGAAAACAATTGCTAGATATTATATTGTAAACGCCCGTTATTGAACATTGGCTACGTAGGTAAGTAAACTCGAAGATCCGTTGAAGGTTGAATTCAATTCAAATCAAATTAAATCATCTATATTTTCAGGCATCAATGGCCCATAGATAAATACCGTAAAAACTAGCGTATATATGTCGTATACAAAATCTGTTAGTAAATAAAATCTAAAGCTATGTTAGTAACACTTCACTAAGCACTATGTAACTGTGCGGTGAATTAAACAATCATTTTTTTTTAAACAATGCTTAGAAATTATGATTAATTCTGGGATTCAAAGAACTAGAAAGAAAATGCATAAGTAATGA
This sequence comes from Helicoverpa zea x Helicoverpa armigera, assembly GCA_033682625.1. Taxonomy (NCBI): domain Eukaryota; kingdom Metazoa; phylum Arthropoda; class Insecta; order Lepidoptera; family Noctuidae; genus Helicoverpa; species Helicoverpa zea x Helicoverpa armigera. The sequence continues at coordinate 3,351,569 of JAWIIS010000017.1, forward strand.
ACGATGTTTCAGAAGTTTTTCTGGAAAAAATAACTGTTTCCTTGCATATTGATTACAATATGAATGTCACGGTCATAGCAAATTGTAGCTTTGAGGGAAACTGGTGAGACCTTGGCATACTGCCTGATAATAATGGAAAAGCTGCAGATTATAGACTATGTTACTTTTGAAAATTGGATACTAGCTAGCGCATCAGATAGACGGGAACATAGTTAACTCGCCAATGTTTAAGTTTTTAACTGAGAGATAGTTAAATACAGTAAAATTGCATTTTTTGTTAATAAACTGAGACATTTTTGTTTTGTTTTCTAATCTATATAATGAAGAATAATAATCAAAAATGAAATGAAAAATCATGATGATATTACATTTTTAACGTTAGCTTATTGAAAACAATATTTGTGAGTTCAAAGTCTATGCCAACAGGTAGCGCGCAAAAAGCTTCATCGGGGTTTTTCAAAAGACTTTGGACTTTAAATAAATATTCAAGTTTGAAGCAATACGTTTTTGTTCAAAGTTCAAGGTGCCATTTCAACAAGTCATCTTAACGTAGGTATATTAGTTAATTCGTTAATTTTTCACCAAACTTTGTTATAAAATCCAAAAACACAAATTTTTTTTAAGCTATTGCATAGCTTCTATCGATGGCCTTGAGCGCGGGGACCAAATCCAGAAATTCCGTAACGAAAAAACTTCAGGTTCCCACTCCGACGGGCACGAAGGTGAGGCTTGAAGGCCGTGCATCGTCTAACGTCGTGTCAGTTCGGCAGTCTTCGACACGGCGCTGTGTGTCGTGCGATTAGACGTATTGTACGACTTTACGGAACTCGCCCGAATCGAGACGAGCTGCTCCGAAATCGGACGAATACATAATCAGCTGTTTGTGAGAAAGTATATAGGTGTATAAGTATTTATCTACAACAGTGAACCGCTGTACTAGTAAAATTTGTGTATAAAGTGTTTTGATATCATTGTTAGTTGATACAGAATGCTGTGCAATAGCTTCACCGCGGCAGTCCCCGAGTGCCACACGTATTTTTTAATTTAAACTTTACACTAACCCAAAATGATTACACTCGAGTGTACCCGATACATGAAACAGAAAAGCTCACTGAAATTTACTGAAAAGCAAAACACGGTAAAATAAAACTGTTGACTTTATATTCAATTATAAGTAGGTACTTACTGTATATGTGCTTAATAATATCTAAGAGAGCAAAGTTCATTCTAATGAACGTATTGTGCATAAAGATACATGGATTTTCCAAAAGACTTTGGACTTTACATAAAACGCTCAAGAAATAAACGCCATGTTTTTTGTCGCAAAGATCAAAAGTCCAAGATACTTGTTATTTTATCTTTTAACAAGACAACAAGATCTATAGAAATATCTAATGATATTTTCCTTATTATTTCTAGATCTTTCATACCTAACTTAATTCGGTGTTATTTTACAAGAATTAAAATATCTTGCTTTCAAAGTTTTAATAACAAAAATAAATTTATAAACTCAACTGTCCCAAAATTGCTGACTAGTGTATAATCACAAACCGTGTGAAAAATTAGTTTAGTGGAATATTATGTACGTATTCCTATTGTGTTATTTTTTTTGTATCGTTTAATTCGGAAATACGTATTTTTTCTTTTAGTAATACAAAACTAACGTTAACACAAATATCTGGGTTTGTCACCATAATATAAGTGTTCGGTAAAAGTGACTTCTTTTGGGGCTGAACAAAGATGTATTTTTTTCGGGTTCTTAGATACTGTTTTATTTACCCAATTTTCCCACAGCAAATTTTGTATTAGATATGGGCACGTTAAAATTTAGGTTCAGTGCGCCCTACCTGTCATGACTTACGGAGCCGAAACGTGGACACTGTCGGTACGGCGGGTCCACAAGTTTAAAGTCGCTCAGCGGGCTATGGAAAGGGCTATGCTCGGCATTTCTCTGAGGGATCGCATCAGAAATGAGATAATCCGTCAGAGAACCAAGTAAGTATTATAGTTTCTGTAAATAAATATAACTTTTATGACGTCGGATTTGCCTCCATTTTGGCTTTTTATGTGTTTTGCAAATCGATATAGATTAAAAAACTGTTATCAATCATGATTGGTGTTTAATAACGCGATACCATAAAACTTATACGTCATAGTTACATTAAAACTAATCGCGGTCATTACATTATTGATCGTGGTGAGATTAATTTGATTGATTGGGCAATAAGGATATTGAGATCACCAGAATGAACAACTTTACTTAAACATAGCTCAACATAACATACCAACCACCAATGGCTGTGTTTCGTAGGGCACGTTAAAAATGTAGGTCTCATCTGTTGTTTGTCCTCCTTGGCAGTCGTTACGGGTAGTCAGAAGCCAGCAAATCTGACACCAGTCTTAGTAGGGGTATTGTGTTGCCCGGGTAACTAGGTTGAGGAGGTCAGACAGGCAGTCGCTCCTTGTATCTAAAACACTGGTAGTCAGCTGCATTCGGTAAGACTGCTAGCCGACCCAAACATAGTTGGGAAAAAGGCTCGGAGGAGGAGGATGATGATGAGTTCATGGACGCAAATAAACTTTGCCGATTTCTGAGGAAAAATGTTCTTATGGAAAAGGTTACAAAGGAGCATTCAAACATGACACTGCTAGTTCGGACACACATAGATATGAATGAATTGTCATAAAAATAATATATTCCCAAAATTAAACGAAAAAAACTGCAACATCAAAACATAATATTGAAAATCATCATTTCCAATTCACTAAAAAAACAAACAGATTAAAAAATAAACGACAAAGATTATTAATTGAATAATCCAATATACGTCAACTGATTTCTTTTTTGTATTTTTAAGTTGTTTATGAAAGAACCTAAGAGGAATTTATTTGTGGTAGGCGTGGCGTAGACGGGGCAAGGACCAACTAGTGCCCGCCCCACTGCGCCCACGCATAGCGTAGTTTAAAATGCTTAAAAATCATTAAGTATATAACAAAAAACTGGCTCAGATTGCATAGAGCAATAAGTCGTCGGATTCTGCAGTCTTTTTTCCTAGTTATTTTCAAAGTTAAAGCTCTTGTTTTCCTTTTCAATGTACACTATAATACTGATTGTTTTCCCTTTTCAGGAAAAAATTGTTAGCAGTAGAAACTTAAATAACGTAAGATTCAATTTCATCAAAGGATTGAAACGTATAATGTACACTTGACACAACGAAATTACCTATATGGAATTAAAACATAAGTTTTCATGCAGGGGAGATTATTTTGTTTTGTCGTATAAATAGAGTTATGCAGGAAATAGTTGACAGACAAACGGACAATTCTCTTTTAATTAGCTAATTAACAGATATTTTACAAAACAATATTTGCAGACATCTCAATCGTTCTAGTTTACCAAAGACGTATCAAACATATAAATGCCATAATTAAAAAAACCCCCGACCCAAAAAAAGTACGCAATAATTATGAAGAAAGTTTAAAAACGCTAAACCCTATAAAAAGCAAAAAATAACTTTTAACACTACGTAAACTAAATTTTGTCGTGTCGGGGGACCGCTCTAATTCATTACTTTAGATACGTGTTTTTTTTAAACGAATGTTGTATTTAGGTAGGTATCATTTGATTTATGTAAGTATTTATGAAGGTAAAAAGCGGTCCCCCGACACGTCAAAATTTAGTTTACGTAGTGTTAAAAGTTATTTTTTGCTTTTTATAGGGTTTAGCGTTTTTAAACTTTCTTCATAATTATTGCGTACTTTTTTTGGGTCGGGGGTTTTTTTAAATTTATAATTTAATTTTATTTCATGCTTTTTAAAGGAGCTCCTTAATTTTTCCTTCTTTCATTTAATTTATTTTAACTTAAGATGGGGGGGGGGGGGGGGAATCTCGGCCAAAGGAAGCTGTTTAACAATCCTCATGACAAACTGGCTCTGGGAGAATTGCACAGATTGAGAAACAATAAAGATTAACCTTTGGACACTCTAGATTTTCAGCAAAAATATAAATCGGTTTATCCGTTTCATTCCGGCATTTCAGGGTTTCATCCGCCACATCCCATTTCCAGCATCAGGTTCTCGTCAATTAGAAACATGAAGAGAACTCGTCAAGACAAATTCAACGAGCCCAAACTCGATGGGTTTACTAAAAGGCAGTTCAGGGTTACGTCTCCTACCTTCGTGCCCTAACAGCAGACCAGCTCAGTGGTTCCAAAAGACATTAGTGTTTCAAATTTCAGAACCCACATATGCTTGCAAGTACACTGAGCGTGTAACATTCCTATCACATCTAGCAAACGAGCTGATGACCTTGAAGACCTGAACCGATTTCCACCAAACATAGCTAAGAACACTCCCGACTGACATACCTTTTAAACAAAAAAAAACGCATTTCAATCGGATCATCCGTTTGGGAGCTACGATGCCACATACACACACACACACACACACACACACACACACACAGACACGTCAAACTTATAACACCCCGTCGTTTTTGCGTCGGGGGTTAAATAATATTAAGTACATACGAGTATATTATTTAGGCGTAGAATTAAAAGCTTAAGTTCACAATGACTCGACATCTCACGTTTTTACAGAATTTTCCCGCGGCTTTATCAAAAGTATAGCTGTAAATATAATGTTTATTTGATAAGGAAATATACTAGTATATTATTAGATTTTATAACCGATTAGTTATCGATTGAGTTAATCTAATCACACCTTATATACTTAATGCCTACCAAATAAATTCTAATGAGCAGTTTTTGAGAAAAATGATAATGATCGCAATAGTTATTAGGTACCTTGCTATACTTAAGTAAGGTGTTAAGCAAAGGGGCTGCGGGTTGTTCGAAAGAGATACCGCGGCCCTGGTATATAAAAGGCCTACGACAGAACACGACGGTTTTTAGTCAGTAAGAGTCTGACACTCCCTCACCGCTGCTAACCCACAGCGGGAGGTCATTTGATGAAAAAAGGTGTTAAGCAAATCATCATCAATATAGCCTTTTTTCCATTTTAAACACGCTTATATATTAGCTTCACTTGAAACTACATGTATGTATGTAAGAAAATCTTGGAATTAACTTGACCCACTTCCCGGCCTTCGATAAGGGTGAAATTTTGCACACGCTCGGAGTTTTGATAACAATACATGACTAACTAAAAAACATCATTACAAATCCAATATGGCGGCCTCCCCAAAATGGTGGACTGGCTATTTGAAATTCACCCCCATAACATGGGTATCAAATGAAAGGGTATGCTGTTAGGAATACTAAAAAAAGTATAAAATAAAAATACCTACATAAACGCTCCACGCTTTCTTTCATGAAACTAAATTTTTAATAAGCATGTTTTTTAGTTTTTTAACTATTTTTTTTACAACATAGTTTGGGAAAAAGGCTCGGAGGATGGAACTATTTTTTTTTTCACTTTAACTTTAGCTCACGTAAGCAACTAAATATTAGGTTATCTATGACGCAACTTAGGATACATTTACAAATGTTAAACTCCTTCGTAAGTCGCATAGATATAGCAATTTTTTAGAACATCTTACAACTTACGGAAGTTATTTTTCCGGAAGCAACTCTCAAGTGTAAGGTCGGAGTAATCTTAATTGTAAGTTTTTCCTTATAGAAATAAACATTAATATTCCATATGAGTGAAAAAAATTGTATTAAAAAGCAGTAAAATGTCCATAGAATTACTTTATTATTATTATTAAATCTGCAATCAGCGCCTTTACTTTTATTTAGGTATATTTGTAAATATCATAGACTTACTGAACAAGAAACCACGTGGTTTGCCACGGGAAATACTCATCATCAATACATTAATTGACAACTAAATTAGTCAACAAATTAATGAGATTTAAAGGGCCGTCATTAGGTGTAAGATTCAGGTTGAAACCAACTAATGTGTAGTGACATTAGTCAAGTCTATAATACACTGGCTTGGCAATTTCCAGTTTCGTTGTTTATTTACTTATAGATACTACACTAGCTTCCGCCCGCGGCTTCGCCCGCGTCGAGTTCGGTTATATCGCGTTTCCAAGAGAAATCTTCAAAAGTCCGGGATAGAAACTATCCTAAGTTCTTTCTCAAGGTCAACTCTATCTCAGTATCTAAATCAGTACAGTGGTTTAGACAGACAGAGTTACTTTCGCATTTATAATATTAGTAGCAATAATCATCATCTATTCAGCCTTCTATCACCTATAAGGACCCAGTTAAAGAGATGACGCTGCGTATGACTGCCTACCTGACATCTTCAAAAGTGTATGACTGATTCTCAGACTTTCTGGCCTCTAAATCAACAAATTACAGGCGGAGAATAATAGTTTGACTAGTTTCAAGTACTTACCATATTCTTTAATCTAATAGAATAAAATATGTACTTTTATCTCAAAGAAAATTAATAACACTAAAAATTTTATTTTTCCTTTGATGATTGCTTTTTTTATTGGTTATATATGTACATGCATACGAAATGTGGATTCATGGCTTTTGTCTGCATATGATTTACACGCATATGCGCGTGATTTTATAAGCACGTAGATTGACTTATTTCGATTGATATCAAGGCACTATAAATATAAATATATCTATAAAAATATGTTTTATTGTGTTAATAACACACCAATTAAATACGTAGTATTATGGTCGAAAACTAAAGCCACAGGTGGCACTTATCACTTTGAGTAACGTTTATTTTTAGACCTTATAATAAACAAATCAATCAATCGTAAGATAGGTACCTAACTCTTTTTTAAATAGCTAAATCATTCTGTAGGCATGTCAGATTAAAGTTCCATCGGACTATGAGAGTCAGCTAATAGAGTGCATCATTGTCTACTCTTATAGTCTTTGGTCTGAGATCAGCCAGGGGCGCATGATATATTATAGTGCACGAGCATTTGCGCAGACGCAAGTGTCCGCACAAATGGAGTCCAGCTCAAATGGATGGTCTCCTTTTAGCAACAGATAAGTCGCCATGGCAGAAAACCTGTAGGTATTAAGGATTTCGGATGGGAGGTCATTTCAGGTCATGGAAGTCTGATGCACATCATCATCATCATCTCAGCCATAGGGCGTCCACTGCTGAACATAGGCCTCCCGCTTATATTTCCACAGATCCAGCATCTTCGACAGCGACCTTTAGTCTTATGCACAGGCAGGAAGGAATGTACATAAGGCAGTTCTCAAAGCTATCGATATGACCAAAGGAAGATGGATTTATCGACAATCCTCATCACATTCATGTCTTATTTCCATATGAAACTTGACCAGCCAAATATGTATTTCGTATTTATAAAGTCATCCTCCGAGCCTTTTTCCCAACTATGTTGGGGTCGGCTTCCAGTCTAAACTGATGTAGCTGAGTACCAGTGTTTTACAAGGAGCGACTGCCCTACCTGACCTCCTCAACCCAGTTACCCGGGCAACCCAATACCCCTTGGCTAGACTGCTGTCAGACTTACTATATGTATTTATAAAAGTCACCGCGTTTTTGATAGCAAGCTTTTTTATAACTTATCGTTTTTTTCTTAATGCCTACAACACCCTAATCAGTCTGCGTAAATAAAGAACTATTTTTACTTAATATTTTCTTTATCTAAATCTTTATTGATGCTGGTGAAATATTAGTAGGTACGTGTGCAAATACTTGGTAGGTATCAATCAATATAATAAAGATTTAATCAATCATTATTATAATCAGGTAGTATTACACCAATCAAGTTTATTACTGGAATTCATTTTTTTCAGGTTTTTCCGTATACGTAGATTTTAGACGGTGAACCCTTTTTTTAGTTATTTAGTTGTTACCCGTTTTATATTTTTGTCTTCTCCGGTCGCATTCGGGTTTGTTCGAAAGATTTACCGCGGTCCTGGTACATAAAAGGCCTACGACGGAACACGATGGTTTTTAGTCAGTAAGCGTCTGACACACCCTCACCGCTGCTAACCCAGCGGGAATAAAGCGTCATTTGATGATTTTTGAGGTCAAAAGTACCAAAAAAATTTGGTACTGAGATTCTAACCGAGGTCATTATTCTTGCTTTTTAGGTTTTTAGAAGAAATTGACAAGTTTTATTTTAGGTATTAAGTGTTTTATATGTACATATAATAGTGGTGCATGATAGTTTCGTAACTAAAACACTGATGTTTAATTTTTGTTTTCTTTTTGGTTAATGTAATAAATGGAATGGAATAAAAAAAATTACGTTTCTATCGGCCCGATGATAAAGTAATTTTACCAATAGAAACTTACATCATCCCTTGCCATTATTAGAAATAACTTAATATCCATGTGTCACGAACATGGCCATACCGTAGGGGAAAAGCATATTCTAGCTTTAATTTACATTAAGCATCAAATCAAAACATAACTGATTTCATGTACTTACTTAAATTATTTTGATGAATACAAGAATGTGATTTTCAATCAATCAATCATGATACCTTTATAATGCGTCACAGATTTTGATGAAATTTAATACGATATAATCTTTAGATTTCAAAATATTTCAAGGAATTTCAATAACTTCTGCCAATCAGAAAATTGTAATATAACTTAGCATTAAAGAAATTCTGACACAAAATAAAAAATAAAACACATTACATTAAAAAGAGGTACATCTATAGTAATATTATGAAGCTGAAGAGTTTGTTTGTTTGTTTGTTTGAATGCGCTAATCTCAAGAACTACCTACTGAACCGATTTGAAAAATTCTTTCAGTGTTAGATAGCCCATTTATCGAGGAAGGCTATAGGCTACTTTTTATCCGGGTTCGTGCCGTGGTTCCCACGGGATGCGGGTGAAACCGCTGGCAGAAGCTAGTAAGTGATACCTACGTAGGTTTTAGGGAAATGCTAAGCAGAGGGAGTTTAGTTGGCATTCAAGCAAATAATTAAACTAAAATTTTTCGGATATTAAAACAGATTTAACGACAGCAAGTCTATAAACTATAAAACATTAAGATTAATGTATTTACGTTTCTAACCTTATCTACAACTTCAAGAAGATCCAAGGTCCCAAACTCCGAGGAAGGAAAGATAGCAGAGACGCCATAAGGAAGGTAGGTCAGACGCCTTCTTGTAGGTCAAATTAACGTACGGTAGGCGTGATCAGTTACTAGAACTAGAACTAACGAGGCGTTCGGGTTCCATGTCAGATCAGAACCTATCTGCTAAATATGTTAAAGATTGGTCTTGATTAATTGGTGATTTTATTTTGAGTATAATAGAGGTCCCATGGAAGTCTTGTAAGGGCGACGGGCGTCCATGTTCCCCGGACACCCGCATTTTGGCGTGCTAATTTCTTAGGAGATTTTGCATTATATCTTTGCTAGTCATTTTGTTCTCCAAGGTTTCATAAATCTATACGACAGGTAAAGTCCCCACAACTTTGCAGTCTGAAGCAGTTTTCCTTAACATCTCATACATACACGAACAGAATTATAATAGCTAAGGAAATAACGATTCCTAAGACAATGGGAAAATGTCTGCGGTTTCTGGGTCATATGATGACGTGGGATATAAGCTTTTGTTAAACCAGAGGATTCCCTGAGACGTGACTATAAAAATCGGTCAATTGTGAGTCGCACTATCGCATGAAGAGTTCTTTTAACTCCTTTTAAAATGTAAAAAATCACATATCGAATAATATTAAATAAATTATAATAAATACATTAAATATATTAAAAAAAAAACAGTTTTACTGTATGGGAGTCCATAAAAATATTTATTCGATTCTAGTTTTAAGAAACTATTGAATTACGCCTGACCAGTGTTGAATTTTTGCGTTTAATATTCTACGGAGCTATTCAAAGAAGACCCTTTATAGATGTAACCTTCTAGAAAAACATAAAATCGTTTATTTAAGGACATTAAAGCAAAGCAAGAAATATTTTTTTTCCTAATGAACAGGCAAAAAGTCCTCGATAGGACATCATCTGCAAAATTTTGAAATGTGGAGGTAACTATCACGGTTCATTAGATACCTACAGTTTGGTGACAGACGGACGCATACTGCCTGCCGGGGCTGCGGGTTGTTCGAAAGAGATGCCGCGGCCCTGGTACATAAAAGGCCTACGACGAAACACGACGGTTTTTAGTCAGTAAGAGTCTGACACTCCCTCATCGCTGCTAACCCACAGCGGGAGGGGTCATTTGATGATTTCTGACGTCGTTAAAAAAAAGACGGACGCATACTTAAATACCAGGATCCCGATTCCTCTTTACGTATTATGGAACTCTAAAAAATCTTCGCACACAACGAATTTGGAACAATTGTTGTTGCCTTTTGTTTTAATGGGTTCTTTACCGTCTACAATGGACATCATCATGCAAGTATTATCACTGATTGACGCGTTGGCACGACAGATGCATACATATTGATCGATTTTGAGTTATTTATTTGTGTCCGAATTTAGAAGGTCGCGGTCGGTGATTTTTAGTGAGCCGATATTGGGTATGGAATAACTTCGAAGACTATTATTTGTTGTTCCTTAACGCGGCCCGAAGGATTCTTCCCGCACCTGGATCACCTATAGTCTATGTGTTTTCTCATACTCTAGACTATCTGGGTACCAAACACATTTACCTATACCTAATATTAGTAGGTATTTCTGAATGTAAAGCCAACGTTTTAGACGTATTTTTTATCAGATTGTAATACAGAACTACACTTGTAAACTACAATGTACTTTTCGATTTGTCACATTATGAGTATCCAGTACAAAGATAGGTATAGAATTTTATATTCGTCAATAAATGGGGAAATACAGATTGTTTAGCTTTAACATGTCATAAATAGGTACATAGGTACTTATTACGTTACTATGCTGACTGTATTTTTGTCATCCTTCCTTTCTTTTGAAAGTGCGTAAGTGTGGGGAAAACTTATCGAATAGGAAATTTTCATCTACGTATGACGGCTTTTTATCCAGGTGGACGAAGTAATTCACACGAGATGTGGTTAAGACCGTTGGAGCAAGGTAGGTTTAGATATTTAAGTTATGGTATTTTTTTCCCCTAGATTAGAATTTTGAAACTCTTTAGCAACAAAATCAAATCATCAAATCAAAACCCATTTTATTTTATGTTTTACAAAGAAACATTTATTTAAAGAAAGCATTAAATAAACGTGCTCTATTTATCTCAAAAGTCTAGATAGAAAGAGCCTGTCTAGACCTAGAGGGTACCTTTCTATATCAGCTAAAAGCATTTCGTTTTGAACTCAGACAAACTTATTGATTGAGACGAATTAGGTCTCAGAGCCTGAGGTAAGATAAGATTATAAGAACTTTGTTACTTTAGGTACTGTAAATAAATAGGTAGATACCGGTTGTCTGTCATCGCGAATCCACAAGAGAGCACAATAGATCGTATCTTTTGTCTAAAATTAACTTATAAACTTATAGGTAGGTAAGTATATTACCCTATCTCTACTTGACATACGGCACGGTAAGATGTAGGTACCTACGAGTAGGTAATACATCCTTACTAATATTATGAATGGGAATATACCTGGTTTTTTATGTCTGTCTGTTTGTCGCGCTTTCATGAAAAAACGACTGAGTTGAAAATTAACTGCACTGGTAGTCTAGAGCCTGAGATACGTAATCTACTTAGGTACTTTATTCATATGTGGTTGAGTAAATTCCCTGATTCTCTCGGTATGTGGGAGGAACCGCGGCTAACAGCTCGTGGTTTACAACTTCATAATATCAAGATGAGTGAACCGAAAACAAAAACTAGATGGGAGTAAACCAGAAACAAAAACTAGCTCCATAATATAAAAATAACTTGAAATATTAAACAAGAGTATTCATAAACTTAACCATTAAAACCACTCTCTCAATCTACATAAAAGGCAGGAACGAACTTAGCTCATGAAAAACTTAGAATTTTATCTTTCAGAACAAAGGAAAGAAAACCTTTTAAGTCTTAAAGCAACCCTGAAGGTCGCTTTGTTAATAACTTTTAACTTTACAAAAGATACCGACTAAGCTTTAGAGCACACACTACAAACTTTTAGTCGGCCGATAGTTGATTTGGGCTTTTTTTAACGACGCCAAAAATCATCAAACGGCCCCTCCCGCTGTGGGTTAGCAGCGGTGAGGGAGTGTCAGACTCTTACTGACTAAAAACCGTCGTGTTCCATCGTAGGCCTTTTATGTACTACGGACGCGGTAACTCTTTCGAACAATCCCGCAGCCCCGGCAGGCCTTGGCCTCGCTGGGGAGTTGATTTGGGCTCAAAAGTCAGTATGAAGATGAATGGAAGTACACATGTAACAACGATCAGGCATTTGTTCGGTATCAGACCGACTAAAAACTTTGATGGAATTCACGATTTTCAAAAAAAAATAATATGAATACCAACGAGCAGTCGGCCGACTGTTTAGTCTGCAGTTTGCTCCGACTCTTAAGCGATAACTTAGCTTTAAAAATTAAATGTATCTCTGAAATATGATGCTAGAATTTACCTTGAAAGAGCTTAGCGAATTTTTAACAAATCTCGCTCGGTTTCTCGTCTACGTAAGCGTTTTCCCGTATTTCAGCTGATCCCGTATTAAGTGGTATAAGGAGATAATGTTAATAAAACAAAGATGATCTCACAGAATCTTACTCTAAGTATAGAGTGTAGCATATATTTTTTTTTCAGAGTGTATGAGTGTTTCACGGTATAGCAAGTGTGTTTTTTATACTTTGGTAGAATTTACCTACCCTCAAAAATTGGATATGGTATTTTTTTTTTGTCACTGATTTAACAGTGAACTAGAACTTTTCCAGGCCTCTTCACCACGGAAAACTATATGTAAGTCTTTGATTTTTCTGAGGCACAATTCTACAATAAAGAATTATGCTCATGGGCGTAGCCACACTGGGGCAAGCTGGGGCACTTGCCCCACCCTGGACCCTGGCTCTGACCTATAAGGTGTCTGATTAAACATTTTTTTTTTTACTAACTCTAACTAACAACATCACCAATCATATGTACTATCCGTAAGTTAAGTATTGCACAAAAAAAATGTTGACTTTGAAAAGAGCGCGATCAAAACAAAATGCACGCTCGAGTTCCCGAACGTGCGCGGTGAGCGCGTCATTTGAAAGCGAGCCGTATCCTTAAAATAATAGGTGCTATGTGGCGTAGCGAGCCGAGCCGTCCCTCTAATCCAAAAAATAATGCATTGATGGAGATGGAACTGGTAGATGATCTAAATTTCGGAAATGCAATTTTATCCTAGTGTAAAAACCGCGCTCGCTATTTTGCTTGCCCGACCATGTACGACCTGTACAATAGAACGATCGTTTAGCACAGTAGTTCTTAACCGGTGGTCCGCGGACCACTGGTGGTCCCTGGAGGCATTCCGAGTGGTCCGCGAAGCTTAGCTGCGCGACGTTGCTATACGTTATCTAACTTTATTTTTATCGACTTATCTATGCGAGCGAGGGGGTTTTCGTATGGACGTAAATCGGGTGTGCCGTACCTAGTCTAGGGTTTGAGTCTTAAAAAATAATTAAAATTTCGCGCTCGCTTCGCTCGCGTATTCAGAAACTATATCACTTTTGTATTTGTCAAGAAACAAAAAGTTAAGTACGTTTGGGCTAAATTTTACGTAATATTTGGTTTAAGTCCGATAAAAATTTTACGCTCGCTTCGCTCGCGTATTCAGAAACTATATGTCCTTTTTTTTGCATTTGTCAACAAACAAAAAGTTAAGTACGTTTGGGCAAAATTTTACGTAATATTTGGTTTAAGTCCGATAAAAATTTCTCGCTCGCTTCGCTCGCGTATTCAGAAACTATATGCTCTTGTTTTTGCATTTGTCAACAAACAAAAAGTTAAGTACGTTTGGGCTAAATTTTACGTAATATTTGGTTTAGGTCCGATAAAAATTTCGCGCTCGCTTCGCTCGCGTATTCAGAAACTATATGCCCTTACTTTTGGCTTTTATCCTGTGTGTGATTGTTTATTTTCTGTACCTGAAAATATAAACCTCTCAAATTAAGAGATTAACGGCTCAAGATACAAAAAATCGGAGGGCCTCCCCCGGTTGACTGCTGCCCCACCCTGAGCCCAAAGCTGGCTACGCCCATGATTATGCTAGCTAACAATATAAATAAAAACAAAACAAAAGCCAATAAATATGATTACCTAATAAAACATAATGAAGATCTAACAAATGATAATGAAATTTCAGTACCTAACGTCTTCAGTAGATATAAATTAGTCGTAACGTATGATTATATAATGATTGGCAGATTGATATTGGCTCAAAGGCCAAGCATTTTGTCTTTCAAAAAACCCGGTGTTATGAAAGTATTTTTGTTTCAGGTTTTTTTCAGGTATTTTTGTCCAATCTAGGTATATATTTAGCAGTCGTTACGAATAGTCAGAAGCCAGAAATTCTGACAACCAGTTTTACATAGGGATATTGGGCTAGATTGGCAGTCGCTCCATGCAAAACACTTGGTACACCTACTCGGCTGCATCCTCCAGTCTAACCCTACATAGTTGGGAAAAGACTAGACAGATGATGATGATGATATTACATATTTCAATTTCTACTTTCTTAACCAGTTTGAGAACACATCTGATGATCATATACCTACATTAACATTACAATCATGATGTATCAAGGGATAACCCCCGTGCATTACCACACTTGGCAACCATTCAAAAAGTTCGCTCTCATAGTCTTGTAATGTGTTTTGAATACAGATTTAACTAGGGCATCAGAAATTACAATATTTGCAGGAAAATATCTTAGTTCTACCGTGCATCTAATTATTGTGAAGACCTTTTTCCTTGTATTAGATTAGCGTATTAGTTTAATAAGAGATAATTAAATGCTAAGGTAATCTAGCCTAGGAAAAGGAGGAACTTTTTTGTACAAGGTAAGAATAAATATCGTAGGACTTAGTTGAGCCACTTCTTCTTCCCAACTGGGTGGGAACGGTGGCCGACTTTTTTGGAGATATATCTAGGTAATATTTGACGTTCAAATACTGCTGTTTTCCAGGCTATTTTTAACCTACTTCCCAAGGAGAAGGAGATTCTAAATTTATATATTTGTATTTTGAACACATGCATTTTAATTTTACATGACCAGAGGGCAGTCTTCTGGACACTCAACGTCATGTTCTTTTGTATAAGTTCTTATCTTTATCTTAGTTTGTAGAATTTTAGCATTAGAAGGTAAAAGTAAGGTTAAGCTTGTTTTAATTTTGAATACTATACCCGTGACCCTGAAGATGTATGTAGATCTACAACAATTGTACAGTCAACTTCAGGTCAGTGGTAACAGTTTTATAGGAAAATCGTACTTATTACTATTGAGTTAAGGTGCATGACAGTTACCACTGATGTGCAGTCTGCCGTACTTACATGAATGTTTCGTCATTTTACCAGATCAAAGACATTGAAAACCTGCGGAAGAGAACTGCGGAAGTTTTTTTGTTTCCGAAAATGATAATAATTTTAATTAAATAAGTAAAGATGCAGGTTTGGATGCAAGAGAATTGTTGTGGTGTGCATTGTTCTCTACACACTAGACTCAGAAACCTGGTGACCATAGGCACAAGAATTCGGCAATCTCAAGTATTTCAAACCATTTCGACAATAAATTATAACGCCAAAAACAGTTTTTACAAATTAAGCTGATAAAAAAAACAGGATTTTTCGAACGTCAAATTAAGACAGCCCCCAAAATTCATAAAAAAACACATGCTATATGTTTTTGCTGTGAAAAGAGGAGCAACAAGCTATCCAGTATCACATGTCTATCTGTTAAGTTTGTAGAAAGTAGGTACCTAATTTTCTGGTTTGCCGCTTTTTAGCGTGGCCTAATCAAGTTTATAGCCTATCAAGTCCTGTGGAGATCAAAGGGGGAGGCCTTTGTTCAGCAGTGGACGTCCTATGGCTGAGATGATGATGATGATGATAACCAAGTTTATAAACTGTACTTTTATTAGTATTTCAGTCACAATCCTAGTTGCTAGACAGGCTGACCCTTATTAAAACGCTGAACATGTCCCGATCTTAATGTTTTAAAATTTTTAAGAGCAGTCATAATAGTTTTTATGAAGATACGTGATTCGAATCAGAAATGGGGGTTAAGTTGTAGTAGTTGCTTGGCAAATTAATCCCCGTGAAGCCATTATTTTTTGACAGTGACAACTCTTTTTATTTGACCTTGTCAATAAAAATGGTACCTCCATTTTTATTGAAGAGAGGAATTGAGAATGAATCGTTTTACGTCAGCCAATAATCCTCATTTCCTTACATGCTACGAACGCCCCGCCTGTAATGACCAATCCCTGACTATGCAGTCCTAATTACACCGCGAAGTTCGGTTTTCATACATATTTCTTTATAAGTAACAGCCAATAGATAGGGAGAGGAAGACCTAACAAAAGATGGATGGATTGCCTGAAAGAAGACATGAATAAGAAGGGAACGTGTATTAGTATGACGAGTGACAGGGAATGGAAGCTTAAGACATATTGCACCGACCTTAAATAAAATTGGGAACATGCAGGAAGAAGAATAAGACTATTCACACTGGTGGATTTTCCGAGCGACAACGCCCGGTTCGGATGGTGAGTAAACAATTGACAACTGACGGAATGACGAAAAACCGAGTGGTGAATCCGCCAGTATGAAAGCGTTGTAAGTTAGCTTAATAATGGCGTCCACGGCCGATTTCAGCCACGGTGGCTGTTCCCATTTAAGGAGATCAGCCAGCTGCGCAGGATGCCTTATAGTGCACGAGCATTTGCGCATACACAGGTGCACTCCCTATTCCTTCACGCTCATAGCCCGATGGGACGGCAATCCGACACGACCGGTAAGAGATCAGGCGCAGGACCGACATTTACGTGCTCTCCGATGCACGGGTGAATCAATCACCAACTTCCAGACTTCGGGTTGCCTTGTGAAAGTTTTAGAAAACCCACAAAGCAATTTCGACCCGACCCGGAATCTCGAGCACAGCAGCCGCGCTTGCGACCACTAGACCAACGAGGCAGTCAAGTTAGATTGTTAATGACTTTGCTTATAGTGACATATCGGTTATTGTGTAGCACTTTATTAATAATGCCTCATAATGTAACACAACACCTTCAACAATGTTCGGGAAAGTTTACATTAATATTGTTATGTGAGAGAAAAATATAGGTACGTCAATATTATGCGACTAAGTACCTATTACATAGGTATGTTCCTATTATAATTTATCACTTCTTTGTTCTCTACTAATAGGAATACCCGTACCGATAAAAACTCGTTTTATTTCTCTAGAAATGCTTTCTGTTACGTCCCCTTAGTTAGTATGACGCAGGTATTTGTAATTTCCCTTCCATGTCGTCATGGATGGATTCAACTATAAATGATGTAATACCTATTTACCTATGTATATGTATGTATAAATTAAAAATAATAAATATGATATTTTGAGTTTGAGTGATGATTAAGATTGCATCATCATGCATCATGCATCATCAGCCTATCGCAGTCCACTGCTGGACATAGGCCTCTCCAAGTGCACGCCACTGAGATCGATTTTCGGCTTCTCGCATCCAGCTCCTGCCAGCCGTCTTGCGCAAGTCATCACTCCACCGTGCCTGAGGACGGAATTCCTCTAATTCCTCCTATATTCCTCTAATGTGCAGATTAAGATTGAGTGCACTTAAAATGTGCTGTCTCAAACCAATCGATTTCGCATTAACTTTGGCTTAAACTGATTATAATATCTTCGTCACATTCCTAGATTGTCACATAATGTGTTAACAATACCTAATTGTTATGAAACTACTTAAGTACGTACATAGGTATTTTCGAAAAGAAACTAAAACCTAAAACTGTGGGAAAACCGAATTAAGGAAACGACAGTATGTAGGTACTTTAGATGGCGAGACAAGATAAGTTAACGATGATAAAATAAACCAAATTATGTTTTGACAAAACTGTAAACAACCTACATATATATTACTAGCCGTTTTCCCGCGGTTTCACCCGCGTCCCGTGGGACGTCTACTGCCCGCACCGGGATAAAATATAGCCTATGTTACTCGCAGATAATATAGCATTCTAATGGTGAATGAATATTTAAAATCGGTCCAGTAGTTTTTGAGTTTATCCATTACAACCAAACAAACAAAGTTTCTTTATAATACTTATTAGTATAGATGTAAGTAGGTAACAGCTGCAATATCATGTAACTTCTTCAGTGGATAATCACAATGATATGTGATGATATAATTTATTATGATATGACATAACGTTATTATTTTTTTTACCGCCGAATGTCAATTGTTTGGTGCACGTATGATTCGTCACATGCCGAACCTTTTCCCAACTATGTTGGGGTCGGCTTCCAGTCTCACCGGATGCAGCTGAGTACCTACCAGTGTTTTGCAAGGAGCGATTGCCTATCTGACCTTCTCAACTCAGTTACCCGGGCAACCCCTGGTAAGACTGTTGGTCAGCCTTTCTGGCTTCTGACTACCAGTAACGACTGTTAAAGAAATGATATCGCTATGAAAATCTGGGCGGCAAATCCGTCAGTGTGAAAACGCGTTTAGACATTATTTGGCTTCGCTACAGCCTGTCAATTCGGACGTGCCACTCCGATCGTATCAAAAAGCCAACTGTCTTTCTGACTGACTTTTGATACTCTCGCTGTGTGTTTGAGTTGCATCCGTTATCTCCATTTATCGGATCATCAATTTTGGAGGTAAGTGACCAAATGTATCTTGCTTGATTAAAAGTGCGATCATGAGCACGGGAATCAAACTATCAGCAAGATTTATTATTTCATTGTCAATTTTTTTTTGCTATGTCTATGCTATGCTATCCATTTACGACTTATACTTTTGCACTTAGTCTATGAAGGGTTTGTCTTGATAATGAAAACAATTCAGGTCGTGTCTCCACTGCACTTATAATTAACCTAGACTGGAAAATTCTGGTTTCTATCTAAATCTTACGTACCCACGTCATTCTCAGATTACTCAAATCGCTACGTGAGTCTTACATGCAAGTAAGTATATTAATAATCATTTCCTCTCCGATAAGTATCGTTTAATTTGACATTTTCGGTCAACACGTAGGGCTAATCT
Organism: Helicoverpa zea x Helicoverpa armigera; assembly: GCA_033682625.1. NCBI lineage: Eukaryota > Metazoa > Arthropoda > Insecta > Lepidoptera > Noctuidae > Helicoverpa > Helicoverpa zea x Helicoverpa armigera. The sequence continues at coordinate 3,370,704 of JAWIIS010000017.1, forward strand.
CGATTTATCGAACGGAGGCAAGAATGTAAAGCACTTTAACATTACCTAATCTTACAAGATTATTCTCTGTTGCGGTCTATATCCGCCTTTGTCTGCTATCGTAACATTTCTTGTTCATTCATAAAAAATCTGATCGACTACTACCATGTTTTTTTTATTAGTCTATATTGTTTCACTACTGGTTCTGTTAAGTTTGTTGTTTAACCAGTCTTACCAAGAGGTATCGGGTTGCCCGGGTAACTGTTTTGAGGGGGTCAGATAGGCAGCCGCTCCTTGTAAAACACTGGTACTCAGCTGCATTCAGATAGACTGGAAGCCGACACCAACATAGTTGGGAAAAAGCTAGGCAGATGATGATTTGCTTACCTACAGCTAAGCAAACGCCTCCCAAAAGCTTTCTATCATTTTTTGCTGCAGCCATTCAGAGAAGGAAATCTACAGCGAATTTCAATAACCTATCTTTTTGTTGATTTGGTTTCTAGAATTAGAACTTCGATATTTGCTGAGGTATGTCGATATCTGTCCTGGGCGCCTATTTTCGAGACTGGGTGGGCTCGGTCGAAAGATCGAGAAGTGTAGAAGCGAAATGGGGAGGCCTTTGTCCAGCAGTGGGACATTATGGGCTAAAAATAAATAAATAATGGCGATATCTGCCATCAGTTTGTCAAAATATGTTTATTTTTATTTGTCTACTACTACTAAGAATGAATTCATTGATGCCGTTCATTGGTTTGATTCATTTGAAAAAATGCGTGACGTCTTGAAATGAGCTGTTTCAGGATGTAGGTAAAATGTGACTTTTCTAAGATATTATTTTATTAAGAAATGATATCATAACTTTGATCGTCGTTAGATTATGATTTGAAACAGTCATGCGCATTTCTTATGAGAAACGAAATAATCATCTGCGTCAGAACAAATTATTAATTAATATAAATATGTAGCTGCGGGATAAAATCAAATTGGTTCCTAATCAAAGATTAATTTAGATTCCGGTATCGTGATTTGAGAATTGATTGATTATTTTTTACTTAGATGTGAAACAAATTGGGTACATTTGATTTGATAAAAGATATTTTGTTTGTGCCCGTGAATTTTTTTATATGTGATTAATAATATAATTAATTCTGATAATATTGTTTTGTTTTGTATTTGCAGAAATGCTTATAAGTCTTATGCCGTATGGTAGGTCCGTTATGTACCTACCTACAAATACCTACGTTGTCAAAAATAGTCTGCTAAAGGTTCAAGTTCACTAACATTGTCAACAACGTAAACGTCGGTTTTCAAACAACTGTTAATTTTCACGTTCCAGTTTCCAAGTAAACAGATGCTGTAAGAAAACGGAGATGTTAATGTCGGTCCTGCGCGTGATGCCTCTCTGGTCGCGTCGAATTGCCGTCTCATTGGGCTATGAGAGTGAAGGAATAGTGAGTGCACCTGTGTCTGCGCAAATGCTTGTGCACTACAGTATCCAGGTATGTCCTGCGCAACTGGCTGATCTCCTTAAACAGAAGAGCCACCGTGGCTGACAATCGGGCTGGACGTCATTAGGTTACCTTGTAAAGCAATTTTGCCTAAACTTGATTGCATAAATCCAAACTTTTCTAAGACAAACCATTCAATAACTACATGATACTTATTTTCCAAATACCTAGTCTTCTAAATTATTAGACTATAGATAGTTATTTAAATGCTTACAACCTTCACGTGTCATGTACAGGCACGCTTTACAACTGTATCTGACAAGCACAAGGGCGTTAGACGTTACGATTTTATGTATAAGGGTGAATGTGCGTCATGAGTTTAGACGTAAAATCAATTCATTAGGTATATTCAATAGTTTATGTAGGTAGATGTAACCTTTAAAATAGGGTGTAAATAAGTAGTGTAGAGCGCAGAATTGGGAACTTTATTTATCCAACATCATAGCATTTAAGTGGTAGGTAAGTAGATATCTATCCTGGGGCCCGATTCTGCTAATTTTACCTCAGCGACATACCTACGATTCACAATCGACTGAGATCCAATCACGACTCAATTACGATTCAAGCGTATGTGGCATTCCGCTATTTTAATACTTTTCTGTGATTCAATAATGAATCATAGGTATTGTCTACAAATTATTTACGATTGCAATATAATTGTAGCGCAAACTACCGTATAGACCAAATGGCTGACCAATCGCAAACCAATCGAATGTCATTGGAATACGATTGGTCTTTTATTAGTAGCAGAATGCCCACTAAGGTTAAAACTGCTATTGCGATTCAATTTCTATTCAAAGACATTATTAACTTAGGAGAATCGGGCCCCTGAACTCATAAAGATAAACTATTTGACATGGAAGTAGGATATGCATTATGCACTATGCAATCCACTAATAATCTATCTCCTGTCATTATCTCAATCTTTGGTGCAGTATGCCTTCTTTTACACACAAAATTGATTTTAGCTTTGTCGGGAATCTTACCCATGCCGGCAGGCAGGCAAATATCCACTTACACATAAGTAAAAACTACGGTAGGTGGTTGTCAAAATAATATGTAGATAAGTAGTACATAATACCCATATATTTTTATACACTACGGATTAATTCAGTAAGACGGATAAATCAGCTTATTACACCTCAATTGCTTATCAATGCAGTAAATTAATTCAATTAAAGCTGCTTCTACACTTTTTTAAAAACCCTTAAATACACCGTATTAATCCTAATCTACTTACGTAAATTACTTAGTAATTTTTAAACATGATAGTTTATATATAGTTTACATAAATATCTACGTTGTTTATTTAAATATCCACGAACAAAGTATAATTGACATAAATGGGATTTTAGTTCCGAATATGTCCACTTGGCGCTACTTGTGCTGTTGGTAGTTTAATTATTTTTCTAAGTAAATATATTTTCCTCTTTGCTTTTAAACGACCTTACACTATTTATGCATAATTATACGCACATATACAATTATAAATATTTTTTTATGAGAAATTGTGACAAATCTTGGTAAATTAAAATCAACTTTTTTCCATACTTATTAAAGGGTACTTGTATCTTGCCGTTTATTTCGTAATATGCGATTACAAGAATAAACGGTAAACAGATAGGCTATATTTATAGTTTTCCAATTTTAGAATGAAGGTCAGTACAAGATTATTGCTACGTGGATAATAATACATAATTTCGATAGGGTTATCAAGTGGTAGCGTGGCCGAGCGGTCTAAGGCGCTGGTTTAAGGCACCAGTCTCTTCGGAGGCGTGGGTTCGAATCCCACCGCTGCCAAAAGTCTTTTTGTCATTTTTTTGTTAAGCGTTTACAACAAACGTTATCAACGTTGTCTTTATTGCAAAGTATAAAAACTATTTTCTTATTGACTTTTTTATTTTGTAATTAATTGACCACTTTACCAAATAAAACACATTCGCGTTGCTAAAAGACCATTATTACCAAATTGTACACAACACCTTCAAAGTATTCACTTAATTACCTGATAAATATTACAATAATGTCATGAGAACGTTGTAACAATGAAATACTGTGTTAATTAAGAGATTACTAACGTAAACATAAAGTTTTTGTCTCTCAACTCGCGTCGTTCTAGAAAATTCCAGTGTTTTGTGTTACAGAAGGCACTTGATCTAATAAATAAGTATGTAAGTAAACTGTATTTTAAGTACCTACTTATATGAAATAAAACACGGTACATCCTTTAGGTACAATGCCTGATTTATCAGTCTTTAATACATAATTAATCAGTTTTTCTTAAAACAACTGTTTAACTATTCTGAATGTGAAAATCCTTAACAAGCAGTTGGTTTATGAAATCTCACGTTTATGTTGTCTATGAATTTAAGCTTAAGACTGGAAGCCGACCCTAACACAGCACAGCTATGAAAAATCTAGACATATTGTTATAGACTATTTTATAGACTGTAGTAAAATAGTGGTCGACTAACCACGTGGCTACTGCCCCGCACTCAACGGGCCCCGTTATCGTTGTATCTCATGAAGGGCCTAGCCCCCTCGTTTTTCAACCGACTGCGCGACGCAAAGGAGGGAGCTGGGTTTGTCAACCTTTGTATGTGTGTGTCATTATATTGTCAGTACACTGTATCTTTATTTTCAAAATCTGGGTGGTAAATAAGTAGTAACATATTAGATACCTCAGAAGTTTATTCAAGACTTATCTCAGCTTGTTAAAAAAATCTGGTCCTAAGAAAGTTCCGATTTTAGTACTAGGTATAAACCACCGTTTAAAGTCTCTCTAAACCTAGTTCTAAACACGGTACTTTTTAAAACCTTGTTTTATAATAAAGTGGATCGGGTTTAAAGCGTGTGATTAGACGAGAACAAAGTAAAAATATTGATCAGTTATTTATAAACTGCAGTTTGCTGCATTTTCAGTAGATATAAATTTAATTTCTCAGCTAACTCGGGGCCTTGGCATTGACATTATAAAGTTATAGCCCGATAGCCGACAAGGTTAGGGAAATGGCAAAAATAAGTGCTGTCTTTGAAATAATTTAACCCCTCTGCTCGACAAGATTTTGACATATGACTTTACCGTTGATTCGGCGGGATATTTTGAATCGCGACATGGAAGTCAAAAATTTGTACTAACTTTCAACACATGAATTCTAAGTCCGTAATGCCTGATCAGAAGTATTTTAACTATAACTTTAGAGCTCACTTATTTGACAACAACGTGCAAAGGTCAAATGGGGTCAGTTAATTCAGAAAAAGATAATAATTACGGTGTTTTTATGTCTATCGAAAAGTTAGGCATTTCAAATTTGGTGAAAACTTACCAATAAATAATCGCATCACTTTCTCAAACACAACACAAACGTCATATTTATAACATTTTCAATCCGTTGCAATACATTTCGTGCACTTATTTATGTTTAATAACTAAAAAATCAGCACATAAAATACACAATAAAAATGAACAATTTACAAGATCAAAGTCGATCAAAGAGAAGTAGAGTTTGGAATGGAGTATTTTTTTTTTCAATCAGCGGTGTGCATTCGATACCTAAATCGGATATTTATTATAAATAATCGAATAACAATTTTATATATACCTATTTTTTAATAGCAACTTATTTCAATTTTATTTTTTAATTTGAAATTAAACCTAGGTTCAATTTGTTTTTGTTGTTAAGAAAAAAGATATTTAAGTTTTAGCATTAAATTTTTATATGTATTATTTATTTTGGTGTTGCGTCATTCGTAATAATTTTTAACTTTAATTGAATTTTTATTACCTACTAGCTTCTGCCCGCGACTTCGTACGCGGATCCTGTCCCTTATGCCAGCGACTACGGGGACAGCAAAATCAAAGATCTGAATCTGAATTCAAGGGCCCGTTGACTTGAAAACAACGGAATACGCATTAGAAACGTTCCATATATTTAATTTTTGTACTTCAACGGCAAAAGCACAGCAGACTAAACAAAACGCTGAGAACTGAACCGCAATAGGCGCGACCATAGGGATAAAAGTTGTGATTCTAATTAGTCCGCATTTAAGTTGTGTGTGGCAAAAATATTACACGTATTATTACGTAAAAAAACATTAAATAGATGACAAAGTCGTGGTGACTTAATGGAAGTCGTGGTGGTTGAGTGGGTAGAGAACCAATCTCTCAAGTATGAGCGTGCGTCTTTGATTCCAGGTCTGGCAAGTACCTGCCAATGCAACTTTTCTAAGTTCGTATGTAGGTATTTTCTACGTATATTTTGGACACCAATGACCGTTATTTGGAAGGCATGTTAAACTGTAGGTTCCGGCTGTCATTGAACATTCTTGGCAGTCGTTATGGGTAGTCAGACCAGTAAGTCTGACCAGTTTTACCAAGGGGTGTTGGGTTGAGCGGGTAACCGGGTTGTGGAGGTCAGATAGGCAGTCGCTCCTTGTAAAACACTGGTACTCAGTTGCATCGTGACTGGAAGTCGACTCTAACATAATTGGGACAAAGGCTCTTGAGATAATAACGACAATAATAATGAGATATAAGCACCGCACGACATCTGAGGCTGATGACGGGGAGTAGCTACCCCGCGGGGCTATATATACTGAGTTCTCCAGGGAGAGTATACTGTCCCCCATCTCCGGCTGGTCGGAGTGAACCATGACGGGGGTAGGTCTCATGCCTCTTGGCTTGGCTTGGCCGTCCAGAGTGCAGTCGCTAGAGCAGGGTTAGTTGCCCTGCTCGGAGGATAGGTGCCTCGTGGTAAGTGACCCACAGGGAGCGCGTATATCTGCGTTTAAAATCCGCCGAGGTATTCTCACACTTCAGCCGCTCATGTCCCTGTTGCCCTCTTGTTGCTATTCAGTGACTGATTCCCGGGGGCCCAGTAAGTGAGCTAGCGAAGTCTCCACCTGCAATTTTTACATGTATCTAATACATTGTCATCGGCAGGTGCCATAGTTCCCGCAGTTTCCCCATTCCTAGTCCATTAGCATCCCATCACAATAGCCAAAGTAGTTTTCATCCACAGTTAGCAATGGTATAGCACAGAACTGGGGATTGTCTTTTTTTTTTTAACGACGTCCATCGGGGATTGTCCTTGGGTTCATTTCTGTAGTAATAACCGTCGGATAATCGTCGGTTTTGTGTCACCATACCTATTTCATAGCATTCGTTTCTATACATTTCAAGTGTAGTATTGCTCTTGAAGTTCCACATCAGGTGTTCCAGATCTTCGATCTATATACGTCAATAGAGAGTGCTTATTAAATTGAACCACTTTTGCAAAAACGTCATATCTTTATATGCTTTATATATATAGTCTAGCTGGGCTCCTGGGGATCCACATCAGGTGTTTTACATCTTCAATTTTTATAAGTCAACAGAGAGTGCTTATCAGATTGAACAACTTTTGCTAAAACGTCACACCTCTATATGCTGTAGTCTAGCTGGGCCCCTGGAGTTCCACATCAGGTGTTTTAGATCTTCAATTTGTATAAGTCAATAGAAAGTGCTTATCAAGTTGAACAACTTTTGCTATAACGTCATACCTGTATATGGTACAGAGAAGCTGGGCTCTTGGGGTTCCACATCAGGTGTTCCAGATCTTAAAATTCATTATCTCAGCTGAAAATGCTCATCACATGAAACAATTTTTGCTATGGCACCATTTTTGTATCTCTTATAGTTTTGTTGGTCTGTTGGTGTTCTGCATCAGCTCTTCAAGTTTCGAAGATAAATTATAGCCTATATGTTGACCAGGCTTAATACTGATACAACAAAGAAAAAATCATTGAAATCCGTCCAGTAGTTCCGAAGATTAGCGTGTACAAACAAACAGACATACAGACATACAGACATACAGACATACAGACAGAATTTTTTTTTTGGATTTGTGCTCCATTACTGTTTCTAAACCCCACCCAATTATTATTTTTTAAATATATTCAATGTACAGACACAGTTTTTTTACAGATTTATTATATGTATAGATTACGGAATTTTAATTTATTCTTATATTATTTCTCAACAATTCTAAGATTTTTGTTTCGGCGGAGGGTAAGCCTGGTGTTCTGAAATATAATGCAATTTGTAACTACCAAAGTAATGTACTTGTTATGGACCAAGTGATAAATTGGGCAGTATGCATAATGCCCGGTCATTATGAAAAATGCCCAATATGAGAGTGCAATTTGATAATAATTATTCAAATAATCAAATTGCCCGGGCACTATACATATTGCACGTGACCTTTTGGGCAAAGTAATACAAACATATTTAATTTCAATTTGTTTATTATTATTGCCATTTTATTTAAAATAAACTAAATATTAAACCATTTAAATAATCAGCCTCATGATTTGAATTAATTATGAAGGACTTCTGCCTTAAAAATCCACTAGTTTTTGCATTTAAAAGTTAAGGAAAGTAATATTATCATCATCATCATCCTCCGAGCCTTTTTCCCAACTATGTTGGGGTCGGCTTCTTAAAGTCATATTAAAAGGGAGCTTATTAAACAATGCATTCTAACAGTAAAGTTCTAAAATAAAATATATTTATTTAGCTTCTAATTTTTTAACTCAGTACGTTTAAAATGTAAGCAAGCAACATGCAGCAAGCATGGCTTCTGTCACGGCTCCGGCGCTGCGGGGCTCCGGCGGTCCCATGCGAGCTTATCGTCGCAGATGGTTTTCACGCTCACCACCGCAGCTTCGGCTTGCTGGCCGGCTGTGCCGGCCGCTGAAACTACCTGCGCCTTAGCTCGCAGGCCGCCTTGCCCCTCCGCGCCTACGCGGTTTTGAATTGCACTCTAGGGGTAGGGCAGACAAGACTACGAGGAGTCGGTTTTGCAGCGATACGTTTTCGTCACTAACTTCAATTTTTAATACAGTGTTTTTTAATTGATTTATAACCTAATGGCAATATGTTGAAAACGAGGCCGAGTTAGTAAATTAGATGACAATGTAAAAATAAGAAGGACAAGTCACAATAATTGATGACCTTTACTTAAATCTTTCTATAGAATATTTGGTTATAAATATAAATAAAAAATATAAATAAAGGAATATTAGTTGGCGTTGTAAGAAAGAGGAATTCGTTTATTAGAGGCTATATCATTTCCCCGTTGTTTTGTGGCTAGACTTATAATTTCCCATATTAAAAATATAACATAAAATATAATTACATTTAAAACAAAAAATTTCCAACATATCTTTGTTTTATAGAAATTACTTATTATAATAAAACAAAATAAACTAAAGTTTAAGCAATTAGACTCATTATTTAGCATAATTAACATCTTCTCTTAATAAAAGTCTAATGAAAATATCACCGCGTAAAATATAGCTTTATTATCAAATTGACCATCTGTCATGTAGCAATATAATAATGCCCGTGCAATGTGATAAATAATGAAGTTAAGATAGTTATTAATCACTTGGCCCGATAAAGCTTGACATTATTCATAATGCTAGGGCATTATAAATAATGCCCGAATTAATCACATGGTCCATAACATACTTATTTGATGATGAGAAACAATAATAATAATTGATTGATTTTAAAGTCACCAAATATTTTTAACCGAATCCCAAAAAGGAGGTGGTTCTCAATTTGGATGTTTGTTTTTGGTCGAAGGGCTATATTCCCCATATTTGTTATTAGGTCCAGGATCTGATGATGGAAACTTTGAGAAATCGAGGGCAACTCTCGAAAATTGTAAGCATAGATAAGGTTATAACTTGACACTCAGATGTATGTCTGATAACACTATGAAAAAGTAAAGGTTTGGAGCTGACCTGATGATGGAGACCAGAGAAGGTCGAGGAAACTCGACAACCGAACTTCTCTCGTCTCCATCTCCTTCACTGTTGCAGAGGCCTCGTAAATACGAATAATATAAGCACAAACACGAGAAAGTTGTCGAGTTTCCTCGACCTTCACTGCTCTCCATCATCAGGTCAGCTCAAAGCCTTCACTGTTGAATAGTGCTACCAGGCAAACACCTGAGTGATAAGATTTCAACCTATGTATTTCTGCAACTTTCGAAAGTCGCCCTCGATTTCTCAAGGTTCCATCATCAGATCCTGACCTGATAATAATGGGACCACCTCGGAAGTATACGCTATCAAACAAAAAAAGAATCATTAAAATCGATAAATAAATGGCTGAGTAATCGCGTAACAAACGTACAAAAAAAAACGGTCGAATTGAGAACCTCCGCTTTTTGGGAAGTCGGTTAAAAATAAGTCGGCGGCGGCCATCTTTCCATCTTGGACCAGCTTTCGATGAACAGCGAACTATTTGCCCTTTCAAACAATAAACTCGTCATAAAATTTTGCGATAACTACACCTAACTACGGCTCTCGTCAAATAGCTTTGCCGCTCAGTTAAAAAGTTGGAAGTAACGAATCGCCATTAAGTTTGGCAGGTCTACAGGAATCCTGCACATAAAACACCCGAAGAAATAAATAAGTCTTCATTTGCCGTCTTCAGAAACCCTAAAAACCGAAGATTTTTTTTATTCCGGCTACAACGTATTTTCTACCACTGATTTTCTAGCATTTTTTTTCAAAATAAATTAAGTCATTTTACTTTTCCTAATTTATTTTCAGATTATCAAATAATATAAAATTATTAAATCGATTCTTTATTTTAACGATTCGGATCATTCGATGCAAAACTTCTATCACCGTTGCCATCTTGTCTATGCGTCTTCAAATTTAAAAAAACAACTAATGTAAACAAACATGGCGAGTTCGATCAGAATTCCCGGTATTTACGATTGGATTTTAAAAAGGTATATTTCTAACGGGATGCTAAATATGAAAGGTTTGAATGCGTAAAAATAATTTAAATTTATTTAGTTATTTTATTTAGTACTCACAAATGTGGTTTGATTGGAAAGAAAATAAATATGAGCGTAAATAATTAGGAAAGTGTATGACTGATTCTTAGACCCCAATTGGGGTCTAAACCGAGCTTACGGTGACATTGATGTTCAGACCCCGATTGGGGTCCGCTACGGATTTGACGGTTAAATTAGTTGGTATGTAAGTTAAACTGAAACTGCTTTCGTAAATTAAAATGTTGATTTACGATAACGATAGAACAAGTAAGATGAGTAGGTACCTATAAAGGGAATAATTTTTGGAATTATCCAGCTAAGAATTAAAAAAAATATATACTTAGAAATACATAGGTTCTTAGAGGATAGTTACGTAGGTAAGCACATACATATGTAATTTATAGGTGTAGATAATGTAACGATTGTCTGATTTTTTTCATTTTTTAAACCCCGTGGGTACTGTATGGGATATAGAAAATAGATAACATGTTCAATTTATTTTAAAAAATCTGTAAAAGATCATAATTTATCATCTGTAAAGCTGGTAAGTAGTGAAATCATTTCATGACAAAAAGGTCAACAAATTATTTAATTTTTAGCAGGTGCCTGGTACCCAGGTACTAAATTAGTTTTCGTACAAGTACTAACTAATCAAAAATTGAAAAATAATATGCACTTGATATTTAATAATATTATTGCACTAAAAAACTGGAAGTGCCGTTGTAGTTATTAACAAACCATATAGTACAAAAAATATAGGTACAGCTAACAATATTCATACACCGTGGGCATTACACATTATTTTGCAAGAAAAAATTATTAAAACTTTTCTATTTTACAACGCGTGAAAATCTATAGCTGCTTTCCTACTCCACGCTCATAGAAAATCACCAAACGTCAAATCAATATTGTCGAACCAAATTGAGTTGTCCACTAAATATTATAAGGTGCTTTTTCATGCGACATCACTAATTGTGAGACACCACGTGGCCGTACGGACGTATAATCGATTTCAATACCACAAAACATTCCAAATAATATTCTATTAACAACATAAATTCTACACACAACATTCTCTAACACTGGATTTTCTAGGAAAAAGCACGTTTTTGCATTCCACTCAAATAAAAAACACTACGCTACGTAAAAAGTCACTATTTCGTAAATCCACCGGTTAAGCCACTCACCATTACATGGTCGGTAAAGATATCCACCCGCACTCCACGAAATCTGACGTCAAACTGGCGAAATTTCACAATTTTTTAGGTCTGTAGCATTCGATTTTTGAAAACAGCTGTTTCCAGACTAGTCTGACCTCCGCGCACTGCCGATCGTTACTCTGTGGCGTCTCTTGCAAAGTTGGCGGCAAATGGTGTCAGAGGTCACCACCGCGCGAGACTCCCTTTTTAAAACTTGCAGCAACGCATTAAACAATCATTTATTTAATTGGAACGCGTGCATACTGTTAATTATTAATAAAAACTGTGTTCAAGTGCAATTTTGCCAAGTTTAGTTGTTATTAATAGAAAATAGTCGCCATTTTGAGTCGTCTGGGCGCAGTGCGCATGCGTAGAGCTAAGGGCAAGGGTAAAACATAGACATTATTTATTTCAAGCGCTAAAACTCTAGACGTCACGGTTAATTGCTTTCTCATTTATAATTTATGTACACAGTTGTTAACTAAAATCTTGGATATTTATTCACTTGGCAGTCGCTGAAAACAAATAAAACCAATGACAGAGAAACATGTGCCGGCAAATTATATTTTTCCATTGATTTCACAATTCATGAAACCTTGTGTACCTAAACCATATTGCTAATTGTTGAAAAAGTGTATAGTAATTTATAAGTTTGTTTAGATTATATTCGCTGCTAAATACAAAACTGTGCCCAGGAGACGACTTCTGTATTTAAGCTACATAGAAGGTTCATAATTACGCCATTATTGAAACAACCCCCGCCCGCAACGGTAGTCTAATCGAATTCCATAATACATGCTCCGCTGCGTTATATGAGCTGTATACATGCTGTATACATGCTGAGCGTTGCCCCTTTTCACGCATAAGTGACGCAGCTGCAGCGCTTTTCTTTTTTGTTTTACTGTTTGTTTTGTCCATTGTTTTATTTGTTTGTATTTGTGTGTGTTTGTTTTCTGCGTCATTTGTGTGTTAAATAAATGGTTTTTCTTTCTTTCTTTCTTTCTTCTTCTTTCTCCGTACGAAGTTCATGTAGGAAGGGGTATTATCTTCATGCGAAGAACGTACTTAGTGTGGGTGTACGAGAGCTAGGTATCCTAAGAATCATACAAAAACGGAGATTGTAAGTATGAAGTGGTCGTAGCCAAGAAAGTAAATACGGAGATCAATTTAAGTAAATCTCATTTTATATCGATAATATTTTTCCACGTGCAGTTTCAAATATGTAATTAAAAAAAACTTTTTTACAAAAAAAATTAAACCGACTTCCGAAGACACTAAAAAGCAAGAAAAGGTGTCTAATGGATGTTACTAGGTTAATTTTGCCACCGACTTCTAGGCCGATGCACCTAAAATTAGTTTTTTCTTGCTTTTTGGAAGTCGGTTTAATTTTTTTGTAAATAAGTTTTTTATTTACAGCTTTTCAGTGATACGAATAGTTGTCACTATCCGTATAAGTGGAAAGTTCTCATCAATACAAAGAATTTAAGCCCAAATACGAAGTATTTTACATATTCGTCTCTATCATCAGGTCAGCTCCAAACCTACACTGTTGAATACAAACTCTTCAACTTAGCTTATACTTGCAGCGTAGTCATAAAGTCTAGTTACTTTAAAAAAAAAGCAAACAAATAGGCCTCATTAACTCCATCCTCTTTGGCACGTGCCTACTGTCAGTGTAAGTTGCATAGTGCAAGTGCATATAACAATGCAACTCTAATTGCAACGTTTGCATACAAGTGGTGACGACCACTTCAGTTGTTTTGCACTGTTGACACAATTATTTTGTGTAGCAAAAATATAATTGTTCTAAATATAGCGAGTTTTAAATAAACTGCTTGTTTTCCTGGTACTAATTGGCTGTCCAATCTGAAAAAAGCGTGTGCATGGTGGTAGTTTCTTCTAAATCTGACATAACTCTGAAAGGGCCCGTGAGGTGATTACATAAACCTTCAGCTCAGCTCACTGAATTAGGTCCTCCCGCGAGCAAGTTTCAGGGCACAGTGGGCAGGGCATGCGGTGAGGTTTGACATGGTCTGCACAGCAGCCCCGCATTCGCACCCAAGGTCCGCCCGCCGTCCGGGAAACCCCACCAAGACCGATTATCCTTGCTCCGGCCGACCTGTGTTCGGAGTCTGTTTAAGGCCGTGCTCTCGCTGTGGCGGCATATTGGGCTGACAAAGTGTAGTGTCACTGGACATGTCATCGACACGAAAGAAGAAGAAGAAGCTCACTGAATGCTGTTGCACTGAATAGTAATAGTATAATGTATCTACTTCATATACCTACTATATGAAGTAGATACATTATTCTTGTGTGCATAGGAGCCTTATTTTAATCACCTATTATGTGCATCTAGGAAAATGTACGGGAAAATTGATCAGTTAAAAACTTGTAGCGACATCTATTGAGTCCTTATGGTACCTACTAATAAAATCATGTCAAGTGTTTTTTATCGTGATTAGATAACTACTACGTTAATTAAAACTCGACGATGTACCTATCTCATTTTCTAGCAATTAAGTCTTTTTCTTACATTTTTCATTCCCGCCCCATTTTTAACGCTGTTTACCCTTTCTATATCTATACCTAAGTAACTTGAAAGTTAAGAAGCTTATCATTATCCAATTAATATTTTCAGCAAGATGCAATGAAAAATGCTCGTTGACAAAACTACATGCTACAGTACAAGAGTAAACGGTTCGTTACGAAATAAGTATTGTTTACAAAGACTGTAGGTATGTAATATGATAATAACCATTAAAATAAAATAAAACAATTTTTAGGCCTTGATTATTATTTTAACTATATTGAATATCAGGTGTAATTTCCAAGGTTTTAGATAACAATAATAAAAGAGCCTGCGATACTGCTCAGTGGCGCCACCCGCATCTATGCAGTATGCACATGTCAATGGTAATTTACCTGAGTATTGTAATGAAAAGGTATAGACGTAGTACCTACCCAACTATTATAGTAATCTGTGGTATAGGTACGTAATTAAAAGTAAGGGTACACCTAATTGTTGTAAAGAAAAAGAAACCTAAGAGGTAAAAAACAATAAACACTTTAACAGAAAATAGGTATATATTTTTTAATTCAACAAAAACTAAAAGATTGATTATACCTACTAGATATTAGGTAGGTATCATTTATTTCCTAATACCTAAAACGGAAACAGACCATAAAGTTTTGTTCTTTATGTTCCGATAGTAATCTAAATTATTGCTGTTATTTCAAAGTGAAGAACATTCGTTATTTTTTTTTATTCTTACGTACGGACAACATAATTATCATTATGGTAATGGACGGCGAATCTGCTAAATCTGTTTCATAATAAAAATGTAGTTTTGGTACGGTACAATACAAAGCTACTTGACCTAGTTATTGCAATATGGCAGTTTGCGCAAATACAAATGAAAGGCATGGCAAATTATGTTGAAAAGTTTGTTTTATGAAACCGCCACTACCAAAACAAACATAAGCAAGTACCTATTGATCAGCGAGAGTTTTCAAAAGTTTATTTTGTTATTTATTTCACCCGTTTGTAAATGTATGTGTACCTATACAAGCTTTTCCAAAACTTTTTTTAGCAATTTACGATTTTCTTTTACAAATAAACAAAATTGAGTGAAGCGCCATCTAGTAACATACTCGGGTTCGCACACATTAAAGATGTCATACTAGTTGCTGCTAGATGGCGCCACGCATATAAAAAATGCTTTTATCGTCATTTAAATAAATTATTTTCCTATTTAATATAAAGCTAATAAATTTAGGTCATTAATAAGTTTTGTGTATCTTTAATGACCATATTTTAATTTAAGCGATAGTATTTTATGTGCTTCGACTTTTGTGATCAACTTTTCTATACTCTGTGTGAGTGCCCCCCTGTCTGGTCTGGCTGTCAATGTCAATCCAATCAAAGTCAACATCCAACGGCAGATATTTTTTTAAATATTTTCATTCATGGATTACAATTTAATTATTTTCTGTTAAATTACAAACTTTTGATAAAAATGGAAACTAAGACCGCGCAGAATAGACAACAGAACCGTACGTAGCCACATCTATGTCTATTCAAAGTGATAATTATTTTACAGTGTACCCGTAAGTACAAAAATCACTTTTGCACGTGTATTTCAGGATTTTTGAAGCTTTCTCTGAAGAAATCCAGACCAAAACCGACCCAGGACATTGTTAAACATAACAGAAGTTCGGATGTGATCGTACTTGACGAGTCTTTTGATAGACTGAGGAATGATTTAGTAAATAATGTAAGTAGGTACTCAATGCTAAGCCATTCTGCTACAAAAAATAACAATACAGGTATTTGAAGTAAGTTGCGAAGTAGTTAGTGACCCCTAATTTTAGGAAATTTGCTACAGCAAATAACGTGGGAAATTTCAGAACTGCAGATGTTTTAAAATGTATGTAAATCCAATTTTCATTTGTAATTTTAATATGTAGGTGAATTAATATTCTTACTCAGTTACCTGTACATTTCCATGATACTATTGAGCTAAATACAAGTTACTTAAGAGATATGCATGATAGTCTTTGTTCTTACTAATGCTTGTTTAAGTATAACTGTCTATTTTAGTTTTATCTGCATCCTGGAAGAACACCTGCCCATACCCGGATAATGTATAACTTGTGTTATTCAGACATAATGTAGCTTTTCAAAAGTAAAGGAATTTGTCAAATTATTTTTGTAGGTTTGGAGGCTTTTAGGTATAAATTAACAGAAACATGTTTCTTCTTTATTAAACTACTATACATTAAAATATTTATGATATGTCAAATGTTTATTCCATTTCAGGTGCAAACTAGTCACAAAATATATTCCCCGATAACTATAAACGACTCATGTGAGCTGTCATTTAAGGATGAACTGCCTAAAATTACTTTCAACAAGGAATCAAGCAAGAATGGCAGCGTAAGTTAATTAATTTCATTGATAATTGAACATGGACTTTATCATGTATCCAGATAATATTAAAATATTTATCTCAAAGGACCATGAGTCAAATTGGGCTCATTGTCCAACAGAGTTATAGCATATGCCATTGTGAAGGTTTTTGTTTGTACTAAAATTGTTACTATGGGCCTTGAATTCCATGGCAAAAAAAAGATATGCACCTAAATAGGTTTTGTAGAAAAAGACAATTGTTAAGAGTCGTAGTGCGCTTGGTTATACATGACATAAAACCTAATTCGCAGGATTTGATTATGCTAGGATTATGGGACCACCTTCATCACCAGGCCAGGATCTGATGATGGAAACCCTGAGAAATCGAGGGCAACTTTCGAAAATTGTAGATATGCATAATCCACCGGCAGGATATTTAGACGACATTATTATTGATATTGATTGAAATGTTAACAAAAATAATTTTAACTGTTAGCAGCTGTTTTATTTTTTATGTATACATTAAACCTGGACTTAAAACTAGTTAAAGGTGTTCAATAACAAAACCTACAATGCCATAACAGCACTACTTTTTGCAGAATATTAGTTTATTTATGGTCGGAGAAAAATATTTATAGCAAAATAACCCCATGGATTCTTCGCAAAAATGAGTTAAAATCTTTATATTTAGTGCTTTACAAGTATATTCAAAGTGGTCTCATCTCTGTTGGTGGGTGAGCCCAGGCTTCATACATTTTTGCGCATGGTCCTTTTATTATCTCTACATCAACATTACTTCCAAAACCATTTACTTATTACTTCTGTTGTATGTTTTTAATAGTAGTAATGATTGAAAAGATTTTAAAATCTCAATGCTGGCATACAAAACTGATTTGTTTTTTTCCAGTTATGATACTTTTGTTTTCTTCAAAGTACCTACCTATTGGTAGAAAAAAAAAAACAAAAAATTAATTTCTCTTCATACAATTCCAGTTCTCCTTCAACTGTTCACAAGAAGACACAACACCATCAAAAGAATCCCGACCCAGTATCGGTGGCTGGTCACCGGCACAAAACATCCTTTGTGCAACACCCAGACACGAACCCACACCATCTTCCCCCCGAGACATAGCCAACGAATCACAAGAACAATGCTCGATAAAAAAAATACATTTATCACAAAAGAAACTTTTAAACGATTTATACGGAGATCAATGGAAATCAATACCCAAGCTATTCAAAGCCATAAAAGCTAAATATGAAAATGACACAGTCTCAAAAAAACTAGAATTCGATGACGATGCAAGTGACAAAGAAAATATCAGACACGATTTGAAACGCAACAAAATGTTGTACTTAACAAATTCTGAGATTAAACGGAGAGAAGATTTGGCAACGGATACTGAGAGAAAATCTAAGAAGAAGTTGTATACCGAAAAGGTACCTAGTACACCAGAGGTTCCTAAAATTACTAGGAATGTTAATAGTACTACGAAAAAGAATAAAGTGAAAAAGGCTATGAGTGTAACGGAGATGGTCGAGATGAATATAAAGAAAGATATTGAAGTGTTGACGAAGAAGGTTGGTAGTGTCGCTGTTACGCCGAATGTTGAGATTTGCAAGAGGTTAAGCTTCATAGGTTCTTTAGCAGGTAACAAAACATCCTTATTTTATTTTATCTTATAATATGTTGTTTGTTTAGCACTAGAAGGGCCGGTATTTATGCTATACCTACTAAGACCGCGCACATAGTATACATATTTTATTATTTTTTTAATATAGATGTAGCTTAACAATAGCAAATTAGGAAAGGTCATAAAATACGAAAAGAAACAAAGAAATAGTTTGTGAAATATTTAATAATGAAATTGCCTTGCTGTCAATTTGACTGCCTTTGTCTGTCTAGTGTTAAGCGAAATATTCATTTTTAAACCAATTTAAAAAAAATCCCACAACCCAGATACAAATTTACCTCTACTGGCTATGATTTTTTTAAAGATCTGTGTACAAATTCGCGCGTATCTCTTATTTATGTTTTTACGCAAGTCATATTCTTTATGAT
Source organism: Helicoverpa zea x Helicoverpa armigera (assembly GCA_033682625.1). Lineage (NCBI taxonomy): Eukaryota > Metazoa > Arthropoda > Insecta > Lepidoptera > Noctuidae > Helicoverpa > Helicoverpa zea x Helicoverpa armigera. Next base: position 3,389,201 of record JAWIIS010000017.1, read on the forward strand.
GACTTTATGAACTAAAAATATATTTTATTTTTCCTTATTACAGACAATGTCCCATCTTGGCGATGCCACATAGAAGCTATACAATACATAGATAACTTCAAAACTCTGAAAGAACAATTGACAAGAAGATTATTTGTTGAGTTCAACAAAGGAGTATTTGATGACGCCATAGACAATGATCTGCCTATCATTTGGGATACCAAGTTTCGGACTACTGCTGGGTAAGTGATCAGTCAGTCATTTAATTAATGTCCTAACTACAAATGTTTTATATTTTGCAATACGTTCACTGCATTCTCCATTAAAATCATCTGCCTAGCCTGTGCTAATCTTACCAAATGCAGTTCTGTGCCAGTCATTGGCACTGACCAAATGCATATCTGACCTCCTCAACCCAGATATCTGGGCAACCTGATACACTTTAATATGACAGGTTGTCAGATTATTTTTCTTCCCGCACATTAAAATGGCTTTTTTGGTGGGAAAACATCAAATGCGTTGGGAGGGGCACCCACAGCGGGAGCACAGCATGAGAGAATCAGACTCTTACTGACTAAAACCCATCATGTTCCTTCTTAAGCCCTTTATGTACCAGGGCTGCGATAACTCTTGAAAAATCTGGTAGCCCCGGCGGGCAGCTAGCAGACAGTTATTTCATTATGTTTATTAATTACACTTTAATTAGGTCTCCTCCATCTTCTTCTATTTTTCTCTATTGAGGGCAACAGTCCTATGGCACACCATATGGGATCCATTTTTAAATCAAAAATTAAAACAAAAATAATTAACATACTATTGTAAAGAAATGGAAATTAAAAGGCTTTAAAAAAAATTACACTTTTATTATGTTTTCCAGAACAACAACAAATCGCTTAATAAAGAACGCTAGAGGTGACCGCATCAGAACTTCCACCATCAAGTTATCAAGTAAAGTGGTGGATGGACCTCAAAGGTTGAGAGACACCCTCATTCATGAGCTCTGTCATGCAGCCACGTGGCTTATTGACTCAGAACTGAGAGCTGGACATGGACCTTTGTGGAATAAATGGTGAGTATTTCCAACATACTAAATAATAATAATGAGGAAAAATTACTTCCTTGGTTGTACCCTAAAGGCTACAAAGCTACTTATAAAAATTATTCTCTATCAGTGTTGGGAACTAGACTATCCCCGAGTAACTGGTTATATTTTGTTCGAGAATGGGAAGAATCCCATCCGGAATGCTTGAAACTGTGGGAAAACAGCTACAGTAATTAGTATGAATTTTTAAATATTTTTTCGAAATATTTAGGAACTTTCGGTCACTGGATGGATACCTAATAAGATTTAACAAAAATCAAACACTTAAATATACTTTATAATTATATGGCAACTTATTTATTAAATATTTTTTGTCAATATACTTACAATAGATACCTATTATACAAACAAATCACTAGAAGTGCAAATAATAATCGGCTGTCTTGTCCGTTACATAAAATTAATGAGAATTTCATGAAGTGAGCAAATATACGATGAGGCTACAACAGACGTGTATACCACACATAATATATAATATTTTACACTAGCTGATCTCGCGAATTTCATATTGTTTAAATTAAACCTTCCCTGGACCTCTACAAACATTTTAAGACCAAAGAAAGCCAAATCGGTCCAGCCAGCCATTTTCGATTCAGTTTTAGTCAGACTAACGAACAGCAATTCATTTTTATATATCTAAGATATATAACTCATCAAATCTTTCTCAACGGTACCTTAGACTATACACCTGGCATTAGTGCGGTATACGGCCGCAAAGAACGGCATTAAAAATAATGCACATTTGAGAATTTGATTCAAAGTGTAAATCTTGACCTGAATAACAATTCAGTACTCATTTATTTATCCATTACTATAACTTTCATGGGTCTTGTCTACCGCTGAAACCATTTGAAACGCTTAGACAACAGCTCAAAAATAAAAACAATTGTAGCTAACACACAGCCTATCAAGTGCATAACCCAAGGTAGTATGAATCTAGCTTCAAATTCTTTTTCATTGAAATGATGTTTAATCTTTCTCGAATAGTAATGATCCTTTAAGCACTTAGAAACCAAACCATTTTCTTTGAAACGGAGCAAATGTGTTTGCATCCTATCGGTGATTGGGAACCCTTTGTAGAAAAAAATACCGAACATCAATTGAGCATATGGTGCATTAAAGTAATATACACGAGGCTGTCCAAATCTGTCGCAGTAAAGCTTCTTATAGTACTGATAAACAAATTTTTGTGCTAATGTGAATATTTTATCCGATTGACATACTCTATATAAGTTTTTCGGAGTATCTAAACAATTATTGTCTATTGGAGTTGATACATTCATTTCTGTCTCAATATACATGAGTGTAGCAGCATTAATACATGGCTTTATTTTATACTTATATAATTCCCGAACCCTATGAATTTGATGCTCTTTTGCCGGGTGTGAAGTTAGACTGAATAAACTTGACTGGTATATACTGTTTATCAAAAACGAGAACCATATCCAGCTTAGAAAAATTCTCTTGACTTCACTTCGATTCGGGATATGAACGCTATTGGCCAGCAAATTCTTGAACAATGTCATCATAACACCGAATTTATCATCTGCTCCTAAAATGCGGATCATCATCACTGAATAAAGAACAAAAGTCATCACCAGTAAACCCCACACAGTCGGTTTGAATTCTAAGAAAGCGGTTTTCCAAATTGCAACCAAAGACGCTCTTTTCACGATGATTAGTAAATCATCTTCAAAATCTAGGTGTCCATATAAATAGGTGAATGCATCAGATCTGCTCGCTACTAACCAAATACCTCCAAAAATGATATCGCTCTTATTACTCGTCAAGGTTTTCATGGGTCCAGAGACCGTCATATTAGGACTTATGGTAGAATATATGAATTTGTCATAATCGTAAGTATAATTCACCTTAAATTGTTCTTTTTCACCCAGTAATTTTAATACTAATTGTTCAGTTCCTAATATATCTGTTTGGGTGTTATTGTTCAGTTGAGCTCTATCTACTGAGTAAGGAGGTCGATGTGGCACCGACGCTCGAAAACTGCAGTTTTTGAATCCAGTGACAAGTTTGTTTGGGTATAAGTCAGTTTTTGTTTGTGAACATTCACCATAACATATCACGTCACTATAATAATGTCCACAGGCGTATTTATCGAATGGGTTGTAAGTGTATATTTGAGCTTCATCAGTTGCATTTATTAGCAGTGAATTAAATACGTGGCTTTCAAGTAAAACGTCAAATATTTTCTTCAGTTCATCTTCTTTTAGAATTTTAATGACGATTAAAAATCTCGCTGCAGGATTCCATGTTGGCTCTTGACGAAGTTTTTTAAAATGATTCGCGAATATATTCGATGTTTTAGCGGCTATAAGATATCCTCGATGTCTGAATGATGAACGAATTAATGGTTGTCTGAACACCACTGCAGTTGCCTTCAGTGAATGAATGGCTTTTAGAAGAACATTATCATCAGAATCCATGTCGACGTATGTGAGAACTTTTTGTTCAGAAAAATATTTTTCAATGACATCAGTTATGCACCTTGTCAATGGCATTTTAGTCTGTGGTTCAATAATGTGAATATTTTCGCTTCTACAACTCGCGAGGCTCAACGTCAGTAAAAAGTGTACCGTCAACATGGTTTATACGATTTGCTATGGTTTTGTCGACTAACCCGTTCCCAATAGAATGTACTGAAATCAATAAATTCAATCAAGCAATCAATAAATAAAAGGGTATATCTTAATAGATCTCTAGATTGCGATATGTGGTAAAGGAATGGATTTTACATCATTTGGGAGTTTTTGTATAGAGTGATTAATGGTCTATTAGTACTGGACTGGAAAGCTCGTTAAGGACATTCTCACAAACTGCCTGTCTAGCCTTTTTCCAACTACTTACGGCGTAACAGCATGCAGCCGAATACCCGTGTTTTACATGGAGTGAAATCGTTACGGGTGGCCAGAAGCCAGTAAGTCTGACAACCAGTCTTACCTAAGCGTATTGGGTTGCCCGGGTAACTGGGTTGAGGAGGTCAAATAGGCAGTCGCTTCTTGTAAAACGCTGGTACTCAGCTGCATCCAGTTAACCTGGAAGCCGACCCCAACATAGTTGGGAAAAGGGTAGTCAGATAATGGATTTTTAATAGGGAATTTTGTGCTGCTTAGGTTTTCTATCCGTCCATTACTTACAAAGTTATTGATAAACAAAATTAATTCGATCATTTTGCTTTGATTGATGATAATTCCTTGGAAAATAATTGTAGGGACTAGCCAATGGTATCTAATAAAAGAGCATTTAACCAAAAAAAGTAATTTTTCTCTCGACTATCAAAATCGCCCATCATTTAGTTCGATTTTTGTAAGTACATAGGGTAATAAAAAAATACCACTTGTTTTTTTTATGTTTTAATACTTTTCTATAAAACATTTTAACAATTAAAAAAAACCGGTTATGAATACACCTACGGGGATTCACAAACCCCGGCTAGTATGCATTGTAAAAGTTTTCAAATGTAGAAATATTGTTATAAGTATGCAGGTAGTAATGTTGTGTCATTTCTCCGATTTAAAATCTATGACGATGACATCATGTTACTTTATGTCATTGTTAGGTCCCCAGATAATGTACTTATTCGGACTGTATGGAACAAAATGACGAGCGGAGATCTCATAGAGTAAAATCTAATTAAGTAGTTTCCCAAAATGCGATTGTCCGGGGGACTATTAACGTGCGATAAAATCCCTTTCAATGGCATCATGTTAAAGAATAGTAATTTATGTCGTAGTTCTGTAACAGTACGGTTGAATGTCTATTTTTTAAAATTAATTTAAAACTTAATCCCTTGCCATGCCGGCCCAGTCTGCGTAGACCCTTACTGGCTCCTGGCTCTCATACTCCTTCAGATCCATTTTTGTAACCCCCGAAAATCTTCTAAAGATGTGACACGGATACCGATCGCTTTGTTTATTTAACTGAGCGTTTTGGTCGCGCCTACCGTACATATTTGACCTGGAAGGAGGCACCTGACCTACCTGCCTTATGGCAATCCCGCTCATCTTTCCTTCCTTCGTTATTCTGACATATTATTTACATGGATGATCTTGTCTATTGGGAAAATATATTGTCAATGCCGTTTGTAACGTTTAAACAATAGCTCAAAAATAAAAACAACTGTAGCTAATACACAGGCCACCAAATACATCTCCCAAGGCAATATGAACCTAACTTCAAATACTTTTTCATGGAAAATAATCTTTCTCGAATAGAAGTGATCCTTTAGGCATTTAGAGACCAAACCATTTTCTTTAAAACGGAGCATATTTGTTTGCATCCTATCTGTTATTGGAAACCCTTTGTAGAAAAAAATACCGTAAATGATTTGAGCATAAGGTGCTTTAAAGTAATAAACCAGGGGTCGTCCATATCTGTCGTAGTAAAACTTTTTATAGTACTTATAGACAAATTTTTGTGCTAATGTGAATATTTTATCCGATTGACATACTCTATATAAGTTTTTCGGAGTTTCTAAACAATTATTGTCTATTTTAGTCGTAACGTTCACCTCTGTCTGAATATACATGAGTGTAGCAGCATTAATACATGGCTTTATTTTATACTTAAATAATTCCCGAACCCTATGAATTTGATGCTCTTTTGCCGGGTGTGAAGTTAGACTGACTAAACTTGACTGGTATATCATCATCATCATCATCATCATCAGCCTATCGCAGTCCACTGCTGGACATAGGCCTCTCCAAGTGCACGCCACTGAGATCGATTTTCGGCTACTCTGGTATATACTGTTTATCAAAAACGAGAACCAAATCCAGCTTAGAAAAATTCTCTTGACTTCACTTCGATTCGGGATATGAACGCTATTGGCCAGCAAATTCTTGAACAATGTCATCATAACACCAAATTTATCATCTGCTCCTATAATACGAATCATCATCACTGAATAAAGAAGAAAAGTCATCACCAGTAAACCCCACACAGTCGGTTTGAATTCTAAGAAAGCGGTTTTCCAAATTGCAACCAAAGATGCTCTTTTCACGATAATTAGTAAATCATCTTCAAAATCTAGGTGTCCATATAAATAGGTGAATGCGTCAGATCTGCTCGCTACTAACCAAATGCCTCCAAAAATGATATCGCTCTTATTATTCGTCAAGGTTTTCATGGGTCCAGAGACCGTCATATTAGGAGTTATGGTAGAATATATGAATTTGTCATAATCGTAAGTGTAATTCACCTTAAATTGTTCTTTTTCACCCAGTAATTTTAATACTAATTGTTCAGTTCCTAATATATCTGTTTGTGTGTTATTGTTCAGTTGAGCTCTATCTACTGAGTATGGAGGTCGATGTGGCACCGATGCTCGAAAACTGCAGTTTTTGAATCCAGTAACAAGTTTGTTTGGGTACAAGTCAGTTTTTGTTTGTGAACATTCACCATAACATATCACGTCACTATAATAATGTCCACAGGCGTATTTATCGAATGGATTGTAAGTGTATATTTGAGCTTCATCAGTTGCGTTTATTAGCAGTGAATTAAATACGTGGCTTTCAAGTAAAACGTCAAATATTTTCTTCAGTTCATCTTCTTTTAGAATTTTAATGACGATTAAAAATCTTGCTGCAGGATTCCATGTTGGCTCTTGACGAAGTTTTTTAAAATGATTCGCGAATATATTCGATGTTTTAGCGTTTATAAGATATCCTCGATGTCTGAATGGTGAACGAATGAATGCTTGTCTGAACACCACTGCAATTGCCTTCAGTGAATGAATGGCTTTTAGAAGAACATTATCATCAGAATCCATGTCGACGTATGTAAGAACTTTTTGTTCGGAAAAATATTTTTCTATGACATCAGTTATGCATATTATTAATGGCATTTTAGTCTGTGGTTCAATAATGTGAATATTTTCGCTTCTACAACTCGCGAGGCTCAACGTCAGTAAAAAGTGTACCGTCAACATGGTTTGTACAATTTGCTATGGTTTTGTCGACTAACCCGTTCCCAATAGAATGTACTGAAATCAATAAATTCAATCAAGCAATTAATAAATAAAAGGGTATATCTTAATAGATCTCTAGATTGCGATATGTGGTAAAGGAATGGATTTTACATCATTTGGGAGTTTTTGTATGGAGTGATTAATGATCTTTTAGAACTGGAAAGCTCGTTCAGGACATTGTCACCAACTGCCTGTCTAGCCTTTTTCCAACTACGGCCAAACAGCATGCAGCCGAGTACCCGTGTTTTATATGGAGCGGAATCTTTACGGGTGGCCAGAAGCCAGTAAGTCTGACAACCCTGTCATATCTAAGCGTATTGGGTTGCCCGGGTAACTGGGTTGAGGAGGTCAGATAGGCAGTCGCTTCTTGTAAAACACTAGTACTCAGCTGCATCCAGTTAACCTGGAAGCCGACCCCAATATAGTTAGGAAAAGACTAGGTAGATAATGGATTCTTAATAGTTAATTTTGTGTAGATATTTGCTTAGGTTTTCTATCCGTCCATTACTTAGAGAGTTATTGATAAACAAAATCAATTACATCATTTTTCTTCGATTGATGATAATTCCTTGGAAAATAATTGTAAGGACTAGCCAGTGGTATCCTATGAAAGAACATAAAACCAAAAAAAAAAAAATATTTTTTCTCTTGACCATCAAAATCGACATCATGTAGTTAGATTTTTGTAAGTAGGGTAATAAAAAAAAGCCACTTGTTTTTTATGTTTTAATACTTTTCTACAAAACATTCTTACAATAAAAATCTTCGAAAGATTCGAAAGAACGTTTAAACAATAGCTCAAAAATAAAAATACCTGTAGCTAATTCTCCCTTCGTGATTCGGACATATTATTCACATGGATGATCTTATCTATCGGCAAAAAATAATGTCAATGCCTTTTGAAGCGTTTACACAACAGCTCAAAAATAAAAACGATTGTAGCTAGTACACAGCCCACCAAATACATACCCCAAGGTAATATGAATCTGGATTCAAACCCTTTTTCATGGAAATGGTGTTTAATCTTTCTCAAATAGTAATGATCCTTTAAGCACTTAGTGACCAAACCATTTTCTTTAAAACGGAGCATATTTGTTTGCATCCTATCTGTTATTGGAAACCCTTTGTAAAAAAATATACCGAAAATTACTTGAGCAAATGGCGCACGAAAATAATATGTAAGGGGTCGTCCAAATCTATCGTTATAAAACTTCTTATAGTACTTATACATTAATCTTTGTACTATAGTGTATAGTTTATCCGATTTGCAAACTCTGTGTAAGTTTTTTAAAACATCTAAACAATTATCGTCTATTGGAGTTCTTACATTCATTTCTGTCTCAATGTAGATAAGCATTGAAGGATTAATACAAGGCTTCATTTTATAAACAAATATTTCCCGAATCTTATAAACCTGATGCTCTTTTGCCGGGTGTGAAGTTAGACTGACTAAACTTGACTGGTATAGACTGTTTATCAAGTACGAGAACCAAATCCAGCCTATAAGAATGCCCTTGACTTCACTTCGAGTCGGGATATGAACGCTATTGGCCAGCAAATTCTTGAACAATTTCATCATAACACCGAATTTATCATCTGCTCCTAAAATGCGGATCATCATCACTGAATAAAGAAGGAAAGTCATCACCAGTAAACCCCACACAGTCGGTTGGAATCCTAAGAAAGCAGTTTTCCAAATTGCAACCAAAGACGCTCTTTTTACGATGATTATTAAATCATCTTCAAAATCTAAGTGTCCATATAAATAGGTGAATGCATCAGATCTGCTCGCTACTAGCCAAATACCTCCAAAAATGATATCGCTCTCATTATTCGTCAAGATTTTCATGGGTCCAGAGACCGTCATATTAGGACTTATGGTAGAGAACTTCAGGTTGTCATAATCGTAACTATAATTCACCTTGAATTGTTCTTTTTCACTCAGTAAATTCAATACTAATTGTTCAGTTCCTAATGTATATGTTTCGGTGTTTTTGTCTAGCCGGTCTTTATTTATTGCGAAAGGAGCTCGATGTGGCGCCGTTGCTCGAAAACTGCAGTTTTTTAATCCAGTAACAAGTTTGTTTGGGTACAAGTCAATTTTTGTTTGTGAACATTCACCATAATATATCACTTCACTGTAATAATGTCCACAGGCGTATTTATCGAATGGATTGTAAGTGTATATTTGAGCTTCATCAGTTGCATTTATTAGCAGCGAATTAAATACGTGGCTTTCAAGTAAAACGTCAAATATTTTCTTCAGTTCATCTTCTTTTAGAATTTTAATGACGATTAAAAATCTTGCTGCAGGATTCCATGTTGGCTCTTGACGAAGTTTTTTAAAATTATCCGCGAATATATTCGTTGTTTGAGCATTTACAAGATATCCTTGATGTTTGAATGGTGAACGAATGAATGGTTGTCTGAATACCACTGCAGTTGCCTTCAGTGAATGAATGGCTTTTAGAAGAACACTATCATCAGAATCCATGTCGACGTATGTGAGAACTTTTTGTTCGGAAAAATATTTTTCAATGACGTCCTTTATGCACATTATTAATGGCATCTTAGTCTGTGGTTCAATAATGTGAATATTTTCGCTTTTACAACACGCGAGGCTCAACGTTATTAAAAAGTATACAGTCAACATCATGTTAACATGCTGTGATTTTGTCGACTAACTTTTTATGTACTGTGACAATAAAATGTACTGAATCAATGCGCAGGAAATAAAAGTGAATATCTTAATAGATCTGTGACTTACCAGATGCTAATCTGTGGTAAAGGAATGGTTCGACATCATTTGGTTATTATCTTTGTATAGTATGATTGATAGTCTATGTAAAAGCTAGGTATTGTTAAGCATACTAAAAGTGTTGTGTGTATGTTTACGTCTGAATCGAATTGTATTCGATGATTGATGATTAATTTATGAATGTTTTAATTGTTATACTAGTTATTCTTTTAACTTACTTGTCGCAGTATTATCCGCGGACAAGAAAATAACTAGATGAGATGTTATAATACAAAATCTTCTTACAAAGTAGCGCGGTAAAATACGGGTGTTCGGGGGACAAGAAACGTTAAGAACAAACGGGTTTGTTTACAACTTTTGCGACCACTCGATTTGTTTAAACTATTAGCACCTACTTTATTTTTACGAAGATGTCAATTATTGCAAAATATAACTAGCAGTTTTCCCGCGGTTTCACCCGCGTCCCGTGGGAACTTCTGCCCCTACCAGATTAAAAATATAGCCTGCGTGTCGGGAAGAGTGTGCTTTCCAACTGTGAAATATTTTTTCAGATCGTTGTTTCGTAGCCTTTACAAAGAATTAAAAAATGTTCCGTCTTCATTATACTAAGACAGATTAAACTTATAGTTCTTTTTGTTTTCAGGGCTAAACGCGCACTCATGGTTTATCCTGAGTTAGGCGAGATATCAAGATGTCATGACATGAACATACATTATAAGTATTGTTACAAATGTACCAAATGTGGATATAGGTAAGAAAACACTTATTTTCATGTAGTAAATTTTACTTTTATATGTAGTAAATTTTTATTTATATACATAGTTTTTGACAGTTTTTTTCTTTAGCATAATTTCAAGAGCGTTCCGAGGGAACCACAGTCAGATGAAAATGTTTAGCCTTTCTATCTGCTTCTCTAGATACCTGTCTAAGCCAAATATCATCTCAACCAGTCCAGACCTTTAGGTAGCCATTACAAACAATCTGTAAATGTAATTTCTTACAAATATTTTTATTTTCAGCATAAAACGCCATTCAAAATCGATAGATATAACAAAAAAATGCTGCGGCTATTGCCGTGGAACTTTCGAGTTGATTTTAAACAAGAAAAACAAAGATGGCGTCGTGGTATCAACTCCCGCTAGGAAAGGCAACACGAATGAATTCGCTTTGTACGTCAAAGAGCATTATGCCACGCTTAAAGATGGGACGAAGACTCATGCGCAGGTCATGAAGATTTTAGGTGAACAATTTTCTAAAAGTAAAGGCACTTGATAGTAGCAGAAATAACTTATTTGTAAGTACTAGTTTGAATTTTTAGTAGAAAGTATCCAGTTTTGAGTTGTTATGACAAGTTGGTTTAAAATATTCAGAAAAAGAAAACTAAAAAATCCTTATCATTGCTGCCTTTTGTATGGCATTGTTTGATAATTTGTTTCTAAAAACCAGTGTTTTGGGCCATGTGAAGTATTAGAATCTTCTTTTTGGTCATAAAACATATTTTTGACATTCAATTTACCTAAAGATGTGCCTTACTATACAGGTATAAATAAATCTGTCTGTATTTGTCTGTCTGTATGAGATAAAATATAGATCAATTATGAAACTATGTATAAAAACGTAAATCGGACATAAATATCAAACTTTTTTGATTATGTGAATTTTGTACAAGTAAATTTAATATAATTTACAAGAGTTTGTTAGGTAAGTATATATTGTTAATTCTAATTAATTAATATATAATTTTATTTGTAGACTAATTGTACAGGTTACAATGAATTTTTGACTGTTTCTTAATTTGTAATAATCTTGCCTTTAATTAGGTTGGAAGTAGATATTGAATTAATTATTCTGAACGTGTATTCTTATAATAAGCAATATTAAATGGGTCAATGTTTATTTTTCTTTTTATTTCCAGGTTAGGTTTGTATAACCTCACTAACCTAACCATTTTTTAAAATCATATTTGTTTTAAAACATTTGGTTGGAGCTCGTTGAGACGTTGCTTTTCAGGTAAAGAAATACACCCATCTTAAAGATTTAAATAAAACAAAGAATTTTCAATACCGTTTATCGAATTTATTTTTACATATTAGATGATTAATACGTACAGTCTTGGGAATATAAAAAAAACGCTATATTTTACAACAAATTCAATGTTATTTCGTTAGAAGTACTTCAGTACCTCCAACATATATACACTTAATAGTAAAAAATAAAATTAAAAAGTGGCATGTATGGTCGCTGCTATTTCACCATACTTTTTATGTACTTAGACATTACATTTATTTACATAGGAATTAATTAAATGAGCATTTTTTCTAATGCAACATTATTATTTATTTCATATTTTTTTTATCTCAAAATAACGTTACAATATTCAAGTGAGATGGTACTTTTTTATCAATAAATATTCTTTAGCTCTTTTGTCTAATTTATACAATTATTTTTTATCTATCTATTGTAGTGGCAACATTCATTATTTTTAACAAAAATGTTTTGGGATAGTAACACTGAAAGTAATGATATTTTTAAAACCAGAAAATAGGAAATGTATTTAGAAAAAAATGTTTTGTCATCGTTTCAAATCATATTTTCAGAAATTAATATATTTTTCCAGTATTACTGTCCCAGTGGCGTCATATTATATCAACATATATTTTAAATCGTGCTTTTAACATTATTTCTTTTCAATTGAACAGATACAAAAAGGTTTCTTTTTTTAATAAATGGCAAGTCATGAAGTCCGTGCATTAGAGTTTACAAGTGAAAACAGTAAAACATTTTTAGAGGAATATAAATAATGTTTATGCTTAGATAATATGTTTGAAATAAAATGCGGATGAACTCTGCAGAATTATTAAAACTCTGCAGTATGATTACAACTCTGCAGAATGCATGGTCATCACTTAAATCATTGCAATTTCTATTATTATTTTAGTCTTTGCACTTGTTATTTCATTGTGTTGACTGGGGAAAATTCAGATTATTATTTCACCATATTATTTATGAGAATTATAATATGGTAAGATTAAGATGATCATGCTAAAACATATTTAATTCGTACAGAGATTTCAACACCTGCTAAATAATTTACATGTAACTACAACAGTGCAATTATAATTATGACAATTTATTATTTTATGGATATGATGAGGGACACAGGATATTTAGAACTGATATAAATCTTTTTTTATAAAATTGTAATGGTCATAGACATTCAGACATAACAGAATACAAAACACAAAATTTAATTTTAAAGATAATTTCAATAAAATCACCAGGCTATTTCAATCACCACTTTGCAATTATTTATTAAAATTATCTCTAAAATTATAAAGTACAATATGCAACATTATTACCAATGTTGAAAACTGTACTAAGTACTTAGAATTATTTTGATAATAATCTTAACATTAAATATGGACAGATTGTTTCAAATAAAATGTTTACTGATATCACATACATTTAATTCTTTATTTAACACTAAAACGGATTAGGATTCTGTAACTTTAAGTGTCTTAAGTCTAAGTGGAAAATTATATTCGAATTTTGAGCTGCAACGCAAAATGCAGACTTTAGTATAACTCTGCAGAATGAGTTACACGCTTATAGTAGAATTCAAACGACGCTTGTCAAACGAAATCTCAGAAGATATATTTTACATAGACCGTATTGACTAAAAAGTTAGCTATTTACAAAAGGCCGTTACAATTTATTATCTTAATTACGTCGTGTTACATCTAACATTTACAATTTTACATTGATTTAATTCGTTAAAGTCAAATGGTTCATGGCTACAAAATTATTCTCATTATGGTACGTTTATTCACGTAAAATATTTGCTCAGAGAAATTAAGTAAGTCGAGAAATTAAAAGAAATCAATATGAACTGTACAGTGTAAGTTTAATTAAGTTACTTAAATAAAATAGCTTTAAAATGCGTGTTTTGCCTTATTTAGGCATACTTTAACTCCCCACTTTTCACTGTCCTGTTTGTCATTCATTTAATGAGCATAATTAAATGCATCACACTAAGAGATTACTGGCTCAAGTGTTTACTTATAATATCAATATAAACTTCACACTCAGCATAGCCAGACAGTCATTATTTTATCAAAAACTGAGTTCTGTCGTATACGACAGATTTATGGTAAATCAGGTATGCGAAGGCTGAGGGTTTGGAGACGGATCCTTCATGGAACGAATCCTCAAGAATCCGTCTTGAGCCACCAGCATACTGTTCCCCTCAGCCTCTGGCGGGATCTCATCCTGGGGTTGGGAGTATGAAGCCTCGTAACTGCAGTTCCTAGGAGCTGGTTGAGGCGTCCCTCCTAACGCACAGGGGTACCCTCTCTCGTTGGGGTCTTCTGAAAATCCGTACAAGTCAGTAGACTTCGGCCTATCTGGGAACCCGTTGCCTTTACCACGCTTCTGGCTCCCGCTAGAGTTAACCATGGAGGTTGACGGCGAATTTCTGCGCTGTGAACTCCTAATCTGTTGGCACGGGTCGTTACTGTAACTTCTGTTAGGGTTCAAAGTCTGGATGCCAGAAGCGTGGTAAGAGGCATTTTCCGTGTTGTAGTTGCCATATTCATCAGGCGTATGCGGCTGATGGTAATGATGGCCAATCGCGGAGTCATATCCCATCGTCATACAGTTCTGAACGTTCTTATTCTTAGCTCTGTGCTTTTTCCGAGGATTGCTATTAGTTCTAGACGACACTCTGTCATAAGACATGTGCTTGAAGTTGTGTGAACTGCGGTTCGACCCTGCATTGTAATTTTGGTTCTTGATGTCTCTGATAAAATCACTGTTACTTCCGTATTGGATGACGTTGTATTCGTGGTCTAAGGGATCATCGCCCTGTAGGGACTGTATGGCTGGATCGCAGTTTGAATAATGATCGTCTGACGCAGACTCTATGCCGTTATATCCAGCCATGTTCGGATGGTGTTTGATCAGGTGGTTAGTAACGCCCTGACTGGAAGTCGCATTGCTAGATTCCGTAGAGCTACTATGCCCTGCGTTAGCAATAGAACTATGGCCCGAGTAGTTCTCAGTCCCAGAGTTGTTGTCGCAGTTTCCAGTCAAGGTGTTAAGTTGGAATCTCTGATGGTCTATCCCTGGTCCGCAGCATGGATCAGGCATGGCTGGATGGTGGCCAGTGGTCTCGTAAATTGGCTTTCCAGTCCTCATTGTGTAGGTATGGAGGTTGGTGTTTGTGTTGCAAATCGCTGGGTAGTCTGACTCGAATTGTTCGTTGCTGGAACCAGCTCCGCAAGCGAAAAGACCAAGGCCTGATATTTTGTGGCCGTCAGCCTTTTCATGCTGCAAAGCTATCCCAACTTTCAGACTTATGACCCATGAGATTAACGCAACTATACTTACCTCTAGAAGCCTCAGAGAGAACTGGTAGCCCCATTGCAACCAGTCGAACTTGGTCATGTTATGTTGATTAATTCCAAAGATACCGAAAATCTGCAAAGCTGCCATCAGGATAAAAAGCAATGCAGTTGCTAATTTTATTTGAATGGCATGCTGCAGATTTTGGAAACCATTAATATACGTATGACTCTTTTTCTGTAAAACAGTTTTGAGCATTTTATATACATATAAATAGCAGAGACCTAGTGTTAGGCATACTATTATAAATATTATCTGACATGTAAGACCTAATACCCTCTTTTCGCCGCCCTGCGTATTTCTATTTATTGTATTACTACTTTCAAAGATATGCAACATTATGCAGGACAGTATGTGTAGACTGCCTCCTAAAATTATAGTTCTAGGTCGAAGAAGGAATGAACAGCAGGTATTCTTAAAATTAATGCTATTTGTTAGGAGGAATAGTATGATACAAGCGAAAGCTATGCTAAGGAATATTTCTGGGACGTGAAGAAGAATCTCACTAATGAATTTGTGAAGGGAATTGTTGATATTATACGGGTCGTAACACATGTAGAAGATTCTTAGGAGACATACAAGGACCAAAATTAAATGGAGTATTATGAAGTAGTACTGCGTAAACAAATGTGTGTATTTGTTGTAGCAGACTATCTTGAAGATAGAGTAGACAGCTAGTATCGTGAACATGACTGTCACTAAGTAAATGTGGAGGTTCCAAGCGAACGGCCAAGCCGCCCCTGGCCTCTGAACTGGCCCTGAGTTCTTTGAATCTTGTTTCAAAATCTTCTTATCCGAATTTACATTCGCTAGATTGTGGTACCTCTCTGTCGACATTTCGGGGTCTTTAAGCTCGAAACCAATAGTCGTAGCAGGAGTGTACTCATCTCTTCTGCTATCGTTCGCTTCTGTTTGCTTATTAGTAGCATACTGAAGATTTCTCCTCGTATTTGTTTCTCCATTCTGGTCTACTATTAAAGGCCTATCTAGATTGTTCATTTCTGGATCTAGGACTGCTAAAACCGATCCTTCGGTTGACGAATCCCTGTTTGAGTCGCTCAACGTGACTCCTACTTCCTTTGTGACGAAGATGTCACTCTTTGAAGTCTTTTCTTGGTTGTGCTGAGGTTTAGCAGTAACTGTTCTTAGGAGAACGTCTGGGATGTCCTCTTTTCTTCCATTGGAGCCCGACAGTATCCTGGATATGGTCGGGATGTTCAGCGAATTCGGCACGAAGTCTGTGAAATTCGCTTGATCCGTCCCCGGCTGTTTAACATCGCTGTCTAATTCATCCGGCTGGAAAGACAGAAAGTATACTGTTAGTTGTTATACCAAAAAAATAGAGGTAGAATATTTTGAAATATTTTTTATCAAGAATTACTTGGCATATTTTTTAGTATTTATTTAAATAGTATTTTTATCATATCTTGTAAGCTGATCCTTACCTTATGGCTAGGCGTGTTAAGAGCCTTCTTCTTTTGGGGTTCGATTCCCGCCGGTGGCAGGGGCGGTGCGGGCGGAGGGGCTGGCATCTGGGGCGATGAAGTCTCCTGAAAAATTCAAACAAAATCATGTAAGTATACTTCCAGACTAATATTATAACGGTATATCTAAATGTGAGTGAATGTGTATTTGGCACTGTTAACCGCTAACTTGATTAAAATGAAAGGATTGAAATTAGCTAAATCTTTTCGGTCAGTGTTTTGACCTCATTGATCAACATTGTCGCAAATAGGAAATTTCCATAATTAAGATGTTTACCTACGCACGAATTCACGCAACACGTAAAATAGAATTCACACAAAATCCGACCACGAGGACTTGTTTAGAACATTGTTGAAACGTAACCACGAAAGCTGTCCCTCATTAACTTGGGCCAAAAATATCACATTGTGCCACATTTCCGATAATTACTCACACGAAAATAGCTCGGTTTTCAACAATGGACTAACGAGACCGTGCGAATTCTTACTCGTACATAATATATGGACACGCGGGAGAAGGGACCAGATTATTATCGGCGAATTTGATTTTTGAACTCATTAAAATGTTGAGTAATTTTGGTCTTCCATTTTCGTCACATAGCTATATAAACTCAAGAAGTATTGGTCCGACTTGAAAAATCTTTTAGTGATAGATAGCCCATCTACCTACCGAGGGAGGCCTAAAGTCTACTTTTTATCCAGGTCTGCGAAAGTTTAGATATAAATTGAAGTGCATACCTGTCCAGGAGGTCTGATAGGTATCCTGTCGTGACCTGGCCCGAGGGAGGGCGGGGGGATAGGCCGCCTGTTGAGATAGTTGTTCCCATCTGTGTTTGTGCCTGTGGAGTTAAAAAAAAACAGTAAGTGGTTTGTAAGAGAAGAATTTGATGTACTAGTCCTACTAAATAAAAGTGAAAGTTGGTATGTATGTTTGATCCTCTTTCACGCAAAAGCTACTGAATGGATATTAATGAAACTTGTCAGTAATATAGCTTATATATCGCTGTATATATACGCTACTTTAGTGCGGGAAATATGGTGGATAAAACCACGAGAAATATCTAGCACAATACAAAAGCTCCTAATTTCATTATCTTACCTCTAAGTGTAGGCTTGTCAGCGAAGGGGTTTCTGTACTCGGGCGGCAGAGGTGGTGTGAAGAAGGCTCTGCCGGGGGGAGCGTACGAGGGGACCGCCCCTCCTCCCCCCACCCCGGCCAGCAGAGCAGCGCCGTGGTGCTGCGGTGGCCTGCAAAAGGTAAGAGGATGTAAGATAATGATTTATAAAAGAACACAAAATTAGAAGGTACCCATGACAACCCCTGGAGGAAACCCTGTTTGTTCTAAATCCTTAGTAGGTAAATTATTATAATTAATGTGAGGAAGAGTCTCTTGTATGTTGCGCTTTCACGGTAACCAATACAAATTTTTGTACAGAGATATATGGCTTTTCCGTTAAAACCTGTTACTGTTACAGCCTTTTTATCGTCCCACTGCTGGGCGCAGGCCTCCTCTCACACGGAGAAGGAAACCTAACAACATTAAACTTACATTCCTCACCAAGCAATCTTTACTTCACACAATTTGAATGCTAACTACTACAGTTTAGTTTTCAATAAACAAAACTTAGGTAACTATCAATTCAGGAAGTTCTAAAGTACATTGACACGAACACAAACACCATATTACGTAATACAACATTCAAAATGCATCCCAACATACAGCATGTTGCCAATTCCTTTAGAATACCTCGCGATGCATATAAAACTTAGTTTCTAAGATGTCTGACGCAAGCAACACAAATAAGTAACAAGTATATCGCTACCATTGTGAGACAGTTCCAACAAATCGTATTATAACGCTTTTGTGTATAAGAGGAATAGCAGAAGTAAGTAGCCTTACTTTAAAATGTGGGAATAAAACAGTAAGTAAAGTTGGTAGTATGGTGTCTAAGAAGTACTCAAAGGTTGCTTTTTGCGTGTCATACACAAGAACTACTAAATCGATTTTAACTACTTAGATCGCCCTGTGACATGCTCTATTTCATTTCGCGAGCAAAGACTTAAATCTAAACAAAATATAAAAGAGATTTTAATATGTTCAACTCGTTAAACTTATATGAGCCTAGGTAAGATATTCAGTATTTTCATACAAGGTTATAGGTATGTAGGTCGTTAAACTTATATGAGCCTAGGTAAGATATTCAGTATTTTCATACAAGGTTATAGGTATGTAGGTCGTTAAACTTATATGAGCCTAGGTAAGATATTCAGTATTTTCATACAAGGTTATAGGTATGTAGGTCGTTAAACTTATATGAGCCTAGGTAAGATATTCAGTATTTTCATACAAGGTTATAGGTATGTAGGTCGTTAAACTTATATGAGCCTAGGTAAGATATTCAGTATTTTCATACAAGGTTATAGGTATGTATCGGTAATCGAGCCTCCAAGGAAATTCATTATCGATAAGATTAGGTATCTCTGAGGATCAGATTTTCGTCTCAAATAAGAATATTGTCATTGTCCTAAATTGCCTTTTACCTTATCTACATATTGAGAAAATAACACAGTCTCTATAAGTTGAATAAAACACCTACAATAAAACGGCAGAAGAATTACAAATGAAATTATGAAAACACGCCAGCACCTCAAGCTGCTATAAGCTGTCTAATTTCGTTAATAGATTTTCAACTTTATATCTAAAGCATAAGGTTCAATTTTGAATGAGAAAATTTGACAGATTGGTATAACTTAACATGCTGGCATCAGCATCAGGACATGTAAAGCCACATCCAACTTGAAAAGTTTGAATCTTCAATGCAGTGCAATGTAAATTGTGAGGTAAAACCGTGGCAAACAGTTGGTATGTATTTCTACGTATAAACAAATGCAATGTGTATCTTATTACGTATAGGTACATTTCTGGGAAACATAAAAACGTGTTAACGTTATGTTACTAGTTCTAAGTAAAATTCGTCGCGGTTTATTTTAGAAACTTGAAGACATAGACGTATCATGAATCTAAATAACACTGCATAGGTACTGTAGACCGCACATCAGTGGTAACTGTCATGCACCTTAACTCAGTAGTAATAAGTAGGACTTTCCTATAAAACTGTTACCACTGACCTGAAGTTGACTGTACATGCTAATACGTTTGTCTGTTTATGTCTTTACCTGCCCATTAAACAGGTAAAATCTTTTATTTCGACGAATTGAGTATCGCCTTATTTTTGGGAAGTCGGTTAAAAACTATTAGTAGGTACAGAAATCGATGATTTTTTTTAAGAAAACGAGTGGAGTCACGGTAAATACTAAGCTATCAATATCGTTGATACGTTTATACATACAAAAACACCAGAATTGTACGCAAGAAAATTGTTTACAAATATCCGTTTTGTTGGTTTTCAAAAGGCAATTAAATACCCCAAATTGGAGCGTAAATTTTATTATAGCAATACCGTATAAGCGAATATTTTTCCAAATGTCGTTGACCTTAAGCCGTTAACCAGTTTATAAAGACCTTTATTTTAGTACTATTTGTTTTGGTGAAGAGATCAGTATTTAAATCGCAGTCTGCTATGGAAATGACAAAAATTGGCAATGTGCCACAGCTATGCCATTCAGTTCGCTTTATTTTCGGTACGCAAACCGCATTTTAATGAGATTCCGTATGAAAAAATCTAGATTTTGAGCTTTAAATAGATAGGTACCTGTTGAAGTTGCTGGTAAAATTGTTGGGATATGGTAATTTGATAAAACGGAATCCATTTTTAACCAACTTGAGATAGGTAGTTAATTTATAATGTAAAACTAATCTGTAAATAATATAATAATAGAATTTTAATAGGAACTGATTTCCCACACATGATAATAAATCATTAACGTAAAATTAACAAAACATTTTTGCGCGTAATCTCCTTAAGATACTTCGTGCCATTTGCTAATAGATGGCGTTACTAGAACAATGCGGATTGTTATCAGTTTAAAACTCAGCCCCAATTAAATGGCTATTGTTTTAACTAAGTACATAGTATTAAACATTATTCAGTATAATAAAAATAGTTAAAGCAAACACAATAAGATCGTTGAAAGATAAAATTTAATTAAGTTTGGAGCAAATTTAGTTCCGCTACTCGCCACTAGTTGGCGCTACGAGTAACATTAACATGTAACGATTTTGCAAGTCTAGTCTACTACTTTATTTTACATTTTAAAACGTGTGTCAATATTGTGACATTTATATGCGAATTCGTAGGCGTTAACATCTTTAACAAGATGGCTATTTAGATAAATATTGTAATTGAGCCTGCCTTTAGATACAATTTAGAATTTATGTTCGGAATACAGGAATTTAAATTCTTTAAGTGCCTGATGCTATTATTGATATCGAAAAGCGATCACGATATTGTAAATTAAAATCGTAGTGTCTATAATTTTCGTACGCCTACACTTAAAACTATCAAAATAATCTTAATCATAATTACTTTTACTAGAAACGGGGGATTGTATTCAACTTTTATCATGTAAATCGTATACAAATAACAATTCATACAAGCCGAGTTGTAATAAAACCGGGAACATAAACAAGTTTTGTTTTGGCAATAAAACAAAACTGAGTTTCTTGCAATTGTGAACAATGCAGCTAGATTAATGATCGCCTGCAGTCTGAGATCCAGGCTGAGATAATAGACTGATCCGACTTGTTTTTTTTTTTGTTTTGGGAGTATTCAAATTATATCTCAAAATATTTTAATACCGTAGTTTAAACTGAGCCGTAGTTGAGACTGAGTGAGTCTTTAACAATTATTTTTTTTTGCTTCCGTAAATATTCCGTAAGAGACTTCCGTAAGTTCTTAGAAATGACTAATAGGGACTTACGGAAGGGTTTCATTGAAAGTTAATTTACGCGAGCAATGTATTTGCTATAATATAAATGTTTCACAACTAGTCTATCTACATAATTCTATGTAAAAATGTATGTAGTGATATTTTGTTACCTTTGTTATGGCTTTGTTCATATCATTACGGTCAATTACGGCCGTTCACCCCATGGCAGGTGACGCAAGAATTCATGTTAAATGGAAAACTGATATAGAGTGCTTGTCTAGTCTATCGTATGTTATGATTATGATATCGTATGTATTGTCTATGTATATTTGTTAACGATATGATCACTGGATTAGATATTTAATAATAATATTAGCTAAGGGCTTGGGTTGTTTCATATGCCAACGGAAATATAGGTATCATGGTTTAATCTATATTTTTCTAAGTGTCGTTTAAATCGGTTGAGCAGTTTTAATAGACAGTCCCACAGACATAATCAGTCATTATTTTAATGTGATATTTGCAATTTAAAATGCTAAATTGATTTTAATATTAGATTACCTAAACACAGTATTATTTCCCATATTATCGTGTCACATAAATAAACTTGTTTTGGAAAGCTTTTATTAAATACATGAGCTCATTAAAAAAAAAACTTGTTATTCAATTAACTACGCGCCCACACCTGTTTTTTTAGCATTTATTTCCTAATTTATACGAAACTAGCTGATACTCGCGGTTTTATACACACCCTACGTGGTCAGCCTCTAAACTTGTCCAGGGTACAATTTTCATACCAAACATCCCAATGGGTTCAGCCGTTTTACCATAAAAGTGGAACAACCATACTTACTTAATATTGTATAAAGGTAAGTTGAGGTTATGTCCATAGTAAATGAGTATATGGTAGACCTTTTGTTGTAAAATAAATGTAAAAAGCCAGTATCGACATAAATCACCCTTCAGTGCTAAATAACAAATAAAACCAAAACATACATTTCCGTATAGGATTTAAACCTGGATTCAATTCATATTCCTTATTTTATACTCTCTAAGCATGATTGAGGTATTAATGCCTTCCTGTCAAAACAAATGACGGTGATTCCAGTGGTGTAAGCCAGGAGAGATATCCTTTGGAGCATTTGCGATTTTATTTTATTTTTGGCAGTATGTTAAAAGGCTATATTTAGATATTTCGCATACAGAAGGCGTCGAAGTCCAGGCTTATTTTTTTTTTATATAAAACTTTTTTTTTCCGCTGTCATGAACGAAACAAGGCAAGGAAAAATACTTGTATCAAGGCACTGATATTTAAAATCAGGTAAATAATAATATATAGAAGAATAATAATCTGAAAAGTATGAAGTCGGCAATCTGCATTGAATGAGCCTGGTGATTAATACTCATTCCTTCTCTGTATGAGAAGAGGCCACAATAAGAATGGCTGGCGAGGTTTTATCCTTATTTTTAGTTCTTCTTCTCATCAAGTGAGCTGCTTGATCGAACACCTAATAAGCACTAGTGTCAGAGGTTTCTCAAATGATGGATTCCTAGTTCTAACACTATCCTATAGTTGCCTATTCACGCTGCGTTTCTTCGCATCTCGAAATCGCTAAACAGATTATAACCACGATTAGTCGTGAATCGTGTCCCTTGTAACTCGCACAGATTTGCATAATCGTACTAACGAGACTTTACCAATGACTTATAAGTCGTAATTTTTGGGGCCACAAAAACTGCGGAGAGTACTCGATCATGGGCCGTAAAACAGACCATTTGACATCTCTGAAGGTCACCACTACATACTTACTATAAATCGTAGAGCTTATTCGCGTCTGTCTGTCTAGTCTTGAAAAACTCAAAAATTACTGCACAGTTATCTATTTGGTTTTTGAAAATGGATAGAGTGATACATGAGGAAGGTTTAGGTGTGTATTTGTACAGTAAGACGTGTTTTGCGTATGTTTAAAAAATATCGCAAATACATGGATTAACCACATTATGCACACCACAACTTGTCTAACTAATCTGTATAACTAACTTACCTATGAGAACTTTCTAAACCAATATTATAAGATCTTAATATTACAAACACTCTCAAGAAAATGTTTGACTACAATAACTTCTACATAACTATATGAACAAACTAAAATTGATCCATTAGACCCCATCTTACGGTATGCCTATAAAGCTTGCTATCAAAAGATATGGCTTGATCAAGTGCCAAATATGTGGGCATATACTGGTTTACGACCTCTGAAAAAGTAGGGTTCAACTGTGTTTTAAAAAGGTTTAATATATGGATAGAAGAAAATAATATTTTTAAAAAAGGTGCCTATTAGATGATGCTATTTGACAAAAAAAAAACATTTTTTTTTTATTAACACGGAAAAACATTGGTACTCAGCTGAATCTAGACTCTTTGACTGGAAGCCAACCCCAATGTTTTTGGGAAAAGGCTAGGCAGATAAGATGATGACGTATAATTAACACGAAAAAAAATATGTCCGCAGTTTTCATAGCCTAACCTTAATTCTTATAAAACTTTTATTGTCACGTATTTTATTAAAACTCAAAGAAAACCGACGAATGGCAACAAAGAAATTAAAACTTAGTTTTAATTGCTGTTGCATAAATTAAGGTAACTTTAATCGTTCCACAAGTTTAATAAATACTAGTATCATACATAATGTAATGTAGAATATTATAAATGCGAAAGTCACTCTTGTCTGTCTGTCATCCTTACACGCTAAAAAGTGAACCTATTTAAAAATTTGGAACACAGACATTCTAAATATGTACTGACAAAAGAACATAGATTACTCTATCCGGGTGCAGGAATCAGTTCTCTCGCTAGAACTGCGGGGAACAGCTAGTAATAACATAAATGCGATAGTTTTTGTAACGTAGCTTTAATTTCAAGGAAGTAGGAACCCACTTTCAATCATTTCTAGTTAGTAGTTATATGAATGAAGCCTCGTGGAATTCTTAGTAGGTACCAAATGTCAGATATTTTATAATTGATGACAAAAACAACGACAGAACATTTATAATAATTTGGATCAATTCATTATGCCCTGTTATTGTGAAATTGTTTTCATTCAAATGAATCCGCCATTCTGACTAACAAAGTTCAATGAAGCTTTTAACTTAGATATAGTGATTCTCAAAGTATTTCGTAAGTAATGTGACTAGTTGTCACTTTCTTATCTCCTATTGAAAGTATTTTAAAGAGGAAAGATTATCACTTGTTTGTTTGAATCGAAAAGGCTGCGGAACTACTGAGCCGATTTAAATAATTCTTTGACTGTTAGAAAGCTACACTATCTGTGCTGAACATAGGTTAAGTTTTGTCCAGGGACGGGAAGAAGTCAATCCGGGACGCGGGTAAAGCTGCTAGGAACATCTAATTTAGCATATTACAAACACGGATTTCAAATTAACAGCAGTCCTGTTAAGATTCTCCAACCCTACTTACATCATGTTATGCCGTTATTACTCTGACCTATATAAACATAAAGTTTCATTCACAAAACCTCACTTCAAAACTTATTTTTAAAGTAAAAACATCAGCGAAAAACTATAACCGATGCATCACCCGCTTTCAAAACACGATCCTGCGAGGGGTCAAGTAAACTTTGAGAATCACTGTTCAAAGTTCGTTCACAGAACTCTCGATCAATACATTTGATTGATCGGTGTTGAGTGAAAGAAAATACTTTTTACTTTTATGTTAGTACTTTATACTATAGTTATTTCTTCTTATTGTTGGAATTTTGGCATTATTTTACAGTTCTGATTTTTCTGGTTTGTGAAGTCGAATAAATAAATGGTAGAAAACTTTTACGCTTGGTTTTTGTGACTTTTGTAGGAGTTGAAAATTATGTAATAGAAATTTATGTACACTAGATATGAAGTAGCTTTTTGTAAACGCTAGAAGGTACTCCGTTGCATCCGATAAGACTGGAAGCCAACCCCAACAGTGTGGGAAAAGGCTATGCAGATAACCAAAGTGTTTCATCACATGAACCTTTCATACCTTGATCGCGAAAAGTAAAGACAGACATCGGAAGACGTTTTTATACCGATTTTGAGAAAAACAAGTACCTTTTAAACTTACCCGACTATACATAATTTCATACTAATGTTCCAATTACGTATAAAGCTGTTAGATAATTCCTGCCGGTGACACGGCCGAGCTTCGTCTAATTACACGATATTGTGTTAGTCCTATGGGAGAGGGAAATTCGTCTGTGTGCGTAATTAGTAATTACATAAGCCAGGCCACGCGTGGGGATTTCTGCAATGTCGTAATTATTGCAGTCGATTTTGGGAAATTCGTGATGGTGGGGAAGTGTGTCAAAAGTCTAATTTTATATTGCCATCAGCCTTTGTATCGTCCCACTGCTGGGCACAGACCTCCTCTCACACAGAGAAGGATTGAGCGTTAATCACCACGTGCGCTCAATGCGGATCTGTCTAAATGTAATATTGCCTAATATATGTAATAAAGCCATATAATAGTATGCGTTTATAGACCACCAGCATCAAATTTTTCTATATTTCTCGTTCATATGGAGGATATTCTCTCAAAAGTTATTAAAAGTAATAAATTAGTCTATATTTGTGGTGATTTTAACATAGATCTTCTCACTGAATCATCTGATAAATGTAACCTTTTAGCGTTATTTAATTCATTTAATCTTAATTATTTATTTAATGATCCCACTAGAATTACGGCTACTTCTAGTACCTGCATTGATAATATATTTACTAATAACAGTAATATCGAACATTCTTCCTTAATATCTGGTGTACGGTCGGACCACAAAGGTCAGCTTGTTAGTTTTAAAACTAATAAAATAAATTCATTAAATAAGATAATTACTTTTAGACCATTGAACAAAAAAACTTTGCAAAAATTTCAAGATAATACTTCGGATAAATTAAATTCTATTAACATGGACTGTAAAGAACCAAATAAACTATTTAAACATGTATTTAATACACTCTGCCAGGAACTTAATAAGTCATGTCCGAAAAAAACTATTAAAATCACTCACAAATTCAAATTCAGTGAATGGTCTACTAAAGGGATTAGGATAAGCAGGGATGTCCTATATAACTTGTACCACGAAAGGTCATTGACTTCTGATCCAACTTTTCATGACTATGTAAGAAACTACTCGAAGATATTTAAAAGGGTATGTATTTTGGCTAAGTCGAAATCAATTAGTAATAAAATAGCCAAATCAGACAATAAAATTAAAACGGTCTGGAATATTATAAATGTTGAAACCGGCCAAACTAAAATGCGGGATGCTGACCCGCGGTTAGTTATTGATAATGCTGTTATCTCAGATAAGGTAGAGGTTGCCAATGCTTTTGACACCTTTTTTTCAAATATTCCCGTAGAGGTTACCAAGTCCCTTAATTCATCTTCAATATTAGCTGAGACGTTACTTCGACAGAACTTCAGTAGAAATATACCTGACTTCCAATTTCAATATGTCTCTGATTACACGATCAAAAGAGCATTCAAGTCTTTAAATCTAAAAAAGACTGAGGACTTATGGGGATTTTCTGTCACAGTCATTAATTCCATTATTGAGAGTGTTGCCCCAATACTTAGTGAAATCTTTAACCTTTGCATTGACAACGGTATCTTCCCTGACTTGATGAAACTCAGCAAAATTGTTCCTATCTTTAAATCAGGCTGTAAGAAAAACCCTTCCAACTACAGACCTATTTCAATCCTTCCAGCCTTTAGCAAAATCTTCGAAAGGATCATGTTGGATCAGATGTTAAGACATTTTAATTTAAACAACATATTTCATGACCGTCAGTACGGCTTTACAAAGGGTAGGTCTACCACTGACGCAAGTGCAAGATTGATCACCCAAATCTTAAACGCCTGGGAAGATTCGCGGGATGCTGTGGGCATTTTCTGCGACCTTTCTAAGGCGTTCGATTGCGTTGACCACGACACTCTCATTTGTAAGCTGAACCACTACGGAATTCGTGGTAAAGCTCTCGCGCTCGTCCTTTCGTATCTATCAAATAGACAGCAAGTAGTAGACGTAAGTGGCTCAACTTCATCTGGGTCATTAGTAAAAATGGGCGTGCCGCAGGGCTCAATTTTAGGTCCCTTTTTATTCTTAGCTTATATAAATGATCTCCCGTATATGATGTCTGTGATCTCTG
Organism: Helicoverpa zea x Helicoverpa armigera; assembly: GCA_033682625.1. NCBI lineage: Eukaryota > Metazoa > Arthropoda > Insecta > Lepidoptera > Noctuidae > Helicoverpa > Helicoverpa zea x Helicoverpa armigera. The sequence goes on from JAWIIS010000017.1 coordinate 3,416,951, forward strand.
ATATTATTTTATTTGCTGATGACACTTCCCTTGTCTTCAAAATTAACAGAAAGGAATCTAGTCCTATAGACGTAAACGATAGCTTGGTTACTCTGAGCAAGTGGTTTGCCGCGAATAACTTGCTTCTTAATTCTTCCAAAACGAAATGCATTAAATTCTCTTTACCTAATGTAACACCAGTAGGGCTCAATATCGTTCTGGACGATAATAAATTAGATGTTATTAGTCAAACCGTCTTCCTGGGCATCACCATTGACTCTAAATTGCAATGGGGTGCCCACATCTCAGCACTGTCAAAGAGGCTGAGTTCCGCAGCTTATGCAGTCAGAAAAATAAGACAGATTACTGACGTTGCTACTGCTAGGCTCGTGTATTTCGCTTACTTCCATTGTATTATGTCCTATGGTATTTTACTGTGGGGGGCAGCGGCTGACGTAAACTCAATCTTCGTTCTCCAGAAAAGGGCAGTTCGTGCAATTTATAGCCTCGGCCCTCGCGAGTCATTAAGAGAATTATTTAAAGAAATTGATATACTTACACTACCTTCTCTTTATATACTAGAAAATATCATGTTCGTACGCAAAAACTTAAATCAATTTAGTGTTAAAAGTGATATACATTCCATTAATACAAGAAACAAGCACAAGCTAGTAGTTCCGAGATTCAGATTAACGAAATCAAATAAATCGTTTTTAGGGAATTGTGTCCGTTTTTACAACGAGCTGCCTAAGTGTGTAACCGATCTCACGGATATAAAATTTAAGAACACTTTAAAATCCACCCTAATTAAAAAAGCTTATTATAAAATTCAAGACTTTGTTGACGATAAAGATATTATATGGCGATAACTCATCTCTCCATGTGTGGCTTCCCTGGCAATTAAACGACTTTTTCTTCTCCCTTTGCATTGTATAGATTTACAGTTTAACTTTCTTGCATTGTATAATTCTGTGAGCTTACTATTGTTATGTAATAGACTGTTTGTACTGTGACTATATTACTTTTTAAAAAGAGTGTCTATGGAGTTTCTTGCCGGCTCTTCTCCATGAGACCAACTTTTTGGAACCGTGCAACTAATGTGACGTTTCATAGGTGCCTGCAAAGGCCTATGTGAAATAAAAAGATTTTGATTTGATTTGATTTGATTTGATTGGGAGATATTTTCGGAGATCTAGTTTTGGAGTTTCTTGCATGTTCTTCTCCATAAGATACAGTGCTTGGGGCCTTGGAAATAGCTTGATATTACGAAAGAGCTTCTATAGGTCTACTTGAAATAAAAAAATGACTTTGAGTTTGAATCCTACTCTTTTTCTGGACCTGTCAATACATACTTTTTAGTGTTTACTTGTCAATGTTTATTTCAGAATACCGTTAATGTATACCTATTAAGAAAAGAACAGCCTCGTTGGTCTAGCTGTCGCAAGTGCGGCTGCTGAGCACGAGGTCTCGGGTTCGATTCCCGAGTCGGGCCGAAATCGCTTTGTGGGTTTTAGAAGACTTTCACAAAGCAGCCCGGAGCCTGGAAACTGGTGATTGATACACCCGTGCATCGGAGAGCACGTAAATGTCGGTCCTGCGCCTGATCTCTCTCCGGTCGTGTCGGATTACCGTCCCATCGGGCTATGAGAGTGAAGGAATAGTGAGTGCACCTGTGTCTGCGCAAATGCTCGTGCACTATAATATCTCCTGCGTAGTTGGCTAATCTCCTTACATGAGAACAGCCGCCGTAGCCGATAATCGGCTAGGAGGACATCATTAAGAAAAAAACTATTTCAGCTGAGACCTAATTTAGTCCGATACTCATTCAAGACCGAATAGATTAAGCCATTTGAAAAATACCAGATGTCTGAAACCTACAGTAATAAAAACCCACTGAAAATCAAATGGACCAATCTTTTCAGTGTTCTGTGAAATTAAAAAACGTTGGAATTAAGCAAAATTTTCAAAGTTATCTCGTAAAAAGGTACATTAAGACACATAATGTCTTTTAAGTTAAATTATATCTTTCTGAAAATTGGGTTTTGGTTAAAATGGTAGTTTTGGAAAGTATTCGAATTTTTATCTTACGATTTCTGTTGATAATAGTTTTTTTTTGCTATATCATTGGTTATAGTGGTTATTCATAGTGGCAAAAAAACTTGAATGGCCTGTAATAATAGTATCTTAAAACTGATCAGCCACATTAAGATGAAATCATTATCTAGTAGTGAATCTAAATTTTATTCGCAAATGAAGATTAGTGACTACTAATTAATATACATGAATGGGCTACCACAACGCTAATGTTTTAGAAACTAATTTTATTTATTCATCGGTCTAGCCTTTTCCCAACTATGTTGGTGTCGGCTTCCAGTCTCAACGGATGGAGCTGAGTTCCAGTGTTTTACAAGGAGCGACTGCCTATCTAACCTCCTCAACCCAGTTACCCGGTCAACTCAACACCTCTTGTTAAGACTGGTTGTCAGACTTACTGGCTTCAGACTACCCGTAACGACCGCCAAAGATGTTCAAATGGCAGCCGGGACCCACCGGTTTACGTGCCCAAAACACAGAAGAACTCGTCATGACAAGATGGTCACCCATCCAAAGACCGACGGAGCCAAGCGTTACTTTATAATGATGGCTTTGACTTAGGTACGAGTAAAATTTTATCTTTTATCAGCCAATAATTATATGTTTTCATGCTCTGATCAGATAAGTGACTACTAAGCTATAAACTTAGATTATAAAATCTCAGATTAATGTTGTCAAATCAATTAAATTAATGAAATCATGGGAAATGAGAATTTGTGATCAAAATAATGTTTTTGAACCGGTTATGCGAGTAAACTAGCAATTAATTTGTTTTTGTGAGAGTCAATTATTGTATGTAGTAAAAGTAGGGTTGCTACTGTTTAATTTTTGATTACCCGTCAATAATAATAGTCCAATTAAACTTATTTTTTTTTCTTTTGAAATAGTTACATAATGTAACAATTTCAAGTAAAAAAAAATATCATCTCGTTTCTAACTGTTGTTTTGTGTTGGCTTAAAATAATTGATTTGTTCATTAAATTTCATTGATATGTATGCATACTAGTAAAAATAATTAAAAATACTATTTTGAATATATGTATTTAAAAAAATGTGAAAATGTTTTATTAATTTATTTCATTAATGCATTTCTTTAATTACACTTTCTGCCTTGTTATTTCTAAGCAAAAAGTCTTTACCTAATATTATTTTTCTAGTGGCTTTTATTTTGTTTTCCTTTTTTTTTATTCGCTGGCAACCCTAATATAAAACTAATCGTTTGTAAATGATACTGTTAGGTTATGCCAATTTTACGATTAGAACGAACTAAACCGTCCGTGAGAAATATACCTTTTTACGCGTTCCGGTTAAAATCTCCCGCGTTACGTTTTACGCGGCGCGTAAAATTACGATTAGCGGTCATTCCGTTTTGAATTTTAACGATAATGTTTGTTTTTTTAATGTGGAATGTTTTGATAAGCGTAATTAGGAACGTACTCGTATGTCCGTGGTTTTATGTTTACGGTTCCAGTTCTAAAAGGTAGTATAATAAAAAGGGATTTCACAATTTATATCCTTTTTATCACTGATATCTTGGTGATTGAGAGACTCAAGTAACTGTATGGGGCTGGGAGTCACCTGTTAGGAAATAACATAAAATTGTAGTAGTTTAGAACTCATAGTTTCTTAGCCTAATTCTATTCTTATAGGCTGCATCTTTCACTGTCTAAAACCCATCTTTTTTTCCTTCTGGAGCCCTTCATGTCCTTCTCTCAGAGCCGTGGTAACTCTTTAAAAGAACCCCATAGCACCAATTTCGGTACTAAGGAGTCTCACTACTTAATAAAAGTAGGTATCTACATTAAAAAAAATAGAGCTAGTTAAAGCTTACCTCGGCTTATGGTACGTCGGATTGCTGTTAGTCTTGAGTATGTCAGCGTTGGGGACGGACGTGGGAAGCGCGTGCTCCCGCTCCAGTTCGCTCTCATAGCTTTCTAGCGGTACGTGTTTGCCTGGCAACGGATCAGCTGTAAAGAGGAAAAAGTAAAATGTTAGATATTGTAATTAGGAAAAAATATATGGGCGATAAATGGGGTACCGAATGTTATGTGTGGTTGACTGATGTCAGTTTTCAAAAAGAAACACCGCTGTTTTTTCTTTTTGGAAATATTGGCAGAAATATTGATAGTAGTGTTCGTAGGGGTTTATGTTAATCTTGGTTTAGATATAGACTATAATATTCATACAAGAACAAACAGCATCATCATCATCTTCCGAGCCTTTTTCCCAACTATGTTGGGGTCTGCTTCCAGTTAAACCGTATGTAGCTGAGCACCAGTGTTTTACAAGGAGCTGAGGACACTGACTATCTGACCTCCTCAACCCAGTTACCCGGGTAACCCAATACCCCTTGGTTAGACTGGGGTCAGACTTATTGGCTGGCTTTTAATACGAAATATTCACACTACACGTGGTTAGCGGGTGTAACCTCAACGTAATAACATACTTTGTTTGTCAATCATGTAAGTTGACTCACTGAATTAGTCTAGATTTCAATGTAATTACTATTCTTGGTTGTCACTCCACGTTAGTTGACGCAAACGGGTTTAGCCTAGCCGACCACGTCACTGTGTGAATCGTCTTACGGCTGTTCCTATATTCTATCCATCTTTTGATTTGATTACTAGAGATAGAATTTTGGCATTAGGCCCATACAAGTAATGTCAAGTTCCTATTAGTAAATATAGAATTATTGGGAATGGAGCGGAGGTGAGGGTGTGTTGACGGCCGGGTTGACATTTTGTAGTAGGTACTCTTGGTTATTGTTACATGTACGTGTATTTACTTATTATACATGATATAAAACCTCCGTAGAAGGATACTAATTTATTAATCTTGCGACATTTTAATGAAAAGCCGCAGATATATTTTGGATAGCTCTCGACACGTGTTCTCGGTTCTCGGACGAAATAAATATGTGAATAGAACTTCGAATAGTGGATTTTTTATTCTATGAAATAGAATAGAATATTCCCACAGAGGAGTAATGATAATTATTGAGGTACTTTTGGTACATAAAGCTATCATTTACCTTTTATTACGGAAAATTTCTTAGCAGTAATTGAATTCGGCCATATCAAAATAATTAACGTCGAAATGTTCAATATTGTACAACTCATATTTTATGAGCATTCAAGTGAAATATAAAGGAACAGAAAAAATAAGTGTTCCACATAATTAATTACCGATAAATTAATTTATTAATTGAATCATTATTCAAATGTGATTCTGAACCAAAAAATATAATTGAAACAAATGGCCGCGTAATTATTAAAACATGGCGGAAATTATCCATCAAATGTCATATTTGAATAAAGAATATTAAATATGGATTTGAAATTGGAATGGCGCGTTCGATCGCGGTTGTTATATTCGATAACGTGGTAACCAACTTTTAAAATGAATGAATGAAATGGGTTCAGAGAAAATGATAAGTGTATGCATTGACGTCATTACTTCATATCTAGATAATTTATTCTTAAAGCGTTCTACTAAAAGTAATTTACGAATGTGTATACCTAAGTTGTGGCATGTGGCGTTTTCTATGAAATACGTTTATTTACCTCTTCGCGTAACGGTTCTAAATTCCTGACGACATTTTTGCAAAGGTCTGCATAAGGATTGCGCGCCATTTAAAAATCCGTTGCTCAATCAAATATCGAACACTCCATTTTCAAATCGCGATAACCAGAGACAAAGAAACGAACTCATACAGCCAGTATCGTATAACACATCAAATTAGAAATATTTGCTGTTCACACAGGTTATCGAATTTAGAGTTCAGTGGAATGAGATAAAAGCCATTGTTTAACCGTCAGGTCAATAGTGTTCTATTACAATGTTTACTGTTTATGAAGCATTCTTTGTTCTTTGACCTAGTTTGTTAATTTAACGTCTTGTAAACCCAATTTTTAATGCCAGTGGTGCATGATCTGATCATTTATGTTGAAAGTTCAACTATTTTTAGTACCTACTGTAATATCACAGGACTTGAAATTTGGAAACGAACGCTGATAGTTTAGATGACTTACTCATTCCTTATTTACACTTATGTTAAGGTAAGGAGAACCGATGACAAATATAAATATTGATTTATCTGTAATGGATTATAGAGGGCAAACTTAGCTTCCAGGAGCTGATAAAAGTATTACATCATCATATGTGTCATGAATAAGTTCGTTGACTTATTTGTTACTCGTATAGGTATTGATTTATCGAAGTATAAACATCGCTAGGCTTTCAACAAGTCACTCATAAGATATTCAGAGTACAACAATGTCTTTGTTGTCCTGTAGTACTGTAATATGACTAAAGATTTCTCTTTAAAACGTCAATGCAACTAGCAATTTAAAACATGTTGAAATATGTCAGCCATCGACCATTCCGTAAAAAACCCATTACGATTATAGCTGCGCCATTTGACAGGCAGTTGACAACAGTGTGTTTTTCATCCACTCTAAAATTATAGAAAATATTTTACCGTTACGAAGTACAAACTCTTTATCCGTGGCCTCAATAACTCTTTTAACGTTAAGCGTAACTTTTTAAATAGAGTGGAGAAAGTAGTTCTTTCTTCAAACCAGCCAGCATTCCATTTTTAAAATGCATTGTTGATGTTTTGTTTATGGTTGGGATAATGAGGTTGTGTTGAAGTGGCACTTGACAATGGCGCTAGTGTGCTATAGAAAATTTATCTTATTTGTTATTTAGACACGATCGAAAATAGTTCTGTAGGTATTCAGTACACAATGATTCATTGCTTCTAATATTCGTTGGCCTAGTAACTGAACATTAATTATTCACTATGCGATCTTTGACCTAGCAATCACAGTAGATACTTCTGTGTAATCGGATACCGAATATGCGAGAGCCTATTCAGAAATAAGATGTCCTAGTTACAAGTATGTGGTGGTTATTGTCTAGCACCATTTGTAATAATGAACGTTATGTAACCAACATGTATGATAAATATTGTATTATGCTTAAAAAACTAAGGAATGAGATGGAATGTCCTCAACGAAAAAAAAGCCTTCAAGTGTCGGCACAAGCAAAAATTACAGTAGGCAACATTAATCCGGAAATTGCCATTCAGCGTATCCCAAATTAACCTTTTTTTTGCGAAAATATAAAAACTCAATGCCATTTTATTCACGACCACCTATTATTATATGTTAAGGCATTATTATAAAATGTGTGAATACAGATAAAAAATTGCGGTCAAGCGAGAATCGATTCACATATTTTTTTTTGGTTTGTATTGTTTGAAAAATGATTCAACTTTTGATTAATTCTACGAATGAGTTTGGTTAGGACTTTTTGTTTTGTCAAAATTGCAGCGGAATGGTAGGTATACTTTTCGGATGCACATAAATGATATCTAATGAATAAGTTTTAAGAATTTCATCATTTTTAAAATACAATGCCACATTATTTGTTTCTCTTTTTTTACATGTAAAACTTTTCATAGTTTTTTTTTGTTTAGGAAGAGTCATAGATATATGGATTTTAGTATGTAATACCCACACATATTTTTTTGTCAAAATACCCAAATACCAATATTTGTTGTTCTCAAAAATTATATTGTTTATATTTTTCGTTTTTATTCAATACCCAAGGAACCCTAACACGTCCTAATAACCGATACGAAATCAGTTAGGCCGGTAATAAAAGTTTTCGTAATTATAGATGATTCACGTTCGGTTCGAGTGCGGTTTTCAGCACTGAGTCACGCAATAACGTGGTAGCCGTGATGATTCAATTATTTATGCACTTTTTTCCTTATAATTTTTTGAAAATGGCGTAGGTATGTTACTTTGGTTTGCGGTCAAGGGACCTTAAAAGGGATTCTTAGGGTTATTAGTAGGCTAGTGTTAAAATCAATGACTGTAGTACTTGTTTCTTTAAGTAGGTTTTATATGTCATTGTGTTGAAATGGTTTAGGCCTCTAATAAAGATGAGATTTGAAAATTGTTTACAATACATTCCAATTCAAAATATACCTACCGTATAAAGATATTGCTACGTTTACAGTGTTAAAAAGAACAAAAGATAAAAATTAATACTAAGCTTTAAAAAAACCGTAACCATTAAATTAAACAGCACACCCCAAAAACATTACCATCCTAATTTTAAAAACCCAGATAATGTAACGAAAAAAAAAAGCGAAAAGCAAATAACGCTACAAAAAATAACGTTTTCGAAACACGTACACATAATTCCGTTAAGCTTAATAGGCAGAACAGTGCCTACAAAATTAAACTTTAACACGATTAAATTCGGAATTAATAAATTTGTATTTGGTTACCAAGTTTTGATGTTCAACAGAGCTAGGGAACATTCTAGTCTTGACATTTTAACTAAATAGAGCTGATTTCGAAAATATCTATGATTTATATTTATGTATCGTATTTTCTATGGGCCTTAGTTGCCGGATGTAAAGGAATAATTAAAAAATAAGTATGTACTTAGATACAGTACCTATATCTAAATAAGTTTATAAATGTTCATAATGTTATTAATTTATTTTGATTATAACTGAATTAGTTTTAAAATGTTAGTTTTTATACATTATCCAGAAACATTAATTACCCAGCTGCCTCGAAATGCGAGGAAACCCAGGCTATTTGCTTGTCCTACAAGAACAATAGCCGTTTAAAATAAAATCTTCAGGATACCCGTACAATAGAGGCTTGGAATAATATTAACTTTTGTTAGAGAATACTCATTGTTTTTCCAGGTAGCTAACATATTTATTAATTAATAAATTCGACTTAATCCTATTCTTTGACGTAATTGAATGTCTCCTGTAAGGTGTAAATAAATTATATATTGGTATATATTGTTTTGTTTTTTTAGAATAGGTTTTTTATATATATAAATATCTATCATCATTATTTTGAGACCAATAGATAGATATACACTTTAACATTATCGCAATAACTTATATAAGTAAACGCGCAAATATTTTTCAGTAGTTATCGTACAAAATAGTTTTCCCTCAGAAACTAGCACTATAAAAATAGAATAAAATTAAACAGAAAATGATTAACTTCTAATCTACTAGTAAACTGAGTTTACCAAAATCGCTGAACCGATTTCAACGTTAAAAGCCTAACAATAACAGAGTAGACTAACTTTTCCATTAAAATATTAGTAAAAGTTAACGAATGAATTAGCTTTGAGTACTTCTATTTTGTAATTAAGACTCTAGGCATTCTTAACCTAAAACACTTGTAGTAATATTACAGTAAAGTTAAAAAGGCAGAAAGATATAATTTTTTAACACGTGTCAAACGTCTGTCCAACTCTTTTTTTAATAACACCATAAAGTTCGCATGTTTTAATTATAATATTTCAAACTCAAACACAGATATAGAACGTCAATTATTAAAACAATCTCATTCAATCTCAATTACACTCAAAAAGACGATTCTTTAAGTTGTGCATTGAAAAAAAACACCCATTAATCAATCGCAAACAGCGGCTACACGAAAAATAAACGAAAACCACAACACTAGTGCGGGAATAAAAACCGGTACTCTTCAATTAATATCGGCCCGTCTCGCAATTGTGCCAACATTAATCGAAAACAAATGGACACGATTCACTGGCTCATGAAACAGATATAGTTGTCCCTTGCAATGAATCATGCGTAGGGATGGGAAAACCGTATATTTCCAACATATATGTGACGTAGATAAGTTATGGTACAGCCTTAGTTACGGTTAAGATATTACTGTCACGATTGTCGTATTTATTTTGTTGGCGAAATAATTCTTGAAGGTATGTACTAATTAGTAATGGTATATTTTTGTCAACATACTCTGTTACTGTCTAGGTAAGTAAGTAACTACGTATTTCTGGGGTTTAGCTTTTTCTTGGTATTTTTTGTGGTACACGATGACGATATATTTAGTCTGTAGAAAGTGTCGGTATGTATGCTTTTGCATTTTTTCAACTATTAAGAGTTTTGTCCCACTGCAAGGCACAGGCCTCTTTTCATACAGAGAAGGAATGAGCGTTAATCACCACGCGCTTAAGTGACTTAAAGTGACGTAAATACAAACTTTTAAAACTTTGAAATACCATTGATACCTACTTATGAGTTATTCCCAATTTGTCATTAGTACCGATTGGTCACCAACTATTTTTTCCATACACCAAGTCCCAATTGGTCATTCGAGCAAAATAAATAATTTAATATTTAAATTTTGAGTTCCGATTCGTCCCCCGCATAAAATTTCACATATCAGAGTACCGTCAGAAATAAAAGTGTTAGAAGAAATTTTAAATGAAAAACTTCGATGTAGGTAAAGGTATAGCTCTCATATAAATATAATAAAATTTACATTAAAACACAGGTGAAGACAACTTGGGCATTTTATAAACCCGAAAATGTGACTCGATACTTTTTGTGTCGGTAACAAAAGTACCAGGGGCCCATAACTAGTAAAGAGATTGTATACATAAAAATGATGAATGATGGTGTAAATTAATTAGGAAAAAAACGTAAAATCCTGACACTCTTGACTGCTATACTCCTTTAAGTTATGCGGTCCTAGTACACGGTGGGCAGTTCCATGGACACTCTCATTCCAGTTGATTGGTATATTACTCATCTGATTTATGCGATCCTGGTATTTTGGTTTTGGCCGTGCGGTGTGTGACGCCGTTGAAATCGCGATTTTATTAATAGCGTCTTGCCATATTCGGAAAAAACATAACCAAAATAAATAAAAAAAAAACATATTACAATATTGTAAAGCTTATCTTGTTGACAGTACTTTTTACAAAATAAAGTACGGATGACCAATTGGGACTAAGCAAAATAAAATATTTTATTGAATGACCAACTGGGACACGTTTTTTATGGATGCCAAATCACTAAAATGACGAATCGGGCATAACTCCTACTTATAAAGCTATAAGAACCAGTCAATTATATTTAATACATCTTAAAAACGGACTGCAAATCAAAGTATAAAAATGTTATAGCCCTAGGTATTACATAAAAATCACCTTGAAATTCCTTACCTTCTCAGTAAAATCTTCGTTACCTTAAAACATAGACCGTTTACCTTTTACCTTTTACGCGCAAATGGTTACGGCATATTCTATATATTACTTGGCCTCCAAGATTCCTAGGTAGACATTTTTAGGTCACAAATACTGTTTGTTTATTCATGGAATACTTGTACATAATATGTATCATACATAAATTGTATGTATTAGTTTATAAGTATTGTTATGAATAATATGTGTGTATTTGTATTTTTATGGGCCCTAGTTGCCTGAAATAAAGGAATAAATAAATAAATAAATAAATAAATAAATGTGGAATTGCGAAGGTCAATAGGCTGTAACTAATTATAATTAATATCAAGTTAATGTCTGCTTGTAATAAAGTAATACTAGCTTCGAGTACGCGGTTTCACCCGTGTCTCGTGGGGATTACTTCACCCATACGAATAAAAAATTGTTTATAGCTTTCCTCAATAACTGGGCTATCTGCCACTGAACGAATTTTGCAAATCGGTCCAGTAGTTTCAAAGATTAGCGCGTTCAAAAAAGCTCCTCAGCAAATATTTAAATTGTAACAAAATATATCTCCTTGCACATCTCTTACCCTAGAACTGTTACTTGTCAACCCCTTGTATTCAACCCTCAACATTCTACCGAATCACCCAAAAGCTGATAAACCCGAAATACGGGTTTCGGGACAAAACTTACGAGTTTCAGCATTGTCTTAAACTTTTATTTGAGAACTTTAAGTTAGTAATTAACATTAAACAGAAATAACGAGCGTATCTTGCATTGTTACGCTTCAATTTGAGGTTTTAAAGTATCAAAGTTATGTCGGTACATACATAGACAGAAGTCATGTCAAGGAGATGTCAAGATTCAAGAATTTACGCAAATATACGACCATAAGGCGTGCCTTGTTGGATAAAATTAAAAAATAAAATGCTTTCCAAAAGTCAAAGCGTTCAAAACATAAAAATATTCACACAAAACACGTTTCAACAATAAAGACCTATTTATATTCTATAAACGAAACCAAACAAAGTATCCTTTAGACTGGCGCGGAATGAAAACGCTTCTCATTACCGCTACTCGATAACAGATGGCGCTACGGTCGCACTTGAAGTACGCCTTTCGCAAAACAGCAAATTATTTCGTACGGAAGCAAAAACAGAGCTAAACAAATATAATAACTTTTCTAATGTATAATAAAATCAATTTTAACGTTTATTTATCTCTCTAATATTAGTTATTTCAGCGAACAACGATGACTAAGTATAGAACTCGACGTAAATATATATTGACATCATATAGTACGTTATTCGAGAGTTAATAACAATTTGTTTTCTGAAGGGTAGATAAGGGAAACAATCTATTTTCACGTCCTTAGGGACTATGATTTTTTGCAACAAAAAGGTTACTGTAATGTAATAGTGAGTGTAATTTGTCATATAAAATGGAATATCGACAGGTTTATCGTGCGCGAAGAAATAATTTACGAGTATAAGATATTGCGTTTATTAAACCTTTTTCTAACCGACTTTAAAAAGGGTGTGTGGTGGGTAAACTGTATGTACATAGTATGTAAGTTTGTAGGCGATAATCCGATGGTTGAACCTATTTTTATGCGGTTTTCAGCATAGCATTTGTCAGACTTCGAAGAAGGAAAATTTTTGAAATCGATTTAGTTTGATTGTAAAATGTTTTTTAATAAAAGCTTTCCGAACTCACTTGACATTTCTGACACGAAATAACAAACTTTTCTTGGAATTAAAGCTGACTATTTTACGAGTTCTAATTTAGTTTAAGTACTTTTAGCAATTTGTCAGTTTATCACGGTACGGTCACAAGGCTGTATCTCATGAACTGTAATAGTTAGACAGTTGACATTTTCACAGATGATGTATTTTTACTGCCGCTTTAACAACAAATACTGCAAACTAGAATAGAATAAATATTTTAGGGGACTTCCATACAGCAAACGTAATTTTTAGATAGAAAATAATTGCATGGGACACTTTTATCCCGATTTCAACTCGCACTTGGCCTATAATTTCTAAAATAAGTATTGTATGCTACAACGAGCTATGTTATTAAAAGAAATTGTTATTACAAATGCAATTTTTTTACTAAGCAATTACTTCAGTCAGAATATAGTTAGAACGGTTCTCTTTGTAACTGGTGTTTTCTCAAAGAAAAATAGTTTTAGCAAAAATTGCTCTTTCTATGAAATGAGCGTTTTATAAAAATTGTATATTAGCAGTTATAAATCTCAGGATTTAATTTTAAAATCTGGAATTAAATTAAAGGATAAGCTATATGTCTGCACATTTATTTATTTTTTCATTGTTTGAACTAACACTTTTTTGTTTTAATAAAATACGAACTATAGTGGCAAATGTAAACTAGTATTCATTAAAAGTTTTGTAAAACTGTCGTTATGTCAGTAGCAACTGAAAAATTTACTATTGTCTATATACTAACATTATAAAAAGGAAACATTTGTTTGTTTGCACCCCAAATATTCCAAAACTACTGCACCGATTTAAAAAATTCTTACACTGTTTATATTATTTTATCCCGATACGGCCAGTAGTTCCCACGGGACGCGGGTGAAACCGCGGGAAGACAGCAAGTTAAAAATATAATATTCTTGGTTGAATATAGAGACACTAACTTTCATCTAGAGTCTATATTGTAGTAAGTTTTTCTTTAATAAGTTTTACAATTGTGTTTTCTTAGAGTTCTGTTTTCAATAGCTTTATGATTTTCTCTGAAGTTAGTATTTCATAGCAACCTATTTCGAAATTACTTTTTGAAGTTTTGCGATGTGAATTGAGAATTTTACTTTTAAGCAAAAAATATTAGTTTTGAATGTGTATTATTCTCTGATAATAACTTTTCCCCTATGTAAGTAAAGATAAAAAAAGCATTATCATAGTAGAAACAGGACATTTAATTCAAATAGCTGGAGAGACTTATACATATATCTGTATTCTTAGTAAAATATTAGATACATAGAGTATATTGAAACAAATCCTTTCTAAAGTAATTTTCTCTATCAGAATAATACAGTTTTTCATTGTAATTCTATGTAACAGCACTATGTCAGCCCATTGTGTGTGGCCATCAGAATTGACGACCAAATAGTATAGCATTGTATGACGCCAACGAACGTTATTCAAATATATTGGATGATTTTATTATATGTATGTATACTATGTATGATATGTATATTTGCACAGGTGAAACGATAAACCTATATTTTAGACCTTGAAGATCCAGGAATTATGGGAGTCCGATATCGCAATTCTGTGGGGTGCGATATTATATAAAAATCGCTAGAATTGAGTATTTTTTTTGGGATTACGTCACTATTTTACGAGAAAGATTAGGTAGTGATATAAATATACCTATGGTATAATCATATTTTAATGGTAATGGGTCACCGGGTATTTACAAGAATCGAAACATGAATGTGGGCTTACTCAAACTACTAAACTATTGACACGTAGTTTGTTCTGTGTCAAAATCAATTGTTTTTATTTCTATTAGATCTAATAGGTTCTTATGAAAAGTCAAATTAGTTACACGGTTCCAAGGAGTTGGTCTCATGGAGAAGAACCGGCAATAAATTCCATAGACACTCTTTATGTGTCAAGTAATTATAATAATTTCGTGTCTTAAAGGAGTCTAACTACTTATCCATTATAACTTCTTTTCTACAAAACAGATTTATCAAGTCCAACAAAAGTTTTTTAATAATGAAAAGCTTCATCACTAATAAGTCCCGACCCGATTAATCTACTCTTTCGTACTCACTTAGCGTTTTCTTTCAAAATTTTAAAACAAACTTTCCTTTCTTTCATAATGAAGATGCCTGTATCGAAACAAAACATCTGTAGCCTAAGTTCTCTACAGTAAGAGCACACTGCAAACTTTTAGTCGGCCGATAGTTTGTTTGGGCTCATAAATCAGTATGAAGATGAATGATAGTGCGCACATTACAAAGATCAGGTACTGAGCCGGTATCTGACCGACTGAACACTTTGATTGGAATCAAGATATAAGATTATGTATATTGAAAAAAAAAAATTACCAGCAATTGTAGGCCGACTGTTTAGTCTTCAGTGAGCGCGCATTAAGGGATAAAACTTTTACTAGTGGTTCAAACTATTTCTAAGAAAGGAAGTGGGGATTTTTAACCCTTGTTTAAGTTTGAGAGTTTTTTGTAAAATATGCTATTTTGAAGGGTCGTGTATTTATTGGTTCTTGTAAAAGGGGTTGGTTAATTTGTTTGTCAGGAAATTGAGTCTTGTTTGTCTCAATAAATCTATAGCTATTCGTGATCTTTAAAAGACTAGCTATTCTCCGCGGTTTTATCCGCGTCACGACGGAACATCTTAACATTCCCGGATAAAAGGTAGCCTACCTAATTTCTCAAGCACTGAGTTACACTATTTCATTTAGAGCCCTTCAAGACTCTTGGCGTTTCGGATAGATAAACCGACAAACAGATACACAGAGTGAAATTCCCATTTTTAGTATTAGTAAGGAGTTCGTGAAATTATTATCACTTTCTTTAGATTTCTTAGAGTTCAAATGTCAGTCGTTTTGACCTAGAAGTTAACAGAACAAATATGAAACGAAAGGAAATTTTACAGCTTAAGTTTAAAAGCCATGAACATCCAAACAACTTGCCTTTTCTATATAAACTGTGCAAATGGTAGTTTTAACTGTTTTATTTATGTCGAAAGTTTTACACCAAACAACTGAAAAATAACGTTGATTATCATAAAACCTTAATAAAAAACAGATTTAAATAAATCACACTATATTCTGATTCTCTCACATAAAAAAAAAACTATTTGAAACTTTTGGCACGAAATGGAAAAAATAAAGTTTTTTGATCTCTCGATATAAAATACATGTAAAAAAGTTTACACAAGAAAAATCACTAACACGCAATAAACTTCGTTTTATGACTGCAAAGAATAACTAATACAGTTTAACTATCCTGTAGAAGTTAAGCCGATGGTTAAAATTAACCGCACCGTAGCTATAAATTAGGTTTAACCAAAAATTAATATTAACATGACGGATTTATGGAGAAAGGGAATTTTATGCGTTTAAAAAACGGATTAGGTAATTTCTAAATACATTTTTTCATTGTACGTTGATGTAATAAAACATAAAAAATATGGGCCGAGATTATCTGTTCTAAATTAGTTTATAGCATAATATATTGTGTGCTATAAACATTTTTAATTTATTATTTAAAAATAAAAGCAAAATACAGCAGATAATTTTCTATCTCTAAATGCATTGCTTAAATTATTTTTAACGCGTAATCAGTATACATAAAATTATTTTATATCGCTAGCTTTTAATATTTTAATCGTTGGTTTTAACTGGGTTAATTTTTTATTTTACAAATAAAACGAAAAAGAAATAAAATTATTATTATTTATAACAACATTTTAATGTTGCCTATTGAAAAAAAAAACTAATTCTTAGTACATTTAAACTATAGGTACCTATTTTAAAAAGAATTTTTTGACGCTTTTTAGTTATAGTGATTTTTTATATGTATAGTAAATATGTAAATATCTATGTTTTACAGATGACGAGTCGTACAATTAATAAAAAAAAAAAATACATTTGAAAACTTCCATACATTGCCTAACTAACCAAAAATAACAGATTTAGTTAAGAAACTGTTTAGTTAATCTTGTTTACGTTAAAAGTAACGGGAGGTTTAACCACATGGCGCATGTTACGGGTAACAGTTACTGAGATTTTATTGTTTCTTGTTAACGTAACTTTTGTTGGCGTAACTGGGTATTTCGGTGTTTATACCTACTGGTGTTAATGGATGAGAAAAGATGTTAGTAGTCAAAACTATTCTTGTTGTAGTTTTATTTTTAGATTGTATTTATTGTGTGCTCATCTCAAGACTTTTTGCCTTCACTCTCACACACTCTAATTGCGCTAAGTACAAACATAATTGTTGTTTGTTTAATTGTACAAACATGTGTTTTTACCATAAACGAACTCTACTCTTCTCATACCTATAATTTATTACTAAAGAACTCAGTAAAGAAGAGAGTAAAGAAGACTTTCTCAATAAAAAAGGTGACTATCAAAACCTAACACTTATCATCATCATCCTCCGAGCCTTTTTCCCAAGTATTTTTGGGGTCGACTTTCAGATATTCAAATTTCAAAACAAAACACTACTCTGTTAAAACAAACACACACACATACACCTCATAATATCCTACTCTAAACCCGACATTACATAAGTGTAGAACAACTAAAACTAAAATAAATTTTGGCTGAGCTTCCCACAGCAAACCCTCTAAATCCACTGCAGACTTAATGAAGACTATGCTAAATTCTAAGGTATTTAGGCTAGCAGACATGACACCAATATATTATGTAGAACACGATAATATTTTGCCAGATGGACTTATGAATGAAGATAAAGATATTAAACAAGAAAACTATATAGTTTCAATAATAATCAACAAAATGAAAGGTAGCTAGCTGTGTGTAACTAAAATATCAAGACGACCAACACCTTAGTCTGCCCGTGACCATGGATGCTGTAAAGGATCCGAAACGTCGGGATCAAATAATATTAATATAACCGCGATAAAATCCGTAAAAGTAGTTTTATTTAAACTGTACAGTTATTGATATACTGGCAAAATGGCTAGTAATAATTAATAAGGAACGAGTTACCGCGGCCCTGGTACATGAAGGGCTTAAGAAGGAACATGATGGATTTAAGTCAGTAAGAGTCTGATACTCCCTCACGCTGCACCCACGGCGAGAGGGGTCACTTGATGATAACCCTTTCATTTGACAATGAAAGTAAAGATATTATACAAGAATATTATATGCCTATTGATATACAGTCAAAAATTATAATTTGTAGAGTATTGAGTAAAAAGGTGGATGATGGAGATTTCATAAAAATATTTGAAGATTTGGTAAAGACACAAACCAACAATACTAAACTAATTAATGATGTTGAGGTAATTACAGAAGTAACTGGACCGAATCCAGAATTTCATTCAGAAATAGAAAACTACATTACCGCAGTAGTAGAACTATGGTTAATGTTTACACAACAGCTGACAGGCAATCTATTTTACATCGTTAAGGAGAAGTAAAAACTACAGCGCAGTTTTTAGTTAAAGAAGTTTTATTTAACGACAGCGGGTGAGCTGTAAATGTAGGTACCGGAATAAAACATAGTCTATGTTACCAACAGTGAAAGGATGTTTCAAATCGATTCAGTACTTTCGGAGCCTTTAGGATACAAACAAACAAAAAAACCGGCCAAGCCGTACGAGAGCAAAAATGAGCAAAAAATCACGTTTGTTGTATGGGAGCCCCCCAAAATATTTATTTTATTCTAGTTGTTATAGCGGCAACAGAAATACATCATCTGTGAAAATTTAAACTCTCTAACTATCATGGTTCATGAGATACAACCTGGTGACATACGGACGGACGGACGGGGTCCCGTATTACCCTTTGGGTACGGAACCCTAAAATGATGCCTTTTTATTATATTGGCCGAGAGTTATACATGTATTTCTAAAAATAGTTTTAATTTTCTGGTACAATTGCCATTATTTCGTAGTTTCTCGGTCATAAGGACTAATGTTAGTGTTCTATCAAAACAAAAGGCGACGAGGAGGCATATCTCTATTCTTTGTGACAAGCCTTTGATGTATGGGCGCGATGACAAATTGCTTCGTGTGGCTAAATATTATTTATTTTACCATTTTTCTCTGTTTCCAAGCAAATGTTTGATGTATTGCGGGCTTTTGGCTCTATTTTTACTGTTTTTGCAATTATGTTATTGTTTATTTTGTTATTTTCTATTTGCTATCGAATAAAAATGTGTTTGTTATTTTTTTGGCAAAGTATCAATTTTTGCTACCTATTTCATGACTATGAACTGGTTAATGACATCAAACTGCAGATCTTTTATTAATACCATAAACCCTACATTTAATTATTTCTAAGAAAAATATAAAATTATCTACCAAAAAACAAGTAAGTACGTCAAGGCCAGATTATTAAAAAAAAAACCGCTATCGTCATACAATAAAGGCGAACAATAAACCCATAATGATTTCTCAGTAAAAAGGTTAAAAACTTATCTGAAGAATGAAAGCCAATTACTTATCAAAGAAAACCAGGTAGGTTGGACCCGTGGGTATTATAATACGAATTGTAGAATAATGCTCAGGTTCAAAATGAATACGGATCAAGTTATTTTAGAAATAAACTTAACCTTTAGAATACTTAACACTGATATACCTAAACTTGTAATAAATCTTCTAAACGTAATAACAGCAGAATAGACGTCAAACTAAAATATAGAAGCAATTTCTCAAAAACTATTGTTAAAACCAGAATGGTACGCCCTAACTGCAGTTAGCCAATATTATTCATGTTATTACACTTAAATTCACTCTAATGAATAGTCCAGGCCATTTCCTAGAGCACAAAGCTCAACGAAGTCACTCATAATTTATGTTTCTATTGTAACGCAAGTGCAAAATAAACAATGAAGAGACCATTAAACCGACTTGTTATTAACGCTAAGTAACTTTAGTTTCGCTACTCGCCGCTAGATGGCGTTGCGCGACAATGAGCGCTTGTGCGATTATAATTTCAAAGTCTTATTGAAATGCCTTTTAATAAGAGGTGTCAAATTAAATTATGTGAACAATGAGATTTTGTTTAATAAGCCCTTTGAGAAATCAAATTTTAATATGCTTAGCAATATCGTATGATTTCGTTCTGCGAAAATTTAATTTCGATTGTACAATGCACAATGGTCCAAAGTTTCGGTTGAATGGATTTTTATTTTCTGAGTTTTGATATAGGGACGAAATATAATGATTTTA
Source organism: Helicoverpa zea x Helicoverpa armigera (assembly GCA_033682625.1). Classification (NCBI taxonomy): domain Eukaryota; kingdom Metazoa; phylum Arthropoda; class Insecta; order Lepidoptera; family Noctuidae; genus Helicoverpa; species Helicoverpa zea x Helicoverpa armigera. The sequence continues at coordinate 3,436,981 of JAWIIS010000017.1, forward strand.
GTAACCGTACCCTGAGTAGCAGACTTTTTAATATTGTTGAAAGTAAAAATGTTATTATTCAGAATTTAAACTCTCTGGTATGCAAATGTATTTAAATAAATGAATCATAGTATGCATGTATCAAAAGATGGTTTAAACAAAGACTGTATAAATGCAAGTCAAAGTTCATTTCAAAGTATTAAAGCATTCATTTCATCAAAGAGACTTCAAGTAAATGAACGAAGTCGATTCAGAGAGCAGAGAAAGATAAACGACAATGAATACACGAGTATACCAATCCAAAATAAATAATATATAACGTAATACATTGAGAAATAAAAAAGAAAAGCCTAAAGGAACTGAAATCGTGCCTCGAAGTCACGTCTTCCTAATTCACTTTGCTACGGTTTGCCGAAGCCACTTTCTAAAAAAATATCATTTAAAATTTTTATCCTTGATTCTATTGGAAATATCGTCGAAGATCGAATTGATGTCTCATTGAATCTTAATGTTATTTATTTGTTAGATGTCAGCGTAAAATTTTATGAAGAAATCCAGCGAAATGCCGATGATAGAAAATTTGTGAGAGCGACAGAAATTCGTGGAGATCATAAAGTCTGTGGCAGTAAATTTAGATTATAAGATAATACTGTTCTATTATATGGGTAGTAACGAAGCTTCCCCTAAACAAATCGGATCATACGGATGTATAAATAAGACAAAATTGTAGCTACTACATACAAGTATTCTTCTCTCAGCCATATTGGCTACATATATGACAATTTATGACTCTAATTTAGGCCGTAACAGGATAAGAAACATCCAAACTTTTGTGATACCACAAAAACTAGCTAAACCAGCCTTAATTTTGGATACCCGAAGTAATATAAGAGGTCTACACGAATCTTTGATGAATGGTTATAATAACCACGAAATTATGGAGGCGTGGCTCGTCGGAGCCGGCTTTGATATTAAACTCTTTTATAAAATATCAAGATTTTTCAAATTCTAAGCACTTCAATCTGCGCACAGTGGGAATCAGTACGATATTTTATTATAATATAAATTGGTTATTTAATATTTATCGTGAATAAGTAGTTGATATCAATTTGTGATATTGAAATTCGGCGAAATTTTGGAGAGTGTACTTAAGAGGTCTTGTTAGCGTCAGATTAGATTTATTATGCGCTATCGAGTATCAAGATTTGTTATGCACAAATAATATTCACTAAATACCAAATTGTACTGCTTATTTATGCAGTAACAATTCTTCACAAATGCTTAAGATTGTTAATCCGATCAACAATGATTTTAAATCTGTAGTTCACAGGGATCATGAGAATATATTTAGGCGTAATAACCATTTTTTGAAATCTATCACATTATCTGTTTTCATTGACAATAATGGCATATGAAATACTAATACTTTAATATAGTTTACTTTTATTGAATGGTTTATTTTGGTGTTTTCTTCAAAAGCAAATTTCAACGACCGTAATATCATTCTTGAAATTCAAGATGCTTATCTCAAGTCTCAGGTTTCGAACTAAAAACATTGCTCTTTAGATTCGGTCTGTGATTTTTATCTTTTATTTTTCCAACTTTCTTTTTGAATTAATCTGTTTATATGAAAGAACTGAACTCTTTAGAACTGAAATATCGGATTTTGTAGCGATTTTGACTTTCATCTATTCTCTAAATCAATGGTCTATTTATGTAAACGGCTTTATAAATCTGGGTTTTATTTCTACCTTGTGTGGTCTCAGTAAAATTGGTTTTAATGAACTATGTACTAATTGACGCGGCCACGACCACGGGCAATATTGTCAAGTTAACTGAATTTGTGGACGCCTACATCCATTACCGTTACGATTGGGAATTTATAACCATTTAATTTATTACCACTGCTAACAGTATGCGGGCTCTATGGTTCCGTTTTGAACTTGAGAGCTTTAAATTTAGAACAGAAACATTTTCTAAGTGTCGTGTTCTCGGACTTTTTTTTTCGAAATTTTAATTTTAGAACCGACATTGATTAATGTCAACGACTGCTGTGTCAAGTTCAGTCGACTAATCAAAATATTATTGCAGCGGCATTTAATAACTAGCCGTTATGACTGTAAAACGAAGTTGAACAGTTTATTGTATTAGATTTATTTATTACGGCACAATTTATCGGAGCACTGTCATAATTACTCAGGATGCAAATTAATGGTAGTAATTCTAATAAATAGTCAAGATAACATAACGACCACAATAAAGCCAACTGTTTGAGATAACTGTACTTACCTAAAACTACCAATATGAAACACAAACTAATGTACAAGATCATCAGGAATCTTTGGTAACTAATAAACTAATAATATCACACTCAAGAATGGCAATCATCTACGTGATTGCCGAAATTTTATATCACAGTACACATCACTATCTACACTGTAGTGGCCACACTGCAATCCCATCAGGCCATCACATTACAAGCACGCATTTTTTGTACACGGCAGTGCATTCAGCACCACAACTTTTTCCGTTCTCCCCAACTTAAAAGTTTTGGTCATCGTACGAAATCGATGTACGCGCTCTGTTTAACACTTCCCATCACTAAAATAGTACTTATACAAAATTCGAATCGATTTGGAACACTTGTGAATTGTTTAAATGTTTATTGTACGATAGTTTCGGGGCCGCGAGCGACAAGGGTCCGTCCTCGTCGACGGCTGGGACGCAACTGCGTGAAGTTGGCCGCCATTGGTGAAGAATGCTCCGCGCATGGTTGCCACACCGGCCACGCTTCACTTGAACGCCGGCCGAAATGGAGAGACGCACTCGAACACCCAATTTACTATAAACCCGTGTATTTTGAAAGCGGTCGCTTAATATAACCAGACATAGAATCGTGCATTGTCAGTGGCGTCGGCCCCGATCTTGGCCGCTTGTTGCCACGAATTCTTCATACGCTTTTGGAATATGCTTGCTATCTCGCTCGCTCGAGCTTTCGAATGAAAAACAGGTAAACGCTTGGGGCCGACAACAGCGTGCATTCAAGATTACGAAACATCAAAATTTTATACATCGTGGTGTTACAAAATTTAACGCAGTTTAACATGCATGCAAATACGACAGCTGTATTTTCTCTATAACGTTTTTATTTTTCTATCGAATCAGAGTAATCGATATCGAATATGGTAGTTTCAATAAAGTTAATTGGTTCATATAATTGACCTGTTGGCACTTTCCGATGAGTTTTTTGTTGACAATATTTCTTGTTCGGCGAAGCAATCAGTGTATGGACAACTTCCTGCAATCATTTAAATGTAATAAAGTTTATAATTGGAGTCAGAGGAAAAATGTCACTGACGGAGTCAAGTTTGAAGAAGGCATGAAGTAATTTAATAAGCCATTGCTTTTGTAGATGACAGGAAGATTAACGTATGGAATATTATTTCCATTTATTTATTCATTACTTTTTATTTGTCATCGTCATCAGCCTTTTCATTGTTCGACAGTCGGGCCCAGGATTCTCATAAAGAGGTGGAATGACGAATACTTTTTAGTCATTCTGTGTTAATATTTCATCTCTACTTATTTAAGTAGTTTTTTTACTATTAAATGTCAATAGTTTTGGCGTAGTGATCCTTGATAGTTTCAAGAGCGAATTTAAGGAACCTAGCCTTGACAGGTTAGGACTTGTGACTTAATTCAAAAATATTTAGGAACCAAACTTTATCGACACATCAATAATACAACTTAAGCCCTACATATAATATTAAAATTATCATCACCAACTTCAGTACCTGTGAATTCAAGCTTAACATATTCTTATTACTTTTGTATTTGCCGACACTTAAACCTCGAATATAGGGACAAGTTCTAAACTTATACAGGACCGAACCCTTTCGTCATCTTTTGTGTGTACCCTTTTTGATACGAGAACCAGTGACGTATAATCTTTTGCCTTATCTTTTACCTACACGCTCTTTTGGATTTCAAAGGGTAAGTATTGAGTTGTATTAATATTTTGTAGTTATTTGACTTTATTAGTTTTGAAATATGACGTGGGTGATTGAAGAAGGGGTATGTAGAGCTGTTTATAGCCTATTTTATTTGTGGACTGATCCTGTTTGTTATAATCTCTAATGTGGCTGACAAAATTACTTGAGTTCCTTTCCTCATATCGCCATTTACATCTACATCCCTACTAATATTATAAATGCGAAAGTAACTCTGTCTGTCTGTTACGCTTTCACGTCATAACCACTGAACTGATTTTGCCAAAATTTGGTAAAGAGATAGAGTTGACCTTGTGAAAGAACATAGGATAGTTTTTATCCCGGACTTTTGAAGAAATCTTTTGGAAACGCGATATAACTGAACTCTACGCAGGCGAAGCCGCGGGCGGAAGATAGTTTATATTATAAAGTTTTGTTTGATCGAACGTGCTAATCTCAGAAACTTCTAACCTAAAAATTATTTTGTCATCAGATAGTCCATTCTCTGAGAAAGACTAGTTTATATCAGTTAGAAGTAGTTCCTACAGGACATGGGCGATACCGCAGGTTAAAGTTAGTGTATATACAAATGAGACAGCTATATTATTGCAATTCTCTCTCTTTCTTTGTCCATTTGTTTGTAAAGGTCAGTTTTGCTTTACAAATTAGTCGTGTGGTCATCATTAGCAAGCGTAGTTCATTCATCCCTAATGTAGCAACTTTTGTGGGTTGAGAGTGAGCGAAATGAAACCTAATTTCAGTTATGTTAAGGTTTATTTTCGCATGTATAAAGCTGATTGTTTTGTTACTGTTTTCTCAAAAGAGCTATTCATTTTCTAAACATTATGTAAGTGGTAGTTTTAACAATATTTTTGATTGCATATGAGAGTTTTAACCTTCGATTAGTAAATACCACACCTTCAAATCATGTTCCCAACCAGATGTTCCCTGCATCCCACGTCCTGAACGAACTACTTTTTGCATCCAATCAAAAAGTAACCTATGTTTTCCTTCAGGATTTAGACGATCTATATACCAAATTTCATTTAAATAGGTTGAGTAGTTTTCACGTGAATGAACGAAAGCTTCAGATAGATAGTCACATTCATACTGACCAAATATTAGAACTAAACAAAAAATGTTTAATACTGACCAAAGTTCAGTGTGTTATCATGCTAAAAGAAAGTGAAAACCAAAGTAAAACAAGAGACATTTCTCGAAGGTATGATTCCGTAACGACAATCGCTAAAGTTCACGTCATCACCCGATATCTCTGGAATAATTGTTTTGTACTAAATCACGGCGGAAAGATTAGAGTTTCGTAACTCTACAGCGGGAAACTTCGACTGCTCAGTTAGGGATGGCGAATTGTTAGAATTTTGACGTGTTTTAAGATGATTAAGAAGATGATTATGAAAAATGATAGGAGGTTAGTGTAAAGAAGACTAGCTGATTCCATCAATTGCAACCGAGTCAGAGATATACTTCTCACAACCCATACAAAAAGTAGTCTATGTCCTTTCTCAAGCTCTAAACTCTCTAGATTAGTAGATATTAATCTGGCCAAAATAACAGTATAGAAACACAAGCAGATGAAAAATTAATAAATAAAAATAACCAAAAAGGAATGGAAAATTATAAATCAAAAGAAACATTAAACATACAAAACAATGAAGACGATTCAACAGTTTTAAAGCCAGTATTCAACAAAGAATTAAAAGTTGACAATAAACGATTTGACCCAGTTAAAAATGTAGTGTTTCATCTGCCGGACCAGCCCTGCTCGTCCGATTGTCGGTAGGACGCAAACTATTTACCGGACTAACTCTTTTGAACTATTCAATTTGATGGCAGACAGTTGAAAGTTTCGTTTTTTGAGCTTATACGCTTTCCTCTTGCGTGGCATGCAGTGCAGTATCATTTTCAACTGAAACAATTATTTCAGGTATTTTTGTCGTATGTTGAAACTTGTTATGGAAAATAATTTGAATTTTATGTCGTTGTCTTTAAATGTCATATACCTAGCTTTTTCCGTCTTCGGGTCGGATTCCTAGTAACCAACAACATTTTATAGTGACGACTTCTCATATTTTAACACTATACTTGTACCTACTATGTAATTAATGATCCTTTGTTACACAATTATCGGTTCTAGTGTTTTATTCCTAGATACTGATGATCTAACAATTTCCGTTTCTACTGTATTCAAACCTGTAGCTATATTCATTCGTATCTATATACATTACTACCACATTCTTTCCCAGTCCGTCAAACACAGCATGATCCTTTTTCAAAACCTCATTCTAAATGTTTAAAACAACAAAACTAACCACCAGAATGTCAACATGCATGGCAAAGATAATTTCTTACCAACAGGAGTTTTCGAAACTATTATCTGTAGCATCTAAAAACCACCCCCAACGGTGTAAAAAAAAGACAATAATGAACCCCAAGAACCTTCGTTAACCATTATCATTTCGACCAATTTTTGGAAACAAAAAATCGAAATCCCATTAACCGCATCTCCACTAATTATAGACCTCTATTCTCATGATATTACGGTCCATTTTCGCTTGACAGAATTCTTCCTAGTGCAACGTGATACGTTGGTGTGAAACGTAAAAATCGTCGGTGACTGGTAACCGATAGTTTTGACAAACATTTCGAAAGATATCGAAGGGCTAATGTAATATATCTATCTGATTTAAGACGCTTTCCATTTTTGAGAACTTATAACGCAAAAGAAGATAAAAATTGCGCTGTGCTATTGTAAAGTAGTTTTTCTTACTAAATAAGACTACTCTCAGCCATGTTATATTCAAAGATCATTATTACCACTTCCAAGATCGAGTCCAAGTTTTATAACATCCCTTTTACTAACCATTTCCCCGTCATAACATGCGTAACTAACTGTTATGTTACCACGACTCCTGCCCACCCCACCAACATGACCGTAACATATTAAACTCATAAATCAGGATTTGGGTACATTCGTACCCCAAATTAATGTTTTGACCCATCCAATCGAAGCTCCCAATCTAAAAATACCTTTAAAGAAAATTTTATTTCTACTTGACGGACACTATCTGACGAACATCTGAGCACGTAACTCGAATTCGCAATTGAAATACACATCAGTCAAGAATTTTGGGACACATTTTAGGTTCATGTAACCTGGGATTTTAAATACGTTTATAAATTTCGAAAGCGGCGTTTGACAGTGATAAATATATCGGCTTAGGTTACACTGAGATGTGAGTTAGATGTAAAGCGTTGAACACACTGCTGAGATTGAGAGTTGACTGACAATAATGTTGGGGTAGGACATGAATTGTAAATGGAAGCTAATTACAACACGCTAGATTTTATAGAGTAACTTAAGTGTAAGATCTTAGTTACTTAAGCTCCAAATAATTGTATAAAAGCCATGTCTAAAGATTACTGTAATGTGTTAATTTTAATCCAGATAAAGTGGGCTACATGTTGTAACATGTAAAAGTTTAACCAAAAGAAAGACGCTTCGTATCTTTAGCATCAAAATTTAAACGCCCCAAACTGCACCAAAGTCTTTGTAACAAAATATCAAAAGTAACAAGAATTCTTCAAAAAATTTCACGGACCTTCGAACGAATCGAATGGGATACAACTGACAATGCGTTCCATATTTTTTTTCTTTACTTTTTTGTTCCATAAAGGTTCGTCGAACGTTGGAGAGAGATAGGTAGTTACAATGGCAGGTAAGAGAAGACGTATACCTTCACTGCCATAGCCAGATAATTGAATATTAACACTGGTATATTTTTGGTGCATAAAATTTTGATTAGTCTCGGTATCTATAACAGCGTCAATTCATTTTGATTCGTCATTGACTTAATATTTTTGGTTTACGCTCTATTTTACGCGGTTTTTTTCCTCAATGGCATTGCAAGGTGTGATTTAAACGTTTTTTTTTTCTCTTTAACTTTGAATGCAAATGAATGTTAATCAAAATGTTTATTACGCGATTTCTCTGAGTAGATTGTTTGACCTGATTCTTTGGATGAGTTCTTTGTATTCCAAGTAGTTTAAGCTTCTTTAATCGGTCATACTTTTATAAGTCGTATGCCTTGCAATGGCTTAGTACTTACTACTTAGTGGAACATCACCCACACTATGCAAATTCTCTTTGACAGGACGCGAATGGTCAGTCCTGGCTACAATACAGTAGTAAATAAGATCCAAGATGTGGTTATTTTTTTAAGCAAACCTATGTTCTGATGAATGTCATCAATAATATCAGGATTAATGATACATAAGGTATTTCGGTATCGACGATTCACACACGATATTTCGTTCCGCCGCTGATTCCGCAGCGAAGCTCCGCGCGGTGGGGCGGAGTACAGACATGGAAGATAGAAGATATTCACTTGACAGCCAACCGCGACGTGTGAATCACCGTCAGGCTAATGCATTCATAGAAAACATTAATCCCATATAATGATTCCTGTGTTTAACAAAGGAAATATTACTTTCACCATAACTGTCGATACTTTGTAAAAAGGGCTTTTGTTTTAAAATTCTCCTATTTGTATCGGTTTCGTGAAATAATGTTAATTAACGAAAAAAAGCTCGAGTTATTTTCTGTTTCGCACGAATTGTACTGGGATGGAATGTGCGAATCGTTATTTATTTCTGTAGGCTGTACGAATGAAATTAATTTAATATTATATTATTTATATCTTCTGTTTTTTGTTTGATTGAATGTTAAAGTGACATCTTGAGTGGTGCTACGTAAGTGCTCTACTTATATTATTGTTTAATACAATAATTCTAATTTTGATAGACTCAAAAATCTCAAACTTGGCTTCAAGAAAAAAGAGGCCAATATTAAATCAAAATTCCGATTTATAAATTTAAGTTTTGTCATAAATCTCGAATCTCATTATTTTGGAATTTGATATTAACGGAGTGTCAATATTACTGTATCTAATAAAAAAACGGACTACAGTAAATAAAACACGACTCTTCATGTGAATCATTTAACCTACTTTCTCACAAAACAACTTTATTATTATTATCGTTAAGTTTTAAACAACATTTGTAAAATTAAACATTTCCTATGTTTTCATGTTGATTTGATAATATATATAGTTTTGTTCTATCAACAAAGGGACGGACGTTGTTTCGGTACCATTTGCCTAAGGGCTTACATCGACTGGTCCGACTGGCTTGTCACATCACTGCAGTCTGTATATGGCTTTATGCATGGAGAACAAAATGACTAGCGGAGGTGCCATAACGGAAAATCTCCTAAGAAAGTAGCGCGCCAAAATGCGGGGGACGAGGAACGTTACTGTTTACGCCCTTACACGCCTTCTTTGTACCCGACCATTGTTTGTAAAACCAATAATCGTTGACAAATGTCTCAAAGAACCCGAACGCCTCGTTAGTTCACTCGTAACTGATTGTTTTGGTCATGCCCACCATACGTATTCGACCTAGAAGAAGCTACCTTCATTATGGCATCTCCGCTCACCTTTCCTTACTCCGTGGCTTTATGACTAGGGGCATAGATAATAGAGTGAACAGTGAACACTCGGTATGTTGTCAGAAATATGAGCCGTATCTATGAGACAGACAAAGTCTAGATTTTTTTATCTAGCTCTGTCCAAGCCTTGTGGTATCCTGTCTATGTTACACGGTAGGTTTTCAGTAAGTATCGACATGTGTTAAAGAAAACAGAATATACGCGCAATTTTTTTTTTGCTGAATTTTGACCAGTCCTTGTCAAAGCTATATACGTTCGTTGAATTACAGAAAAATACGTACTGTACTGTTAATTGTCTTTCCGAATTTCGGAAATATCCAAATTTTCACATTTTTTTTTTAATCAATAAATAAGCTGTCCTCAAAATCACTTTGGCGTTTTGAATTATAATTGCCGTCAATTGTTCAAATCCGCTATTTCACAGCTGATTATGGTTTCTTACATAGTGCAATCCTTAGTTCATTTTCTATATCTAAGCGTTTGTGTTCAATAGTTCAAATGTGTATTTGTAGATAGATTGATATCTGTTGTTTATTGACGAATAGTAATAGTTGCTATAACAAATAATTTGACGGATGAAATAGCTTTATAACGTCACAGAATATACTGAATATGATCGTTCTTTTGCCTAGGATCAGTGTGGGTTCATTCAAATAGAACGTTTTGTTTTATTTATTGAGTTATGATGGATTTCTATAAGGTATTTTCTATTCGTTGTTTTACGATTAAAGATTCGTTTCTCCTGAACAAACTACGGCACCAAAATAAAAAGTCATTTAATGTAATATCTTATGTATGAGCCATAATTCTGTTAAGTTCCACCAGATTTAATTGATTGATCTTTACGTGAAAGAGTAAGAAACATAAAGACTCACAAAGTAAATTATTTATAGGTATCATCTAATTGCCATTTGTACATAAACTTACAAACGCGATGAGGCTACCTAAAATGTATTTTATTAAAAACACTCAAAACACCTAAATAAACAACTCTAATCTTTTGTTCCAAACAAAAAACTCAGTCAACTAATATATTATCTGAATATTTTGTATATAAAGAAAATATTTTCTCTCACAAGTACATTTACTTCAAACGATTTAGATAAACCGTCGCGGTAATAAATCCAGGATTACCGAAAAAAATAGGAGTAAGTAATAACGTATTTTTTTTCGCGAAAACCGTAAATCATAATAAACCGGTGTTGTTTAATAAACTAAGATTAATGAACCGGTTACTAATAATGTTGTTATTAACTGATAGTTTCGCTTTTCTTGTTTGGTTAAATTAACTTTTGCTAGAGTTAAACGGGGTTAAATGTTGAAGGGTATTTTTTTACTTGTGTTAGGGTTGTCCAGTATTCCAGCAGCTATAGGCATATAAATATTGGTAAAGTAGGTTCGATACCAGGGAAGTGTTAGACTGATGTATGTACTCAAAGTCAAAACTTTTTTTATGAAGCGTCGAATGAAACAAATTAGGTCAATTAATGATTATTAACCTCTAAAATATGTAACAAAATAAACCAAAAATGTCAATCTTCGCCAAAGTATATTCCAGACGGATGTATTCCATCTGCCACCCTGCTTCATCCCCATTCCTCTAGACTGCATATATACATAATCCAAATACGAAATAAAATGAAAGTATAGAAATCAAGCTTTCAGCAAGGGTACTGCTTCCCTCACCTAGATAAAAAGTGGCTCTAGTTAGTAGTTTATGTTAACAACAATAACAATTACTAATAAAACATAAATTGATCTAAAAATTCTTGTCATAAGACAACCGCAGACAACAGATTTACCATAGACTATCTTTATGGTTATATCGAGATGTCACGGATTATTCCATAGTCTATGTTAAGAGGATTAAGCCCTAAATAATAGGGGACAGCTTATCTCCGTATAGGGTCCAAATCTGATCCGATTTAAAATACGAAAATTTGGACATTAAAAACCCATTGTATTTTATCGGCCCGGGAATCGAATTGGAAGCAAAGTAGGTCAGTGCTTAAAGAACCCCTGGATAAAGTGCCCCGGCTTTTATGCGTTTATTGCATTAATAAAATATGATATTCTTATTTAAGTTTTTATACCATTTTTCTGTTGGTAAAATAATAAAAACTGAATTGATGTAAATCAACTCAGAACTATCTTCAAACGAATAAGTTTCTAAAATTTTATAAATCAAACACGTTAACCCTAAAAAGCGCACGTAAAAACAAAAATGAATATTCAACAATTTTATTAAAGAAAAAGAATAATTATTTTACATCGGCCAATAAAAAAAGGCAACAATGTCATCGGAAACTTGTAAAAAAACTTTAGCATTTTGTTCGACAAACTGGGTCACTGCGATCTGGGTTTATGCGAATGAAGTAAAAAACTTGATTGAATTAAAGATATCGTTCGAAAAAATCTGTACTTCTGTACTAATATAAAATATTACATTTGTTATCCGATTCGGTAGAATGTACTACTTGACATAAAACATCAATTGTAACTACATTCTGACATATAAATTTTTCTTTCTATCCTTCAAAAAAAAATTGTAAAAATGCGAATTTGAAAAAAAAAAAATTTTTCCAATATTATTGGATGTACGGATCGATCGATCATAAGGTTAACCAACGTTCCTTCTGTCACTGGATAAATGATCAGATATTTATTAAACAGAAACTCATTTAAGAAAAAAACTTAGTAATAAAAATGAAAAAAAAATAAGACGGAGACCAGTAGGTGTCATTATTCAGTGTAGCAAGTAATCGTGCGCAAATACTCTCAAGAATTTACGTCCCACATATGTCACAAGATTGGGGTCTCTAAAAACTATTTACTTGGTCCCTACGCCCAAGTATTTTGTCTTCGGGAGCAGTTTATTTAAGAAAAAATAATCTAAGTTTTTCCAAGTAAAAAAATATTGTTCTTACTTCGACCTTCGAAGATTGAATAGTATGTTTTTTTCTGATAACATGTAAGTGGATTTCTTTGGCTGTCATTGCAAATAATGTAATTATTATTACCTGTATGTTTCTTAAAAGAAATAAAATGAAATACTGTAAATTGCATGCGTATTCGTAGGGTTAGTAATGGACTTGCTTTATTATCTTGAAGTGAGATAAAACATATTTATTTATTATCAAATACGCAATGTATGCAGTAATCATCTGTTTTTGTTTATATAGGTACTTTTACTGGAAATATAAAATAACTTGAAGAACTGTCAATCCAGAATTACAATAGTCACGTGATAACAAACTGTTAATTGTTGTTTTCTTTGTCCAATAAACAACCTTGCCACCACTAGAATGTTCAACTTTAAAACCAAGTGTAACTGTATCTTTAATTATATAACTATTAAAATTAATATAACAATTTTGCCAAAAGTCAACAACTGACTTCTACCATATACATATATACCTATACATATATAAAATTACGCTACCACAAAATTACTTGACCATAGAATGTATTAAAAAACTATGTTAAGTTTAACCCTAAAATCGCTGCGCAATTTGCAACCAACATGGCGTGTTCGATTATACACGCGACGTGGCATCTGGCGGGTTGACTTGCACCTGCGCCCACGCAGAACGCCTCGGTACGATTAAAAAAACATTTGCCGATCGCTCGCAGCTATAGCGTCGCTTTAGAAAATGTCTAACATTAGTTCCAATTTTAAATCACTTGTTGAATGTATCATGTGTAATTTGTGTTGTCAAAAGATTGCAAAAAAATATTAATTAGGACTTTTTAGTATTTTTAATTTCGATGAGGAAAAAATAAAGCATTGAGACCTATGTATATGTCGTCATTGACATTAGAATATGGATAGCGAAAGTGACTTGGGTTGTTTGTTATGCTTTCATACTAAAACAGCTAAACCAATATGGACGAAAGGGCGATATCCTAGAGTCAGTTATAGGTTACTTTTATCCAGGAGCTGGAAGTAGTTCCCTTGCATCTCGCGTCACGGGAGAAACCGCAGGAACCGCTAGTATTAACAATACTGATCTAAACTTAATATAATAAAGACGAAACATTTGTTTGTTACCCTGAAAAACCGGGGAAAACAGCTAGTATTCGGAAATTGTATCATTCTGTATAAGAAGGCTTATTATTAAGTAATTATGTTATTCGAATAAAAACCCGTGGGTGTACCATACACCTACGTCCCCACTCTGGGAATACATACAGGAAACAATGTTTAATTCACTTTCAGAGGAAAAACATATCGGTAGAACTTTCATGAAATTTGGCTTTACATGAAAAAAAATAAATATAGGCATGCAGTAAATAAAATACATTTCTCTGGAATACGATTTGAATGAATGTTGCAAAAAACAAAGGTATTAAAATATTGGAACTTCATAGCGTAAATGTAGACTTATTTACAAACAAATAAAACCGACTTTAACCAACCTAAGCCGGTCAAACACTATGGTAAGCCGCATCAAAATCAGTTTAGCCAAACATAACATAGTTGTGAACACACATACATACAGGTCAAACCAAGAACCTGCCTTTTATGAAGTCTGTTAAAAATAAAATGCAATAAATAAAACACATTTTTCTATAAACGATTTGAATGAATCTCTCAAAAACAAAGGTATTAAAAAAAATACATTTCATAACGTAAAAAAATTGCGTATAATCTGTAATTATGAGTATACCGTCTCAAAAAGGTGTAGGTTAACCCGTAAAAAAATTTGCAACACCATTTATTTTTCAAAGAAGAAAAGTGAGTATGACAGCGCGATGAGGAAACTCTGTTAAAATAAGATTTTTCCTGAAATATTCTATTTAACTTTTATTTTTCTTTGAAGAAAATTATTTTACGAGCGCCTCTTTTGGTATAACACTCGATTTTGCATGTATATTATGGAAATATGAAAGAATATGTGCTTGTGTGATTATTTTTGTATACTCCATTCTTAGTTGACTTTTTTGGGAAAATGGAATATCTACGGAGGAAGGAAAGATAGCGGAGATGCCATAAGGAAGGTAGGTCAGGCACCTGCTTGTAGGTCAAAGTAACGTACGGAGGCATGATCAGTTACCAGAACTAACGAACTCGCTGTGGCGGCATATTGTGCTGACAAAGTGTAATCTCACTATAAGACATCTCATCGACACGAAAGAAGAAGAACTAACGAGGCATTCGGGTTCCTTGTCAAATCAAAACCAATCTGCCAAATCTGTCAACGATTGTTTTTTATTTATTGGTGTTATTATTTTGAAAATAATGGGTTTCATAGAAGGCATGTAAGAGCCTAGCTAGTATCGTTTCTTGACCCCCGAACACCCGTATTTTAGCGCGCTACTTTTTTCGGAGATTTGGATTATCTCCGATAGTCATGTTATTCTCCATGGGAATATCGGAATGAACTTTATTATCAGTCAGTATATCAATCTTTATTAATTTAGTTTGTCAAGGATAGATCACACAACCAATGACTTTGTACGAAACGGGCGAAGACTGGATATAAAAATACTTTATGAACAAAGCAGTAACAATATTGCAGAAACCACAAGAAATAACACGATATTAACGTACAGAGAAAACACCTTATTATACTCAAAAGTATTTCAGAGGCGGAGATTATATTATTATTGTAATTTAAACACAAGCACGTAAAATACTTACTATATATTACATACATACAGCGTATGAAATGTTTTTGCGTTGTTAATGACATAAAACGAAGTAAAAAACCTGACATTATGGGTTCTAGTAGCACAGATATTGTAAAGGTAATATTTTTATGTTCTTCTTTTTAAGATAATAAGGTATAATGCTGTGGGAAGCTGTCGGTTCTTGGTTTTAATGTACTCTGTCAGTTACCAAGCGTTTGAGGGTTAAGTGTCATTGTATTTTTTTTTTAAACCTATCGATTTGCCATGGTTTCAGTATAAACTATATACTGAAATATTCCTCTTGAACACCTTTATGCACCGACAGCCGAGAATCTATTTAGTCGTTTATTGCAAACAGAGAGCCAGATGCAACCTGAGGACTAATTTGTCTTATATAGTGAATTCAGTTTTGTTCATAAAGGTGATTATGCTACGTAGTGATACGTAGTTTACACCGTTTAAAATGAATTGATACGAAAATTCAATCTCTATCGTATCAGTCTCTAGAACTCATTTCAAATACGGGGTAAAAATTGCCCAAAATTTTAATTCAAATTCAGAAAAAAATCTAGATTATTTTTCTCAGAAATTCACCTAGCTATTATTGCTTAATTGAGTAAGAAAACTCAAGCTTTCTTACAACAAGAACTAGTTAGTAACTAACAAAGCCATCTTGAAAGTCAAAAGTGGTCAATTTATCTTAAAACTGAACCATTTTTTATACGAAGTCGGTTAAAAATCGTCTGTGAACCAGGTGTGGGTTTGAATCCAGACTATTACGCTAGACTGAAACCTAGCCATGATTAATAGTTAGGTCGAAACCAGCGGAAACCTAGGATAAGTGGGTAGTAATACTTTTGAATAATTTTCTATAAATCTTGAAAATTGTGATAAGTTTAATTTTATTACTGGTTGGGTGTTTTATGGGTGTAATTTGGTCTTTATTATTCTTTTGAAATATGTATAAAAATTACATGTTATAACACTTATATATTTGAAGTCATCGGGTATCAAACAATTTTGTTAATTGATTTTAATTGCATATAAAAAGAGCGCAAAAAACGAAAAACATAAAATACCAATTGATATTATACTGCCTAGATATTTACATTAGAAAAATATTACAAATTAAAATCTACATATTTACAATTAAAAAAGCATAACAATAAATATATAAAATACCTATTTACATTTCTAATCATTTTACGACCTAAAACACAGTCACCATTTATCAAAAACGAAAACTATTAAAACCAAACCAAAATAAATATTTGTGATCATCAATTAGAATACTAAAACCCTACTTAAAATTCGCTCCAATCGTCGTAAATAAAAGGTGGAGTCAAAGAGTCTCGTATTTATGGATTTTCACCAGCAGTTTCATTAAGAGTACCTGCAGAGCATAGACTAAACAGTCGGCTGACAGTTGCCCCCGATAGCTCGTAAAAATGTCTTAAAGAAAATATTGATTCCATCAAAGTGTTCAGTCGCTCTCTTACCGGCTAGTCCCTGCCGGGGCTGCGGGATTGTTCGAAAGATTTACCGCGGTCCTGATACATAAAGGGCTTAACAAAGAACATGATGGGTTTTAGTCAGTAAGAGTCTGACACTCCCTCACGCTGCTAACCCACAGAGACGCATTGACCCCTCCTCATTTGATAATTACCCCATAAAAAAAATACCTGATCTTTGTAATCCACAGAGACGCAATGACCTCTCCTCATTTGATAATTACCCCATAAAAAAATACCTGATCTTTGTAATGTGCGTACTATACCATTCATCTTCATACTATTTTATGAGCAAAAACCAATTATCGGCCGACTAAAAGTTTGTAGTCTGCTCTTACTCCTAGTTACGAGGTTCGGTTATCGTGTTTACACAGGCGAGCAGATTTAAGGGAACAGCTTTTTGTCATGTTAGACAAAAAATATACCCCATCTTCAAGTATTGGAAATAGATGTATTGTCTGGTGTCGCCTTATAAATTTTGAGGCAAGATGCATAAAATTGGGATCTTTATTTGTAGACTATCAATTTTGGGATATTGGACGATTTGTCAAAGGTTAAAGGGGATTTTTATTGATAAAAAAATGGCGGCCATTGTGAAATTCATCTTGTCATTTTGTCTAGATAACGAATTCATCTTTTTGATAAAATATAGGCTCGTACCTGTTTAAATAGCTTTTAATTTTGGATTCTAAGAGTGGTTGAAATATAGGTACCTACTCTTATTTTTGAGAGGTTTTGAACTAGTAGTTCACTCTATATGGTAGTTTACAAACAAATCTAGCATATACAAACAAACATCAAACCCGTATAGAGTTTCTAGCCCGTGTACTCGTTGGCTTTTAAAGTTGAAACAATTTCTGCTTAAAACGAAAATTCCTAGAAGGTATGTAAGGTTACCTACATGAATTTTCCAAAGTAATGTAAAACCTATGTTAACAAGCCGTAGTAACCCTTTCACTTACGAACTAAGATATAAAATACAAGTTGGCGACTTGTTGATAACACAACAGATTTGAGACGCCCCATATTGATTCTGCAAATAATCATCTGTCTTTTCCCAAATTATCTGGGGTCGGCGTCCAGTCTTAACCAGAACCCAGTTACCGACCCAGGGCAACCCGATACCCCCCCGTTAAGACTTCATATAATAAAAATCTTACATACGCATTCACAATCCATTTTTGTAACCAGACAAAACAAAATCAATTAGGACAGAAAAAAAAATCTGAGTAAACATAAAATCTAGTATAAAAATACTTCCTAAAGATGGGATTGTTTAAAAACGTATCAGTATAAATATAAGAAGTTCTCCTGGAATCTTGAAACTTCAGTCCAAGCACTGATAGCTTCAACTCGGAATTCTTAGATTACTTTAAGAACTTGGATCGTGTGTTTTAAATAAGAATTTAGTATGGAAAATACTAGGACTTCTTTACGTCTAAAAGTACATTAAACTTGTTGAAATTTGAGATGATTCCGTTAGAATCTAAAAAAATACAATAACTCGCAAAACACGAAAAATCTAGCAACACATAAACGGGGTATCTTCGTGTGCATCTAAGCATGAGAAATCCAGATTTTCGATTTGACGTCACCTTTTGGACCATCCTATATTTTCAAAGACGTACCGTCTTACCACAAAAACTTTTAAACGTCAGTTTATGCCTTGTTTAAAAAAATGTCAAATTATGACGTTGACATATGGTTCATTTTGCAACCAAAATTTTATTAGACAAGTGCAAAACAGGGTTTAAAGTTTTTGTAGTAAGGCCATAAGATTTTTACTGCTACTTAATGAGCTCTGTATGCCAAGATATTTATAACCACAACAACAGGAAAATAACAAAATCCTTATTTAGCATCTTCATCATCACTGATTTTCAATCGATAAACACACTTTACATGCTAGTCACTAGGCTTCCTACTCTAGGTTTCCTAGCATAGTGACTTCCAATGCCTACGCCTATCAACATACCTGTGGGTCATTTGGATTCTTCCCATTTACTCCAAACCTATTGTTTTCTGTTAGCAAAGGTTTCATACATTTTTCACTTGGGTTCAAAGTTTTGTAACAAAAAATTATATAAATATTATTTGATAAATAATTTCAAATATACGTTCAGCAAAATATCAAAATTACGTACTTAAAATCTTTTGGAGCTCGGGGGAAGATTTTATTATTTTTAACACGCTTATATTACCTTCACTTGTAACTATGTATGTAAGAAAATCTTGGAATCTTAATTTTACCCACCAGGTCTTCGATTAGGATGAAATTTTGCACACGCTCTGAATTCTCATGACAATACATGACCCGCGTTTTTTAGTTTTTTAAACTAGTTAGTTACAGCCTATTTATCGTCCCACTGCTGGGCACAGGCCTCCTCTCACACGGAGAAGGATTGAGAGTTTTTTAAACTATTTATCAATAAAGAATTGTTTTGTCGCTTTGAACCCGTTGGGAAGGAATTTGTGGAGCCGATGGGAACAAGCCCCTAGCATAGTGACTTCCACAAATACCTACGTCTAGCAATATATAGTAAGTTCAACTCAGTCGTGCGCGCGGCCCTATGTGTGCGTCGGCTTGTAAATATACAACTTTCATTCGTGTGACAGTGACGTCGTCAGAGCATGACGTGTTCTCATCGCTTTTTGTTATGGGTACAGTCGTTTACGAAAATGTCTAGTTCTTCACGGAGAAAATGTTTTAAGGAGTCAGGTAGCGTTTCAAAAAAATGAAACAACATTCAAAGCTTTTTATTATTACATTTTACAGTTTATCATTATTTTCTCATACGGCTTTTCAAATTGACATTGACAGTATCTAAGAAATAAATGAAGTGAAATATCTAAGATGAATTAAATACTCCTTACATATTTTCTAGCTCGGGGTACGCGGACAATAAATAAATGTGTGGACTAAGAATGTAAAAAGACCTATAATTTAGTATAATAATGGAAACAAAATGTGTGGGGAATTAAAAAAAATTATATTGCTTCGCATAATGTCGACCAAAATAAGACGGAAATAATGAAACTCATAAATGAACGTTTAAGTCAAATTGATGAAGGGATGTTGGGTAATACTTGTCGACATGTACAAAAGAAAAAAGAAGAATACTATAGACATTTTGACATGGAGTCAGAATTTATAATTAACATTGGTGAAAGTAGCGAATACGAAAATTCATCATTTGATTTTTCAAGTAGCGATACAGAATCATTATAAATAAATAAACTAAATTACGTAATAACTGGACTTTAAACAGCCGTATACAACCCCTAAATAACTGTATTTGTACCCGACTGTACCTCTTGTCACGCACACAAAGTCACTGTATATGTACAAGGGTTACCCACACATAGGGCCGCGCGCACGACTGAGTTGAACTTACTATACCTGTAGTCATTTGTTTGTTAATCATGGGATTGGCAACGAGTGTGACGTCATAAATGCTCGGTTCGACAACCAATGAACGTTATTTACATAATAAATACCGCGTGACAAAGAGATTCGTGTATGTTAGCTGAATTGATCGGTTATTTTGGTCAGGTTAGTTTAGTGAGGTCAGGGAGTGGATGGGTCATCAGTAGAACCTAGTTCTGTGTAGTATCTGAATGGTATATGAATCTTATAAAATCATAGCACAATCTTATAGAAAATATTAATGACGAGTAGCTACAGTTATTGCCAAACTTTTTGTCGTCAAGGATCTGTGATCACAACCAGATCAGACCTTAAGATAAAGATTATAAAAAAAAAAAACATTTTATAAATATTTTGTCTCCTTTGTATAACCATCTAAGTACATAGCATATACTGATAAGTTGTAAACCCAAAAGTAACACTTCTACCCACTTACAAAACAAAGACGACTTTGTCGCAACCTTAACACATTGGTAAGTACACAGAATTGGGGCAAGCTATAAAAACAGGAAGTTAAAATTCCGAGCAATTAAACCGACAGAATTGGTAATGGGTTAACAACCGGACAATCATACTTCATATATTTATCTACTATAGTCATCGATGAAAAATACAATCCACTTTATTATAAAACGTGGTCTTAAAAAAACCAGCTTCCCGAACAAAGTTAGGTTTTTGGTCTAAAGCTTGTATGAAAGCGGGCCCTTTTTAAGACCACATCTTGTAATAAGGTGCACTAAGTAAGACCAATCTTCTAAACATAGTTTTCGAATTAAATCACACTAATATTTATAAATGTCAAAGGATGTACAAGGGAATGCGTGAATATTTGTTACTACGCAAAACTACTGAACGGACGAACGTTTTTGAGATAGGCAGAACTTATTCCTCTTCACAAAATCATAACCCAGCAATTTCACCATTGTTCCTAATTGCCAGTATGTGAAATGTTTGAGCCTTTGCTATTCATAGTTTAGTCTTAATAACTGTCATAACATCACATACCATTTTCCCTCCAAAATCCATCAAAAATTGCCCAAAAAATGTGCTGAAGCAATAAAAGTAAGGTTTTTACCGTGCAGTGGGTTCATTCGGATACAGTACAAAGCGATGAATCCACCTTAATATACGAATGAAAGCAAACAATCCTTGCATTTCATTTCAGTCATACCGATCCAATGGAGGTAGGGTTGACTCCTGGCACCTTTTTCTAATAAAAAAATCAATTTAGATAAATCAACACAAAATTAAACTCAAACTCAAAAACGGGTATTCAAATTAGCCTGATAAATCAGCACTTTTCGAACGTCAAAAACAAAAGACAGTCCCTAAAACGCCCGCCCTTCACCACTTCCTATGTGTTTTTGCTAGGAAATATTAATGCAAAAAATATGTATGAATGTAACGGTCGTTTTACTAAAATATAATTCAATGATCTGTCATAATTTAATAATAGATTTTAATAACGTTATATTTTCACCGAGTATTTATAGTCTAGGTATTATAACTCCCAAAATACAATTTCATATACCTTACAATTTTTTTATAATAGGTATTATCACAATTCGCATTAAGACGAAAATTGGATAGAATTTTATTCTCATTAGATTAAAAAAAAAACATCTGGATATTTAATTGATTTTGCCGCGTATTTTCGTAATTTTGGCGAGACGTCTTGAACGAGACTTTCAATAAAGATTCTATTTTTAGATTTTATTAAATAAAGATATTTGTAGCACATATCTTATACATAAACTTTTTCGGAGAATCGACAGTAGTAGCTATACCGAAATAGAGCCTTTAGAGCAATTACTACGCCTAGATATACCGATGCGATGTTGAGTCTTGATAATGTACAAAAATGTCCTAAACACTGCTAACCATCTCATCTCCCGAGCCTTTTCCCAACTACGTTGGGGTCGGCTTCCAGTCTAACTAGATGCGGCTGAGTACCAGTGCTTTACAAGGAGCGACTGCCTGTCTGACCTCCTCAACCCAGTTACCCGGACAACCCAATACCGATGGTTAGACTGGTATCAGACTTCTGACTACCCATCTGACTAAACACTGCTAACCATTAGCCAATATTGCAACAATATTAATTACAATATCTATTTTCGACCACATTTTGGTATCATTTTGTTTTATGTTGAATCTGTTACTAATTTACATGTTGAGCTGGTTTTAGTCAAACGATCCCGGTATTAATACGATATTAGTACTAGGAATTACAAATTTACTAACCATAGAACAATGAAGTTTAAATTGGGTTTAATTCTAAATTATACATTGTGTATTTAATTAATGTGATATTAATTAAACGTATTGATTTAGGTATATTATTAAATAAATAATTTTATTCCGGGAAATTCAAATCATTTATGAATTATCTCTCAACTAAGTAATGTATTAGGAGTGGATGCATGATTATTCAAAAATATAGTTCATTAATTTATTTAAGAAAAATACTTTTGCTACAAAATTATATTTAGTAGTTCTAGTCTCTGTTAGTGTGGCAACCCTAAACTCGCTACATAGCATTGAACGAACGAATGAACGAGACGAACGAATGACCGGCTTTATGCCAAGTATTTTTAAATTCCCGCGCATTCCGTAACTTTGTCGATTTCCACGTATATCGGGCATTCATTCCGACCAATCAGTTGAACAAATTCAATGTGATACCACACTAATATTATGAAGGTGAAAGTTTGTGAGTATGTGTGTAAGTTTGTAACTTCATCTCGCGGAAACCGCTGCATGGATTTTGATGAAACTTAGCAGCTGTCAATTCTTTTAATATTGAGTAGCTACCGAGCTAAGAATAATGCATATTTTATCACTATATTTTATCCCGGCACGGGCAATAGTTCCCAGTAGATTATAAAGCAGAATAACCTAAATAAAGGCTACTTTTATCCAGGTGCGCGGAGTAGCACCCACTGGTGGAAGCTAGTTGAATAATATAATTTTATTTCAAGTAAATATTTCTCATGATATCTTTTTATGATCCGGAATTTCGTGGAATACAATTTCATACAGAATAAAAAAGAACAGATATAAAAGTGCAAAATTGTTTTTATTTCCTTTTAAACTATTAAGCCATGCTTTTTGAGTTCTTTCCAGGAATATATTCCTCGATACATATTATGTACAATAAAGACTGGGTAAAATAAATATGATGACTTCAAAAAGGAGGTTCTAGGTTTGTCCTGTACCTACCTATGTATCCCTATGTTTGGCTAAACTCACTTTCATGCAATTTGCAGCACTGTATTTATCGGACCTAGGAGAAATGATTCTTCAACATTTATCTCGTCTCATATGTGCATGTGCAGTGATTGAAAATAAAACAAAAACAGAAAAAAACGCAAAAACTTTACAATAAATAATATGAAAAGACATGTCACCTCTTAAACATCAATACGAATTAACTAACCAAAAAATAGCCACCAAAACAATGCAATTAACCCTCGCGTGACAACGCCAAATTAAAACTTACATAATCACGTATAAATAAATTCACATTGCATTCCCGAAACCAGATTAAACCATTGTTTGAACATTTAAAATACCAACATATGGCCAAAGCAAACATTGCAGGGTTAAGCCAAATGTTGTTCCAACCCTCATTGGAAGGAGGGTTGAAAACCATTAATGATTTGCTGATTTTATTGTTTTCCGAAATCTAGTCATCGTTGGGTTATCAATCAAATGGTAAATGAAAGCCACAAGTCGGTATCAATATATTTCGGTAATATAGACATGGGTTGGACTTGACATGGAGAATAGAATGACTAGTGGAGGTGATCAGCGTTCTTAAAATGACGACGTGTAAATGTGATGTAATGTCCAACTTGCAAAATAAACGATTTCATTTCATTTCATTTCATTACGCCTTCTTTAGACGCGATCATATTTTGTTATACCAAAAATCGTTGACAAATGTCTCAAAGATCCCGAAAGCCTCGTTAGTTCACATATCGTTTTTGTTATCTTCATCGTATTTATTTGACCTAGAAGAAGGCGCCTGACCTAGTTGCATTATGGTATCTCTCATCTCTCCTTACTCCGTGGACTTAACCCTCCTCTTGTTGAAAATGTGGAGAGCTGAGTGCGTTGTGGATTGTAATGTGGGTGACTGGTTGTGGGTACAATAGCACCCATTGTTATTCAGTACTTGAACGTCAATCGGTACCAACGATTTGGAAGTTAAAAATAAAACTGAATTTATTCGGTCTAATACCGAGAGAATCATGGCTGCATGTAAACGCGAATGCTGAGTACGGCTTAAAGTTCGATTCCCGATTTGGGCTTTGTTATATTATTTTTTAGTAGCGGATTTTCTCGTATCACATGGGATAAAACCCTTCTGTGAAATAAATAAAATTTTATGTTGAGTTTGTTTATCGAAAAAAGAAAACAAACTATGAACTCGTGCATAGTATGTAATCCAAAGTTCATATATTATTAAATTTTCTCTTTAGCGCTTATGTTCAAAGAAAAACAGTTCAGAACTTAGTTCGTAAGTAATTTGCGAGAGTCAACTGACGAGCACGGATGACATATATTTAGATGAGATAAACTTTACTATGTGAGCTCTTACTTCTACATCTTGCCGTTTCTAGATAGATCTCAGTTTACTGAATGAATTTCTAACACACGCTCTGTGTATAGGTACATGGCTAAATAATCACGGAGGAAATGGTT
Source organism: Helicoverpa zea x Helicoverpa armigera (assembly GCA_033682625.1). Lineage (NCBI taxonomy): Eukaryota > Metazoa > Arthropoda > Insecta > Lepidoptera > Noctuidae > Helicoverpa > Helicoverpa zea x Helicoverpa armigera. The sequence continues at coordinate 3,461,758 of JAWIIS010000017.1, forward strand.
GCAAAAATATATTTTCACTAATAGACACTAGAAAAACACGCTTATATAATGTACACTAATCGTGATCAAAATTTCATTAAAAGACTTTCCTAACACAGCTATGATATGATGTTCCATCATGAATTTCTAGTTCATATCTTCCGACTACATCATCAGATCAGTTTAACAGTATCATATTATTGTATTGTCATCAGAATGACATACACCTGCCAATTTCAATGACGCTACAATCTTTTGAATTAGTCACATTAGATCCATTTCATACTTTATAATAAGGTGGACCTAGTAAAAGCGTGTCAAAAACATCGGAAAGACCTTGAAAATATTTTTTTCAGACATTAATTTTAAAGACAAAGAATGAACTCGATAGACTAAGCCCAATCTCAACTTTTTAGGTATCAATTACGGGTTTTTCCCTTCACCAAAATCAGTTCTAGTGAGGCTAAAGAACTCGAGAACTCGAGTATTCGAGTATTCGATATTCCGAGATTTTCTTTTGATGAAGGGTTCAGTAAATATTAGGATAGGGTTAAGTGGATCACTGTAATACGTTTGAGATATTATCTAGGATTTCTTAACTAAAGGTGGAATTTCTTTGCCGTAGTTGCTGAACAACTTCTTGAGAATCTCTTGAAGTTTATTTAGTAGGTACTTGCGTAGCTGAGATATTATTTTGCCGTTATTTTTTGACTGATCTAATTTCATATTTTCCGTAGCGATAGTGATGTAAATTATGTTGTACATACATAGTACTTTTACGGTGAGTATTTTTTAATAGTACATACCTTTTAATTAATATATGTTATAGAGCTAAATACAACACGACAGCCATGCAAAAAGTCTCAAAATTAATTATATAAACCAATTATTTAAAAAAAAACCTTTTGCTGAGAACTTACCCTTCATTCCTTTGGAAAGACATGAAAATAGACATCATCATTAGCAGAATAATAAGTAGGTATATAAATAATTTTCTATTTCAAAAATACGAATCAATAAAGTTAATACGCGCTTCAACCTATGGGGTACCACTTAAATGTGCTCTGAGAGATATTTACCTATTTATTGATATTTTATTTATTTTAGTACATTATGCAATTTTTTTCATTAGATCAATTGATTGAAAATTGAGCTAGTAATGAATGTTCATTTATTAATACGTAGCTAGAATATTCTTAGAAATAAATTATTGATATATCCTTTGCATAGGTTTATATTGTATTAACCTTTCTCTATGATGAAAATCGCATTATATTCTATTCATTTTTGAAATCACTAGAAATCTTTGTTCTTTTTTAAAATTTTCAAAACCTACTGTTTAACGAGTTAGGTACGTACCCAATATCTCCATTAACCTATCGTCACCTAAAAAACAAAAACAAAACACATCCAAAACAAATCAAGTCCAAATAACCCTAAACCCTCTGGAATCCTCGCAATAATTACAAAAGCCAAAGTTTAATTCAGTCAAAGTAATTATAAGACTTTGACTTTGCCTTTAATAAAATAAGTGCGCATATTTCTTAAAACAAAATGGTCGTCGCTACCCTTTAACAATTTTCGTCAGACCCCTCGAGAAGTTCTTAAGAGGAAATAGCTAAAGATAGTCCTCGGCTATTACTGGCCAAAGTTCAAATTTGCCCCAAACTACCCTCTATCACGGGACACTTGGATATTTAACCTGGATGCTGCGTTTACACTTGGGTTAGTAGAGTAATCACGGATGCGTTTTCTGCCGCTAAAAAGTAAACTAAAAATGCTGGCATAAATAAAAATATGAATTACGTATAATAATGTACAATAATCCAAAAGAAAACATAATGTCAAAAAATATTTAGGCACTAGCTTCCGGCAGTGTTCCGTACCCAGTTAAAAATAAGTCGATACCCCTTCTTGATAAATGAGCTATCTAACAGTAACTTTTACAAATCGTACCTGTAGATCCCGGAAAAAAACGTTCAAAGCAATAAGCAAACTCTTCAGCTTTGTAATATTGTTATAGATTTACAACTGACCCGTATTAACGACCAGCGGTTATCATGAAAACCTTGTTTCACTAAATTATTTACAAAACTATGGAACATGTACCTACGTTATAAATAAGATAGATATAGGTATGTATATTGTATAAGATCGTTCATCAAACACCTGACTATTCAACCTTCAACCCAACCTTTAGTCAGACCTAGACGTCTATATTAAATGTTAAACGTTAGATAATTAAGTAATTAGCTAATTTCGACACCAACGTGTGTGAAAGTGTAGACTCAAATATTTCGTAAGATGCATATGTTAGTCATATGAGTCAAATCTAGGTTGTCTGGTTGATATTTTTATTGATAAGACAGTTATGATCTAAGAAGGAATTTATATTTATTTGACCCCATTTGCATTTGCAACATCATCAGCCTTTTTTACTGTCCCACTATTGGGCACAGGCCTCTTCTCATACAGAGAAGGATTGAGCGTTAATCACCACGTTTGACTAAGGCAGATTGTGGATCACTCAAGGCAGATTGGTGATTTCAGACTTCAATGTACAGGTTTCCCCAAGATGTGTTCCTTCACCTTTACTCAGTCCAAGATACACTTAAATAGTTACCCATTTGTATATTAAATGCCTATGTATCTTAATCCAGTTTGTAGTATGTGAGATAAGTACTTAAACACATATTTTAAACATACTGTTACTGTTACAGCCTTTTTATCGTCCTACTGCTGCGCTCAGGCCTCCTCTCACACGGAGAAGGATTTTAAACATACATGCGATAAAAGTAATGTAGTACACATCTCTTATTCAACCTATGCCCTTGAAAGTACAAAGTGATGTTTTAGAACTCACTCATCTAACATAGCTTTGAATGCCTAGCCTTTATTACACCTACGACCTTCGATCTGTCTAAAAAGGAGTGGCGTTCTGTTATCTGGTCACGGCTGTGTGGGTACGATTAAATTCTTCGGCTCTAATGAGAGAATCCGCGTTGAATTATATAGCCATACCAAGTATATACAGTACATATTACTGTATATACTTGGAAATAAAGATGGTGGTATTGCCAACAAAGTTTGATATAAAACATGTGATCTTAAGTTGTGTGTGATGAGCTCTAAAGCCGCTTATTATTTTAGAAAATATAACGAAGTCTTAATCAATCTGATGCGGGATTGATCGAAAGAGTTATCACGGCCCTGGTACATAAAAGACTCAAGAAGGAACATGATGGGTTTTAGAGGGGTCTGATGATGATTGATTTTCAATTGAAAAAAAAAAATACTTTCCAAATCCCAGGAAAAAGACAGATTCTGATGAATACATAGCTGATCTAGTGAGGTATTTTTTGGTCCATTATTGATGCAAATTGCCTTCCATGAAACCTTTTATACTATTTTGATTATATTTGTTGTGCAAAGTCATTTCTCTGAATTTTGACGAGCTTTATTTTACTTTGCCTTTTTAGCTTCCGCTGATATCAAATTTCAAAAATTGATCTTTTAAAATAAATCTGATATGGTTACCTGAATGATAATATTTAGGAATACTCTGAAATCAGGCACAGTCATGTAGAACTCAAATCTAATTAAGGGCTTAAGAAGGAACATTGTGAGTTTCAGTAAGTAAGAGTCTGACACTCCCTCACCAGGAAATCCGCGCCCACAACAGGAAGAGTCATTTGATTATTTCACAGAAAAAAAGTACAAAATTAGAGATAAATTTTGCTTTAAAATACTCGCATTTAATACAGTTGATAAAATAGTAACTACATAATTACTAAAAACCAATTCATAGAATATTTTGTCACTTTGTAATTCAAAAGCCATTTAAACCTAAATTACTGATGCTCACTAACTTTATTTCCGTTTTATTTGTGCTGGTTACTAGGAATGACAACAAAAATCGTTGCAAATTAAATGACAATGTTATATACCTAGTTTATAAATTGCATACGTATAAAAATCGCTAATTCTAAATCAATAGAAAATCAATTGTGACTCGCGTCTATCTGCCCTCCAACATACAACGGCATAAATCATATCGATTTTATAAAGACTGCACTCGCCCCCAAAAACATTTCACTATACTCTCCCAGCTGACCAAACGAGGCATAAGAACATAAACTTGACGGTGGGACCTCTTGACTTTGTTCAAATATTTGACTTGAAATACTTAAAACCGACCACATTCACTAAAGAATGAGATTCGGAGTTTAGCTGTAATTCAATTTGAAATAATTCTAAGCGCAAAATTTTCGTTCAGAAACCTTCATCGGTTTCGTAATAATAGAAATTAAATTTCGAGGAATTTACACCAAGTTTCTTCGTAATATTTTTCGGTTTGTATTGAGAATCTTTAATTAATTTTTGGACTGCAATTGTTCGTATTATTGTATTGTTCGGATATATTTTTGGAAGACATGTTTTAAAAAAAATATTGAGTTGCGAAGTGTAGTAGCCTGTTTCATGTGAAATCAGTATGTATCATTAATAATTTAAGTTATATCAAAAATATTACCTTTCACAAACCAATACACTAAACGTTGTTCTTATAGAAGTTATTATACCATTAAACTGTTACTGCTAAACTGACAATTAAGACAAACTGTGAACTGTCCGATTTCAATCGAACTGCAACACACGAAACTGAAATTACAGTATTTATGCTACGATTCCTTTATTTTACGAGATCTTCACCGTTATTGAAGAAACTATTGCTTTCTTTAAGACTAGCCGTTTCCGCCGGTTTTACTCGCGTCCTGTGGGAACTACCGCCGGTACCGGGATAAAATATAGCCTATGTTACTCGGGAAGAGTTTAGCTTTCTTACAGTAAAAAAATGTCAAACTAGTTCAGTAGTTTCGGAGCCTTTAGGGTACAAACAAACAAAAAAACGTTTTCTCTTCATTATATAAGTATAGATTTAACTACCCGTTTAGCACAGGTTAACTTAAAATGGGTGCTTTGTTAGTTTTAAAGGAGACAGTAACAGTAACATTTGTATTTTAACTGTTCAGACATAAAATACAAATAGTTGTTCCTAGAATACTTCACTGCCTGAGGTTTTAAACAGACTTTGACCTGAGAAACTTATGCTTTGAAATATAGAACTTTGAAATTACTAAAAGGACTACAGAAAACTTATACATGTTACCACCGTATCTTTAACCACTAACCAGCCTAAAACTCGGTTCTAAAATAAATTATGAAGGCGTTATTAATGAACAAACATTCATAAACAACCCATTTTCAGACCCTCGAAAATTTTACCAAAGTAACTTCCTAAAACTTGGCCGGTTTTTGTATAAAACCGTATCAAGTTCGGTTGAAAGTCGAAAGGAAACCACAACCTCATATGTAGGGCTACGTAAAGGGGTAAACTCCAGTGGAACGGAGCGGAGAAGTTTTTAACCAACGACGCAAAAAGAGGGGTTGTGAGTTTGACCGCTGTGTGTGTGTCTGTGTGAATGTCACTGATTGGTTAAACAACCAATACAATTCATATGCATTTAAATAAACCTAGTCTATTTTGACGTACTTAAAATAAAATTACCTTTTAAAATATAGCACAAAATATACAGAATTTTGTTGTTCAAACTTATCATCTCTACTATTTAGTAGAGGTAGTACGATGTATCCTGAGCGGAGTATTCTAATAACTGTTTAAAAACTTTTTTCTTCAATAAAACCCACCCTAGTCTAAAAATTCTAGGCTGAAACCCGTGTCAAAATCGGTTGAAAAAAATGTGAGTGCACAAAAGTACATATTCATATCTACAAGTCTACCTTTTTTGGAGTCGGGTAAAAACATCTCTGTTCGCTTTGGTGGAGTTTGATTCTCAAAAACCGCGATATTTACTCACCCTCCCAATTAAACACGTACATTAACACTAAGACTTTGTAGTCATATAATAATTAATATTTCAACATTGAAAAAGAGAATTTGAAACGAGACGTGGTCCCGAGGTCAGTGAACCCAAATATCTGTGGAAGCCCGGTATGTGAGGAATTTTGAATATCCTGACCGATTCACTCGGATAAAATGGTGCCTACTTAAATATAAGGACGTTTTTAGAATACGAGCTGAAAGGAATGGGCTATTTCTTGATGTTTGGTCGTCACGACCCTTGCGGATTATCCGTCTTAACCCTTCAAAAGTCAATATAAAGTATTTTGGTGCCATTTTGGGTAAGCTGAAAATTGAATTGTCTAAATAAAAATCTTGTTGTGGTTGGCTTCCAGTCTAACTGGATGCAGCTGAGATCCAGTGTTTTATAAGAAGCGACTGCCTATCTATTTTACCTCATTGACTAGTTACCCACGCAACCCAATACTTCTCGTTAAGACTGGTTATCAGATTTTCTGGCTTCTGACTACCCGTAATGACTGCCAAGGATGTTCAAATGACAACCGTGACCTACAGTTTAACGTGCCATCCGAAACACAGTCATTAGTAACCAAGATATACTTAGAAAATAAATACAAACTTAGTTGCATTGGTACTTGCCAGATCTGATATCGAGCCCTTGAGAGATTAGTTCTTTACCCCCTAGCATGCATTTTTAATTATTATTAACTTAATACATATATTGAAATATGATTCAAGTAGCCGTAATGAACCAAAAACACGGGAGAAGTGTAAAGGGGTGTCCATAAATCTATAGGCTAACTCTAAACAATTGGTTGACAAAACAATACGAGAGCTGTTAAAACCATCGGGCTGCTATTAACCCCAGTCCACATCAAGTGCAGGCGCCCAAATTACCTGAAACAAAATAAATATGCGTTAGTAAATCATACTTCTATTATATTTTTGTTTTAAATACTACGCCTATATTGTTTTGGGAAGCGAGATCAAAATTAACATTGTCGTGGAAAAATTTAGATAATATGTGAATGTTTGTAACACTTTGTAGCAAACACTACTGAACCGATTTTGATGAAACTCGGCAGTCATGTTGCTTATTCCTCGAAATTCATGTATGCTAAGATTAACCTATGTGTGAGAAGTAGTTCCTTTATTATGTAAGCACATCCCGCGAGGAAAGAAATCTTTTTAACAACTAGATAAGTACGCCTTTAAAAAGATCCTTTAAACCGATTTTACCAGCGAGTTAAAGAGGAAAAAATTGGTTGGGCTTATGAAATTATCTTAAAAATAAAATACGTTTACATATTATCTATGCCTATATTTTTTATTTTAAACCGTAATGGGTACTCAATCAAGTGAAGCGAAATGGATGATCGTCATTTGTTAGTTTCAGTGCTGAAACTAATATTTATAGAGCTTTTTATAGTATAAATCTTTCACTATAATAGTAGAAATTTGGTTTTAGTTAAGTGTGATGTGAAGTGAAATAAAATACCTAGTGAAAGTTTCTTTTTTTATTGATGTAGTATCAATTCAGTTATGGGGCAGAAATTAGAGATGGCTTATGTAAGTATGGGTAAAAAATAAATATTTGATTTTTTTTTAGAGAGTACTTTTTATATAATTGAATTATTTGCAACATTTGTAATTAGTTAATTATACACATTCCTGAGCCCTAAATCTCTAAATCTGTGCTTGATACTTAGATATAAAGTACATATTTTATATTTACTTGGATTTAATCTAAAATATTTAACTAATAAGCGAAAATAACGTCTGTTAGTAACCGCTAAAGTTTAAGTCTCGGCTCAATAGACCCGAGCAATATTAACTCAGTGTTAGGCAGTAATCAGACTGTTCTAAGAACTTAGGTTTCAAATATTTATACGTTACACAATAAATATAAGAAACTAAATAGATTTTTCACTCATCTATAAAAATAATATAAATTAAATATACATGAGGAAGTTATGTGTCAAAAAAATTAAATAAATAAACACCCGTGCAAAGATTTGGCAAGTTTTAAGGTGCTGTTAAGTTTTTTTTCAATGGCACAGTAAAAAAATAAGTGACCTTTTCAATGTAGTACTTGAACTCGCATTTGACCTATGTTACCAAACTACGATGCTTCTGACCTTGAAAATAATAAAAAATATGCATATAGCTATGTATCTTATTTTTAGCTAGAAATAGAAATAAAGGGCTTCTAAGTTTATTCTCTTATGCCTTGTTTATATCAACCCCAAATGACGATCGTACCCAACATAAGGTTAGGAAAAGGCCAGACACGTGATGTGTAAAAAATCTAATCATTTATTTAGTTTTTTACAAAATTAATATAAAAAAATAATTATAAAATGTATACATAAACATACATAACTATATCGATACAAACTTGATGCCAGAGCCATTCGATATAATTTTAAAGGACTTATTATTGCTATTTGTGAACAGTTTAACTACAGCCTTAGGTCACACTGCAAGTCTGGGAAACTTAATCGATTTAACTAGTTAGGAATAACTATATTATTTTACTGATCAACTAGCTTTGAACGTGCGACTTCCGCCCCAACTATATTTATTGTCTCGTCAAGTCAATTACCTTCTTTGATTATCTGGATAATGTAGAATGCACACTGCAGACTTAACTATTATTAGACTGAAGGTTGGTTGACAGTTTATTTTGAAGGTGAAACGTGAATAAAATCAGTCTTTTTCGTCGGTCATATACATATGTACTTGATCGTTGTAATGTGCGCACTATCATTCATATGCATACTGAGTTATGAGCTCTATCAAACTATCGGCCGACTTAAAGTTTGCTGTGGCCAGGGTCCTTAAATTCTGTTCTTGGAGAGTGCATTACTAGCTGTTTTCCCGCAGTTTCAAACGCGTCCCTGTCGGACTTTTTCCCGTAGGTATCGGAATAAAATATATAACCCATGTTACTCGGGAAGAATTTTTCAAAATGGTTCGGTAGTTTTGGAGCCTTTTCTAAAAAAAACAAAAAAAGTTTCCCTTTTATATTTTTCCTCTGTGTACTTTTTTTACTTTATATTACTATGAATACCTATGCTTTCATCTTTTGTTTTTCACACGTAAATCACTTTATATGCACACGTCATACCCGTTCAGGATCAAAATATAATATTACTTAGAATTACAAGAAAAATGAAGCTTCTAGATAAAACAATAGCTGCTTCTAACATTGTTTAACAATAAACCTTTTGTACGGCAAATAATAAACCTTCTCAAGTTGAAAAATAACACATAAAGATGAAACCTATGTAATATTATAGGTAAATAACAAAAGAAATCCTTAGGTACTATGTTTTAAAGCAACTTAAATTGAAATCCACTTATGTTAAAAAACCGAATAGTTTGTTTTTTTGACCGCGGTAATCTCCGAGACCGCAGTGCCGATTATTTATTATTTATTCAAGCAAACCAACAACATACTTACAAAACAAGTATGTATAGTTGCTTAGTTTCATACGTATGTGTTTACAGTATAAATATGTCAGTTACAGGTGTGCACAACATTGACAATTAGAAGATAGCCTATGTTTTTAGGAAAGCTCATGTCCCGAGCTTTTTCCAGTATCTAGGAAGGCTATAGGTAGGTATTAAAATTCAAAAGTATTATGACGTTTGCTTATAGGTACCTATACCAACTCTTCTAACAGCTTATAATTCTATGGCAGTCAGTTACACACAAAAACGAGTCATCAGACATTTTTGTTATGACAGTTTTCCCCCGATAATGGCAAGCCTTTGAGGCCAAAAACAAATTAACTCACTTATTATTAAGAAACCCCACCACTGAATAAGATTATTAAGTTCGGGTTTATAAATCGGGGTGGGTTTTAAGCCGTTTTTCACTGCAACCCCACTAAGTGAAAACGAGGAGTATAAATTGGATCAATTTTGTATTTGACTGGGTAACGCTTGGGTGATGCAGCAAGATTCGAGTAGTTGAATCATGGAGTAAGGAATGAGCGGAGATGCCATAATGCAGGTAGGTCTGGCGCCTTCTTCTAGGTCAAATTTGTAGGAGGACATGATCAATACGATCAGTTTTGAGTAAACTAACGAGGTTCTTGTTCAGATTCTTTAAGACATTTGTCAACGATTTTTGGTATGACAATAGCGTATAAGAAGAAGTGACGAAGACGGTGACGTTCCTCGTCCGCCGCACGCATTTTGGCGCTCTGCATTCTTGGGAGATTTTCCGTTATGACACCTCCGGTAGTCATTTTGTTCTCCATGAGTTGAATTGAATACACTGTTCAGCAATTAATTTGGGTCAGAAACACTCTTGATATAAACGAAATTAGATTTTCTGCGCAAATATAGTTTTCACATTTTAGTAAAATGTTACCTTGATCAAAAAATATGTACAAAACTGTGAAATCTATACTAATAAAATGAAGAGTAAGTTCGTACCCTAAAGGCTCCGAACCTACTGAACCGATTTTAAAAATTATTTCACTGTTGGCAAGCTACACTCTTCCCATGTAACATAAGCTATATTTTATCCCGGGGAGGAAAGAAGTTTCCCCAGGACGCAGGTGAAACCGCGGCTAGTTCAATTGTAATAGTATTTACCATGACAAATGGTCAATATGGTCTGAGATTATTAACGTAGAAATCAAATAGAAACTAATAAATACACGGACTTAATTAACATTATGAACACATCATGCATTAATTAATTAATTAACCTTATTGAGTGGTTACGATGAGTCAAAAGCAATAATGGAGTTCAACTAGTGAAAATAGTGGAGTAAGTTAGTATATCGTGTTTGGGGCTCCAATTCAGACTCTGCTAAAATAAGTCTAAAACTAACCTCTCAAGTTTGATTCTGGGTTCAATTCAAGGTCAGGTAAGTACCAATGCATCTTTTCTAAGTTTAAGTCTTATATCTTGGACACCAATGACTGATTATGAGTAGAGGAAAATATCTCCAGGAAACCTAGACTATGGGATGTTTGAAATCACCAACCCGCATTGAGCAAGCGTGGTGATTAACGCTCAATTCTTCTCCGAGGGAGAGGAAGCCTGTACCCAGCAGTGGGACGATAAAAGGTTAATAATGGTGATGATATTACTTGAGGTGACACTGGAGTTAAAATATATAATAAAAACTTTAGACCTTTAAGTCTGCGGAATCAATCAAGTCTAAAGGTCCAATACTGCCCTGCATAAGCAAGTACACAAAGAAATCGAACACTAACATAGCTGTGGGAACCACGATATCTGCTGACCCCGATTCACTATGACTCATGCAAATACAAGCTTATCAACTCCAAACTCAGGTATCGGTGATTCATAGACTACATACTACGGAGTAAGGAAAGATGCAGAGATTTCATAATGTTGGTAGGTCAGGCGCTTTGTTCTAGGTCAAATACATCGGAACAAAAAAAACAGTTACTTATCAACTTACGAGTAGTTCGTTCTCTGAGACATCTGTCAACGATGTTTGGTACCTATTACAAGAAATGGGCGGGTTCTAGAGAAGGCATATAAGACCGGAGACAGTAGCTTTCTTCGTCAAAGTCAAAGTATTTATTTGCACATGAATACAGTAGTTTCATTAGGTGTTACAAAGGTGTTGTTTAATTTCAGTGTGTTCGGTATTCAGTCATAATATGACATGCAAATTGGCTTATACTTATACACATAAACATACAAACGACAAAGTTTACCTGTTTATCTTTAGGAAATTTATATTGCAAAAATTCTGTGCCTTTTTGAAAGCCCCCTGAACACTCGCATTTTGGTCAACTTTCTTAGGGAATTATCCATAATGGCATCTCTGCTAGTCATTTTATTCTCCATGATATTAACACATTACTGGTAAGTTTTATATTCTGGGAATTTATTGAAGAAATCTTTTGTAGTGTTTGGCTATTAGTATGTTTTAAACCACAATAGTGTTTGCCACGCAGAATACTAAGTGGTGAATGACTAAGATGGATTTCATTTGTAAGACTTTTTATTTAGTTAGTGTTAGTCATTTTGAACAGGATTTGTGCCAAAAACTTTGTTAACTGTAGATAAAATAAAAGTATATATATAAAGCATTTTATCTGAAACCTGGATTTATTATCTTGTGTTTGATAATTACCACCGTAAGATCCAAGATTGCATTCCCTGATCAAGAAGTATTTAAGATTACCAAAGAAGGAGTATGTACAGAGTTGTCCGGGTAACTGTGTTGAGGAAGTCAGATACGCAGTCGCTCCATGTAAATCACTGTAAAGGTATGATTCCGAACGACGCTACTGGTCCCCGTACAATTTCTATTGGCTTATATGAGATTACATTCCGAGCTAGGCAGCAATGTCGGTCAGTGTCAGTGTCGCCCTGCCGCCGCGACAGACTCGGAATCAGCGCGACAGGCAGCACTGCTGGGCAGCACTGCTGGGCAGCACTGCTGCGGCAACACTGCTGCGGCAACACTGCTGCGTGCAGCGTCGTTCGGAATCATACCTTTACTCAGCTGCATCTGGTCAGACTGGAAGCTGACCACAACATAATTGTAAAAAGGCTAAGCAGATGATGACCTATCCCTATTAACCCTTCCAATGTTACTTCCTCCTTGGTAAAATAAATATAAAACTGCAATCGTACTTTCTACAACAAGCGCTTTTAACTAACAAACAGTATTCTTACTTATCACTCACGACTTTTAAACAAACCATGTTTTACTAACTGGACATTAGGTTACAAGAAACAAACCTAATCTAAATGAACTCAAGTTCAATAATAATCGGTTACAAGTATCGTTAAGTACGTTAACTTACTGGTTAACTTCCAGTCTACTTATCCGGATTATAATTAAACGGATAACCGTAAGGTGCGGTTACTGTGAAGAAGCCTTAGGGGTTAATCAATATAGCTTGGTTTAAGAGATTAGGGGTATTTTGTAAGTAGGTAAGCATTATTGGGTGTTGGAACTCTTGGATAATTAACAGTAGTATTGGTAGATTGATTAGAATGTTAAGCAACGCTTGGCACGGTTGGTATAGAGAAGGGTGATCATCTATGTCACAGCGAGTTCTTCTTGTTTCGAAAGGGCCTAGATATGAATCATTTGACCAATTTTTCGTCTTGTTTCGAAAAGCACTTTAATTGGGAGGGTCTCAGCTGTCATTTGAACATCTATGACAGTTGTTACTACAATCTAGCCAAATAAGTAATAGGTTGAGGAGATCAGATGGACAGTAGCTCCATGTAAATCTCCATGTAAATCTGGTAGTCGCATCATGTTCGAATGGAAGTCGACCCCAACATAGTTGGGAAAAGGCTAGGCAGATGATTTGTAGATGAAGTTCTAGAGCCCATTAAGATGAAAGTTTACTCATTATGTAACCGCATTTGGCTAATTGTAAACGTAAATGAACTTAAAATATGTCAATGCAATAAATAATTCAAAAGCATTGGCGCGAATGTGCCAGATTAAATCGGACAAATCCGAATGATATCAATGTTAACATATTCTGAAGTGCTGGTATTGTTTCCATGAGTTATTATAAATAGAGGATCGGACTATTATGCACTTTAAAATTGAAAAAGGAAAAAATATATTTTGGTTTTATTAGTAGTCGGTTCCTGCAAAGATTCGTACCTCTGCTTTTTGTTAGTAGCTTAAAGTATGAGATATGTACCTATAAATTGTTTGCGTTTTTCAATACATTTCTTTTATTTATATTTTGCTTTATGAGCAGACGATAGTAAAACTGTTCAAAAACACAAATTCAGATTTTGTTAAAATAAAAATTATGTACACAATGTCATTGAAGTCAATACAATAAAAACATTCAAATCATACATCTTAATACAACAAACATCCTCATTAACAAAGATTAATTCATACACACAAAACGATACTCCATAAAAGACTTTGTAACCACTATAAGCACAAACTAATCAATTTTATGGACGAGTACACAGGACTATAATATTCATGGTCACCGCAATACCACGTCCAATTCAATCGCATTAGCGAGTCGTATTGCAAAACAAAAATACAGATTTATACAGGTATTCAGTGGATTATTGTTCCTTATTTGTTGTGTACCGCGGTTTCACCCGTATCCTGACAGGATAATAAGTGGTTTTTTATAATCATCAGCACGAATCTTGAGCGCCGATCTTCACCTGCGCAGAAGTAATTTATTGGGTGCCTTTTGTGGTATGAAGTGAGGCGGGGGGCGGGCTAAAGCGGTGATTGGCCCGCAGTGCATTGCGTCATAGCCGTCAATCGGGATTGGTTCCTTGCTAATAAATCACTTCTGCACAGGTGAAGGTCAACGCTCAAGATTCGTGCCGATGATTCTACTGTTAAAATGTTCCACCTTCATCTTCTTAGCCTTCATATTTTTTCTTTCAGACTTCTTCCAAAGCTCATTCATAAACTTATCTTCTTATCGAGATCTTATGTGAGATGATGGCGCGGATTGAACGACAGCCACTTTTCAGAATTGCTTTGTGGGTTCCTGAAGACCTATTAAATGATTTGAGCCCAATCTAGGAATCAAACCCAGGATCGCCGAGCACGTCTTTCGCGCTTCTTACCAATTGAACAACGGGGTGGTTAAATGAATTGCATCTGTATCCGTGACTTTGGGACTAAAGTCTCATAAAAGGCCTACGACGGAACACGACGGTTTTTAGTCAGTAAGAGACTGACACTCCCTCACCGCTGCTAACCCACAGCGGGATCATTTGATGATTTTTGACGTCGTTAAAAGGTCTCAGCTTCGCTCAAACAAACAAACAGACAACTTCAGTTATATATTCATGCGATTTATTTCTTATTTATACCGCAATGTTATGGAAAGTACATTAGTTGCAGCGAAAACAGAAACTTGTTTTGTAAAAGCTTTTTATGACGTCACACTGGTTATCTAGAATATTTGAATATGAAATTATTTGTATAACAAACTTGACGTTGAGTTGTTTACAACTACCCTTGGAATATAATACATAACTAAGTAATACGAACAAAACTAGTTTGTTTATTTAATCATGTAATATGCATAAGAGAGTAAGTATCGAACGGAATCGAAAGCATCTCTTGAAATTAGATAAGACTAGCTTTTTCCCCGCGGTTGCACCCGCGTCCCGTGAGAACTACTGCCGGTACCGGGATAAAATATAGCCTATGTTACTTGGGAAGACTGTAAGCTTCCCAACAGTGAAAGAATTTTCCAAATCCGTTCAGTGCGTTTGGAGCCTTTAGGGTACAAAATGTGTTCTCTCTATTATATGAGTATAGATTATTGTGATGACAATTTTTGAAGTTTTGACTCGGCGACTTTATTTACAAAAACAAATATGTAAAATCTGCTTTCGTGAAATAAAACATCTGTAGAATACCCTTCTGTAATTCCATTTTAAATATAATGCAATATAGCGCATTTTCTCCCTATGTGTTATTTATTTATATGTATTTTTGTTCGCAATTCTAGTTGCTACGTTCGTCAAAGGACCTACGGAATACGTATTTCGCACTGTTTTCTAAAATGCGCGGCTATTTTTCAACCTATTTTTGAGAACGTACGTACATACATATGTCCGTTGCATTCATTAATTTCAGAAAGTCCTGTTTGACTGTTATACGTATTAATGTTAGTGTTGTGAAATATGTGTCTTATTCGCGTATGTTCTGAATTTCAGTATTTTGTGGAGTGGGAAATATTAAGCTGCGTCTATGTATGTATGTGTAATTTAGACTGTTACAATAATATGAAAGATGAACGGGAACGTAATAATAAAGTGTGTTTTTAACTAAAATATTTTGAGATACAATTTTTTTCTAAATTCAGAAAAAATACGTTATAGGAACTTATATTGACGTTGTAATATGACATTAAGGATAATGAATGAATTTAATTGATTCGTCATCCTAAAGTCCTTAGGTATGCCAATTTTATTTGCGATCGGAATTACCAAACATACAAGCAGTAATACAGTTAAAACAATTCAACAAAAACAAAAACTGCAAGAAAATGCAACTACCCACAATATTTTCCCCATCCTACTCGGATCAGAACCCGGGTAGATCTTACCCTGACAGCTAAGTAAACAGCTGGATGAGGTGGCAATCAGTTAATGGTACCCAGAGACTACAGTTGCCTGATAGGCTGCTAGCTGGGGATTTAAATAAGAACTATCTAGGTTTTAGATCCATTGTGGACTATTTTTCTGGTTTTTTGTATGGGAATAATTGGTACAATTGATTGATGAAGTGGTGACTATATATTTTGTGGTGAAGTGTTGGTAAAGATATGAATAAGTACTAGGACATCAAAGATACTAAGAGAGCTTATAATTCTCTCTCTAAACTGTTAATCATTTAAGCAATTCTAATTTTACAAAGTCGATGTTGAACCGATGCAGATGAAATTTTTTACAAAGACAAGAGGGACACAGGGAAACGGCTAATAAAAAAATACAATATTTTTATTTGCTTTCCAAAAATGTTATACAAGCAATCGGCCTAGGCTGCTTTCCACATACATAAGCAATCTACCTAGCCTTTTTATAAGACTTTGGATCAATTTACAGTTTATAGAACTGTTAAAATCTATCTGCCTCGCCTTTTTCTATAGATAGGATCGAGCCATTTTAAGCCTACCTAAACGCTGTTTGATATCAATAATTTTCCATAAAACGACTACTTTACCTCATAACTGTAAAATCGTTTTAGATAAGCCCAATTTTTCTATACCACGGTTCAATGAACTTTGTAGTAAAATATACTTATATTACATTGTGTCTGTACATACCATTAAACTAAGTGGCAATACATAGATAGGAGAGCATAAATAATTTTACGTCCATCGCTCGTCTCCATGTCTATGTCTATTGGTCATAGACTATAAAATACTGGACATGATAGTTTACTGAACTTATCATAATTTTGTATATAAACTTTAGATGGTTAAAATTGAAAGTATAAAAATAAAAATTCTATGTTGATGTATCAAGCAGACAGTTATGACTAGGTATAGTTTTCGCGAAAGTTCATGGTTCAACTAAGTTCTGAGCACAATAGTATGCACATAGGTACATATGTGATGATGGGCTATGGGTTGTCTAACACTGATTATCCGAATCGATCAAATCGGGCCTTTAATTCCTGAGATTAGCGTATTTAGAAAAAAAAGAAACAAACTCTTCAGTCAAAATTGTCACACTTTTGAAGGAAAGAACTTTCTATACAAACTAATCAGAATAACCAAATAAGCGTTCGATTCCCAATCATCAACAACCAAATTGAGGGAACCAATTTGTAACTAGCGTCGTCTCCTGGCTTCGCCTGCGGTTTCACTCAGACGATAATGTCTGGTTCTGTAGCTATCATAACTAGGGATGTGACTTTGTGGATTGTTTTTGCGGGATTTATTGAGAACCGGGATTTAAGTCGTTCTAGTTACTAGCTCATATTAAAATAAAAGAAATTAATACTACTATACCATGCATACCATGTTCAAGTTATATATTAGATAACAGCCCTTTGTTTTTTTCAGGGACAGTCGGCCAATCGCCATAGCTTTATTCTTGAAGAGAATATTATATTTATCACAAAAGAAACCATGTTATAAATAATTCAATACCCATACCACTACAAAAAAATCACCTTTACAAATAAAAAACAACCATTAATTCTATAAATCCTTCCACAAAAAGTCACACGAAATTCACCCGCCATACGTTATGATTCTCGAACCAAGTCCGTAATCCCGGGATTGTCCGGGAACTATCTTGTGACGACACTATTTGTGACCCACCGCAAATGATCTAACGGCACGTCTGCAGGCATATTGAATGTGGGTTGTTTCGAAAGACATGAATATATAAAGTATGTGTCGGTTTCAGAGTTATTTGGAGCTTCGTAGATGTTCATTCTGCTGTGTGTACTGTATGAGGCCATTTTTGTTGCAAAGAGTTTATTGAAAATCTTGAAAAAATCGTCTTAAGGGGAATTCACTGTTTTATTTATTGTACCACCAATATTACCATGAAAATCTAGGGGCTTATAGGACTTCTCTCTTTATTTACTTCTGAAGTCAATATTTATAAAGATTTGTGAACCTACAGTGGCAAAATGTTAAAAATTCTCCCTTCAACATAATAGTACCAATTGACTGTACCTAAAAGCACTCGTTTTTAATATAAAAGTAACAGGATACCGTCAATTTCCACGACCATTGGAAATCTTTTTACTTTCACAAAATGTAACATTTTAGTTCGCATATTCTAAGTGATTTCAACAGGAATTCAATTTTGATGTAATATCCTCGTATAAAATATGGTATCTCAATATCAAATATGACTCCCAATAACTACATTTGTAATTCCCGGCGCGATCTAGTGCTGGGATCCCGGGAATAGGGAGATTTTCGCGGGAATATATATTGGTATTACAAGTATTATTGGATTTAATCATATTCATGCACATTGCGTGGTTTGGTAATATATGCATTTTGTGTGATGTTAGTACACTAATTAAAATGAACCTCTCTGAAGATATGTTTGTTTGTGGTTCTAATTATGTTTAATTTATTCCACTTGTTTACTGATTTGCCATTCATATTAATGAATTGATGTTGATAATAACGATTGTTTATTTGCGTATGCTTAATAAACATGTAATTTATCTATTTGGAAATTATTCAAGGAAATGAAAGCCATACTCAATTATTTATTCACGACAGAAAAGTATACGCTGAAAGTATACACCATTCATAATTAATATCAAGAACAAACAACAGTCGAAGTTCAAAAGATTTTTTTATAATTCATCATCTGTAAGAAACTCCATTGAAGGTATGTACTTTAAATTTATTAACCCCTGGTTCCACTTCAAAGGCGTCGTGATTGGCTGCTCGGAAAGTGGTGGGGGAAACACAAAAGGCGATGTAATGCATGTTTCATTATCACTATTGTGTCGACTAAGACGCCTCGTAGACGTCTAGGCGGCATTTTATTGAGAACGGGGGCGATTTAAAATGAGAATATTCAATGAACGGGCTGACAATGTTCGAAGGAATTCTAGAACAGAACTGGAATCGGTTGAACTTATCGATATCGATACTTAAGTTTTCGATCGATTCCCTATTTTTACGTATTCTTTTACATTATTTTATGAAGAGGTAAAAATGATTTTTTGTTTGTTTGTAATTGATTAACAGAGCTATTTAAAAAGTTAGGTATTACACTGTTGGAAAGCTACACTCTTCTCGAGTAACATAGGCTATATTTTATCTGGTTGCGGGCAGCAGTTCCCACGGGACGCGGGTGAAACCGCGGGAAATGGGCTAGCAAAAACTAGCCTGTTAATGAAAGGACAGAATTTCTAATATCCAATCATTGTTATCTAACTAATGGCACCGAAATAATTTGTATGCGTAACTAATTAAACGCAAATTAATACAACTATACATATTTTAGTGTTGTCATTTCAGCGGCATCGAGTTTACATATCGATTAACCCACATAGTGATGTGAATAAGATTAGTTGGTTTTATCGTTTGTTAAACTAATCGTTTTCCCGCGGGTTCACCCGCGTCTCGTGGGAACTACTGCCCGTACTGGGATAAAATATAGCCGATATTACTGTAGCTTTCCAACAGTGAATCATTTTTTCAAATCGGTTCATTAGTTTCGGAGTCTTTGGGGTATAAAGAAACAAACAAAACAATTTTTACGCTTTATTTTATCAGTATAAACATACTTTAATCGATAGAATCGAGTCTGGAATCGGCCAATCGATTGTGGGAAACTTGCTATTTAAATAATTTGCCTCTGACAGAGGATAGGTCATCACTTATGTAGACCATAGTCTGGGGGTTAATTTTAGATATCAATGGTAGTGTCTGTATGATAACCATATTAATAGTGCTTTTTCAATTCATTTTTAGACTAATGAATAAAAAAGATACTAAAATTGGTAATGAAATATGGATAAACAAACATGTTTTTACCAATTTATGTATTTATAAATATGTATTAATGTATGTAGCTACATGTATGTAATTTATCAGTTGTGTTAGCACCCATAACACAAGTTAATTAATAACTTACCATGGGGCTAACCGATCGCGTGTTATAAGGTGTCCCGACATTATTTATTTATTTATTTTTTGTATCAAAATTGCTTATTGAATGCTACATAATATATGAAGTATGTATCTACATATAGATACTGTTAGCACGTTTTAAAACACAATTGAATTAGGCCTAATATTATCGTTGTCAAATACAGGCTTAGAATAAAATTAATGGTCAGAATGTCGGCGTGCGATGTCGTCGGTTGCGATAGTCATCGAGAGGATCCAGCTGCTGGGACTGGAGGTGGCCTTGCACAAATCCGAGGCCATGTGCTTTCATGGGCTTCGGAACGCGCCACCTTCAGGCTCCCAAGTCACGGTGGGGGGGGCTACCATCGGCGTCGAGAGGGCGATGAAGTACCTGGGACTCGTCCTCGACGGCCGGTGGAGCTTCGTCGAGCACTTCCGACGTTTGGGCCCCAAACTGGAGAAGGCAGGTGCTGCATTCAAGCGGCTCCTGCCCAACCTGGGAGGCCCAAACGCCCCCTGCCGTAAACTCTACGCGGGGGTCATGCGGTCCATGGCCCTTTACGGGGCCCCGGTATGGGCACGTTCGGCACGGCCGCGGGCTGTGCACTACCTGAACGTGCCCCAAAGGGTGATAGCCATTAGGCTAATCCGGGGGTACCGCACGATCTCCCGCGAAGCAGCTGGCCTACTCGCTGGACTGCCACCGTGGGATCTGGAGGCGAGGGTCTTCTTGCGCCTGTACGACTGGCGCGAGGAGGCTCAGCGCCGGGGAGAAACCCCGTTGCCGCGGCAAGTTGTCGCGCAGCGGGCGGAGCTCCGGCGCGATCTCATGGTGGCCTGGAGGGAGCGACTATCGCAACCCAGTGCAGGGCACGCCACCATCGTGGCGGTAAGTCCCCTCTTTGAGGAGTGGCTCGGGAGGAGTCACGGCGCCCTCACGTACCGCATGACGCAGGTCCTCACCGGACACGGTTGTTTCGGGAGGTACCTGCACCGCATCGGTCGTGAGGAGGCGCCCGGGTGTCACCATTGTGCGGACAGCCCCGAGGACACGGTGGACCACACAGTCCAGGTGTGCCCCGCATGGGAAGGGCACCGCCGGGTCCTCGTCGAGGCTTTGGGCGGCGGCGACCTCTCGCGTCCGGCCCTGGTTCAGGCCATGGTCCGGGGCGAGAGGGAATGGGATGCCGTCGCCTCCTTCTGCGAAGCGGTCATGCTCGAGAAGGAGGAGGCGGAACGCCAGAGAGTTCGCACCTCTCATCCCGGCCGCCGCGCTGGACCAGGTAGACACCATGGGCGCCGGGTGTCGCGAGATGACTCCCGGCCACCGTAGGCGTGGGTCTGTGGGCGGTGAGTTCGGGTGGCTCATCGTCCCTCTGTCTTCCTAGACGACAGACCCGTGTCGACGGCGCGCGTTGTTCCACGCGCTCCTCAAAGAGACGTCAGCAACCCCAGCGGGGCCCAGCAGGGCCAAGGCCTGCCGGGGCTGCGGGTTGTTCGAAAGAGATACCGCGGCCCTGGTACATAAAAGGCCTATGACGGAACACGACGATTTTAGTCAGTAAGAGTCTGACACTCCCTCACCGCTGCTAACCCACAGCGGGAGGGGTCATTTGATGATTTTACGTCGATAAAAAAAAAAAAAAAAAAAAAAAAATATATACTAAAATTAATTTATTAAACTATTTGATTGATTATGTTATGTCATTGTTTACGATTTTTATGAAAAGTTTCTAAAACTTTGTTTTAATGTGAAATTATACACTTTTTTAGTTTATTTTATTGGTCTGGATTTATGTTGATAACATTAATCAATGACTTTTCAAAGTTAAATAGGGATAAATAAAATATTCCGTTTTAATTTTAAAAATATTTTTTGTAAAACCGTTTAAATATCTACAGAACATATGTAAGTGTGTACTTTATTTAAGAATATTTTGACACGTGCCTTCAATATAACTGGGTTACCAGTACAACATACATACATACATAATAATAATAATAATAATAATATAGCCTTTATTCAGATCATTTAGTACAAAGGTTTTTAAACTTACATAACTAACTTAACTTAATAAACAATTTAATTTAAACTAGTATTTGTTGCTTGGTTATCTTTCCAAGATCTGTTTGCCAGTCGGCATAGGCCTCCTCCAACCTTTTCCATTCTTTCCTTTCTTGAGCCACTCTGTTCCATGTGACTCCTGCCACTTGTCTGATGTCATCGTCCCACCTCTTCCGTGGTCGGCCTCTCTTCCTTTTGCCTTCCCTTGGGTACCACCATGTCACCCTTTTGCACCATTTGTCATGCCCTCTTACCAGGTGACCGGCCCATCGCCACTTAAGTCTTTTGATTTTGTCTATAATATCGGTAGTTTTTGTTTTATTTCTAATGATTATGTTTTTTACTCTGTGGGACTTTTTAATATTTAACATGCTTCTTTCCATTGCGTACTGGCAAGTTGCTAGTTTACTTGAGGTTTCTTGACTTAAGGACCATGATTGACAACCATACGTAAGGACAGGTAGTATGCATTTGTTGAACAGTTTGCTTTTTAGGTTTATATGGAGTTCTTTATCTTTCATAGCTTCTCTCAGACTCCAGTATGTCTTCCAGCCGTTTGTGATTCTTCTCTCCACTTCCTTTTGCATAGGATCTTTTTGAGTTATGATCTGACCCAGATATATGTATTCGTCTGTATAGTTGATTACAGTGTTTCCTAGATCTATGGTATGTTTGTGCCCGTTTGTCATTACTCTGGTTTTTTCCGGGTTCATTGACAACCCTACTCTCTCACTTTCTTTCGCAAGTTCCTTTATCATTCTGGTTAGGTCTCCTGCTGATTTTGCCAATAACACTATATCATCGGCAAATCTTAAATGCGACAGCAGTACACCGTCTATATTAATTCCGAGATGTCCCCAGTTAAGTCTTCGGAAGACTGATTCTAGTACTGCGGAGAATAGTTTCGGAGATAGAGGGTCTCCCTGCCTGACGCCTTTTTCAACTCTGAAAGGAGCACTATTTTTTTCTAATTGAATTCTTGCTCTGCTGCAACTATATATGTTCCTCATTAATCGAATGTACTTGTGCTCAATTCCTTGTTCTAGTAACGCCTCCCATATTTTATCATGTTGTAGCGAATCGAATGCTTTGCTGTAATCAATAAATGCAATGTAGTAAGTTAATTGGTATTCGTTGTATTTCTCCAGAATTTGACGCACTACGTGAATGTGGTCTATCACTGAATAATCCTTGCGAAATCCTGCTTGCTCTATAGGTTGTTGTTCGTCTAGAGTTCTTTCGACCCGTTTTAAGATGATCTTAGCAAAAATCTTATATACATTGGACATAAGGCTAATAGGGCGATAATTTCCGATGTCGTATTTATCCCCTTTCTTATACAGTAGGATGATGTGAGACTCAGTCCATTGCTGGGGGATGGCTTCAGTATTCATGATGTCGTTGAAAATATCTGTGAGGACGGGTAGCAGGATCTCTTTGCAATATCTTAGTATTTCATTGCTTATGCCGTCGGGCCCGGGTGCTTTCTCCCTTTTTTGGGTATCGATGGCTTTGCTGACTTCATTTTTGAGAATACTAGGGATGTTCGAAGTTTCTGCTAGATTGATTTCGGCTTGCGAAGTATTGTTTCGGTAAAGTTTTTTGTAGTATGACGTAGCTGTTTTTAGTATGCTAGTTCTGTGATGGTCCATTTGTCCTTGTTCGTTTTTCATTTTTACGATCCATTTCTTCGTGTTATTTAGTTCTTTCAGTGCTTTTTTAGTTCCACCGGTTTTCTGTATGTAATTTTCTATCGTTTGCATCCTTCGTTTTTTCCTGTCTTTTCTCATACTTTCGTTGATATCTTTGCTAATTTTGGCTAGCTTCCGTCTCCTATCTTGAGTACTTCTTTCGTTGATAAGGTGCTTTCTTTCTTTTAGGAGTTTTGTAGTGGCTGTTGATAATATTCCTTTTGCCTTGATTTTGGTATCTGTTATACATTTAGTTTGGGTTTTGATAATATTTTCTATATAATTGTATTTATTTTGGGTTTCTAAATCCTTGGTGTTCTCCTTGAAGTCAATAAGTTCAGCTCTTAGGGATGTTGCTATTTGCTCTAATTGCTGTTCATTGGGTTTTGTGATCCCTGGGTCTTGTCTCGGTCTAGTGTTCTTTGGTTTATTTATTTTAAGCTCAGTTCTGAGTAGCCGATGGTTGGTGTTGAAATTAAATCTTTTAATGACGGTAAAGTTTGTGAAGTAACTGTTTCTGTTGGTCATTATGAAATCGATTTCGTTTCTTGTTTTACCATCCGGCGAGATCCAGGTCCACATGTTCTTTCGGTTTTTCTTGAACACAGTATTTAGGATTGTTAATTTGTTTTCCAGGGCAAAGTTTGTAATTATTTCTCCATTCCTGCTTCTGGTCTTATTACTAAATGAGAATTGTCCTAGTATAGTGTTTTCTCCTGGGCGTCTTGCTCCAATTTGGCCATTGAAGTCTCCCATGACTATAAGGTTTTTATAAGTGTGCTCTTGAATTGCTTCGTTTAAATTATGGTAGAATTTGTTAATCGTTTCTAAATTTGATTGCTCTGTAGGTGAATATATTTGTACAATAGACCATGGGTTCTTGTATCCCGGTAGTTTCACATTCATAATCGCTATGCGTTCTGAGATTCCTATGAATGCTTCTACATATTGTTTTAAATGTTGTTTAACAATAAATCCTACCCCATATTGGCCTTGCGTCTCACCTATCTGATATAGTAGGTATTCTGGATGACAGGTTATGCTTTCGCCCATTCTCCTCACTTCGCTCAAACCAACTATATCCCATTTGATTTGTTTTAGCGCATATGTCAGTTCCGTAAGATTTTCTTCTTTCCCCAAGGTGAGTACATTGAGGGATGCTATGTATAATACTGATTTTTGGCGGTTTCCGCCTTTAGATGATGGAGGGTTGTGGTCTCTTTCCCCCTCGAGGACCAGTCGGCTTGGGGGAGTTTGTTGTTTTTTTGTTTCCTTGTTGGTAGTTTGTTTTGTTGGTTTTGGTTTCCGTTTGCCGTTCGTTAGTTGCTATTGGTTTTTATTAGTATTAGGCATATTGGAAAGGGAGTTGGATCTATATCGCATTAAATCAAAAGCATTTGTTCTGTTTGTCTTCATTGTGTTTGTGGTTTGTTGCTTTTTCGGTTGATTATTTTCCGGAGAGAGTGAAGTGGATGTTTGTCTTTTTCTTTTCTCTTGGCTGTAGTTATTCTCTTTAACAATTAGTTTATCATATTTCAGATATGCTATGTTGCCCTTTTGTCTCTCTTCAATTAACTTGGCTTGCAACTGTTTCCTTTTTTCTAACACTTCCTTCGAGTAATCCTCCGTTATATAAATAGTTTTTAGATTCTTTCTACTTTTGATTATTACGGCCTTTTTCCAGTTATTTATAAACGAACACAACACCGGTCTCGGTTTGTTTGCTCCCTGTCTATTCCCTAAGCGGTAAATTTTGTTGATTTCGTATTCTTCTAACTTAATATTCAAATCCTGGTTGAAGGTTTCTTTGAGTTTTTGTATTAATTCGTAAGAGGATTTTTCACTTTCTTCTAAGCCAAATACTATGATGTTATTGTCTCTCTCAGCCCTCTTAAGATAATCTATTTCCTTTTCTAGTTTTTCTACTTTAGTTATCAGTTTCTTATTTTCTTCTATAACAGGGGTTAGCTTATCATCCATCTTTTCCATAATACTATTTGTTATAGAGATCCTCAGCTCAGCATTTTGACTTTGCATCTCCAGTTTCATTTTTTCAAATAATATTTGAAATTGGGCTTCCATCTTGTATATTATTCTTGCGTGAAATGAGACGCAATGTGGTAGAAATATTTTTCTTAGTTGGCAACACTGTTTACTATGTCAGATTGATTGACGTTTATGACAAGTGTCACTGAGTGAATGATTTGTTGTTTTCGTGTTTTCTAACCTCTAATTGTTGATAATGAGGATGTAGATTTTCGACGGATTCCAGTAATCGCACTTGTTTTTGTGTTTTTAATCACTCCCCAAGAGGCCCCGCTATGGTATCGATGACTTCTATCAACCAGCAATTGCGTTTACTAATTTATTTCACTTAATTTCACTCGAGTATATCACTACGGTGTTGACAGTTCTGATGCCGGAAACGGAAAAGATAACGAAAACATACATACATAGAATTTATAAATAAATATTATACTTAATAATACTATTCCCGCGATACCATACACGGAAACTTATCAAACTTCCTCCTCTTTGAAGATGGCGGCTGGCGGCCGCCATTTTTTATTCCAGTCACATGTCAATATTTGATCACGTTGACGATTACAACAAGAAAACAAACGAACCCGATACACAGAAAAAAATTATAGTATTATATTCTATACATTTATTATTCATAAAAGTCAACCTCTCAAGTATAAGAGCGCGGGTTCGATCTCATGTCAGGCAAGTGCCAATGCAACTTTTCTAAGTTTGTATGTACTTTCTATGTATTAGGGGTTAAAGTATGAAATTGCCGTTTTATTCTAGTAGGTTTTTGAATTGCCATATAGTCTTCATGGTTTGAGGTTTTCGAATGGAACTTTTTTCACATGGTTTCTTTGATGTTCTTCTTTTAAAAAATGTGAAACATTTGATTATCGATGTTCAATTGTTTTTGTTATTCAACTTAAACAAGAAAGATGGATACTGCGAAAATTTGAGTAATTTTTGAATATGAGTTCCGACGCGGGATTGAACGGCAGAAACAGCCCGCAATATCAATGCTGCATTTGAAGAGGTGTCTGCTAAAGAACGCGCCGTGCGATTTTGGATTAAACGCTTTCGTGGTGGAAACTTCGACTTGAAGAACGAGCTATGAGAAAGACCGCCTGACAGGTGATTAACGAGAAATTAAGAGAGACGGTGAACGCCGATCCTAGTCAAACTACCCAGATACCCAGCCGAACACCGAATAATGTTGAAAAAATTAGCAGTAAAACAGCCACGACTCATGAATCGACCTTCACCGCTATTGCTCCATGACAACGCGAGGCCTCATACAGCAAAATAAACCGTTTTAACTCTTCAGGAACTGCAGTTGGAAACTATTCGTCTTCCTCCATATTCGCCAGACCTTGCTCTAACGGACGACCATTTTTTTTTGTGATTTGGACAATTATCTACGTCACAAGAAGTTTCTTCCCAGGAGGCAGAACAAAATTC
Organism: Helicoverpa zea x Helicoverpa armigera; assembly: GCA_033682625.1. Lineage (NCBI taxonomy): Eukaryota > Metazoa > Arthropoda > Insecta > Lepidoptera > Noctuidae > Helicoverpa > Helicoverpa zea x Helicoverpa armigera. Next base: position 3,488,963 of record JAWIIS010000017.1, read on the forward strand.
TTTCACACTGTTTGTGCAGTCTAGATCCTCAGAGTTCTATCGTAAAGGCATAAATGACCTTCTTATTAGATGACCGCAATGTATAGATAATAATGGCAACTATTTTGATTAAATAAGTTTGTTAAAAATTTAAAAAAAATACAATTTAGGTTTTCAGTACAAATCGGCAATTTCATACTTTAACCCCTATTATATCTTGGACACCAATGGCTGATAAAAAGATGAAGGAAAGCATCTTGAGGAAACCTGGACTATAAAGTCTGAAATCACCAACCCGCATTGAGCAAGCGTGGTGATTAATGCTCAATCATTCTCCGTGTGAGAGGAGGCCTGTGCCCAGCAGTGGGACGATAAAAAAAAGGCTATAGCAGTTACAACAGTATGTCAATATTTGATCACGTTGACGATTTAAACAAGAAAACAAACGCAACCGATTAACAGAAAAAAAATAATAGAATTATGCATTAATTATTCATAATGTCTGTCGGTCTAACCATAAAAGTTTAAAATTCGTCCTCCGTTTTTTACGGTGGCCATTAAAATTTCCTACTTATGCCAAATAAAGCAAAGGGTGGCCTTTAGACAAAGGGCCATGGGATCTTGATGGGAATTCTCTGAGGATTTCATTTGAGAGGGAAAAAACTGTTAGATATTATATTTTTTGAGTGCACCTTCCAGTGACAGCCATGCTAAAGCTTTAATATTTCTAGTTTTGTAGACAATACATCATTAATTTAATAAAATTTAAAAATAAAATGGGTTTTGAATAAAAACTTGGTGAAGCCTCATCAATCATCTCAATTTAAAGTAAATAATAAAACTACAGCTTCGCAATTTACCTGCAAATGAAGTTCAAAAGTCGCGCAGATTTATGAACTGAAAAGTTAATTTTAATTTGTTCTTTTAATTAATTTATCATTCATAATGAAAATTACTTTATTGGAATTGAAATCAGTCGAAGAAACAATACAATAAAGCTTTCTTTATAAACTCTTTTTGATATAACCTGAAAAACATTTTTAATTGCATACATAGTTAAAATCACGAAAATGTAATCACTAAAATTAAAAATATCTATCTTTCCTAGCTTTTCAGTTTCGCCGTAAAAGCGTATCCAGATTAAAACAAATTTATTATTCAACATTATAATAAGGAATCACCGGTTGTTGCTACCGGGACGCATAATAAATGTATAGCCAAGCTATTTATAGCGTAGCTTTTAGTGGTCCACGAAAATAAGGCAAGATGTCCTTTTACCAAAGCATTCAAGGGAAAAGACTCTAATGTATACCTTATAAAATATAGCCGAATTAATTAATTAATACTGAGACGCCGACGTTTCTGATCTTGATAACATTTCTGAATATTGTCCTTATGATTTTTTTGAATGGCTACGGGAATTATTTGATTATGTATTATTAAAATGATTGTTTATTTGTCTTGTAAGCGATTTTATTAGGTTGACCTGAATTCAACAATGTAATGGAATCTAAGGCCCGGTTGCTCGTATTTACGGTAAAGTTAAAGTTAAAATTTTACCGTTGTCAATTTTGACCACGTTGTTAATTTGTCATTTTTATTATGAAATTTTAACGTTCAACAACGCTTTTTGAATTTAAACCCTGTTAATTTCACTTTAACTAGAATTTAACCCTAACCATGCCGTAACCGAGCTTCGAACAACAAAGGATTGTAGTGTCATAAAAATTGGCAGCTGTATGTAAGTAGTCCTGATGACAATACAATAATATAGTACTGTCGAACTAATCTGATGATGGAGTCGGAAAATATGAACTGGAAGTTTCAGATTTTTACATGCATCTATTAACTATTGTATCTTGTACGTTGTTCCAAACTGATCCAAGTTCATGATAACGTTTTTCGGAGTATGATATGGAATAAAAATTACAAGGGTTCCGCATAAATGGGACTTAAATGTCCATTCGCGGACATTAGTCCCCCATAAGGGCACTGCGAACAATTTTTAGAGGGGAAAACATTAATAAATCTGCATATAGGGTGTGTGTTTAATATTTATTTTGGGATTGAGTTGCCATACACGGTCAGACAAATCATTATATGTATGTTAGATAGTTTTTTTGAAAACAATTCTGTTTTTTCCTCAACTGCGTACATTGCCTACTCATATTCCTAGAAGTCTGACTAAGTGATTAAACTAAGAACTCAGGTATCCAAATTCAGCTCATACAAAATTAATACCAGTACATTCTAAACTAAAGACTATACCATCATAGACGATTTTAATTAATAAGTAAATTACCCATTCACTGCGCTTCAATTTCACAGCAGCCCTGTAATGCCGGCCCGTCGTGGATGTGAAATCAAAATCCTGCTCGTACATAATTAGGCAGCGGTACCAGGTTACCGTGCACCGTGCGATTTTTTTGTCGCAGACGCAGGTAGGTGCTTTTTTTTTGGAGCGCCCCATTTTGAAGGACGCTACTTTTAACATGGTAGCTTACTTTAGTGAGACTGCGAGCTTGCATTTTGTAAATTAAGTTGTATCATTATTGGTGAATGATTGATACACGCCGATAACCTAAAGTCAAATTATAATAATAACGTGGAGTTGCTTCTTGAGAAGGTATTTGTTAAGTTAGTTACGTATTAGAAACAGGAGCTATATTTATTTTATATTTTGGCACTATACATACAAGTACCTAAATCACTTCTTGATTCAAGATATTTCTACAAGTCGACATTGCGACATTTCCTTGCGATTAAAAATCGTATCATGAATGGTAATTCCCCACCTTCATCACAGTTAGGAGGGTAGATAATTGGTCACGTAGAGTGTCATTTGCAATGACTATACACGCCAAATTGACCTCTAGGATCACAAAATTCGGGGAAAAAAGTCTTCACAAAAATAATTTGGGCTTATTTATGCTGTCATAGAAAAAATATCTTTTCATAAATGAGTACTTGTTATTGCAAGAAATTGTTGAGAAGATGATGCTGTTTTTACTAGCGACCTCTTACGGTAGGTATATTTATTAAACAAATTCAGACGTGGCAATCAAATTGTTGTTTTGTTTATTCTTATAGTTATGTAAATAACGAAAGTTGGTTTAAATAAATAAAAATAAAATAATAAATAAATAGTTTATTTCACACAAAGTTTACAGTGTTGAACTATGACTATAAAAGCATAAAGGTTTATTTAGGTCAACAATATGAGGTACCCTGACTCCTAAACTAGGTGTAGGCCTGTAACTTAGAAGTCAGTGATTCTCCGTAAAAAAGTCATGCCATATTAATAAGAGGACAATGAAGAAATAACAAATTAACAAAAATAGTGTGACTAAACTATATAAACAGTAAAAAAAAAAAAAAAATGAATGAAAGAATTAAGTAACTAGGCCAATGTGCAATGTAAATACAAAAACAAGGTGGTGAGTGTGTGTGAGTGTATGTGTAGAAAGTGTGTGTGTTTGTAGTGTGTAAATGTAGATGCAGCTATAGGTAACTAAGTCATGGGGGACTATGAACAGATACCCTGCAGAAGATCCTCAGTCTTTTCATAATTCAAAGTTTGAAGGTATTCTCTAATTAAAGTTTTGCACTGACGTTTAAGGCATGGATAGATTTTAATTTTTTTGTTTAGTAGGTTATATATTATGGTGCTAATCACGTAGTATTGACGTTTGGCAAAAGCAGTTCTGTGGCGTACGGGTGGAAAAACATTATGCTTGAGGCGGCCAGTAGGCTCCTTAGGGGGACGCGTTGAATGCTTACGCAAGGTACACAGTAGCACAAAGAGTTGTCTGACAGTGAGAACCTTGCAGTCAGAGTAGAGCTGTACAGTGGAATACCTTCGTGGACGAGAAAACATTACTTTCAAGACAGCTCTCTGGGCTCTCTCAAGGCGAATAAATACATTTTGCGTGGCACCACCCCAAACAGGAAGGCAATACGTTAGCACAGATCGACAAAGTGCAAAGTAAACAAGTTTTAGTGTTTCACTATCAGCTGAGTTACGCAGCTTCTTGAAAACGTATATGAGTTTACGTATACGTGATGCGACCTTGGTTATATGTGGGTGCCAGTTAAGATGTTGGTCAATGAGTACTCCCAAGTACCTTACGCAAGAGGATCTAGTAAGGGGGAGGCAACAACAAAGCGTTGAGGAATTACAGGCGTGAGCTTGCAAGATAAGGGAATTTGGAGGACAGAGATTTGACCTAATGGCAAAAGGAACATAAACCGATTTCTCAACGTTCAAGGTAAGTAAATTATCGGACAAACATTTCACAACAGAGGAGAGCGCAACCTCGGCGTTATGGTATGTCTGGGGCCAGTCTTCACCATCTACGACAAGGGCTGTATCATCCGCGTAAGTAAAGATCTTACAATTACCAAGAGTTAGTTTGCAGAGATCGTTGATGTAGATAAGGAAGAGAGTGGGCCCCAGGATGCTGCCTTGCGGAACGCCGTATGTGATTGGGAGCTCATCACTTTCGTGCTTGCCGATCTTTACCTTTTGGGTACGATTGCTGAGGTAATCCGCGAAGATTTTCAGTGCGACACCGCGTATTCCTATGCTTTCCATTTTACTCAGTAAGGCTGGGGCAGAAACGGTGTCAAAAGCCTTTGACAGATCCAAGAATATACCCAGGCACTTGCGTTTACTATCCAACATCCTGGCTACGCAATCAGTCAAATCCATAACCGCGTCCTCGGTGCTCACTCCATTTCTGAACCCATATTGGTTGTTGGCTAATATATTGTTTGCACCCAGAAAGCTTGTCAGACTCTTGTTAAGGATTCGCTCCAGGATCTTGGACATGGCTGTTAAAATCGAGATTGGGCGGTAGTTGTTGACATCGTCTCTGCGCCCAGACTTATGAATGGGATGAACAAGTGCTTTTTTAAACGCCGTGGGGAAGACCCCAGCACCGATACATAAATTGCAAACGTGAGTGATAATCGGAACCAGTACACATCTCGCGGCCTTTATTAATTTTGAAGGGATCGAGTCTAAGCCGGTAGCGCAGTTTGTCCGAAGACCTAAAATAATTGAGTCGACATCGGTTTCAGATACTTCGAGGAGTGCCATAGATCTAAGCGACACTGAGTCTGATGCAGATTTGGACACAATCGATGTAAGGTTAAATTTCGACGCTAAACTGCTTCCTACATTAGAAAAAAAGTTGTTAACGTGATTAAGCGAAGACTTTGGGTTATCCATTAAATGCAATAGATCAACAGAGGGTGAGGACTGAGTTTGAAGATCTGATATTTTTTTGATCACGTTCCAGGTAGCTTTTACATTATTTTTTGCATTGTGGAACTGTTCTTTTTCATGTAACCGTTTGAGTTTTCTTAGAAGAGAATTGCAAAAATTGCGATATCGAGTGTAGGTGATTTTTAATATATCATTATTTTGTGACTTTCTGAGTTTGGTATGCATGCGGTCACGGTGCCTAATACAACGAAGAAGCCCAGGAGTAATCCAGGGCTTCAAGTTGCGTTCTCTTTTTGGAACCGTAAGTTCGCGTGTGTGCTGTGTAACAATGGAGGAAAGTTGACTTACTAAAGCATCAGCAGCATCATTGGGATCAGTAACCGTCAATAAAGGAGACCAGTCATGGGATTTGATATCATCAACAGCCGACTCGTAGTCTATTTTAGACATAGTACGATTACCAATTCTGTTCGTTGTTTTGGTTTCCAGAAATAATAGTAGCGGTTCATGGTCAGTTATGGATGACTCAATAACGAAAGTAGTAGCGGATTTTTTGGTTTTTAGTAGAATGTGATCCAAACAGTTAGCGAGTCGTGTTGGAAACAGATGGGCTGGGAGAAGTCCGTTAGAGGCAGCGCAAGTTAAGTACTCATCCGAGCGACTATCACTATTGTCGACTTTGATATCAATGTTCATGTCACCAATCAGAACAACGGTAGGAGAGGTTATTTTAAGTACGTTATCGAGGCTATCAATAAATTTGTTAATGTTTATAAAGGAAGGAGGGCGATAGATGGCTACTATTGCAATATCTTTTATGCAGCACACAAGACAATTTGCGTCATCAAAATAAGGTTCCTTTACGTCAACTTTTATAGACGATTTGACATAGATAGCACAGCCGTCGTTTTGGTTAAAAGTTCTTTTAGTTGAGTATGACGTAAATCCATCCAATGTCGGAAGGTGTGATAGTTTGCTTAGCCAGCACTCAGTGAGCACGAGCACGTCGCACTGGAAACCCAATAACCGCATCAGAACAGGAACTTCGTCAAAATTTTTAGTAATGCTTCGAATGTTTAAGTGTAATATTTTTAAACCATTTGTTGGATCCTTTAAAAACTGTGCGCAGCTCTCTGGTTGACACTTGAGTGATTTAGAAATATGCAGCGCGTCAATCTCGCTATTAATATTATCATGGTTAGCCATTTATAAAAGTTAAAATATGCAGAATAAGAAAAGCTTTGGAAGTCGTTATAATCGTGAGCACAGATGTGGTAATAAGTATTTCGAACAAAGTTGGAAAGTTATGGACCAATATACGACGACGACAGTATATATCAGTTCTATGGGTATATGTTATATTCATGCGTATATTGCAGGAATAAAGTATTTTGTAGTTGGGTATGCGTGTGTGTGTGAATATAGCTTGTTTGTGTTGTTTTATTGTATGTGAAGTAAATGGTGTGAATGAAGGTAACGATGTATGAATTGCTGTGGCCATTAATTTGGTAATACTAATACTAATTGACAGATTAACAAAAAAATGCATAAGAGAAAAAGTACAAACAATAATAGCTTTGTGAAATAGTCAGAGAACGGCAACTTGGTTCACAGGTGGGCTAAGGCACTTTGCTGAGCGAACAAGGATCTGTTTGTCTCCATCTATTTTGCGCAAAAAAATATTGCCGTTTGCGATCCAGCAATACTTGAAAGAATATTTGGCAGCGAACTCCCTAGCTTGGTAGAAAAGCTTCTTGGTGCATGCTGGAAGATGATCAGAAATGTACACCGGGAGACGATCACCAGACAAACCCATGACTGTGGTGTTCAATTTATCGTCTTTTCCTCTTCCTTTGTTGAAGGCACGCACAGCAGATAGTAAAGTCTGCTTAGTTTGCACAGTAGTGAACTCCGCAACAATTGGCCGCGGGGAATTTGGAGTAGCAGACTTGTTTGGAAGGCGGTAGATATCGCGCAGCTCAGATTCGTTAATGTGCACGCCAACAGCCGCACCTGCCTGACACACCGTTTTTGTTAGTGTGGTGCTAGATTCAGCAGTTGCTTGCGGGATGTTACGCAGTTCTATGGCAGATGACCTCGACTTGTGCTGGAGATCTACTATTTTCTGCTCGAGACATTCAATATAGGTCTGCTGTTCACGGCGCTCTTTCCTCAATAATTCCACCTCCATCTTCAGATCTTCGAACTTTTTATTAAAGAATTCAATTGACTGGACAATACCAACATTCGACTTACATATTTCTGAGTTAGACGCTTGAATTTTACTGTTTTGGGTTTTAATATCTCTAATATCCGAAGACAGCTGAGCCATAAACTTTTTTTGGTCTGCCAGTAATTCTGCGACACGAGCGTCTTGCTCCTTCTTCCACTTATCGAGTATGTCTTGAATCTCTTCTGGCTCCTGCGAACTCGTATCAGTATCAACAGTAGTGCCCTCTGGCGAGTCGCCATGTCGCGCTCGCTTGTATCGATTTTTGTTGACAAAGTCGCACGCCGTGGTAATATCAGGCTCTGAGCGAGTTTGAGATTTTATTATGTTACTCGCCGGCGATCTAGTGGTTTTAGGTGGGGTGCGTTGTGTTGTAGCCATGTCAACAGCAAAAAAAAAAAAAAAAATCAGGGAATTTTCGTAGCAGTTACGAAGCACAGCAACGCCTCGCAGCAGCGCGCACAATAGTAGCTTAGCAGCGATGATAGTCGCTCGTAGCGGATCTCTGTTTCGACTCGACAGCAACAGTCACGGTGGCACAGCGCGTAAGCGGTCCGGTCACCTCTCACCGAGGAGGCGGTTCGAGTCCAGCGAATCGCAATCACTTTTTCAATCACAATTTGACACGGCAACAGCACTAATATTAACGTCTCTTTCTAGGACAACCCAGTAGGAGTGGCCCCCAGGTAAGAACACGCAATGCGAGACAAGGAATTGATTTTAACTAGGCTAGCCAATCACACACTTTGAATGCACTGCAGAGCGACACACGTCCACTCAGTTCTACGCCAAACCGAAGAATGAGTTTAAGAAATGGATCGAAATGCTCATATTAATACTTGTATATTTTTTCTTTCATCCTATTATAATGTAGCTAAATTTGAACTATTTTTCACTAGCATAAATTGTATGTATTTTTTAACCCACATAGAAATTTCAAATAGTTATGTATTTACGAAGTTAATTGAATTTTAGGCTGAGGCTCGTAGCTGTATATTTTTTTTTAAATAATCTAATTTTTTACAAATCTATTTAGTTTATATTTGTCTGCATGCATTTAGGAGCCGGTTTATTTCTAACAAAAATACATCATGAAAACATGAACACAAATGAACATCCGACCATCAACAGAATAAGTAACTCCCTTTGAAATTAGAACCACCAAAATTACACGATCGTGCAGCAAAATTGAATCTAACACTATAAAACAGTGTAACTACCTGACAAACCATCCCCTATCTAAATCAGCATAATACACTAGGGTGCATAATAACGACCACATAAGCTGATCCGTGGAGAACAAAATGACTAGCGGAGGTGCCATAACGCAAAATCTCCTAAAAGTAGCGCGGCAAAATGCGGGTGAGCGATGGACGAGAAACGTCTTTGATACCTTCTTTCATCATCTCCCGAGCCTTTTCTCAACTATGTTGGGGTCGGCTTCCAGTCTAACCGGACTCAGCTGAGTACCAAGGTTTTACGAGGAGTGACTGCCTAACTGACCTCCTCAACCCAGTTACCCGGGAAACCCAATACCCCTCAGTTAGACTGGCGTCAGACTTACTGGCTTCTGTCTACCCGTAACGACTGCCAAGGATGTTCAATGACAGCCGGGACCCACAGCTCAACATGCCACCCGAAACTCCTTCGGATACGCCGTCTTTAGACCAATCATTTGCTGTAATACCAAAAATCATTGACAGATGTCTCAAACAGCCCTAATGCCTCGTTAGTTTACTCGTAACTGATCATTTTGGTACGTATTTGACCTATAAGAAGGCGCCTGACCTACCTGCATTATGGCAACTCCATTCATCTTTCCTTGCTTCGTAGACTGATCAGACGTCAAATATTCCGCTTGTAACCGGATTAAGGAATGTCACAGACGCTGATTGGATGATTCACATTTGTATTCGAGTAGTACCTATGAAATGTTCGGATTTTAGTTTTGAGCTTAAGTTTACACTGTATTTGATAGTATCCTTTGTCCCTCGTAATTGGCCATATAGTGTAGAAAAGGCAGTTCCATAAGGAATATTTGTTTTCGAGACATTCTATCGTTTTAAACCGACTTCAAAAAGGAGGTGTGTATGGACTGCTCCGATTTTAGCACCATACATATGTAGTCATTGTCAGACTGTTGACTTGATAGTTTTATGAACAATATAAAAAAATCTTGTTTTCTTTCAGTGAAAGAATTTTCGAGACCCGATTAGAAGCACCACATTACAAGAAAAAACCACCCCTCTAAAAGAACAGATCATCAATATAATTTAAACACACTCGAACATCGAAAAGGTCCCAACAAAAGTACAGTCGAGCACAAAACAACAATAGATGAGTAAGCCCCAATTAATAAGATTCTAAATTCGGACGGAAGGGCCCTGTAATAAACGTATTTGCATAGGCACAAAGGATCCTCAAGCCGAATCACTTTTCATCACGATTGTACAAAATTCAGAGCGAATATTCACGATTTTAAGTATAAAATGTTGAATTGTATATCTCCACTTAGGACTTGAGTTAAAACTGGTGAAGTGTGGGTTTGTATAGAACCTTGAGTGTTCCGTATAGTCGTTCTATATTATTTTATAGGTAACGATTTAAATATAATGCTTATAATGCTATAATGCATATAATGCTTTTAAAGAAAAATATAATAGGTTCCAAAAAATTTCCAAAAAACAATCAAAATTTACAAAACAGGTAAGTAAGTATGGCACTACTGAAATCTTCCACTACTATATGTCACATTAGGTATAACTACAGAACAAAATAACTTGGACATCACTGCATTAAGATTTTAGGTTCATTATGTTCACATATTTTGTAATTTTTATTCTGTTAATGGATTTTTGTATTTGACTTTGTCTTTACCAAGGCTCTTGAAATAAAAGAGCATTAGGTATTACCTACATTATAATTATATATTTTGTACTCTCTATGCGTTCTCAATCCTTTAAGGGAACCCAAAAAAATTACATAGTACATTTAGATTTATGCAAAAAATGTTACTTACTTTATTTTCTGATTAATAATCTAGTGACAAAAAAAGGCGTGGTGGCCTAGTGGGTAAAGAGCCAACGTCTCGAGTATGAGTGCGTGGGTTCGATTACAGATCAGGCAAGTACCAAAGCAACTTTTCTAAGTATGTATGTACTTTCTAAGTATATCTTGGACAACAATGGCTGATAAAAAGGTGAAGGAAAACATCTTGATTTGATGACTCGCATTGAGCAAGCGTGGTGATGAATGCTCAATCCTTCTCCGTGTGAGAGGAGGCCGCAGCCCAGCAGTGGGACGATACAAAGGCTGTAACAATAATTTAGTAACAAGAATGGAAACAGCAAATAGCTTTCAGATAATGGCTGAAGAAAATTTCTCAGCGGCCAGTAAAAAGTGTAACTTTAAATAGAAGTCCATAAAGAAAAGTGGTTGTAGAAATATTTTTACTGAATTCGAAGTCGACGACAAAATATAAAACGTTTACGTGAAAGTGCGCTTTGAGCTTAGTATTCAAAAAACTACTATTCCAAACTTGCTAACACGAATTCAACTTTATACTGCTTAGTTTAAGGTTGTGTTTTGATTGAATGTTCCACTCATTCATGCAGACATACGGAGTTATTACCAAAACAGTAAGACCACAAGAACAAAACACTATTGTAGTTCACTAAACATTATTTTCTTAGAAGGTACAGTCGCAAACAAAAGGGCTTTCTTTGTCTAATAATTATTAGCCTTTAAAACGTCTGTCCTGTCGTCACTGACAAAGCCATGCAGATTTATAGCTCTGTTTTGAAAATCGAACGACTTTTATGGATGCGTTCGTTGATTTATGATTTTTTTCTTTTTTTTTAATCACGCAATATTGTCCTTCTTGCTTAGAACCTATTGTTTTCTGATGTGTCATTTACTGTTGACTTAAGTCTATTATTTGACAAAATGTGCGAACAGAAACATAATTATGTCATCACTAAGAATGGTGGGGCGATAATTTATTTAATTATTTTTTTGTTCACGCATAACTTGATATTAGGCTATAAAATTTAGCTAATTATAATAAATTATGATTTGAGTCACTGTTATGATATTTTTGTTTCCTATGATATTTTTTAAAACGATGTTGCTCAAAATATAGACGGAACTATTATTGTGCCTATAAGTTTGAAGCTCAAATGTCTAAAGCGTGATTTTATTAATATTTTATAAGACAAAAAATAACCTTAAAGCAAACAATAAATACATTTTTTATAGTCAGGGTGCCAGCGAAGAGCGCATTTTTTATTTTTCTATATGAGCTGCAAGACCAGATAAGCTCAAAGCTCGTTTGCTACTAAACACATTTTTCATATCGTTTGCGCAGACTGCGTTTTTAGAATAATAAGGAAACGCAGTTTTTATTACTGGTTTTAATTTTCAAGTGCCTTAGTTTCTCTACAGAACAAACATATACATATTTACAAATATTTACAATAAGAATTAAAAACTATCCTAGGAGAAGAAACTAAAACTTAAAAGCGTAAAAAGTTTGCCCCATTACATTCTGCAGTTTATTAAAAAAAATTACAATAATATTTTTTTCTTTCTTTTAATCTTTTTATTTCAAATTTTTTTTTGCCATTCTAAAAAAGTTAAAAAAACGAGTAGTCCTAAGCAAGGTGTTAAAAAACATATTAAGAGTCACTTCTTAACATAAAATTCGCCATACCGTCTAATGGATTATATTAGCACATTTTGCTTCGTAAATACTAAAAAAAAATTCTTATTTGAATAAAATATTTCTTTGACAGCAAATGTTAGCATTAGCAGGATTTATATTACGTTTTAATAATATTCATACAAATTGATTTGGTTATTTGATATTATAATGAGGAAACATAAAATATTTTTTTATTTGTGTTTAAGTCTTTTCTTTGCGATTATACTTCGACGATCTAATGAGAAGCTTTTATGTTTTTTTAATAAACATTATGCAAATGGTATAGTCTTGTGTTTGTAGGGTTGCCAGAGATATTTTTAGTTTTTATTTTAAAATAAAATTAGATTGCTTTACGGGTGACGTCACTGCCCTGCCCTTTATGAATTTTGGTTGAACTTATTGTTTTTAATAGAATTCTTTATACATATTTAACTCGTTTCGCAGAGTTTGAATATGGAAAGAGGTTTATTCTTTGGGCATTGTTAAAAAGCAACATATAAACGAAAATTTACATACGAAGGTCATATACCAGTGAATAAACTACATTTAACCGAGACACAAAATTATGTTTATTTAATATTTTAGAAAATTATCTAGCCAACCCTAAGCTTCTACTTAGCTGTTCTAAGCATAATGCACTTGCATAGCCTTGCATCGGATCTAAGTGATAATACTGCATTGTGCGCAAAAATTAAAACTGCGATCTTTTCCTCTTATCTCTAAAGAGTTCATTAAGATATTCTTGTATTAGAAGTTAAGTATAATCAAGTCGGTTTATGTTTTGTTCTAAATGTCATTAGCAGCGATTCACCCCAGCTTAGTACGGATATGTGCCTTTATAAATTAAATACCGAAAACTTCATCAAGATATTTTTGTGAAAATCGGAATAAGTAATTTTTGATTATTGTTTGATGATTATTTGCAGATATACAGATAGCTGCGGCGGACTGTTTGATAATACATACATACATATGTAGTGATAGATCTTCTATCTATAGAAAGCGAATGTTATAATATTTATGGATACTTTTTGAAACACAACATAAGTGTTTGGATGTCACCTTTTCTAGGTGGTCGAGCACGTCGGTGGAGCACGCTTGCTTAGAAGGAATCTATCCTAGTAATCTATCTAGTTATAAGCATACAGATACCGGCAAGGAATCCCAACACGGCTTACAGATACCTATTTTTGTAACTAATTGTATGAAACCACAATACACAATGTTATACTTTTGAGTGTTTATTAACTTCATGGAATCAGACAGACATTCAAGTAAATCTCTAACATTTATCTCTAAATCTACATTTTCATTAAAACAACCAGAAATAAACGCTTACAGAACTAGCTTAACAACACACTCATAATTTTCATATCTCTGCCACAACTCTCAAATGCTGACTACCACTCACGCATGTACTGAACACGGAGGGAGGAAAGATAGCGGAGATGCCATAAGGAAGGTAGGTCAGGCGCCTTGTTGTAGGTCAAGCTACTTACGGCAGGCGTGGTCAGTTACTAGAACTAACGAGACGGCCAAGAGATCTGTCAAGCCCGGTCCTGATTGACTGGTGATTTTGGTTGAAAATAATAGGCTCTTTCTAGACAAGGCGTGTAAGCCGCACCCGCATTTTGGCGCGCTACTTTTTTAGGAGATTCTGCGTTATGACCCCTCCCGCTGTGGGTTAGCAGCGGCGAGGGAGTGTCAGACTCTTACTGACTAAAAACCGTCGTGTTCCGTCGTAGGCCTTTCATGTGCCAGGGCTGCGGTATCTCTTTCGAACAACCCGCAGGCGTTATGACATCTCCGCTAGTCATTTGGTTCTCGATGGTACTGACCCAATTTTGACAAAAACGGGTCGCGTCCCACTAAGTCTAATTAGTGCCAGATTTTTTCTCGTCAACAGTAAAAGTATAGAGCTTCCGTTGTGGACGACGTATGTATTTGCTAGCAACACTTTTATTAAAACTCTAGAAAGTTGGTGCGCGTTTCAAAGAAAATGAATATGTCGGGGTAAGGCTGGGGTGCTATTGTTAGCGGGGAGAGTATTTAGAAGCGCTGCGGCTCGGAATATCGTGGAAGCCGCTGTTGTGCTGGGGAGCCAATGACTGGTAATTTTATCCATCAAGCTTGAAGTGGTAAGATTATTTACATGATATAGACGTTTTACATTATTCTTAGATTAATCGAGTCGAGTTTTTGTCACACAGTCCAATAATTTTTGATTGTACTACAAACATCAGCAGTCTAAATAGGTTATGTGTAACTTCACATGGCCCATAGATTGTTCAATATCATTACGTAACTAAAAGTACCAGATAAAAGGTCATCAAAGCGACAATAGGCCACCTACATCGTGAGAATTAAAACAAATGACAACTACCTTACCGACACCTATTCAAGATAATATAAACAACCATATTGATTTCAATCAATCGCTCGCACCCATCACACACGTGACATATTTTACACATAAACAGACGCAAGAAAACACCAAATTTTACGACATCAGGAAACAACGGGGTGGCCATATTCATAATCGGAAACCACAGGTTTATGGCAACATTAAATCCAGATAATAATGTTGTCATTAAAATTATTACTTTCTACCGAGGCCACGCACGACGTTGTTGTAGATTAGAATATGAAGCTTACATTATAAATAGTAGCTAGTACCCGCGGTTCTACCCGCGTCCCGAGGAAATTACTTCCCGCACTCGGATAAAAAGTAGCCTATGTCTGTGTTAGGCTCTAGACTATCTGTGTGATAAATTTTAGTTACAGGTCAGCAATTTTTGCGTGAAAGAGCTTTCTCATAGTCGTGTTTATAATAAATATTACTAAGAATTTTGTCCTCCACCTCAGTCAACTTACCCGAATCTGACAAATTTGACCAATCGAACATTAACCTTCTACTATTGTGATAAGGTTGAAAATCTACTGACAAAAAAAATGCAGATGGACCTAGATTTTTGTGCTGTCATCTGTACCTCAAATTGGTTTCTGCACTTTCTTATTTTTTCGTTTATGACGACAAAAAGATGGGCGAGAAGTATGTAATGGCATGTAACCAACCGCTGTATCACAAAATCGCTTTCGCTTATGCTTAAGACATGGCCCTTTACGTAACTCGCAGATGTCGTGTACAAGTTTGCTGTCATCCTTATTATTTTATTGTTTGCCTGTAACTAGTTGCTGCTTCATTCCCGAGCAGTTATGTGAAAATATATTAAACTGATATATCATAGCCAAGTTTATTTCAGCGGACAGCGGGAGTTTCTAATTCAATGCTTGTTTTGGTGTTATGTCTAGATGGAAGATAGAGCAAGCTGAGTAAAAGCGAATAATTATGAGCGATCCTATGGCACATTCAGAGAGTTCTCTTAATTGCACACTGCAAACTTTTAGTCAGCCTGCTTGTTTGGGCTCATAAATGAGTATGAAGATTAATGGTAGTACGCACATTACAAAGATCAGGTATTTAGCCGGTGTCAAAAAAATTATAACCTCTTTAGGGTACATACATACATACAAGCCATGTTTGGTGGGAATAAGTCTTCTTCTTCTTGGCAAGTCAATGGCAATTGGGAAACGAAATTAGACCTTATTCCCAAACAACATGATAGCAATTTCCAAAACATTACATTGTACACGTCCTAAACACATTTTTGATGTCAGACACGAATTTATGAGGCCAACAACGGACTTGCAAAAAACGTACAGAAAAAAAAAGTTTGTTTCCAAAACTGGATTTCCGATTTTTTGCCCAAAACTTGGCAAAGCTCGAGGTTTAAAAATATTTGTCTCTGCCTCAACTTAATAAGCCCTTTGAGAGTGGGGGAGCAAAAATCTTATTTACATTATAAATTACCTAACCAGGAACTTGCTCTTCAACTTTAACTTGAGGATCTGGAGGTTGTCTTCAGCTTCAGCTCTCCAGTGGAAGACATGGTGAATGAATTTTGATGAAACTTGACAGTAACAGAGCTCTTATAATTATGTACATCAGAGTAACATATGGGCTACTTTTTTGCCATGTGCGGGAATATAGATAGTAAATGCATAATTACCGATTTCTGAAATTATCGGTGGTTTATTTAATTTTCCTTGAAAATGAGTAGATTATTCGACTAGCGTGTTCAGAAAAGTCTCATACAGATACTATATACTTATTTTTGTATTTAAGCTCTTGCCGATATTTCTTTAATTACTCACAAAAGGGTTACTTATATTCCAAACTATGTTCAGTTAACATAGATCAATGTCTCACCGTAGGCAGTTATCACATAATTAAAATGAGCCACCATCCATTAATTAAAACATAATTACGCCAGACCTTACTGACTATAAACGCAACAACGGTTTCTAGGCAGAGCATAAGCTCAAATTTAATAACCTAATTACGAGTGTAATTATACCTTAGATCATAGAACCTATCGGACCTGCCATGTTCATAAACTATGGGACAAAATCTGCCAAATTACCCACGGGAGACAAAGCAACGCAACAAAATAGTGAGAGCTCAACCATGCATTTGATCATCGATCACATCGTTACGCACACATCCGAAAAAAGACAAACACAAGCACAAACTATGTAGTTAAAAATGATATACCTCTAGAAGACAAAGTCAAAAATATTTATTTTATTTCCAATAGGCCTATATGAGCTCGTACGAAATATCAAGCTAGTTGCACGGTTCTAAAGAGTGTGGTCTAATGGAGAAGACACTCTTTTCAAAAAATACGAGCTGCTTAGAGTACTTTTCAAGCATACCTTGACAAAGTTATACAGTGCAAGTGAGTAAAGCATATAAGTGAGTAAAGTACCTAATGACGTGTCCAGTACATTAAATTATCTGCGAATTATACTAACAATACAAAGGCGATCCAAAACCTAACCAAAGCTTGGTTCTAGAATTATATCATTCTATAGGTAGTATTCGATGCAAGGTTCGGTTCAAATTAATTAAACCAAACTAGACTTTGACCGTAATAACGTAATTCTGGTTGACGGCGTCAGTTTGGTCTCGAGGGGTTGTTGTAACCAGCTTAGCATTTAGGGGGTTAAGCCTCAGTCTTGTCGCGTTTAATTTAGTTATTTTGGCGCTAACTAACCTGAGACTGTACCTAGATAGGTACTTAGATATGGCTGTCTGAAAACTTGTAGCTCTGTATACTGTAGCTCTATACTATTCTAAGTAAGGGATTATTTTGCATATATCGCTGTAAGTTGGTGTTTTCAGAAATGAGTGTTTGTAGCGAAGCTTTTTGTATATTTCTAAGTTCAAAGCTGGGGATTTTGGTTGTTTTAAAATAATGTGTTAGAAACAAAATTATGCAGAATTGTATTTTAAACAAAATACGCATTTATTAAATTGTCATTTCAGACACGGTCCTACATTGCTTATACGTAGTGTAGTGGTGTAGTCATGTACATATGTTTGGACTCCAAAAGAGACTGTGACCCTTGAGTTTGTTTCAGTGTTTCTTCTCATGGTAGTCAGCTAGAAAATATCGACTTCATGTCACTTTTTATGAAAATGTTACGAGTAAAAGTGTTGTTTTCAACCAATTTGCAAAATACATCATACTAGCCGATATCCTGCGGTTTCACCCGCGTCCCGTAGGGACTACTAACCGTACCGGGATAAAGTAATAATATGATAGCTAACATATGTTACTCGGGAAGAGTGTAACTCTCTAACAGTGAAAGAATTTTTCAAATCTGTTCAGTAGTTTCGGCAGTACAAACAAACAAAAAAGTGTTTCCTCTTTATTATATGTATTGGTATAGTATATAATATTTTAAACAAATACACCCTTACACTTACATATATTTGTTCGCATGTATAACAAATACATGTGACGCCGAAATCCAAGAAAGTTTCTTATCAGCGAGTTTCCCCCATGAAACACCATAAGCCGAGACTTACAAGGATACTTTTTGTTAACCCTACAGCTACAGTAACCGTGTTGATTTAGGTCACGTGAAATAACCAAGTTTTTTGTTGTGCGCACAATTCGATTTTGGGATTAAAACTGTGTGTTGGAGTATTTTTTTTTTGTTGGTTAGATTTTGATATGTCTGACTATTTTTTGTTTTTTTGTGAGTTGGCTGGTATTGGTTGTATGAGATTCGTTGTGTTCTTTAATGTTTTACTGCATTGTAGAGTGATGATATGAATAAAATACACAAAGAAATTGAATTAATACATGCATTAAATTTTTAATAGAAAAATTAAGCATAGGTATGTATAAAATAAAAGCTGCATTTTTTGCACTATTATATGTGAATATTTAATCTTTCAAGTATAAAATTTTCATTTCATTTTTATAATATTTTCATTGTACTCATAATAATAAAATATCTCCGGTATCTCGAATCAAGCCGAGTATTACCTATTTTTACCCAAGTACGACAACATGCAAACGTGATTTTAATTTCTTTTTTACATAAAAAAAAAACAAAACACCATTAATAAACCACCAAAATAATTCACACACAAACTTAACCCTATGCTGCCATATGCAAAATGACATGTACCTGTCATGTCGCAAAAGGGGTAACGGACCTGTCAGGCGTGAGTTGGGCTAGCACCTGTCCCCTATGGCTTCAGGATAGGGTTACGGGATAACACTTGACAGTCTTCTGGCCGTCTGCGGCGACAGACGGACGGTTAGGTTCTATGTCTACGTGGTCGTTGTAGGGTTAAAGGCTTATGTGGTATGTGTGTGCGTTTATATAATTCGCATATGAAAAAAATACAAAAATATCTAGGCTTTATCGGCCTCTCAAGCATGGGTTTCGATTCCAGGTTGTTCAATTACCGATATTATCTTTTCTAAGTTATATGTACCCATATTTCTGTCTTTGACCAATAACTGAGTAAAGGTGAATGTTGAGGGAATCTACACTTAAAACTTTATTTTTTATTTAAAGTCTCAAATTGCTAACCTACCTTCAACAAGCGTGGCGATTAATGCTCATTCCTTCTCTGTACGAGAAGAGGCCTGTCCCTACAGTTTGTCAGTAAAAAATCTGATGATAACACATTCAAATAATTAAATATTTCTAACAAAATAGTTCTTACTCCCTACATATTCATAATCTCAGGCCCTCAAGAACTATTTTAATCGTGCATTGACACGGGGATATTTTAGTTGCAAGACCGACACTGACAAGTTCTATTTACCTACCATTTGCTGCAAGATACACTCGAGTGCATTAAACTCGAGACAGTATCAACTGGATGGTATTCGTTGTTATTTACGAAATCAAAAACAGCGAAGACTGTTTTGTATTTTTTATAAATTACACACATATTACTTTAAACTTCATTTTAACCAATTTCAGAAAAAGTAAGTTCTCAATTTGATCTGTAGGTAAGTATCTTTGTGCGCGATTACCTCAACTTTGGTTGTACCGATTTTGATAGTTTTTTCAGCTTATAATTTGTAAGTAAAATTTTAGTTAAATTATTTAAGTCGCTTTTATTTCTTTGTAATGATATCATAGGTAAGTACTAAGTACAAATTTAAAGGTATATTTTTCTATTTTTTTTCTAATCATAAAACACGATGCTAATGTTAAGAAAAATATGTCTTTAACCTGATTAGTGTGGAGTGTTGGAAAAACGCTAGGCGGATGATGATGACAAATCAAAAAGGTATGAAACGTACAATTAAACTATGAAAAAATGAATTAACCAACTTTCGCAGCTGACCAATTTTCTCTGCAACCTACTACAAATAATCCAGTTCGCTAATCACGGTGCTAAGATGACGTCACAACACATGACGTGTCTACGCGTGTGTGAGCGTGTCACAACGCATCAGACCTACTTGTGCAGGGCCGTGCAGTTGCAACTCGCGCGCAGTCTCTGACGACATATAGGTATGTGTTTTTGTATTAAGAAGTTAGTGAAGAATTACAAAGTTATTTTGTAGAATAATTGCTACAGATTTATGTCATTAGGCTTCCAATTTTTTCAAGATTTGAGTTAGTTAAAATGACGCCCATTTATTTTTAACAAGCTTATATTAGTTTCACTTTTAACTTACTATGTACGTAAGAAAATCTTAGAATCTTAATGTGACCCACTTCCCGGTGTTCGATTGTCATGAAATTTTGAACACGCTCTGAGTTTTGATGACAATACATGACTAGCTAAGAAACGTTACAAGAAGCGTGTTTTTTAGTTTTTTAAACTATTTTAAATACTAAATTATATCGATTCAAATAATTTAAAAGTAATAAAGAATAAGAAGACCTGCAATACTTTTACAAGAGTCGTTAATTGTTTTGTAACAAAAAATAAAACAAAAGAAGAAAAAGTTTCAGCAACAAAATTCGCGCTAGAATTCAAAAAACGAAAAAAACTCTGAACAAAAAATAAAAACAAAAGCATACCAGACATAATTGAAATGATAGCTTTTCATAACTAAAATAAAACGCTACAGATGTTTTTGGGGTTTCGTACCCTAAAAACTGTTGCTGTTATAACAAGAAGTAGTGAACATTAGGATATCTATTTATACGAGACATTATTTGTTTATTTGTATACTAAAGGCTCCGAAACTCAGAACAGAAACAGCTCAGAAGCGATTCGAAAAAATCTTTCAATGTTAGAAAGCTACACTCTTCCCGAGTAACATAGGCTATATTTTATCCCGATACGAGCAGTAGTACCCACGGGACGCGGGTAAAACCGCGGGCAAACGGCTAGTGATAAATATTTTTCGGGGTACGAAACTCTCCGTAAGCGAGTTCGACTCACACTTGGCCGTTTTTTAGGGTTCCGTACCCAGAGGGTAAAACGGGACCCTATTGTTTTCGCTCCTCTGTCCGTCCGTCCGTCTGTCACCAGGCTGTATCTCATGAACCGTGATAGTTAAAGACTTGAAATTTTCACAGATGATGTATTTCTGTTGCCGCTATAACAACAAATACTAAAACTGAAAACTAGAATAAGATAAGTATTTTGGAAGGCTCTCATACAACAAACGTATTTTTTTGCTCGTTTTATAAATTATGGTACGGAACCCTCCATGTGCGAGTCCGACTCGCACTTGGCCGGTTTTTAAATTTTCCACTTACAAACGATTTTACTGTCGATCGCTCTTGCATGGAGTTTGGGAGCAGCTAATGCAATCCGTTTCGTCACTCTAATGATATCTTAATTAAGCCTTCGGCTAATTGGAACAGTTAAGCGAGGATTTATAATTGGCTTGTTCAAGGTGTCGTGATGTTTACAATGAAAATCATTTGAAAACAAAGGCCTATTTTTTATATAAAAAGACACTAGCGTTGAAGGCAAAAGGGCTCTTTTTATTCTTGATTTTTGAGTCATATTGTTAGACTAAATATAAAAAATATTAAAAAAACTGTGCATAAATAGGTACTACACACGACTTTGACTATGAATTGGTATTTTTTTATAGAATAGTACCTACCTACGTATTTATTTACTTTCTAATTATATCTTGGATACTAATGACCGAGTAAATTAAAACATATTGGACTGAAGGTTTGTTTGTTAAATTTTTAGACTATGGCCGTGAACGAATCTGGAATAGGTGTACCGATAATCCTTAAAGCCAGATTACTCCTAAAACAATATCCGTAAGAAAAAAACTTTTCAGCTGTTTACCTACTTAGATTTTTCTTTGTAAACAATAGCAAGGTTCAGGTCATGGACAACAAAATGACTAGTGGAGGTGCCATAACGGAAAATCTCCTAAGAAAGTAGCGCACCAAAATGCGGGTGACGTAATTGTCTTCGCTCTTACACGCCTTCATTGTACCATTTTCATCATGAAGTGAAATGTCCCAAAAGAACCCGGACGCCTCGTCAGTTTACTCATAACTGATCATTTTGGTAATGCCCAGCGTACCAATTTGACATAGGAGAAGGCGCCTGACCTACCTGCCTTATGGCATTTCCGCTCATCGTTGGTCTACTGGTTGGTCATGACTGGCTCGTTGGTCTAGTGGTCGCAAACGCTGCTGCTGTGCTCGAGGTTTCGGGTTTGAGCCGAAATCGCTTTGTGGGCTTTCTTAAACTTTCACAAAGCAGCCCATAGTCTGGAAGCTGGTGATTGATTCACCCGTGCATCGGAGAGCACGTAAATGTCGGTCCTGCGCCTCATCTCTTTCTTCTCTCTCGATCGTGTCGGATTGCCGTCCCATCGGGTTATGAGAGTGAAGGAATAGGGAGTGCACCTGTGTCTGTGCAAATGCTTGTGCACTATAATATGTCCTGCGCAGCTGGCTGATCTCCTTAAATGAGAACAGCCGCCGTGGCCGTGGACGCCATCATTATGGCATCTCCGCTCATCTATCTTCACTCTGTGGCCCAGGTGATCGACAAGGCTACCTCGTTTTTCATTGTCAGTAAGTCGTTGAAGGCCTTTCTTCTAAAGGATGTTACACTTACTGGATTAATTCACACTCAACTGAAGATTGATAATGTTACTTCAGTTTTAGGTGTTTGGGGACGTGTTTTTGGGAGATCGATCTGAATTTGTGTCGTGGATTCTAGAGTAAGAGGCATTTACAGAATTTAATGTCGGTGTCGTGGTGACTGACTATCTTTAACCAGGTTTCTGCACCATCCAGCGGGGCCCACTAGGGCCAGAGCCTGCCAGGGCTTCGGGATTGTTCGAAAGAGTTACCGCAGCCCTGGGACATGAAGGGCTTAGGAAGGAATATGGTGGGTTTAGTGAGTAAGAGTCTGACACTCCCTTTACGGTCATTTGATGATATCCCGTGAAGAGAAAAAAAGGTCTCTTCACCATAATGATTGACGGCAAAACAGATTTATATGGCAAGTATTGAACCCGATAACTGCGCTTGAAAAAACATTGAATGGGTTTAAAAGTGTTTTATTTTCTTCAACCCTGTTTTAATAAGCAATCATAAATATCATACGTTTACCAGCCCAGAACACCACAAAAAGCCTATTCACCAAAAAAGGTCAAGAGAAAAAAATTCAAAGTACAGTCAAAAGTAAATTAACGACGACATTTATCGTCTTGTTTTGGCGAAAGCCTTGAAAAACAAACATTCATAATACACCAACTTAATTTTTATGCTGATAAGGCTATAAAGAAAACGCTCATCTGCTTATCTTAGCAATGTTGTGTTCTATAGAGAAGAGGGGAAATAAATTAAGGGATTTTTTTGAGTTATTAACCTGAGAGGACCTACCTTGTTTACTAAGGGGCTTTTGCTTGGAAATTCTGCCAACTGACTGAGACAAATTGGTTAAGTGATTATAAAAATGTATTGTGAAGCCAAAGGCATGATTGGAGACGATTTTAGCCTACTGCCATCGGCGCTAAATGAGTTGCCAATTAACATCAAAGCTAAAATGCCTAATGTCCCTGTAATTACATTCGCACAACCTCTGCCTAGGACACACTAAAGCTACTATTTCGATCAAAACATACACAGTTGCTATTATTTCTCAGAAAAACTAAACAAATGACAATCACCATCATTCCAGTCTAGGACATGCGAAAGTCGCTATTTCGACAGACACATACATAGCTGATATAATTCCTCAGAAAACCAAAACAAATGCCGATCGGCATTCATTTCTTCACGAAGACTCAACAAAAATGTCTCAAACTCAAGGTAAACAATAACTCGAACATAGTTTAGTAGTACAAAGACGAGCTAATCGCGACTAAACAGAAACCGCTGGTATGCTGCGTGCCGTCAGCATACCAGCTCAGTACAGGCGGTGGAGCGTGAACTATTGAACCCCTTGGCACGGGAGGCATGCGATTGATCGGGAGGCTACAGGAAATTGCAGTAGGCTTACTTTGAAAAATCACTGTGAAGACATGGTTCAAGCAGTGGATAGTTGAGTTTCAAAAAGAGTTTTAAGGTTTTTAATACCTTTATGAAGTGAAATAAAAATGAACTTAACAGTACCGAGACTTGATAAAGATGCTTAGAGCACAAGAGGTGTGTTAAAACCAATGAATTATTTGAGAGTTCCTAAACTGTGGTTTATAACATACTTTGAATTGGCATAATGGCTTATATATGTCACCGTAAGATTACAAACATCGTTAGATTACAATCTATCTCGAGAGATTGTAAACTTTCGAATTATTGTGTACCGTAACATCTGATTGCAATTTAACGTATTATTTTTCGCTATATTATAATCTATCAATGTAAAGCGGTCAAATTGTCAACTGGCGTAGAACGGAATGCATCTTGCGCGCTGATTGGTAGAACGTAATGTGCCCCCGCCGCTCCGGCATTCGCCATTTTGTTTGTTTATTTCGTTTGTTGTCGATTGTGTAAACAACTGTGTTTTCGTGATTATAAATTGATTTCCTGTTGAAAATAAAACTTATATCTTTAGAATTAGTTATATAAAAGTGTTGAGGATGTAAAATTTATCTGTGATTTTCGTTCCTAAAGGCTCGAGCAGACCGGATGCGTATGCGTAACCACGTCGTAGTCACGCGCGTAGTTACGGCGTAACCATGAGTTGTAATGTATGGAAATGTATGAGACAGGCCACACCGCTTGCGTAACGACGCGCACGTCTACGTTACGCAAGCGGTGTGGCCTGTCTGACGCATACGCATCCGGTCTGCTCGAGCCTTAACTCTACGGGAACTCCATGGGAACAGAACGGCTGGTCGTGATTGGGAAAAAGACTGACCAATCAGGGAGATCTTTCGGACAGTTGACAATTTGACAATTTCTCATCGATGGATTATAATATAGCGAAAAATAATGCGTTAAATTGCAATCAGATGTTACGGTTCACAATAATTCGACAGTTTACAATCTCTCGAGATAGATTGTAATCTAACGATGTTTGTAATCTTACGGTGACATATACATATAAACCTTGTAGTAGCGCTACAAAATATATTATTCGCTGTTTAGATGGTAACATAGAACAAAGAAGTCAAAAATATTTGAAACTTCTGCTTTTGAAGTGCACAGTGGTTTAAAATCTTTACCTACTAAAATAGTAATTTTTCGCACCTAATAGACATTATAATCCTTAATAGTGACAAACACTGAATTTATTAAAAAAAAAAACAATAAAAATTAAAATGTGTGTATCAATTTGTAACCTAATCTAGGTAATAAGGTGCGAATAAAATAATTAATTTGCATATTGTTAGAATTTTATTGAGTTACGCATATCTTATAATTCGAATGCTTTTAGGCGTGTAGGTTATTAAGCTTTTTTATGTATTTTAAACGGATAATATTTTTTGTTAATAGGCTATAGTTTATAAATTATTTATTTGAAATACGTGCTAAAAGTAACTATATGTTAATCTTTTGTACACAGTTAATGCTAATTTCTTCTGTATATTTTTTAATTATTTTATTTAATAATTTTCTTATAATTCTTGTTCAATCTTCTACTATAAGGAGAAAATCAACAGTAGTTGAACGAAACGTTTCGTTTTACTTAAAATAGCCGACCTGTTACCTTAATGTTTTTTCTTGTTTATTTTTTGCAGCAATAAATGTAAAATTTGTTATGCGTATTTATCGTGAATAAAAACCATTTACTACCTACCAATAAAACGATGTTTGAAGGTAGGGACTTATAATAAAAATATAATTATAATTACCAGTTTTATTTGCCTTTAAAGTCGTTTTAACTACTTCTTGAGTAGCATATGATTTTGAGACCAGCTTACCTGTAAAGAGAGAAAAAAACAATTTTAGTATACAATCATTAAAATTAACTATTATCAGATTAGCAAGGGCTTAATGTTATTTGGATATATAAATTCGTATTCGTATTATATAAATATCAGAAAAAATATTACAAACATTCAACCTTAATAAGAAGATAACATAAAAGAAAATATACCTAAACATTATTAAGTTATTTCCTTACCGTCAAAAGGTAAAAAAGAAACATTCATTTATCTCTTTACTTTCTCACAAATATCAGGAAACTAGCGAGTAAATACACGCCTACCTCAATTTTGGTTAAACGGTATATGGAAAGCAACCTTTAGTAACCCTCAAGCGCCGTGTCCGGTCGTTACGACCAACCATGCATGGTCTCGGTCTAACCCTCCCTTGCGTGCAAAATTCCATCTTACTGACTGCTGGCTAGGTTAACCTCGTAACTCGAAATCGGCTTCGCACTACTTCGAAATAAAATTCCGTTCTACAATACTTGAAAATATTGACTGCTATTTCTTCAAGATTAATAAAATATCCCCCTTTAGAAAATATTTTCGTATTTCATATAATGCCGTTTTAAAATGATAAATAAGTTGTAGTTTATGCGCCAGTCGTTTGGTATAAGTAATCGATACAGATCGTATTCAACTCGATTCTTGTCAAAAAGCTTGTCGATACATCCGATATTTTTGGAAAAATCACCATAAATCCGACATTTATGTCGTTGAAACAAATCCGCAACTCATTTAAAATTTTAATCAATATCACATCCCGTCATTAACTACCAGTAAACCATACAATAAACATTATAAGAATTATTCATAAACAAATATTTTATCACGCTGAGATATACTTATGGTTGATAGGCAGGCCTCTTAACCTGTACCGACCAGTGGGGGGCGGTCAAATCGGCCCACTATCTAACCCATTACCATCCGTTACCATTTTATTACCATATTCCAACATTTGTCGGGTCACAAAAGTTCTTTTTTCATAAGCAAAGATATTTATACAATAATCATTTTGTTTGTTTCGAAATCGGTACATTTTTTTTCCGTCATCAGAGTATTATAGGCCAATGTTCGTTGACGGTATTATAGAATTTCATTTTTATAGTCTATAAGTAAATAAATGGTTGGGTTTGGTTTTAGCTTTATCAGCCATAAATGTTTATTTCTTATGTTCTATTGGAATCCGATGTGTTTTACATAGCTGTAATTCGAGTTTCGAGAATTTCGTAATGGTAATATCGAAATTAACTGTCGAGGTACTAATCGTTCGATTTTATGTTAGCAGACCCAGTGAGAGGTTTTCGCTTTTTATTACCAATTTGCTTCTAGTTTAATTATTAATTTGATAAAGTTTAATTGATTTTAAAAAGAATCTTTATAAACCCAGCCGTTTGGAAAATGAAGTTTCTTAACGCATTGTAGTAGAAAGTATTTTTGTTTAATCAGCCTTTAAATTTTAGATGAACTCAAATAAAATCTCTTTATTACTTATCTTGAAGTATTCTTTTTAGTTTATTTCAATACTATAATTATAGGTACATAAAAGACATGTGTACTTTAGAGATTTTAAAATTGGTTTTATATTTTACAATAAATCTCTGAAAAGTAAGGATTGTAGTACTTAGTACGCCGCAAATTATCACTTACTAGCCGTATTCCCGCGGTTTCACCTTCGTCCTGTGGGAGGAACTGCCCGCACCGGGATAAAATACTATAGCTAAGATAATATAGCTTTCTAATGGTGAAAGAATCTTTAAAATCGGTTCAGTAGTTTTTGAGTTTATCCATTACAACCAAATAAACAAAGTTTTCCTCTTTATAATATTAGTACAGAAAACAAATAATTCTGTAATAAGCAAAAAGACAGAAGAAAATATACAAAAAAT
Organism: Helicoverpa zea x Helicoverpa armigera; assembly: GCA_033682625.1. Classification (NCBI taxonomy): domain Eukaryota; kingdom Metazoa; phylum Arthropoda; class Insecta; order Lepidoptera; family Noctuidae; genus Helicoverpa; species Helicoverpa zea x Helicoverpa armigera. The sequence goes on from JAWIIS010000017.1 coordinate 3,516,696, forward strand.
ATCGTTACTTAATTTAAAAAATGACGAACAAACCAAGTCAAATGCTTGTATACGAAAAGCGTTGATCAATTCAAATATAATTCAAAATGTCGATGCTCCGTTCTCTCAAAGTTTATTGTCTACTCATTTATAAAGTTATAGGTGTTCGCACTTGATCCTTTCGTGGTAATTTGTAAACGAATACATTAACATACTATTGTAATAAATTTTAAACAAACAGACTGAACAAACTATCTTTACAATTGCAAATTTGTATCTTTATAACACTCTAACAATGCTTAATCGTCAAAATTTTGTGAAATATCGAGTTTTATTTTATGTGGGACCTTTGACACCGAATATTAATAAAGAAAACTATACTATAAACTTCAAAAATGACTGGGTTCACTTCAAAAGACCATGTAAACATGATAATTTTATTTTCAAACCGGTCTTCTAAACTTTTTCCTTTGATTTCGAAATAGATCATGGTGTCTTTGAGAGTAACATCACAGTTGATCAAAGGTCCTATTAATAACATTTCTTTTAGGCTATGTTTCACAAATTGGGTGATATATTAGGAGATGATGAGAGACAAAAGAAATGTGTTTCGTAACAAAGAACAAATTAGTATCATCACTTATGTACTTTTGTGATATGAAAGATATTCTAATTGGTAAATTATAAGGTATCATCAAAGAATTTTTTTGTTATGTTATAAAATTATAATAGGTACAAAAGTGTGTTTAATCGAAATATATTTTTACATCATAGTACACTTTTGTTTATTTAAAGACTATCTAGACTCTTCATGTACCATAACAGAAGTTTTAATATCAAAATTCAACATGTGCACCAAATTGGCACGCGCGGTTCTTGTAATTATTTACAATATAATATTAGTTTATTTTATTTTTATAATCTATTTCTACAATGTACACACTATACATATATACAAACTTAAACTAATTAAATAAAAAAAAAATCAACATTCTATTCGAACCTTTTGCTTCTAAAGTAAGTATTTTTTGTCACACATAGGTGCTTGACCGGTGACGAAATTCAATGTGTTCATTCAATAAGTTTAATGTGACAGATGTTTGGACAAACATACCAATTTCAATGCATGCCATACATACACGCACTGTTGCATTTTAGGGTCAAGCTACTCAACCGATTGCAGTGTTAAAGAAATTACGAATAACCCGGATACATGGTATTTTTTTCTCACTTAAAGTGAAAGCGAAAATCTTGGGAAGTGGAAGGATATAGTGTAGAGGAAAGGAATGATCGAAGAAACTTTATTTGTTACTTGTGTTATGACGGCAGACAGAGATGAAAGAAGATATGTAGCGATGAAGCTAAATTAAAATTGGTATAAGGAAGATGATGATGCAAGAGACAATAATGAATGGATTGTGTGAAAGACAATATGACTGGAAATAATATAACCTGTGGAATGATGTCTAGCAGAGAAGTATAGAAGAAGAAGACTTGTGCCGAAGTTAAAAATTGAAATAGCAAGTAGGATAACCAAATTTGGAGATCCTCAAAAGCATCAATATTACTACACTGACTCCATGGTTATTCTATCAGTATTTAATGCAAAACAAATGCATGGAAAGTCAACATTTATGTCACAATATCCAACTAGGGTGTAACATAAGACCCACTTTTTATTCTGCAAATAGTTTAATAGCACAAAATTGTTGGGCGTTAACGTTAACACGCTTACTTTGTAATAAGGTTTACTTGTAAGGGCTGGCACAAATACTAATTAATACATATTTCTGACATAAACACTAAAAAAAACCGGCCAAGTGCGAGTCGGACTCGCGCACCGAGGGTTCCGTACAAATCCTGTATAGATAAAAAGTGAGTCTCGCGCCAACCGTTCAGTTTAAAACAATCACAGCTATGGTAATTTCGTGAGAGTCAAAATAGTTAATATTTTTTATTTTATAATATAACTCAAAATAGTAGGCCAGTACCTTCTAAAAGTTATTTTATTAAAGTTATTTATATACAACATTTTATAGTCATCATTCAGAAATCTGATTGAAAATAACTAATTATGTCTTAAAGGTTATTGGGCATATCTGACCCGCTTTGTAAAAAGTGGCGGACATGAATCAAAGTAGTTTTAAATTGTGAAGAATGGTATGACGTTTCTTTGAATATAAATATTTTATTCAAATTACATGGAGATGAATGTCCAGGATCGTTTGAAAAATATAAAAGACAAGCAGTTTCAGGGAATTGTACAGGTTGCAATGCTAGTTGTTATTGTTAAAGACTTTTCATAAAGAAGGAAGATGCCAATTCGGATGACCAGGATCTGATGAGGATCTGGAAACCCTGAGAAATCGAGGGCAACTCTTGAATATTGTAGGCACGCATCGAGTCAAAACCAGACATGTGAGTGTATTTTTGAGGGTACTGGTAAACAGTGAAGGTTTGGAGCTGATTTGATTATGGAGACTACAGAGAGTCGAGGGAAGTCCTGAACGGTATGTTGCAACTACCACGTGTTTGGGCTTATTTTATTCGTATTGGCGAAGACTTTCCACATAGATAGGTTTGACTGCCATTGTGGGATCGATAGCAAAGATCAGATATAGTTATGGGAACTCCTTTACAATTTATAACGTAACCTTGTCTTAGAGCTTATTTTATTTTAGGTGATGAGAATTCACTACTAATGGGATCTTTTATTTTTGAGGGATTAATCACCTAACGAGTCCCAGTTTCAGGTTTTTTTCGAAACTGCCTGACGACTTGTAATGATCCGATGAATCCGCCGTGGGTATGCCCAATGATTGATTTGAATGATTTGAAATTTTTCACAGTTTAGAGGCAATTATATTTCAGAAGTGTTTGATATGAATTTCAACTTTAATATCATTAAAAAAATATTTTATGTCATGTAAGCAAAAATAATATTTTATGTAACTTCAAATTTATCATTTTCGCAATTTTTTCTTTATCTGTACTATATAACGTTGCTTCTTGCCGAATTTCAAGATTCTGAGTTCACGGGAAGTACCTTGTAGGTTTTGATTCCCTAGCGTGTGACGGAAATTCGTCTAAGGTGTCGGTATAACTGCTGTATCTTTTGATCGCGTTAACTTAGAAGTTTGATTTTTTCACTGCCTAAAGGGACAATAGACCTAGGTATTTGGTATAAATTTCAATTAGATACCTTTATTCGTTCGTGAGAAATAAGGTAGTAAGTTTCATTTTATTAAAATATTTATTTTTTTATATTATATAATTAAAAAAATGAGATTTTCGGAATTTTTCCTATATTTGCATTATATGACGATGCTTCATGCCAAATTTCAAGACTCTGAGTTTACGGGAAGTATCCTGTAGGTTTTGATTCCTTTGCGAGTGTCGAAAATTTTTTGAAAATATCGACATAATCGGCTGTATCTTTTGATTGGCTTGGCTTAGAAGTTTGATATTTTCACAGCTTAAAGGGACAATAGATTTGAGTGTTTCATGTGAATTTCAGCTTGATACGTCCACGCGTTCTTGAGATAAAGGGTCTTGACAGACAGACAGACAGACAGACAGACAGACAGACAGACAGACAGACAGACAGACAGACAGACAGACAGACGGACAACAAAGTGATCCTATAAGGGTTCCGTTTTTTCCTTTTGAGGTACGGAACCCTAAAAACAATTTTAGGTGCATAGGCCTAGAAGTCGGTGTCTAATGGATTTCCCTAAGTTAATTTTGCCAGCGACTTAAAGGCCGATGCACCTAAAATTGCTTCTTTTGTGTTTTTGGGAAGTCGGTTAAAAAGAAGATACTTTGTAATTTATACTAATGTTGTAAAAGCTGGAGAGAGTGTATCTTTGTTTGAAGGTGCTCATCTCAAAAATGATCGGACCGACGAAGATTTTTTTTTGTTTTTCTACGACAGTTACACAACGGTTTTAGTCAGTAAGAGTCTGACATTCCCTCACCGCTGCTAACCCACAGTGGGAGGGGTCATTTGATGATTTGACGTCGTTTAAAAAAAAGGTTATAGGCTATTTTTTATCCGGGTGCATGGAGTAGTAACGACGGGATTCGGGTAACACAACTGGCAGAAGCTAGTTCATAATAAACAAGATTTCATCTCAAATCGCTGCAGACGTTTTACTGGGAATGCGTAACAAACTTACATTAGCATTGTGATAGTATTAAGGACTAGACGTTACCAATTTATTTTAACAGTATTTTCTGGAAACAGTTCATGCAAATAGGCAATGGCATATCCACTTGATATGATTGTGATTCTCGGAATTTATACAAAATATGCTTAAAGTTTTCTATTATTCAAGGAAGGGGTTTCTAAGGATTATTTCAACAGTTTATTCATAGTAAGAGTAGATAAATAAAGGTACTTAGGTGACTCATATTTCATGTTTTCAACAATTCTCGTTTACTGCTCGCATTGTAGAGAACCCTACATTTAAGCGCGTTTACCTAACAATTTTCACAAAATCGCTAATTATACGCCACACCTAATTCCTACAAAGGGTGATGACTTATTCTTCGACTTTTAACAAACAAAATCCAACCGTAACACTATCAAAATAGGCCATGAAATCAAATAACAAACACACATCAATTTACTGCGCAAAAAATCAAAACGAATGTTTTGTAAGGGATGTTCAGATGCAACCCGCTGTCACATTCTAAATAGAAATAAGAGCCATCGTTGCTCAAGCAATTATCAACCTAAGCCCGTAGTAAAAGGGTATATTGTCGCTTGTTTAGTGAGGGAACTTAAGGAAGAATCATGATAAAATTCCTTGCCTTTGGGACACGATTCTATTGAGACCCTGTTTCGTATATCCGCCCTTTTTTCAACGCCAGATGTCTAAAAGCACCGTGCATTGTGCTCCAAACTCGACTCGCTGCCCAATTATATTGTTAATTTTGAAAATATTAAGCATTGAAATATAAAACTGGCTGTACTATAATAAGCTATTATGGCAGATGAAAAGTTTCGCGAACTTTGGTGTCGTATTTCTTAATGTGAGGTGTTAAATTGGCACAAAAGGTATGCGATTTTGCTCTTACAAAGTGCACGGTTTTATAAGGGGTTCTTGTAATAGGCTCTTAATGAGCCGATATGTGCGAATTTGATTTTAAAGTAGGCATTAAGAAAGTATAGAAGGTACTTTTGTACATGTAACTTTTTGTCGCAGCCAAAGAAGTCTTTAAAAAAAGGCAGGTTTCCTTTTAAAAAATACCTACTTAACTGTTATCTGGTCTTATTTTGTCCCTTTTAATCAATTCTATGCACTTCAATATTCCCTATTGCTTAAATCAGTGAGGCTTGGACCTGTTGCTTTCAATAGATAGATATAAATCAATCACAACCATACTAGGTTCCTATAGTTTCTGAAACTACTTCGATTAGACAGCTTAATATTATCTAGCAAAATACTCGGTTTTGCGGTTTGTAAGCATAGAACCACAAACTCACAAACGGTAGGATAGTTAAAATGTTCTAATGCAATTTAATCCTTATTTGGACTCAATAAGGACACAATTCCCATGTTACATAATCGAGCTTGAAGCATCCCGTTTTCTTCGGAAGATCAAGCATTGCAATATATACCTAATATTGATGGGATAAGAATTAAAATCAATTGATGAATTCAAAATATTCTGCCAGTCCAAGCTGTTGTTTGTAATTTTCGCCATAAAAATACTGAACCGGTTGGATGGGTATAAATACTTGAACTTAGGGTTAGATTAAGTAGCAGTTTTTGACCGAATGAAATATTCACAAATTAATTTATTAACCACTTTATTTAATAATTTTAATAGTTCTTACATTAAAGGATCTCCTAAGAGACCCGCCTCTTTGCGGTAAATCGGTTTACATCATCGAAAATTCAAGTTTCCGAAACCTTGTTGTACAATTTGCAATTGCTATCAGTAGCAGTTACAAAAAGTTGCAAATCGCAATTTTCCGGGGTATTGTTTTGCCTGATAGAACCAGAAGAATTGCATCAAATTAATAAAACTGTAATGGAGTGGAACTTAACCTGTGGAAACATAATAAAAGTAAAGTTTTTGTCTCTTTTGTCATATTTTATAATGTTTAACAAACGCAGTACCTATAAGTTTCGTTTTATATTAAACCATTCTAATTTCTAGCTTATTAGAAGGAAAAAGTATGTAATAATTTCTAATAGGTTATGAATAAGAAAATACTTGTCTGTAGTATTTTTTTAGTTGATGTTACGGTAAAAAAAGACTAAAATAATTGTAAAAAGCATAAAAATTGGCTCAAATCTATACTGCAATTTTTTATTGGTACATGGTACCTATTAACCAGTGTTTTAGCAATTTTGGTTCAATAGTTATTTTTATACTTTAATTACATTTTGTAGTTATAATAATATACCTAACTACCAGTAGCAATTGCTGAAGAACCATAAACCCATTACCACAAGAAATCCGAATGTCTCAATCTCAGTACATTAACTGGGAGTATCTATTTATCCAAGTTTTGATTCAATTATACTTGATCTACATCTACTTGAAAGGTTTTGGAATTGGGTCAATGGCACTAAACGGGTTTCAGTTGAAACAAACAAATTAATTGAAATTAATTCAATATTAATTCACCTTGCGATATTGGCTAAATTGTTATGGATACCTAGAATAATTTTAGCGAGCGAATATTTTGTATATCTTATGTAATTTTAACATTTTAAAAGCAGACTAAAATAATAATCCGATATTTAAGTAATATCAAAAATATAGCATTCATTTTTGTCGTTGAATAATTTTAACGAGCGAATCCTATGTATTTTTTAAAATTGCAGACTAAAATATTAAACCTAAATGGATAGGTTATACTCAAAAATATACCACATTTATAAAGAAAAATATTCTAAACGTCAACAAAAACCAAAATGGCGGCCCACAAATGGCGGCAAAAGATTACAGACTAAAAAAATGCACAGATAATACATAAAACAATAAAAACTCAATGTACCGCGATATTTCGTGGACTGTTATACTCACGCCCACCGTCAGGAGGCCTGACAGTGAAATGGGTAGGTTGGGATGAATAACAGGAATTTTCTTTACTTTTCCCGCTTTGAAACGCCTACTAGAACATTTTAGCGCTTTGATACACAAAAGATAGCGGCAAAACTTGGCATTTTGTTACGAATAAACGTTTTTATTTGTTGCTTTTAAAAGGTTTCTTGTTTTGGAAATAAGTGAACTATTGAAGCGTTTTGAAGCAGAATTATCTTAGACTCAAATCTTTTTTTTCTGAAATAAATAAACAACTATTCTTTAATCTTTTAAGCAGCCACAAAGCTTTAAGTAGGTACGAATACTTTAAAGTCAAAACTGCAAAAAGAAATATATTGTACAAAGTAATTTAGATATTATTGAAAAACATTGAATTTTCTTGAGCGAAATTTAATTTCATAAAGGTTAACAATGTTAAAAGGCAGATAGGTAGTTAATCACAATCTAATCATAATTTAAATCACTTTGTAAATCTTGTTGACGTTGAGCTACAGTTTATTTGTAAGACTATGACACAATTTTATATCATTATTCAAATTATATTTAGGTAAACTTATGTATGTTATGCTTTACTAACACTACTAATATCACTTATGAGGTATTTACTACTGCGAATCATTGTAAGGAATGTATGTATATTTTTACCCAAGAATTGCTCATTGGATTACGATGTGATCAAACTTGGCAGTAACGTAGCCTATACAAAAACAGATATATTTTTATCTACGTACGGGAAGTAGTGCCCTCTAGGATCGGGAGGATCCACAAACACCTACTTTTAAATAAAGATAAGTAAATAATGTAATAAACTGTAGCTTGCAGACATGACTATTGAACAGTAAATGCTGAAATCAGTCCCAGATTTATTTCATTGTTTCTAAGTAAATCTTCTTTTTCTTCAAGTCTAAAAATTGTGAGGAGGACAATCTGGTAAGCCTGTCCAAGTGACAATTCTAATCCCGGGATACAATCAAACAGACTAACCTATTGTAATTGAACACCAATTAGACAATAGTTATCCAAGAAACCCCAATTAGAATGGAACTGGATTTTATTTTTGGACGCGGGTGAATTCGGCTGTCGAATAGGATTGTATGGTAGACATTTTGATATACAGATGTAAAATTCTATGGGAAAAAACATGATTTGTATAAGGGCAAATACTTTAGTACCTTTCTTTCATTAGTATTAAAATGGTTAGCTATTAAGTGAAGGAACTATTTGTACAGGATAAAATTGTAAAAACATCACCTTTGTCTACGTGCAAGAAGTCTCTTTTAAAACCAATAAGAACATCACAATGTTTTGGACCTCCTGATAATGTGAACTCATATTTGTTACTGTGACTTATTCTCACAAAAATCCTTGCAAGACCGAACTTAGGTAGGAAGCTGGGATCGTAGAAGCCCAAAGTTTCACCAACACTTTTATTTCGACAACCAATAATTAGGTTAATTACAGAAAAAAGGGCGATAAAAAAGTAATACAATTCCTTCGAACCTATTGAAATAACTGCAATTTCGGTTGCAGTAACCATATGCTTCGTTTGTGCAATAAAAGTGCAAATTATTCGCATCATTACGTATATTTCGCATCGATTACTGCAACGCTGAAACCGCAACGTTGTCATGGTTGTCACTCTCAGGAAAGTCGGGTAAATATGAGGAATTTAATGTTATTTTAATATTATATCTTCATATTGTAGTGTCTGTCTATTTATTTTGATGTCTGAAAATGGGTGTTATTTCAAGTGTGAATTTTACAGTGAATAATGTTATTGATTCATCATCATCATCTGTCTAGCCCTTTACCAACTATGCTGGGGTCAGCTTCCAGTCTAAACGGTTGCAGCTGTGTATCAATGTTTTACAAGGAGCGATTGCCTATCTGACCTCTTTAACCCAGTTACCCGGGCAACCCCTTGGTAAGACGGATACTCAGACTTTATTTGAATGATATTTAAACATACGCACAACAGGCATTAACTAAATAGATTTGATTTTCTTTTATAGGCCTACCTATAAACTAAACTAAAACGTAGCTTTAATTACACTTTAACGAGTTTTAAACCTGGAATACTATTATGTCAATCCAATTTTCGTTTCACTAGGTGTCCTGTTCATGTAATATAATACCTTAAAAATATGTGTCAACCCTTCACTGCAGCATTCGAAAACCGCAGATGAAGCGTAATAGTGACGAATAACTACCAACTCACCGTAGTCACAGCAAGTTTTGTTCAATGCGCTTTATCTCGAAAACATTTCACTGGGATGCTGGATTTACATCATAAACTAGTTTTCGAATTACACAGATATACATATATATATCCTTACTAAAATTGATACTGCCAAAGTAACTATGCCTCTCTGCCTTTATACATAAACTACTGAACTGATTTTAATGAAAAGTAGGTATATAGATACCTACATAGTTTAGACCGTAAGCAAAGACATAGCTATATATTATATAAAGCAATTTTCAAGTCAGCCAATTTGTTACTGGGATCAGCTCGTTCAAGCAAACAAAGTCTTCAGCTTTATAACATTAGTAGGTATAGATGCATGTGCATATCTCAAAGCTATAGCTATAATACAAAGGTAGGAAATCCCATTACAGCTGAAACAATAGGCAATCGGATGGAGAACGCACAAAACTACAATGATGCTGTTTGGAGTCCCAAATCAGATCCACTCCTGATAAGAGGAGCGTTTGAATCGGGCTAGTTACTGGCGCGAGTAGGTAAACCTTTGAATTGAATCAAGTGTTCGTAGAAGAATGAATAATTTTGCCCACTTTTGAAAATAATTTCTAGTAGTAAAGTTATGCTGGTAAAATTTGGAAGAGATAAGTATGTATTGTAACTGCAAGGCTATTTAAAATTATTTTCTTCATTACACGCGAAATTACGCAAATCTATGTATGTAAATGACAACTCAAAACCGTAATTTTACTCAATTTAGTTCAGCGGCATCTGTACCTATACTTAACACCTTAACACCTATTAAATCCTCATTAAGGAGCCACTTACCAAAGACTACTGGCTACAAAACTGGACTAGTCGAGTAGCTAGCCAGACTAAACGGTCCCCCATCAGTGCAGTCATTGACATCCGAGTCGACATTACGCCGCAAGCTCTGTTGTCCACGCTGCGTCCACGCTGCGACAACGCAGCGGCAACGCAGCTACAAATATGTCCAGTAAATTGGGAATACCAGTCCCTTTGTAATATAATATTCTGTTTCGTACTTGTTTGTTGTTTGAGTATTGGATTCGCTGACAATTTGTCTTGACAACTTGAAGTTTGGTAGATTTTGTTTCTAATTTGAAATTTTTAGAATTAGTATGAAGGCCAAAGATTTATCATGCCACTGCTGGGCACAGGCCTCCTCTCACGCGGAGAAGGATTGAGCATTAATCACCATGCTTGCTCAATGCGGGTTGGTGATTTCAGACTTTGTAATCCAGGTTTATTTTAAGACTTTAATTCTGTTGTGTCATCTAACTGTAGCTTAAATAGATGGCAAAAATGTATCAAAGGAATCGTATCTTGTTCATCACACTCATAAAAACATTCACAAACAATTACCCACCTTTAACCAGTATTTACCCAATTAACAAACCACTGTAAAGGTACACAAACGACAATCCAATACCTACCTAAAATGGATATCGAACCCAGTATTTTCCGCTCTAAAGCCTTCAGTTTGCCTCCAAAACGCGGCTTGTAAGAGAACTTAAATTGCACAAAGCTTTGACACAGAATTTCCTGAAAGCTACAGGTGGTAACGATACTCAATTTTGCAATATACGTATATACAGTATAATTTTCAATGATAGGGAATAGATTCCAATAGGATTATTGTACAGGAATAATGATTATTAGAATATTAAATAGACATATTCCAGCTAGAAACGTGTATTTATTATTACTGCATAAGAACTACTGTTAAAAATGATGTTTTATTATTGTTTACATTGTTAATCGACAATTTACTTTTGAATAAAATGTGATATCAAGATAGTTTTCATATTTATTTTGTTGGTATACTGTTACAGCCTTTTTATCGTCCTACTGCTGGGCACAGGCCTCCTTTCGCACGAAGAAGGATTGAGCATTAATCTTTGTTATGGGAATCTTAATAAATTGGTTTGGAATATTTTTTTTTTAATCTGATATTATGTGTAATTGGACATTCAAGAGACGCCTTTTAGATATAGTGTATATATATATTTTTTTTATTGTTCTACTAGGATAGTTTTTTTTTTGTGTTGTAAATATCTATGTATGTAACTATGTAAATAAACTATAGAATACAAAATGACATCATATAACAAAATAATGTAAATTCTTATGAAAATTATATTTAATTAGTTTGCTGAAAAATAAACTTAATCAGTAAAAACATGTTCGAAGTTCTGAAAATAAACAGAGACAAATATCTAGAATTATCGCAAAAAATTAACTATCTCCGTCCAAAATTGTACTAGACAATTTTAAAACATTACCGTAACAGCTTCCATTTCTACAATATAGCCAAATAAAACCGCCTTTTAAGTGGATTAATTAAAAAGTCCAATAAAATTCGGGTCCCCAAGATTTAGGAGAATTAAATTCGAGTTTCAGCGAACAGCGAACCATACCTGTTTTGGGTTAACCAGTTTTTGTAAAACCTGATTTGTTTTGTAAGTACTCCTTGATTTTAGTCATAATTGAGTAATGAAAATTATTTTAATAACGAGTACTGACCGTTCGTTAGCAAATGTATTTATTTTGCTAGATATGCCTGGATGATGAAACAACGACAGAAATTGAAATAGTTGTAGTATGTTTAGAGCAAGCCTGGTGGTTAATGCTCATACCTGCTCTGTATGAAAAGAAGCATTTGCTCTACTGTAGGGTAGAAAAAAAAGAAGAGCATGAGTTACAGAGCATTAGCTCAACATTTTACAAAATTCTGTATAACCTTGTTAATGTTCCTGTATAAACTAGGTACAGCAAAAAATTGGTTAAATGAAAGACTTTTTGATGTATCATCTACAACATGAGGTAAATACTCTATTAGATAGAAACTAGTTGAAACCAAACCACTTATCGAATATTTGGAAAGCATCGCGCGGTTATACGTTAAACTTCTATCTAGCACTAATTTGAGAACTTCAAACTTTAGGATATTTGCTCAACATTATGATATTAATTTAAACATAATATTCGAACTAGGTGATCACTTCGTTAAACCCAGATACAGAGAAAAATACAACACAAACGCTTACTCTAACTATCTTTGCCAAATACCATAGCATACCGCACCACAAATTTTCGCATAACTGCTAAAAACTCCGCCGACCAAGAAATTGACTGCACCCGAATAAAAATCAAAACTATAGGACCGTAATGTAATGTACTAAATGCAGTTAAATCCCCTTCTAGCAAGGTCAACAAAAGCGAACCCTCATCTAATCTAAGGGTAGCAGCCACTCACTATTATATGTTTGTTCTGAACCTAAATCAACTCAGCCTATGTTTATTTTTCATTACGACATATTGTATGGTAGTTGCATTAAATTTATATTGTTCAACCTATAGAGAACAAAATGTCTAGCGGAGGTGGCATGACGAAAAATCTGCTAAGAAATTAGCGCGCTCAAATGCGGGTGAGCGGAGGGCAAGGAACATTACTGTTTTAGACACCTTCTTTGAACTCAACAATTTTGTTAATACTATTAGTAATTAATAAAAAACTTTGACAAATGTCACAAAAAATTCGTTAGTTCACTTGTAACTGATCGTTTTTGTCATGCCCATCATACGAATTTGACCTAGATGAAAGCGTCCGTCCTACCCGTATTATGACATCTCCTCATCTTTTCTTACTCCGTGGTTCAGTCATATTAGAATTTTGAGAAACGTGGGTGGGTCTCAGATGGTTACTTGTGGTTATAAGGTTCCCCCTGGTTATGTTGTTTCTGTGAAATTGATCGAGAGAAAAAAAGCTGCGAGGTTTAATTTTGTTGTGTGGGCATACAGTTGCGGTTTTAATCAGACTATGGTAGAAACTGCACCTGATATCTGTGTCAAAAATTATAGTGTTTTATAACCCTGTAAGTCCATACTAGTATGTACTTTAAACTACTCGGTGCAGTCGGATTAAAAATAGCTCACAAATTAGCTTTCTAACATTGGAAGAATTTCCCAAAAAGATCCACTAGTGTCTGATATAAGCGCGTTAAAACTAACAAACTCATTTCACCTTTATTATATTAGTAGGCAGAGATATAAAATTACGTCCAATACATTGCCATACCCAAATTTTCCCCCAAAAACAAGTGAAAAACACTTAACAAATTACTGTGTACATAAAATGTACAAACATAGTAAAGTTTACATACATACTTACTATCTGACAAGGGCTACCACATGATTTATTACATCCAAGGAACCTCTCATCGGCCCTCGAAGTACAAACCAACTTATTCTATCAACCTTTTTTGATTGACGCTTTTGAATAATGCTAGGAAAATTAATTTGATATGTCAAAGTTAGGAGAGGAAAATTACCAGCTGAAAGATATACTACCGATTTTAGATGGGAAAGTTTTAGATTTCTTCCCAATCATTTTCGGTAAAAATACGATTGTCACTCAAAAACATGCCTAATTTTTTATTTAATTTTTAAAGATACAAGTGTCTTAAGCTTTTAATGAAATACTAATAGGAAGAGCTAAAAAGTGCCAATATGTCAGAAACGAACGTGGTGATCAATGCTTTGTTCCTTCTGTGTGAGAAAAAGAACTATGCCCAATAATAAGATAAAGGTAGTAAAACTCATTATAATAAAAATAAATATGGTGTCTAAAACACAAAAATACAAAAACTAAAAGGCAAAACATATTCCAAACGACCCGTTTAACACTTTAGTAGAGTACCTACACATTTACCTACTCATGTAAGTACATACATACATACAATACTTGACATAACTTCCAATATCATTACGACCAATATATCTCACGTAAATACACAGCTAGTGGCTCCATCTATCTGTCAAACGCAATCAAAATGGCGCCGACGGTTATTAAATTATCAGTTTCGGCGGGATTATTCGGGCAATGTAATCGAATTTGTCAAAATTGATAGCTATTTTGGTAATAAAATATTGTGGATGGGAAAACAAGGGGATTCAGTTCAGTTAATATAAGTAGAATTATATTGCGTTGATAGGGGAGCGAAAACACGGCATTATGAGTAGCTAATCCTGTGCTTTGAAAATTGTAGTAAGATAATATTTGAACAGATGTGTGTTCAAATAAAAGGTTTGGTGTCATATTTATTTATCATGAATGAATTACTTTTTGATTACGGACAAAGACTCAATGTTTGTCTAAACATTATGTCCGCAATAAGTTTATCGGACCTCTTAATAAAAAAAACCCTGCTCTGGTTCCGTCATAATATGATTTTTTCCTCCCATTGAAAGGGTGTAGTGGGCGAATCCACTACATATAGACGTTCATTATATCACTTTTCTATTCGAAGACACTATCACCTGATATGTCAAGACATTAAACTATGCGTTGCTTAAAGCTAAAGATAGCGAATTAAACTTAACGAAAAACAAGGTATTGTCAAAGTATAAGCAGATCAATAACAAAACTAAATATCAGTCACTATTATATGTAAATTTTAAAGCAGATTCATAAATAAGTTAATACGATCCTCCAAAATTGAACGCAGCCCAACGCAAAATAGGTGAAAATAGGCCAAAAGGCACAACTACAGATACAAACAATTTCATTTTGACATAGAAAAGGGCAGAAAAAGAAACCTAAATGACTTGGTTATAGTTATACGATCTGTGTCGGTGTTATAACGGGAAAAAGTCGCAAAAAATTGTCGCGATGCTGAACGCAATAACTGGTCGAACTAGGCCCACGTGTACTGTTCACAAGGATTTAGGAATATACTGGATATGGCTTAGAGTATAGTAAAAGTGAAGAAACTTTTAGACTGCTGAGATTTTTAACACACTTCAATATTTTTGCCGACTTCAATAAAGGAGGTTGTCAGTTTGACCTTTATGTATGTATGTTTGTGAGCGATTGTCTCACATTTGGCTAAACCGATTTTTATGTGGTTTCAGTATAGTATAGTTAGTACTTGGGAGAAGGTTTAAGACATTATTGAAGGCGTTTTTTTTATAATTTTCAACAAAAAAAACATTACATTTCTTTTCATTTCCAGTTAATATTTGGAAAAGAGAACACCTGCCTCATCTTATTTTAAAAATATTAAAAGTAAAAGGTTTTTTGTTAAATTCTGGAATCCGAATTAACATTTGAAAAGGCCATAGTTTACGAACAATGGGCAAAGAATTCCCTGATTTCAAGCGGGGTCATGAACTTTCCTATTCAAGGAATACATATCTGCGCCCTTTTATACAATAAAGGAGGTCGAGAAAAGATGGCTAGACGTACATAATTATGTTATCCTTAACATTTTACCTCCCACCATTCACATAAAAATTTTTCGCTGGAATCCAGTGGGACGCACTCAAAAGTAGAACCTTCAAGTTTGTTTTTACGGCAAATTGCCATTACGTTATACAAATCCAAATTGAAAATCAGCAAAAAATACCGTTTCAATTATTTATCATAAAAATTCTTAAACTAACCACTTAATTTATTTTTTATTATTTCAAAAAGAGACTTGTAAAAATAAATGTCGATTCCATTATTGGTCCATCCTTGTCCCCGAGGATCGAGTAAAGTTTTGATAGCAGATGCTCCAATATTTGACGACGGCCCAGTACAGTTTTATATAGTTTTCATTTTCCGCGTGAACTCACAAAGTACTGTACAAAATATATTTGGCAGAAGTCGTACTTGGCAAGGGTAATTGGCTTAGTAAATGTTGGAGAGCTCGCCTGGATTTAGTACCTATTTTTTGGCAGAGACTCATAATTATGGTAGGTATACCTGAATAATATCATGGCCTAGTATTTAAAGTACCAACCTCTCAGTGAGATCTACTTCAGGTCAGGCCAAGTACCAATACAACTTTTCTAATTTTGTATGTACTTTCTTGGTATATCTTGGACACTAATGACCGTGTTTCGGACGGAACGATACACTGTAGAACCTGGCTATGATTTGAGCATCTTTGGCAGTCGTTACGGGTAGTCTTTTCTGAGTAAAATCTTGGATACCAATGAATAAGTTAAGGTGAGGGAAAACATTTTGAAAAATCCTGATATTGCCAATCTGCCTTGAGAAAGTGTGGTCATTAATACTCATTCCTTCTCTGCATGAGAAGAGGTCTGTGCCCTGTAGTTAGACAATAAAAAGCCTGACATTAATGATACCTGAATAATAACAATACATTACTTACTCGTGCTAAAGACTAAGGGTTCGATAAACTCATTTTGCGTAACCCGATCTTTAAGGAAGATTCTTAGGCGGTATCACGTTACTATCCTTTTGGGTTTTACAAAATGAAAGAGTATTATGGACAGGCGATATTGCGTGGTAGTGGTAGTTATTCAAGTATATTATCATCTAAATATATTAAAGGTATCCAATTATGTATATTATTCTTACTCGTGGATCCCTATCTGTTTGTTCGAACAGTGTTGCATTTATCCTAAACACACAAACAGATTGATCAAAAGATTGACGGGGCTATATATTAGACTTCGTTTTACACATATTTCTTTAAATAAAAACTAAACACCTTGCCTTTCTCGACAGAAAAATTGATGAACAACAAATGAAAATTACAGTGGATTTGCAGTTTCAAATGCATTATCTATCTATATCTAAATCGGGGTCCAAAAATAGTACCTTTCTACGTATATTTCTATCATAATTACATACCTTTTTCAACCTATACCTCTTTCACTTTCCCTAACTTGGATTACTGTAACCCCTCTGTCTAGTGATGTTCTACAACTACCGATAACACTTTTTTTTCTCGATATAAAATGTTATTTTTATAGCGGGTTGTCGCCATGTTGAATAGTGTCTTATAACGCCTTTCTTTATTTTCTTTATTTAACTTAGTGACGTAAAAAATTGTTCATAAACTTAATCTTCAAGTAGAACATGATATAAGTTTTTGTTTATATTTTTTAAGTTAGTATATTTATTTATTTACACGGAAGGCACGATAAACTGTTGGTCTCGGGTGTCTTTTTAACGTCTTTGGCGATCGTTACGGATAATCTGATAACCAGTCTTAGCTAGGGTTTTGGATTGAAAAGGTCAGATAGGCAGTCGCTCCTTGTAAAATCCTGGTCAGCTGCATCCAGTTAGACTGAAATGTGTGTTCCTTTTGTTTTCGTTTGGCGAATTTACTTGTATCTAAATTCCAAGTAACGTTCGTTTCATATCAATACTGGGATGAAATTTATATTCAAACTAGGTGTTAGAATTCTGCGAAAAAGATCATCGCAAAGGGTAGCTCTAGCAATTCTAGCAATACTATCGACCTTATAAGGCCCAGGCTCCACCAGCGGAGCGGAGCGGATTTTTTTTTAAACAACCGTTTGAAACAGGTATCTGTAAAATCAAAAATAGTTTTTCCGTTTAATCGTGTAATCCTTAAGGATAGACAGATAAAATTAATAGCATTTATGATATTACATCAGAAATTCAGGGGTACATAAAAAATGTTTTATTTAGAAATAAACGAAAACCGTAGGTATCAATATCAACTATTTATTACAATTTATGTTAAACAGTTATAAGTGAAACCAATCTTTTTCTCCCACGCTCGTCATATAATTTTTTTTCTTTTGTTTAATAATAAACAAAAGAAAAAAAATACTAAATAGTCCTTTTTCCGAACGAAACGTTCCCGTCCGACCTTCAAACAACATTCTAACCACTAATGGAGTTTTTTTTTAACCAACGTTAGTTTTTAACTAGCAGTTACCCACCGTGACGATAGCAACTGTTGTTAACCTTAACAAATAATGTCAATTTTAAACACATGTTAGTTTAACTGGCGATTAAATTGTTGCATGTTTTATATTTATAATTGGGGATCGGAAATTGTGAAATGTGAATCGTTTGTGTATTTTGTTGGTAAAATAATGACCGAATATGGTCATGATTTTAGGTGAAAATGTGTTGAAATGTTGAACATTACGTATTTTGTTATTTTCAGTTAGTATTTACCGTAAAAGTACCCGCAGACGGAACACAGTTGACCCGATGGTATATTTTTTAGGGTTCCGTACCCAAAGGTTAAAACGGGACCCTATTGTCTTCGCTCCTCTGTCCGTCCGTCCGACTGTAATAGTTAGAGAGTTGAAATTTTCACAGATGATGTATTACTGTTGCCGCAATAGCAACAAATACTGAAAACTAGTAGGTATAAAATAAATATTTTAGGGGCTCCCATACAACAACCGTGATTTTTATGTCCGTACTATAAATAATGGTACGGAACCCTTCGTGCGCGAGTCCGACTCGCACTTGGCCTTTTTTAATCATAACCTTGATTCCAACCACAACAAAGTTTTCAGTTGGTCTGGTACAGAGTAAATAAGAACTTGATCTTTGTAATGTGCGTACTATCACTTATCTTCATACTGATTTATGACTAAAAAAATTACCCTTACCATATAGTTGGCAAAACTGTTACAGCAACAAACCTTTTCTTTATTTATACCACAACAATATACTTGTATCTCAACCAAAAATAGTGTATCTTTTTGTCCTCCGAGGTCCAAAAATCAGGCCAAAAAAGGCCTTTTTATTCGAACATGGGACAAAACACTTCGGACGGCCTAAACAGTTGATCCGATTTGTTCAAATGGATCTGCCATTTATACGAATAGATTGGATCCGCCTTAGAACAAAAGGTCGTGACAGTCTTGTATTACATTTTCACCGTGGATACCGTGGAGTAACGCTATTGAACTAGTACTGTTTTAATGTTTGATGGAAGATTTTAGGCTACGTTATATATTAATCAGTTAATAAACTAGAGTTGACCTACGGTTTTATTCGTTGAAGCTAACTGGCTGAAGTCTTTTATTGAAATGGTGACGTCTGACTGACCATTATCCTTGAATATACTATAGAAATATACCTAAGGACAATCTTTGTTTTAGATTATTGCTAACTAGGGAAGAAAGCTACTTGGCTTATTGTGATGGGATGTTAGTGGACTAGGTTAAGAAGATGTGGGACTCTGGCACCTGTCGATAACAATGTAATTAATAATTCTAGGCTTAATATATAAGCATAAGCTTAGGCTGCGTAGTCTACATTGGGTGATACTCAAAACTCCTGGTTCATCCTAAAATTTTCACTATTGAACCTCATCACTTCTGGTTTGAAATATTACTATAACAAACCTTGAAGAATCTTTTGTTCATAAAACCTTTGACCTACTCGCATTTCCAATTGAAATCTTAAAATAACTGAATAAAGAGAACATTTTATCAGTGAAGGCTTAAAAGTGAAACAATTTTAAATACTCTAAATGGGTAGCTGAAATTTAAATAAAACTACTTTTACGGATTTTATCGCGGTTATATTATATTATTTAATCCCGACGTTTCGGATCCTTTACAGCATCCATGGTCACGGGCAGACTAAGGTGTTGGTCGTCTTGATATATTAGTTACAAACAGCTACCCTACATTTTGTTAATTATTATTGACAATCCGATTCACGCAAAACGAGCTAACTGTATCCTTAGGTCGAGCAGTTGTAGGCTTGGATTTTGATTTAATAGTTTCTATGATGGGATTCCAAGCAGGTGGTATGACCCAGCCATCTTCTCTATTGAAATTTGGATGTTTTTTAATTTCAATAGCCTCGCGAATCATCCTAGGTAGGAATCGGTTTTCTTTTGCAAGGACTTGTGGTTTATCAAATCTGATGTAATGCTGGGCCTTGTCTAGTGTGTGTTCACAAACTGCTGACTGTCTGGAACGGCGGTGTTTGACATCGGCGATGTGTTCTTTTACGCGGGTCCCTATGCTTCTTTTAGTTTGGCCTATGTAAGAGAGACCACAATCACATTCAAGCTTGTATACACCCGCATCTTGTAGAGGTATGTGACACTTGACAGGTGGTAAGAATTGACTAATCTTCTTCAGCGGCTTGAAGTAGGTTTTGATTGAAGCTCGCTTCAAGATGTAGCCAATCTTGTCTGTGACTCCTCTTATGTATGGAAGAACAGCAGGTAGACGCTCAACTGTGGCTGGTTTCACGCGGGTTCTGCGACGAGGGCGCGGTACTCGGAGCTTGTTGTCGTGCAGTACTTGCTTAACATGTTGAAGCTCAGCACCCAGGTGTTGTTCATCGCAGATCCCACGTGCTCTCTGAAACAATGATTTACCAACGGTAGATAACTGTGTTGGGTGGTGGTGGGACTCACCATGAAGGTATTTGTCTGTATGGGTTTTCTTCCGATACACAGTGTGACTCAAGGTGTTATTAGGGTTACGGATAACCAAAACATCTAAGAAAGCTAAGGAGTTGTTTGCCTCTGACTCCATAGTGAATTGAATTTTGGGGTTTATGGAGTTAAGATGATTTAAAAATGCTGTGACTTTGTCAGATGGTAGTATTGTGAAAGTATCATCTACGTACCGCTTGTAGAATTTGGGTGTTACGGGTGCAAATTGCAGGGCTCGCTCCTCAAAATCCTCCATGAAGATATCAGCAACAATGGGAGATACTGGGGAGCCCATTGCTACACCATCCACTTGCGTGTAGAAGTGATTATTCCACAGTAAATAGCCAGATGTTAGGCAATGTTTTAACAGTTCAGCATATTCAGTAGGCATGTTATTCTCTGCTAGTTTCTTAGACACAATCTTGATGCAG
Organism: Helicoverpa zea x Helicoverpa armigera; assembly: GCA_033682625.1. Lineage (NCBI taxonomy): Eukaryota > Metazoa > Arthropoda > Insecta > Lepidoptera > Noctuidae > Helicoverpa > Helicoverpa zea x Helicoverpa armigera. The sequence goes on from JAWIIS010000017.1 coordinate 3,537,587, forward strand.
TCTTCAACGGGTAAGCATGTAAACAATGACTGAACATCAAAACTGACCATAGTTTCATTGTCAGCTAGTTGTAGGTGTTTTATTTCACTGACAAAATGGTACGAGTCCTTTACATATGCTGCTGTGTTTCCTCTCAATGGTGAAAGTACTTTAGCCAGATGTTGAGCCAATCTGTAGGTTGGTGAGTCGATTTGGCTGACTATTGGTCGTAGTGGAGCATTAGGTTTGTGTATCTTCGGTAGTATTTCGGTAGTACTGCACGACAACAAGCTCCGAGTACCGCGCCCTCGTCGCAGAACCCGCGTGAAACCAGCCACAGTTGAGCGTCTACCTGCTGTTCTTCCATACATAAGAGGAGTCACAGACAAGATTGGCTACATCTTGAAGCGAGCTTCAATCAAAACCTACTTCAAGCCGCTGAAGAAGATTAGTCAATTCTTACCACCTGTCAAGTGTCACATACCTCTACAAGATGCGGGTGTATACAAGCTTGAATGTGATTGTGGTCTCTCTTACATAGGCCAAACTAAAAGAAGCATAGGGACCCGCGTAAAAGAACACATCGCCGATGTCAAACACCGCCGTTCCAGACAGTCAGCAGTTTGTGAACACACACTAGACAAGGCCCAGCATTACATCAGATTTGATAAACCACAAGTCCTTGCAAAAGAAAACCGATTCCTACCTAGGATGATTCGCGAGGCTATTGAAATTAAAAAACATCCAAATTTCAATAGAGAAGATGGCTGGGTCATACCACCTGCTTGGAATCCCATCATAGAAACTATTAAATCAAAATCCAAGCCTACAACTGCTCGACCTAAGGATACAGTTAGCTCGTTTTGCGTGAATCGGATTGTCAATAATAATTAACAAAATGTAGGGTAGCTGTTTGTAACTAATATATCAAGACGACCAACACCTTAGTCTGCCCGTGACCATGGATGCTGTAAAGGATCCGAAACGTCGGGATTAAATAATATAATATAACCGCGATAAAATCCGTAAAAGTAGTTTTATTTAAATGTCTAATATTCGCGTAAGTGTCAGAAATCAATATGTTAACCAGTACGGACTGCCAATTGCAAATAAAATACGCCGGTTGGAAGATCTCAAGACGAAGCGCGCAAGATTCATAACATCCTTGAATTTCTTGAAGAGATGCAGAGACAACAGCATCATTCCTACGTGTGCCATAATTTCACCAAGGAAGGACATACGAGGAAGCGCTAAGATCTTAAACCAGGCAAGTAAAAAGTTACTACAGCAGTTAATACAAAATACACGATCCGATTTGCACCGCGTTAATCAAGACATTGAGGCGTCATCCCATGAATTAAAGATAGATTTAACTACATTTGATTTTAATAATTGCATGAAAATACTAGATGAGCGCGAAAAATCTAAATATAATGAATGCAAAAACAGACAAATAATCAAATTTGAAAAACTAACGTCTAAATCAAATGTCCAAAATAACACACGAAAAGAAAACGGAACGCGCCCGTTACCTGCGAGCCAATCACGCGCAGTTGTCAATCTATCAAAAAATGTCTTGGATGAAAATACGGTTCAAGTGTTATCGAAAGGCCTAAATTTTGCTGTAACACCTCGAAAAATACCGGTAGAAAGCATTATATGCAACGTGGAAGACTGCCTGTTTAAAAATAAAATCAATAAACATGATTCGGAGGCGATACGTCAGGACATTTCGTCTGTATTACGTCGCAACATACTGCCCAAACCGAATCTAAATAAAAATCAATATCTAGCGTTAAAAAACCTTCGCGACAGGCCTGAATTAACAATTCTACGTGCAGATAAAGGTAATGCTACGGTGGTGATGGATACGTCAGATTACAATGATAAAATACAAGACCTTTTATCGGATGTAAGTACATATAAACAAGTGAAGACCGACCCCACAACAAAAACATTGAAATCAACTAGTGATTTGATAAAAAAGTACTCCGAAACATTGAATCTAGACGTAAAATACCTAGTTCCTAGCTGCGCAAAACCACCAAAGCTGTATGGGCTACCGAAGATACACAAACCTAATGCTCCACTACGACCAATAGTCAGCCAAATCGACTCACCAACCTACAGATTGGCTCAACATCTGGCTAAAGTACTTTCACCATTGAGAGGAAACACAGCAGCATATGTAAAGGACTCGTACCATTTTGTCAGTGAAATAAAACACCTACAACTAGCTGACAATGAAACTATGGTCAGTTTTGATGTTCAGTCATTGTTTACATGCTTACCCGTTGAAGACTGCATCAAGATTGTGTCTAAGAAACTAGCAGAGAATAACATGCCTACTGAATATGCTGAACTGTTAAAACATTGCCTAACATCTGGCTATTTACTGTGGAATAATCACTTCTACACGCAAGTGGATGGTGTAGCAATGGGCTCCCCAGTATCTCCCATTGTTGCTGATATCTTCATGGAGGATTTTGAGGAGCGAGCCCTGCAATTTGCACCCGTAACACCCAAATTCTACAAGCGGTACGTAGATGATACTTTCACAATACTACCATCTGACAAAGTCACAGCATTTTTAAATCATCTTAACTCCATAAACCCCAAAATTCAATTCACTATGGAGTCAGAGGCAAACAACTCCTTAGCTTTCTTAGATGTTTTGGTTATCCGTAACCCTAATAACACCTTGAGTCACACTGTGTATCGGAAGAAAACCCATACAGACAAATACCTTCATGGTGAGTCCCACCACCACCCAACACAGTTATCTACCGTTGGTAAATCATTGTTTCAGAGAGCACGTGGGATCTGCGATGAACAACACCTGGGTGCTGAGCTTCAACATGTTAAGCAAGTACTGCACGACAACAAGCTCCGAGTACCGCGCCCTCGTCGCAGAACCCGCGTGAAACCAGCCACAGTTGAGCGTCTACCTGCTGTTCTTCCATACATAAGAGGAGTCACAGACAAGATTGGCTACATCTTGAAGCGAGCTTCAATCAAAACCTACTTCAAGCCGCTGAAGAAGATTAGTCAATTCTTACCACCTGTCAAGTGTCACATACCTCTACAAGATGCGGGTGTATACAAGCTTGAATGTGATTGTGGTCTCTCTTACATAGGCCAAACTAAAAGAAGCATAGGGACCCGCGTAAAAGAACACATCGCCGATGTCAAACACCGCCGTTCCAGACAGTCAGCAGTTTGTGAACACACACTAGACAAGGCCCAGCATTACATCAGATTTGATAAACCACAAGTCCTTGCAAAAGAAAACCGATTCCTACCTAGGATGATTCGCGAGGCTATTGAAATTAAAAAACATCCAAATTTCAATAGAGAAGATGGCTGGGTCATACCACCTGCTTGGAATCCCATCATAGAAACTATTAAATCAAAATCCAAGCCTACAACTGCTCGACCTAAGGATACAGTTAGCTCGTTTTGCGTGAATCGGATTGTCAATAATAATTAACAAAATGTAGGGTAGCTGTTTGTAACTAATATATCAAGACGACCAACACCTTAGTCTGCCCGTGACCATGGATGCTGTAAAGGATCCGAAACGTCGGGATTAAATAATATAATATAACCGCGATAAAATCCGTAAAAGTAGTTTTATTTAAATGTCTAATATTCGCGTAAGTGTCAGAAATCAATATGGGTAGCTGAAAGGTCACGATTTGAAGATTTGAACTGTTGAACTATTTATTGTTATTCTTCGGGATATTAAATGATATACAAACTCGAGTTCAATGATACTAGGTCAGCTACAAAAATATTTTTCGAAGAAAAAATTTGTAAGCAAATAACTTACTTATTGTTATAGGTCAGGAGGAAATTCCAACAAAAAAAATAAAATTAAAGAAAAACATTTTATTGCATACCTAACAATTAGAAACATAATACTTTGATCTTTTACCTAACATTACCTACCACGTAGCTATAATATCCTCCCCACAAAAAAAGAACAAAATGGTGCTTGACGTATATTTTTAACGGTCGCTTGTGACTCCTATTCTACACTTATCCGTACTTATAATAATAACACCCCTAGCGACATTCCTAGAGTACAAAACCAGGTATTTCCAGTCCCGCCTACGCTATTGCCCAACCCTGTCAGAACGCTTATTATGCTCTGTGAATGACAGCATATGTTACCGTTTGTATCTACGAATTAAAACTACGGTGCTAGTAATGTGTATTTACGCAATTAAATACGAATTGGTTAGTGTTTTTTTTTTATTTTAAGTACCTATTAACTAAAAAAATAACATTGTTAATCTTAATTACTGCAAAACTTTTTTATAATCAGGGAGTGTTATGAGTTAGATTTCTAACAAGATTTAGGATATTTTAAATATTGAGGTGCCCGGGTAGGTAACTTAGTTGAGAGCATCAGATTATAGGCAGTTAGTTACTTAGTGTAAAACAGTGGAGGAACTCAGATGCATTCAGTTCCTGCCGGGGCTGCGGGATTGTTCGAAAGAGTTACCGCGGCCCTGGTACATAAAAGGCCTACGTCGGCACACGACGGTTTTTAGTCAGTAAGAGTCTGACACTCCCTCACCGTTGCTAACCCACAGCGGGAGGGGTCATTTAGTGATTTTTTACCCAGGCATAATTATGTACTATAAGATAAATATTTATTCTATAGGTAGGTATTTATTCAACAATTGAATACTTATCGGCTCTTATTCAAAACTATTTCGATGAATGATTAAATTTTGTTTGTGTGTGTTTTTGCAAATTGTAATGAGACTTTAAAGTGTCTCATTTATCACATTGCTGTTTAATTCTAGAGAAATATGTAAAGTATGCTTTTGTAATGTATTTTTCGAAAAGCTGTTAATTTCCTCTCATTGCAATAAATAAGCCTGTGGTTTGGAAATTCGTTATGTTCATTGAAAATAATTCGGGGTAGGTTTTCAGTTTATCCGGTTGCAGTTGAGTATCAGTGTTTTACATGGAAAAACTGTCTATCTGACCTTCTCTAACTGGTTACTGGGGCAACCCGACATCCGATTGGCAAGACTGGTTGTCAGCCTTTCTGTCTTCCCGTAAGAACTGCCAAAGATATCCAATTATCTTCACTTAACTTAAAATTTAATATTGAAGTGATTTCCTGGATTTTCATCTCAAAAACCGAGGCTTTTTTAAAGAAGAAACTCAAATGAAACAGAGTTTCAATATTACTTAGAACCTACGATATAAACTTTCAAAGACAACTAAACTCACACACCAAAAACCCAATTTCCTAGCAACCAAAAAAAGCAAAAAAAAAAACACCACTAAAAACGGAAAAACTACTAGCAAAAACGTTATTAACTATAGAGTTCCTATGAATATTACATAACGTTAGCAATCCGTCCGTCGGTTCTCACGCGTTCAATAATACATACTGTTGCCGTCGGCTTCGCTCGATCACTATGAATTAATCATGAGCCTTTAACTAAATAGATACGTTGGTGTTATGAGTAGTTAAATGGTGCTTGTGATTTGCAATTGGTAATGCAATAGTATGGAAGCGTAGCTGGATGCGACAGTTTTTGCAACATTTGAATGCTATTTTTGTGTGACTTTTCCATTTTTTTTCTGTGGTTAGTGTGGTGGGATTTTTATTAGCTGTTTGTCTGTGGTTACACTCATGTCCAGTAGAAACTATGTAGTATATACTAATAATATGTAATCTATAGCTTTCCTTAATCTTCTTCTTCTTCTTAGCCTTTGTCCCGTCTTGTGACCGGGTCCGCTTTCCGTATTTCTTTTTCCACTTCGCTCTATCCAGGACATCTTCGTCTTTGAGTTCGTATATAGTTTTCCTCGATAAATAGACTAAAGATTGTTATCCTGACAAGGAAATACTGAAAGATTTTTTTCAAACCTGACCAATAACTTTGTGAGATTTATAATTTTAATAGTTAATAGGAGGGATGACCAGCTATTTCCAGTCCATTACGTACTTCTTGTAGGAACTAAAAAGTTCAAACAGACAGACACGGTGAAGGACATAAACTAACATGAAAGGGTACTAACATTGTAAAAGAGAAACTTTTTGACTGTGAATACTATATTCATGTTTAATACTTCTTTACGCTCTGATGGATTGACCAAGTTTCATGTTTTATTTTATGGAAATAACTGACACAGGCTTTTTCAATTTAATCAACAAACCACTGGCAAAGCCGTTTGTAGAAGCTAGTTGGTTTTCAACATCATCTGCCTAGCCTTTTCAAAAGAATGTTGGGGTCAGCTTCCAGTCTATCCGGATGCAGTAGAGTACCAGTATTTTACATGCAGCGACCACCTATCTGACCTCCTCAGCCCAGCTACCCGGGCAACCCAATACCCCCAGGTAATATTGGTTATCAGACTTGCTAGCTTCTGGCTACCTGCTGAAGATGTTCAAATGACAGCCAAAACCCACCAATTTATCGTGCCTTCCGAACACAGAAGAACTCGCCATGGCTAGTTGGCTTACAACATTTTTATTATTATTACTAGCCTACAATTTCCTACTGCTGGATAAAAGCCTATCATCTCGCTCCTACACTTCCCAATCCTTACACCATGTACCTATAGTGAAAATTTTAGGAAGGTAATATCCATTCTAATTGCCGCCAATTTCATTGACAATGACATGAAAACAGTTGTAACACAACATGAATAAAAGCTCGAACAACTAATTAAGTGGATTGTTGACAATTAACGCCTATCTATTTATAGAGTATCGATTTGTAATGTCCTGAATTCTGTGAACATTGCCACGCAAAATCAGCAAGGATTGTGTAATCATTATGTAGGTAGACTCACTATGAAAAATATATAGGGCTAAAATAGGTAAGACTGGTTGTAGCTTTCTGGGTTCTGATTACCCGTAACGACTACCAAAAATACTGAAATGACAGCCGTGACCCACTAATTCCACGGAGGAACTCGTCATCACAAGATGGTCACCCATCAATGAATGGACTGCGTTAAGTGTTGCTTTTCTTTATGATCGATCGACTTATAGGACTTAGCCATGAGCCCCACGAAGAAAAATTTTCGTGGTTCTTTCGACATAAAAATCTTCGAAGATAATTGTACTATTTCTTTTGTATTATTTATAACTATCAAATAAATTAGCCAGACTTTCTCTAACTACTTCTTTTAGTATAATAATATTTTCTTATATCAGTTTTCATAGTATTAATAAGAACATTAGTACGCTCTATGTATTGAGTAACGAATTACACAAAAAATACTAAATTCATAGCAGAAGGAATCACATAAAATATAATGTATCGCATACAAAATAAACTCTATGTACGCCACCAACATACTTCATGTAGGGTTAGCAAGAAAAACACGAATTTTAATTGTTTTTTTTTTGTTAGTTTAGAATCAAAATCACAATCAATATTGAATTACATTACCCAGCTTCAACTAAGATTAGGTGAAAACCAAGTCCCTGAGAAAAATAATAATAATTACACAACTAAAGAAATCCAAAGAAAAATACCGACGAATTCATATATTAAAACTTTTTCAGATCAGTGTCAACAAATCACAGCTCGCATTGATCTTGGCCTACTTTACCTCTCCCCCCTCCCTTTCCCCCCTACTTACTGAATATTTGACAAGTTCATAGACAGCCGATTCATTCTTACGAGTCGTTCACGCGAGTTATTGGATTCGCAAAAAAACATGGCGACTAGGTGAGAAAAAAAAATTAAATTATAAGACGGTAGACAGTTTGAAATTGCTGGGAAATTGACAAGAGATTTGTTTGGGACCTTCCTTTGCATAATATTCAAGTTTCGTCAGATTTTTTGCTATTGGAATTTTAGCAAAAATATGTCTTACACCCTTGTTTATAAGGACTATTTTTCTGCCACTTCAATCTGCGCCAGCCTACATACTTTCGTGAATGTCAAACCAATCATAAGAAAGCTATCATCGTTTTGCAGCCCGTGATTTTTACAGGTAAAAACGTCTTAAAATGTCTTTTAAGTCCTCTTAAATGTCCTTATTACGTCAACTTATAGTTTGATATAAATAAAAGACACCATCATAACCAAAAAAAACATCTTAATAACAAAGCCTATTATCCCCCACTATATCACAGTAACCTTTAATACATGGGACCATGTACTTCATAACTTATTATCGTAGGTCCCATTTGGGTGCCATTGGGCTTATCTGCCGACGATACACCGAAACCATTAGCTTCGTAATTGTGCAGTGTTGGCTTCGAGCCTAATACACTAGCATGCTTACATCCCCTCCGATGCCCTGGATACCTGATACGTACACTTAGGAACCTCGAAAGACCCCCAAAATTTTCGCAGGCAGGCCATATTAACGACAGGAATTCGTAAGACCCTATTTGTCGAAAAAGGTTCGTGTAAATAGTAGCTCTTGCTGGAATTACTTGACAAATAAGACTGTCGTGAATTACTGAGTGGGGTAAAATGTAACTAGGTCTAGGCAAATATGGGTAGAACATCCAAAAATGTTAGCACTTAACTGGGGTTCTACGAGGGTTAAAGTGAGCTCTACATTAAGTATTTTAAGTGTTACTTGACACTTTAAAGTAACTATTTATAGTCCGTCTTTGAATGACGTCAGATAACTTAGTCTAGACAAATAATGTATGCAAGTAACCTTTTGTCTTATAGGCAGTGGTAATTCATACGTCGGGATATATTAGTTTCAATGGAATGTCACTTCTTGGTAACAAGCCATCGAAAGCAGTAGACTGTATATTATCAGTCTTTCAATCTTACGACCGTAACAATATCAAATATATAAGAGCTAAAATCTTTTCACAAAGGGAAAAATATCAAGATTTATCAATGAAAATAAGACGCACGACTTCCCTCTGTAACATTGTCAGTTATTAATTAAACAATATCGATGAAACAGTAGACAGCAAAATCATTAATTTTAATACGATCAGGATCTTACAAACATATCTATAACACATCTGTATAAGACACGCTGATTAAAATTTAATCCCAATTACTTCAATAACCTTAGCTGTTCAGAATTGATTGGTTTTCATTATGTGCACTCCAATTTATATCGGATTTTTACCTTAATGAAGTAGGCTGGCTTATGATTTGTCGGGTCGTAACGAAATATTTTGGGTCAAAAAAGGGATTTTAGAAGGGTTGGATTGATGATTAAATTCTTTGGATACCCATCGTTCATCAATTTGATTGGTTTTGCACTAAAATTATTTTGGGAACGTGACTTTAGAATTTAGGATACCTCTCTCTTGCCTGCGAACAAACGATCGTTTATCTTGCCGAGCTTTGTAAACGACTTCACTGTCTCCCAACAAAGCATTTTCCGACCAAAAATCGGTCATACTCCTGCACAAATCAAAGCCGCCTCACATGCCAAAATTCGACACAAAGGACCAAATTCAAACATCAAAAACCACCTCTTGGCTCCGCCGCAGTTTCCGAACAAAGGCAAGAAGCAGGAATACCCATACTCCACTTTTAATTCACCCCTTTAGATCGCCGTGAACTCCAACGCACTACTTTTTCCCATTCCAAGGCAGTATTTGCCGTCGGCCAGTACAATAGGGCAAACATCCAAAAGGAAAGAATCCACAGCTACCCGAATGGATGAAAAGATTGGACACGGCTCTATAGAAGCGCCTTTTAAAGTGGCTTTTGTCGAAGAATGTTTTTAAAGATTCTTGAGGACGCTCCGGGTTGAACTGAATTTGCTGATTCAGCTCTCCCTGTCTTTGATTGAAGATTTGCAGTACTTGAACCTGGACAAATGAATGCTTAAATATGAATGTTTCTTCCAATAAGTACGTCAGTTTTGTGGTAAGGTATATGATGAATGGAATCAGGTCAAGGTTGTGACCCTTTTGAATACCATTAACGAAGGTTGGTCCTATATAAAATGGTTAATTTAGGGGAATATAAAAGGCATATAAACATGCCAAGATAAGATTATGTTAATGTAACATAGACTGACCTTTAAAAAATGACAGTACTTTTTAAAATATGCACTTCTTTCGTGATTTGCTTTTAAATATCAAAAGAAAAATAACAAAAACTAAAACTGCAATATCTTCGAACATCCTTGCAACAAAGCATTGCGCCGAGAGCAATCAAGACACATATGGGCGTACCAGACTGTTACGAACGAATATCGGGTCCCGGCAATAGTTTATTCCTATCCTGTGTATATTTACGAGTTATATCAAGTTATATGTATATTACCTAAACGTCCCAGGTACGGTTTAATCGTAATTGAAATCTCAATTTAGTGTCTCGAATTTGAATAGGTTATTAAATCAGATTATACTGATTATTCATAACTGTCTTTTGTTTAGATTCAATCAAGGACCTGTATTTATATGTCGCTTAATATTGGTGTAGAGTGAACGTAATTAACTTTAAGATTAATTACAAACTTATATAATTTTGGTAATGATTGTAATTACCTATATTGTTTAAGTTTAGTATTAATGTAAATGGGTAATTTTGGCATAGGTGCTACAAACAATTTCGATTCTAAGAACAATAAGGAACCCTAAGGAGCGTTTAAAGCTATTGATACTACATGACCAACTAACCTCAATAACACTACATTTGACTGCCCTAATGACTTCTTTATCACTCCGTCAAACCTTGACGATATGGAAATCAAAACAAATAATTCAAATAGCCGATCTAAAACAATTTGTGTGAGTGTTCAATTCACTAACGTATTCTATGTTATCGACCTACTAATGTATTCGGGACTAATTGAATATCAAATTGGACCCAAAACCAAATTGGTATCAGCACCAATTTCCCTTTGCAATGAAGATTTATAATTTGCTTGTAATAATAACTGAAATATTGCCAACTAGCTTCCAACCGCGGCTTCGCCTGCGTGGAGTCCGATTATATCGCGTTTCCAAGAGAACTCTTCAAAAGTCCAGGATAAAAACTATCCTATGTTCTTTCTCAAGGTCAACTCTAAAAAAGCTAATTATAAAATTCAAGACTTTGTTGACGATAAAGATATTATATGGCGATAACTCATCTCTCCATGTGTGGCTTCCCTGGCAATTAAACGACTTTTTCTTCTCCCTTTGCATTGTATAGATTTACAGATAAACTTTCTTGCATTGTATAATTCTGTGAGCATACTATTGTTATGTAATAGACTGTTTGTACTGTGACTATATTACTTTTTAAAAAAGAGTGTCTATGGAGTTTCTTGCCGACTCTTCCCCATGGGACCAACTTTTTGGAACCGTGCAACTAATGTGACGTTTCATAGGTGCCTGCAAAGGCCTATGTGAAATAAAAAGATTTTTGATTTTGATTGATTTTGATTTTGACTCTAGCTCTGTACCGAATTTTCTTAAAGTCAGTTCAGTGGTTTAGACGTGAAAGCGTAACAGACAGATAGACAGAGTTACTTTCGCATTTATAATATTAGTAGGTATAGATTTTAGTCTAGACAAAACGGAGGTTTGAATACAAATATAATTTTAGAACTAATATTAGGTGAGGCGAGAGCCTAGTACTTAAAACAAGGATAGACTGTATAATGGGTTATTTATTCAAGGAGGTTTAAATTTAGATCGCTATAGGCCATAAAAGCTTTATTCAAGCCTGAAGTGTCTTATAACTTACTAGTATAATGTATTTTTAGTTTGTATGAGTAGAAACTTATTAAGTAGATACAGAAAAAAAAATATGCCAAATCCTATGTAATGATAATGAGTACTAATGGAACTTGGATAATCTTTCTTTCGTGAAAAACGGCTAATCCGATTAAGATGATATTTGGTACTTGTACTATAGTAAGTGTTACAGCCTTTTTATCGTCCCACTGCTGGGCATAGGCCTCCTCTCACACAGAGAAGGATTGAGCGTTAATCACCGCGCTTGCTCAATGCGGTTTGGTGATTTCAGACATTATAATCCAGGTTTCCACGAGATATTTTTCTTCAGCTAAAAATCTAGTACTTTATATCAGAACAGAAAACATGAACCGAACATTGATTAAAATTGCTATACTGCTTTCTATTGCTTGTGCGATAATACAGAAGGATTTCTTTATTTTTAACCGTGGCTCGGAGAAATGAGAAATGGACCTCATAGTTCAAGTGATTGGGGTATAATTACCACTGATATTGGAGTCGGATTCTTGTGTTTTGTTTTATACTCGAGTGCAAAATATCTGTATCAGTTACAAGGAGTGTCTTATTGTTTTTTGAGCATTTTACATTATTAATACTTTCCTTGATCGTAGTAAAGTAGGATAAAAACTAGCCTATGTCGTTTTTCAGGTTATGTGTACTTTTAATTTAAATCGATTCAGAAGTTTTGGTGTAAAAGCGGGACAGACATTTGGAAGAGTGGAGTTAAGAGTAGTGAGGGATATCATTCGGCAAAGCGACTGCACTGATGGAGATTAATTTTTGTTATAGGCATCTCTATGCCTAAGATCCTATCTGTAAGATGAATATGGGAACATGGCCTAGAGATGGTAATATTTTTAGCCAGATTCGACCTATAAAATACCCCGTAATCCACAATTTAGATATTACTCCGAAATATTTTGCAACTTTGTCATAAATAAGTATAGCAATATAAAATACATCAAAGTTTATGTTCTTAAAACTAAAATAAGACTTCTAATCCAGTATTCTATATTCTAGTCATGCATTTTATGATTCCCACGATAGCAATAATATTATCACTGCGTTCCGTTTTACGCTCGGATTTCTGATTCAAAACAATCAGTGTAATTCTTCGCTGATTAAAATAAAACATCCTGCAGTTATTTTATATTTTTAGATAGGGTTCAGCAAAGAATAGACAGAATATTAATATTCCTTAATTAATATTTCATCTTACAGAAAGCGCTAGTGGGAGCTAGTCACATCGCAGTAAAATTTTACCGCTATAAAGGTTAAAATTTGTGTATGTATATGCGTGTGCGTGTGTATTTTTGTTACGTCTGCACGCGGAGACAGCAGTATGGGTTTTGGTGATTTGGCAAAAATATAGCATATACATTAGAATAACATACTATAAACAGGTCTATATCCGGATGCGGGAGGTACTTCAAGTTAAGTTTGTTCAAGAACCAAGTCTTTAAATAAAAATAATCAGGATGTATTTTGTATTGAATTTTCAGCAGGTAATGTTTAGGTACGGAACCTTCCAAAGGATCCAAGCTCGAATTTGTCCGTTTCAATTCTTTGAGAAATGAAACAATATTGCGTAATTCAAAAACGTATCCTAAGGGTGAAATCGTAATCGCTTTCCCATTTTTTTTGTCAGAAATGTAACCAGTTCTCTTTATCTCAGTAATAGATTTTCGATTTAATAATCTTAATTGGTTTTATCCGTACCTATACATACATATGTTTTTAAAATCCCTTTATACAGAGTGGCACTTAGGGTACCAAATTAAATTATAGAATGAAAAATAAATGGCAATTTTTACTATGAAAAAACAGTGGATATTACTCTCAATTACTCCTAGGCTATTCAATATTAATGTATGTAGGTATGCCAACAATATATTTTTATGTAGTGAAATAAAAATAAATGTGTCATACTACTTACTCTACAACTATAATTTTTATGTCCAGTCAACAATAAAATATTATGTAATTTAATTTACTATGTACAGGCCCGCCGCTAGCTGTTTGTTCGCCCGCGTGCAAAACTGATTATGCCGCCCTACGACTACATACGTTTTGTCAAAAAATATATAGGGGGGGGGGATCCAGGTGGTCCTGACCCCCCCCCCCCCCGCCTATTCCTAATCAATGCAGTGCAATCATTACCCCCTATAGTGGCCTGGCCCCTATGTATTGAAAGATTGTTATTAACTTAAACCAGTGGTTCTTAACCTTTTAGTTATGAGGGACCACTTTAACTTCTAACTTTTAAAGTTTGTCTTGCCGGGGACCACTTCATCGGTTTACCTAAATTAGCACTCTGCTAATCACATGTCGGCAGTTGTGTAGGTAAGCAAATGCAAATAAAGAAAAACTTGCCTATGTAGTTTCCAAATGCGCGAGCGAAGCGAGCGCGAAATTTTATCGGACTTAAACCAAATATGACGTAAAATTTAGCCCAAACGTACTTAACTTTTTGCTTGTTGACAAATGCAAAATCAAACGCCTACAGTTTCTGAATACGCGAGCGAAGCGAGCGCGAAATTTTAACTATTTTTTATTTAAGACTCAAAAACCAAAATTACGTAAAATGTAGCCCAAACATACATTTTCATAAATGGGGGGACTAGGTACGACACACTCGATATACGTCCATGCGAAAACCCCCCTCGCAATTATAAGTCAATAAAAATAAAGTTAGATAACGTCGTCAAAGTAGCAACGTCGCGAAGCTAAGCATCGCGGACCACCGGACCACCACGGTTAAGAACCATTGACTTAAACTAACGCACTTAAATATCTATAACAATGTTTAAAGTAAAATATGTTATTTGGTGAGTTTCCCGTTGAAAAATCAACTTATAAGACATATTATATATGTAAGGAAGCGCGAGCGGAGCGAGCGCGAAAATTTTTAGTCTAAAAACACAAAACAAATAAAAACCACTGTAAATTAACAAAGCAAAGTCAAAAAGTAAGATATGCACAGAAGTGAAGTGCAAAAGCCGCGAGCGAAGCGAGCGCGATTTTTTCCTTAGTTTTCATGAAGTAAACTTATCATAAAAAGCCATAACGGAGGTGCGCGAAAATTTTTTTTTCGGAATTGAATGCCTCAACAATTAAACAAAGATAAAACGCGACATCTGACATGGAGCCGCGAGCGCAGCGAGCGCGAATTTTTTTGGGGATGCAAAGGGTGAAACAGTCAAAATTGATAGGAGACGACCAAAGCTAGGGCGGCTTTTTCCGAAATTTTATTGGTTTAATTTTGCCGCCCCCTAAATGGCATTTGCCCCACGCTACGCCACTGGTTGATCTTAAATCGTTTTTAAGAATCTTTAATTTTGAAAATGTCCTTTTAACAGATGTACCTAACTGAAACCGGCAGTGTAAGTAATATTCTTAGCTGTGTTCGGAAATATTGAAATCAAATCATTAGTAAAAATATATTGTATTTTTTAAATATTACGTGATAAGTCGCTCGATTTGCCGCCCCCTAGGACGTGCCGCCCGCGTGCGGTGTACGCGCTGCACGCCCGCTTACGGCGGGCCTGACTATGTAGGTAAACTGTATGAAAACTGTTATAAATTAAACCCGTTGTAGCTATGTTTTGACAAACCGCAAGCATTAAGATGGTGGAATGTGGCTCATTTTATTCTATTGAAGGGAAAAATATCTAAAGTAATATATCTTTCTGCTATGTTTGCATGAAAATGTCTAAATCTGTATGAAGCACTAAGCTAAAAGTATGAGTACCGGGAAACAGAAAAAGTAGATACATGATTGACAAAAGACGATCGCATTTGTGTTTCGTAGAAAAACATGAAATAAAGCGAAATTAGAATCCGTATATTTTTTCAATCAAAAACATAAACCCAGATCCGTTCTTAGAATCAAAAACTGCTACAAGCTTATTAAAATAGCCTGTTGGATACAGAATCGCTGCAAGGCTTATAAGAATTTCTCTAAGAAATTGTGTGTAGAACTTGAATCAATTTGTAGGTATACTTTTCTTTTGTAAGGTTATCTTAAGGTTCCGCATTTCTTTTTCAATTTTGGCAAATATATTCTTATGTGTTGTATTTTTCTCAACTATGTTGGGGTCGGTAGTCTTAGCATCAGTATCAGTGTTTTATTTGGACTGCGTATCTGACCTCCTCAACTTAGTTACCTGGGCGACCCGAAACTCCATGGTAAGACTGGTTGTCAGAATTTCCTGCTTCTGATGGCCCAAAGATGTCCAACTAACAGCTGGGTTTCACCAATTTATCGTGCCTTCCGAAACGTATGAATTCTGTCGTAGCAGAATATGTGGTCAAATGGGTCATTAATTCCAATAATAGTATTTTTAAACGTTTGTGTTCGATAATTAAATAAACAAATACATTCCATTCATATCACAATTTCAATTAACGAAAAAATAATGGCACAAATTAACGGAATCGGCTCATTTTTATTGCAATTACCAATGGATATTGATTAGCTACGGTCAGATTAAAATTACGCCTGTACACCCAAAGCACTCAGTTGCCGTAGTTAATCTGTGATAACGGCCGTGCGCGTGCGCTCCATAGCATATTATAAACAGATTTGTCAAAATAGATCGAAAATAAAAAGAACAAAAAATATTCGGACATAGAAATTAGTCCTGTGAGACGGAAATGGGGTTGTGAAAAGCATCAATTAAAGGGAGATGCTAATTAGTGCAACATAATGTTTATTTACACAAAACAATGACGCAGTAAGTGCTGTTAAAATGATTTATGTTCTAGTGAGAGTGGTTATTCTGTTTTCATTATTACTCAAAGGGTATGGGGTCGGTGAAAGGGCTTTCAGAGCCTGCAAAAACTATGGACAGCTGATGTTGGAGTGTCATAACATTCTGTTTCCAAAACAAAGAGTGAGAGTACCGGTGGACTTCCTATTATACCCTCATATGGTTCTAATTGGGTTTCGAAGGTCACCACCAGAACCACCAGCTTGGAAGTGTGGAGGCAGTTTGATCAGTGAAAAATGGGTCCTCACAGCCGCCCACTGCACTGAAGATCGAGACGCGGGTCCTGCAAGCATCATGAGGATTGGAACTGCTACCTTCGAGTTCGACGAAGTTGATGAACTGGTCCAAGAAAGAAAGGTAGCTGAAATCATTCCCCATCCGAAATATAAGCCACCTTCTAAGTATCATGACATAGCGCTGATGAGAGCGACTCCAAGTTTCGTGCTAAGCCGAGACATAAGAATCGCTTGCTTACATCTTGGAGAAGACATAAGCCAGACCAACTTAACAGTCATAGGATTTGGGAAGACCGCATCAGTAGCCACATATGGAAGCCAGACGCTTATGAAAGTTGATGTTGATGTGATCTCCAGTGAAGTTTGTAACCGGTCCATGAAGTTCTTGATCAAGAAGAAGTTGTTAGCTGATGGTATCACGGAGAATCAGATCTGTGCTGGTGATTATGAGCATGGCGGTCGAGATACGTGTCAGGGAGATTCAGGGGGTCCTATGCAGATAATGGAAGAGAGAGTAGACTGCGTTCATAATTTTCCTCTCCATACTATTGTTGGTGTGACCTCTTTTGGAAGAGATTGTGGGAGGAAGATGAGTCCTGGAGTTTATACTAGGGTTTCGCAGTATGTGGAATGGATTGAGAATATCGTGTGGCCTGGGGCTTGAAAAATGGAATCTAAAGTGTTGTGTAAATAGGAAAAATATTTTCAGGTATACGTATTCTAGGCTGTTTTTGTTGTAAATAAAGTTTATGTTAACCTTTCTTTCCTGTATTTTAAAGAATGTGGGTGATACGATGTACTTTTTTTTTGTCTTCAAAACTCTGAACTCACGACCTGACTGTCAGTCAACCTTAACTTCAATGTAGGTACAAAAACTTACCACCAGCAAAAAACTAAGAAAATACTTCCTTAGTCATGTCTGCCATTTACGACATCTTCCTTACCGCTATTATTTACAAAAACTTTACTTGAGATGTGTTCATCATCATCATCAGCCTATCGCAGTCCACTGCTGGACATAGGCCTCTCCAAGTGCACGCCACTGAGATCGATTTTCGGCTACTCGCATCCAGCTCCTGCCAGCCGTCTTGCGCAAGTCATCACTCCACCGTGCCTGAGGACGTCCTACACTACGCTTGCCGAGGCGTGGTCTCCACTCTAGAACTCGTTTACCCCAACGGTTATCGGTTCTTCGGCTAATATGGCCAGCCCACTGCCACTTCAGCTTGCTGATTCGGTGGGCTATGTCGATGACCTTGGTTCTCTGACGGATTACCTCATTTCTGATGCGATCCCTCAGAGAAATGCCAAGCATAGCCCTTTCCATAGCCCGCTGAGCGACTTTAAACTTGTGGACCAGCCGTACCGTCAGTGTCCACGTTTCGGCTCCGTAAGTCATGACAGGTAGGACGCACTGATTGAAGACTTTCGTCTTTAGGCACTGTGGGATCGACGATGTTAGGACTCGACGTAGCTTCCCAAATGCAGCCCAACCCAACTGAATTCTCCTATTCACCTCGTCCTCAAAGTTGTTTCTACCTAACTGCAATGTCTGCCCGAGGTATACATATTTCCGAACAACTTCGAGAACGGCGCCGTGTATCGCAATCGGTTCCGGTAGAACATGTTCATTGAACATGACCTTGGTTTTGTCCAAGTTCATCCGTAGGCCGATGCGTAGAGAAGATTCAGCCAGGTCGTTCAGCATTTGTTGTAGGTCCTGCAGCGTTTCTGCCATGATGACGATATCGTCAGCAAATCGCAAGTGAGAGATGTGTTCGCCATTGATGTTGATGCCACGTCCTTTCCAGTTCAGCGTCTTGAACATATCCTCCATTGCATTAGTGAACAGTTTCGGGGAAATAACATCCCCTTGTCTCACTCCTCGATGCAACGGTATGGGCCTTGTTTGCTGATTTTGTACTTGGACGGACATTGTAGCGGCTTCGTAGAGACATCTCATCACTTGGATGTATCGCCAATCTACTTGACAACGCTGCAGGGACTCCAGAACAGACCAGATTTCAACCGAGTCAAAGGCCTTCTCATAGTCCACAAATGCTAGACACAGGGGCTGATTATACTCTTCGGTCTTCTGTATAATCTGCCGCACTGTGTGGATGTGGTCTATGGTGCCGTATCCGCTCCGAAACCCAGCCTGCTCCGGTGGTTGGAATTCGTCGAGTCTTCGCGCAAGTCGGTTCGTGATCACTCTTGAGAACAGCTTATATACGTGGCTTAGGAGGGAAATGGGTCGATAGTTCTTCAACTGGGTTTTGTCTCCCTTTTTGAAGAACAGGACGACAACACTCCTACTCCACGCCTCTGGAGTTCTCCCTTCAAACAGGACGGCATTAAAAAGCTTCTGGAGCTCCCCCAGTACGGGCTTTCCTCCTGCTTTTAATAGCTCTGTTGTAATGCCATCCTCGCCAGGGGCTTTTCCATTTTTGAGCTGTCTCAGAGCGATCTCGATTTCGCCACTGCTGACTTCTGGCAGGTCTTCGGTGAAATGGCGCGTTAATGTGGCTCTAGAATCCTCATTTCCGGGATCAGGTCGAGATGCATGCGATGCGTATAACCGGCCATAGAAATTTTCCACTTCCGAAAGGACTGCCGGCACCGAAGAAACGACTTCTCCACTTGTTGTGGTCAGCTTCGTCAAGTGGCTTCTTCCAAGAGATTGTACGAACACCTTTGACCCCCGATTCAGCTCAATAGCTCTTTCAATGTCAAGAGTATTGGAGCACCGGAGGTCGCGTCGTACGTGCTTGTTGATCTCTTGGTTTAGAGCCCGCTTAGCTGACGAAGTGACAGGTGGGTTTTCACGTCGTCTCTTCATAAGCCCTAATGTCTCTTCCGAAAGCTTTGATTTCTTGCCCTTACGCTGCATGTTACAGAATCTCGAACCTTCCTCCCTGAGGATCCGAACCACATTTTCGTGGTTCTGGTTAACGTCTGTTGTGGTTTCCACGGCGGCAAATCGGTTCTCCAAATTTGACTGGAACGTTTCAGATCCTGTCATGGTTTGGAGCAGTGTTGGTCGGAGCCTGGCCTTCATCAGACGGAAACGTTCAGCCTTGAAGTTGATATTCAGAGAGCCTCGGACAAGTCGGTGATCGCTACCGGTATTAAACCTATTGATCACGGAGACGTCTCTGAATATGTGCTTCTTGTTCGTCATGATGAAGTCAATCTCATTTTTAGTCATAGTGTCGGGGCTTTGCCACGTCCACTTCCTTTGGGGCTGCTTTTTGAAAAAAGAGTTCATCAAAAACAGCCCCTCACGTTCGAGGAAGTTGACGAGCATTTGCCCCCTATGATTCCTGCTTCCAAATCCATGGGATCCTACTGCCGATTCGCCGCAAATCTGTACTCCCACTTTAGCGTTAAAGTCCCCCATGACAACGGTGTAATGGGTCTTTGTAGTGAAGTGGAGGGCCCTTGATATATCATCAAACATATCCTCCACTTCATCGTCTGAATGTGTCGAGGTCGGTGCGTACACTTGCACTACCTTGAGGCTATACCTGTCGGTGAGCTTTAAGATAAGGTACGCTACCCTGTTCGACACACAACTGTAAAAATATTTGTTAAGAAAAATAACAAAAGAAAATATTCCAATTAGCCATTATAAAATAACAACTCATATTTTTCTCCCAACCCCAAACAATTTCTACAAAATACATTTGGGGACCCAAAATTTCGCTAAGTTCGTCACTGTATGCAAAAAAAGGGAAATATGTAAATGTCACGTTTTGGAAGGTTCCGAAAGTTTGGACCAGATACACGTTCTAACGCGGGAAGTATTGTTTTGTAAAAATACCAGATGTCTGACAAACTTTTGGGTATAGGTTACCCACGTTACAAAGCGAAAAAAAATAAGGACTGATAAATAATTTATTTCTAACGCTGTAGGCTGAGTCAATGTCAGGAAAATATGTGGTGATATCATGGACATGGTACATATTTTTTGTAAAATGTATAGAAATTCCGTCATTAATTTGTACGTCTCCTATCGCATCAATTCTGTACATCTGAGCCATTCCCATGTAATTTTTGTTTCCCGTAAAATCATGTGTTACCATTACAACCTACAAACCGTTTAGGGCGAATCTAACTCAGGTTCTAACTAATCTCAATGTTTACACAGCAATCAATGGGCGTCGATTCTGCGTACTGCATCCTCAAGTCCCATACCTATACTTACTTCTAATAATTGGAGACTAATAGCTTCCTACGGTGTCACTCACTTCCTTATAAGTACTTCACAGACTCAGATAAACAAACACAAACATCCTATCTTCATAACATTCTCTTATATCAATCTTCCCTACTTCATAGCTATCAATGTTCAAGTGCGTTGGTACACGTCATGTGTTTCCATGAAAACGTAAAGGCGAGATTCCAACAGTGTGCGGTATTATGACGCACTCAAATATTTCTTCTGATCTACTGGATATGGTAACAGTAGGTAGGTAACATTGCGTGCGAACATTTCTTAAATGTGTGCGAAATTGCAATCTTTGTAAGCAAACACAATCATGCTACGTGTGAACCTGTGCCGACGCGCACCTACTATTTTTTGAACTGTCGTCTCATCCTAAAAATATGAATCCTATGGTTTTTATGAACACGTCTTAATAGCCTCTAAGGCCAGTTTCGGATACGCGACGGCTGTTCTCATATGCAGAGATCAGCCCGTTGTGCAGGGCATATTATAGTGCACAAGCATTTGCGCAGACACGGGTGCACTCACTATTCCTTCACTCTCATAGGCCGATGGGACGGCAATCCGACACGACTGGAGAGAGATCAGAGATTTTTACCTTACCACATTTGGACACAGCATACATTAGTTTGCAATATAACATTCTAACTTTGAATTTTAAGCCTGTTTCTTATTTTTGTTCGAGTCCGTATATTAGCTTTTCTCGAATTCCAATACCTCTAAATTTTCCTTCCTTGTTATTCCCGCCGGTTAATTAAATAGAAATTATAAATAGATTCCTCAGCAATAATTTACCGCAGATTTGAACCGGCGACCTATCGATCCGTATCATGGCATGAGTTATTGTTACCGTTCCTTATTCTAACCGAAGGTTCTATAAATAGGAGAAAAGCCAGTTAAGATTTACAGAATAATATTAAAATGTCGAATTGTTAGATAGAAATTCTGGTTATCACCTGCCTATTTTGTTATCGTCTTAAAAAAATACGTATACATTTTTCAATTTTAGTTATCGCAATATCATAATATGTTACAAGGTTTCCTATTATTTTATAATATTATACCCAAGTAATAAGTAGGTAAACACTGGTACTCAGCTGCATTTGGTTAGACTGGAAGCCGATCTCAACATAGTTGAGAAAAGGCTAGGCAGATGATGATTAAATAGGTATAAAATTATGTAGGTGAATCATTTCATACCGATCGACACCGGCAACTCCTCATAGGTCCAGTTGAAAACCAGCGTCAGACACTAGCTGTCTGGCATAATGCTAAACTGGACCTATTTGGCGCAACCTTCTTCTTCTTCTTAGCGTTTATCCCGTCTTGTGACGGGGTCCGCTTTCCGCATCTTCTTCTTCCACTTCACTCTATCCTGGACATCTTCCTCTTCGAGTTCGCAGATTTCCATGTCTTTCTTTACAACACTTAATCACTGCAGTTTTATGTGTAACCTTATGTTACTTTTATATTTTTTATTTCTATATGTATGTATGTTTTCTGCCAATAAAAATTATTTCTTTCTTTCTTCTTTCTATGTATACGTTTCAATCTAATCCGGTATCTCTGCACCCAAATGTAACAAGTACATGCATAAGTAAGTACTATACCAATGGGATACAAAATAACTTAACCACGGTTCACTTAACATATACCAGTTAACCGATGCGTAAAAATCTTTGTAAAAAACCGACTAGCACAATGCCGTAACCGATCAACGTTAAATACTATGAAATTAAATTTGGCAGCCGTTCTGTAGTTATTTTTTAACTGTTATATAAAACAACGGTTGTATTTTGATTGCTTTTTTCCTTTTTTATAAAATATAATAATTGTTTTTGACTTTCTCATAGATAAAGGACGTAATTTTTGTGTTTCATGGTCAATTTCAGTGTTGATTGGATCTGAATTTTGAATCGAAAACCAAAATTTTTGATTGATTAAGAAAAACTATTCTTTTGACCGAATTTTTGTCTAGATTTCGGACTTAAATTAGCAACCTGCCTAACAAGCAAATTAGAAAATTAAAATGCCAAGACTATTATTTTAATTCTAAGAAATGCTTAGGCACTATAAAAACAATGATACCTAGACTTAGCAAAAAAAGCGATGAACTAGCTAAAAATACTGCAAATTAATGTTGTCACCTAATATTTTAAAAACTTAGTACCAGGCAAGTTTTAATTATGATCTATGTCAAAGATTTTCATATTTTTTTCCAGTTAATAAGCCTGATAATATCATTTACAATTTGTGCAGCAATATTGTATGTTATATAAGACTATTAGCAATAACATTTATTCATGACTATTTTGGAGAATACACGTAGGTAAATGGTACCGAATAAAAACATCCACGAGTGGCTTTACTAAGAACGCTATATTTTACAGTTAAATACATTAACAACCTACTACCTGGGCTACATTTTACCCAGTATTCTATCCCACATTATCAGATGCAACCCCTTAGACTGGGAGCCGACCCCAACATAGTTGGGAAAAGGCTAGGCAGATGATGATTCTATCCTATTTATTGTAACAAAAAAAAACGTAGTAAAAAAAAGAAAATGATATACATGACGGCGCCACCGTCGATGTGTCAACCGTCGATCTGTCAACGGTGGACCTTATATAAAGCGGCGCGCGCGCACGACTCGGGTCATTCGTTCGCCGACCGTTGCCGAGTGCACACCTCCCACAAATTCGTGATAAATAATTGTAGTGACTAATACTGTGTTAATTGGAATAAACCAAGTGATTGTGTGAGAACCCCTTTGTTTTATTTAACGATGTCGGATCCTGACGCCGACATCAGAAGTGGGATACAATCCGAATGCCCACATCTGTTAAGGATTGCCCTGCATCGCCCACGTGTTCAAAATGTGAAGATTCTAGTGGCAAAAGTTGATACGCCTGATGCAACACTGCTATCGCATTGAATCAAGCCAGGCAAGCACAAGCAAGAATCCTGGGTGGTGAATCTCGTACTGCAACACGATGTTGGTTGGTTGGTGAATGACCAGACTGATTTCGGGAGAACTCGCCACGTGAAGATAAATTGCCTACCCACTAAAAAGAAAAAAAAATGGAAGTCGATAATTTAAAATGGAGTTTGTAGTAGAAGATTTATTAAGAATTTCAGCGAAGGTACAAGTATGGTAACCACGGTTATGGTAATGGTATCGGTTTCCATTGTTACATGTCAAGCTAGTTATTGAAGGTATGCTAGAAAATTAACCGAATTTGTCTTTTTTTTTTCTTCATGTTTCAACAATGACGGTGATCATTGTGCAATATAGCGAGAAAATTACGACGCTGCCAGCCATTAGCCCAACGTGTCTTTGTGAGGTCGGAGTGTTGGTGCTTGTGCATCTCCGTGGCTTCACGTCCGCGAAAGCTTTGCTGTACTGCGCGCCATAGCGATGTGCGATTGTCACGCACGTTGAGTTGAAAACCCGGTGAGACCAATCCATTGTTCAATCCATAGTTTTATGTTGAGGTTATTTTTTACACGAGGTTATTAAACGTGGAATTGCCTCGTTGACTAGTGGTATTGGTAGATATGAACTGTGTCGTTGGTTTAGTTGTCACGTAGTGCGACTGTTGTGCTCGGGATCTCGGGTCGGGACGAGTTCGCTTTGTTGGTTTTGGAAATTTTCAAAAGGCAGCCCGGAGCCTGGAAGATGCTGATTGACGCACCCTTCATTGGAGAGCGCATTGATGTCGGTCCTCCTTGTGGTTTCTCTCTGGTTATGTTGGGCTGTCGCTATGAGATTGAAGGAATAGGGTACGTCTGTGTCTGCGCAGATGCCTGCGCACTATAATATGTGTGCGGCTGGCTGATCTCGTAATAAGGGCTAATTATACTATCGCCGTGGTCAACAATCAGCTGGCACACAATTATTGTCAGTGGTAGTTAACTAGTGGAATCACCGACGCTGAGAAGTAGTTCCACGGGTTCTGATGAATGTCTTTCAGTTACATAGAATAATTCAATTATACGTCAGACTATAGATTTGTTGGCAAGGTGTTGTAACTTCTTACGCCTACTTAGTGATTTTATTGTGTTATGCTGTACCTATGATGGGTATCGGGGTGACTTGGAAAAGACCCGTTGGCCTGTGCGATAGCAGCGTGGTGATCAGGAAGAGACTCGTGTAAATCTGTGTAAGTACAGTTAGTGTCGAGTTACTGTGGTTCCTAGAAAACCAGGATGGGCTGATAAGTCGGCTAAGGGACACAAAGGTCATGTAAAGCCTGTCGAATGGAAGGCGTTCGTGTGAGTGACAATCGTAGTTGTAATTTACAATTTGAAAGTCGGACTAACTGTTGGATCTTTCTTTTATTTCTTGCTTGGCAGCTGATGTGACCGGTTTCTTCGTTTGGAAGGTGATTGCTGTTCTTGAAATCCGTAACTGGTGGTAGTGCAGCTCGTGATGCGTAGGAGAAATGTGTCAGGGGTGTAGTGCCGTTGAGTCGTTCTGGCTAGTGTTGGTGCGCATTTATGGCTGTGATTTCTGGAGTGTAGGTCTGGTGGGTGGTGCCTGTCTTATTCTGAGCGTGTCAGTGTGAAGGACTTGCCTCTTGTTTAGGTTAGATTTGCCGGAGGAGGACTGTTGCTGTTCCCAGAATATTGCCTCATCGGCGCGGATGGCTATTGTTGCGCCACACATTTGGGACTTGACGGCTGGGGGAGCCACTGCTGACCCAAATGTTTTCAAAGTTTGGTCAGCCGCCTAAGCACTTTCCTTTTCTGACTTCACGGATGCCGTCTGAGATGAAGTTTGCCGGGGGAGCAGAAATTATCGGGTTTGTGGCTGAGTTGACGGGGTGTCTGGCTCTGCGCCACGATCGGTCGATCTGTTTGGTTAATCAGGTAGTATGTAAATGTAAACGCGAACAGAGAGAGTTCATTGTAAGGGAGGCTGACATAGTTGGTTTGACTTTAATGTCTACTAGATATAGTTAGTTGCTTATTGAATGTGAGGATAACGATACCGAGAGAGTTTTGCAATGGACGTTAGCTGCCGTTCTAGCTGTTGATAAGTCGAGAAATTATCCCTATAGTCAACGTGACTCAGTGTTTGCCGGTTGTGCGCGGCGACGTTCACTGTCCCGGACTGGGCGGAGATATCCCAAATCGTTGTAGTGCTAGGTCTGACTTCGGTCTGAAAGTTCGACTCGCACAATAGCAGACTAGTAGAATTGGCTGTGTGGTTGTAGTAGGAGGTTTGGTTGTTGAGTCTTTTGTATTGTAATTACCTAGAAACGGCTATATTAATAGCTGACCTCTCTTTACGAATTCATAGATCTTGATCATAGAGTTGGGCCTTTTGGTAGTCTGACTTCAGGGATCGAATACAACCCTTCAACTAGGAATCCCTTATTTGAATCCGTACTTAGGCCTTGAACAGTAGCTGTTGTCTTCCGGCTAGTCTTTCCAATCAGATAATCATATTCCAGTCGGAGTATTCGAGAAATCCTGTAAAAATTCTACTACTCTTATAACAATAGTAGAATTTTTGGCCAACAGTCAGATAGGGCGAGCAATGCGAAATTTTTAGTGCCTATTTGCGATTGTAGAGAATGATTCGAACGTTGCGCGACGGGCTCGTAGAAGTTCATTATAATCATCATATATCCGTCAGTCATCATCATACTCTTCAGATCGTTGTTGTTGATGTTGATTGAGTAGCAAATAGTACCAGGTTCAGTGCAATATACCGTATACCAATCAAGCTTATATTTTATTTCTACGAGAACGATGTCTTCAGATCTAGCGAGCTTCTTAGTCGACTCTGCTTAGTCGTAGATAGAAATTCGAGATACAGCAAACGGAATGATTTAGGAGGAAAATAGCTTCGACAAAACAGAGCGTTTTAATCTTTTAGCACTGACAACAGTGAGATTCCTCTTGAAGATGATTTTGTTCGTCTAATTTGAGCGGAAGAAACCGAAACTTAATTGCATAGGAATGTCTAGGGCTTTTGCTTTCATTATAATAGACGTAGAATATGATAGGTATCTTCTATGGGGTTTCTTGCCGAATATTCTCCATGGGAACAACTGTATGGTCCCGTGCAACTAGTGTCGTGAAACTTTACAGGAAATCGCTAAGGATCATTTGAGACCATCTTATATTGAATTCGAGTACTAGTAAGACCACTCGAAAAGTGCTGTGGGTAACATACCTGGAGCCCGTGTAGGCTTACTTGAAGTAGCTTGTATTCCAACTAAGGACTGAGGAGGCCGAGACGGCGGATCACGATCATGGAAGGTATAAGGTGTCATCTGATAATGACGGTGACAGTGACGAATTTCAATTAATGTTCTTTGACCTGTACTTATATGACACGACTTCAGAAATGATCATGATGTTCGACTGACATGACTTCAGAAAGTGATGATTGGTGGCTAACTTAACGTAACTAACTTAACTGAACTGGCTCGCAGGGCCGATATTCCATGACATGTGACAAGTGTGACAAATCTTGGGGACTGCCCTGACACGTGACTGGTGTGACTGATTTTAGGAAATGGCTCTCTGGGTCAATGTTCTGCGACTTATGACAAACCGAATCATGTTAAGAACTGGCCTTAATGGGTCGTAGGTTCTGGTGACTAACCAACTATTTTGTGTAGACTATGTGAGATTTTATAAAAAAAAGAAAAGAAAAAAAAAGGAAAACGAAAGTCACAAAAAAAAAGTAAGCTAAAAAAAAAGAGAAAAAGATGAGAGAAAAAGGTAATTTAAAAAAATGGTTTAACGGTCTCCGGTTGTAATACCGATGAGAATGGTTTAACGGTCTCCGGTTGTAATACCGATGAGAATGGTTTAACGGTCTCCGGTTGTAATACCGATGAGAATGGTTTAACAGACTCTGGTTGTAAAAAAGGGCTTGCCGGACCAGCACATTTAAGTCTGTTGTGATTGACCTCGCAACTTAAAGATTTGACTGACTGATTTGACTTGATTTGATGTGACTGAGTATGTCAGGATGATCGAGCAGTTTGCTGTCTTGTTTTCAGAAGACGCTCGAGGACGAGCGTATGTCAGCATGGCCGTGACGGCGCCACCGTCGATGTGTCAACCGTCGATCTGTCAACGGTGGACCTTATATAAAGCGGCGCGCGCGCACGACTCGGGTCATTCGTTCGCCGACCGTTGCCGAGTGCACACCTCCCACAAATTCGTGATAAATAATTGTAGTGACTAATACTGTGTTAATTGGAATAAACCAAGTGATTGTGTGAGAACCCCTTTGTTTTATTTAACGATGTCGGATCCTGACGCCGACATACATATTTTCTATGGTTTAATAATAATCGGTTTTCCTAAGGGTGGTCTCTTAGGTTCCAAAAAGGCGTGTTGGGACTCTAAAACTTGCTTGATAAAACAACAAAAATGCACATTTTAGTTAATGCTTTATATTCGTGAAAGCTTTGCTTAAAAATGAAAATTTTAAACACAACAAAAAAATAAAATTCAAAAAAGCACTAAATCCAACTAAAATGAAACTGTAACTAAACAATTTAAATGTACGTACAAAATAAATTTAATCTAACATGTTCTGTAGTACATCACTGAAACATTGTCAATTTCATGCAGCTTTCACACGAAAGTTTGCCTAAAGTGTACGTGCAGTCCTTTGGGACAAACGGCCTGTCCCCCTTTTATCGAGCACAATTTTGGGCCCATTTTTTATAATTGCCAATCTTGCTCGAACGATATCTTTTGAATTTCGAAGGACTGAAATGGAACGATTAAGAATTTAGAGAATTCAATTATTTTTTGTGTGTAAAACTTTTTTTTTGTATTTGTATTTGGCGTATGGTTAGGAAAATATGTTGGGTGGAATGTTTTAGCTTCGTTGACTGTGTTTTTTAGTTAATTATCTTTTTATTTTGTCATTACGTTATCTATAATGTGTGAACCGCTTTAAAAAATGTATTTTTTTAGATATATCTGTGATTCAACGGCTCGTGTTTGAGAAAAAAGCGTGCGATTAGCCCTTTGTTGATATCAAGATATATAAAGTAGTATTTTTTCTGCCATAAAATTATTATTTATATGCAAATAACTCTATATCACATTATCATTCTTAACAACTTCCCATTTTCTACAATCATCATTATACTAATAGAAAGAATATTCTACCTTTAGGGCTACAAGCACCTAATAGATCATTATATAGAAAAAATATAATAACATAAACCATTTACATAATAAGATGTATCTAAAATACGTTACTATTGTATTTTTGGTAAATGCCAAGCTCTTTACTATGTATAAATCCGGAAATACCTTTACTAAAGTATATATAAATTCTTTACTGGCATAAATATGTTTTCACAAATTAATGGGACCCTGATTCCTACAGTAGCTTACATAAATAAGCGGAAAGCAGCGTACATAAGATATATTTCTTAATATACATAGACCTTTATCTTTACATGTATACATGTAAAAATGGCAGTATATTGATTTGAAACATATTGCACCCTTTTCAATTAGTAAAGTCGAACCTAAGATACAGTTATCTACACAATATAACGATTAAGTAATAAAAAAGTCACCAAGATAAAAATAACAAACCCAAGTATTCTTTACACAAATATTGTACAAAAGGCTATCTTAACCCAGGTATCTTTTCAAGAGTTCCACTCAAACTTTATCGTTCTTGCGGTAAACAAATTCTTTTAAACTATTACCGCAGCATCCAACGAGAATCTTGCCCCAATTAAGTTCTCTCTTAAGAAACGAGTACCATCTGATAAAGAAAGCGCTTATAAAAATAATGTATTAACTGACTTTGTGATAAAAATAGTCGTAAAGAGGAAAATAGCTGGAGATTAGCGTTTAATAATGCTTTTGAAATTAATGAGAAGGAAAATAGGTATTTTAGCATTTAGTAGGCTTTGGGGTTTTAGGAACGATTCATTGGAATGTTTAGTTTATCTGAGTATATGAATAGGTACTATAAAGTTGAAGAGTTCGGATGTTTGTTTGATTAAGCATGCTAAACACTATTGGGCCGATTTGAAAAATATAATTTAGGATGTTCCAGCCCATTTATTAAAGGAGGCTTTTCTTTATTTTTATTCAGGTGTGGGAAAAAGTTCCCTCGGAATGTAGCTACAACCGCTAGTGGGAGCTTCTATGTAGTTATGACCTTATTTAATCCAATTCAAACCAATAGGTTTTTTAATATGCACAAATAAGCAAATTTTAAGTCTGTAAGTGTGTGTTATATGACTAATACATAACAAGCATTTATGTATAGAAAACATTTAATTTTTAAATGTTTAATTTATGTATAGAAAACTTCAAAACTCTTAAGTCAAAAAACACCGGTGATTACTGGGGTATCTCCACTAAACTTTTAAGTAATATCATTGACATTGTTGCTCCCTATCTAGCTGTTACATTCAATAAATGCGTTGATGCGGGTGTATTTCCGGACCTCATGAAACAAAGTAAAGTCGTTCCCTTGTTTAAATCAGGAACCAAGTCGGATATTGGTAACTTTAGACCAATTTCAATTCTACCTGCGTTTAGTAAAATATTTGAAAAGTTAATACTCAAGCAGTTGCTCAGTTATTTTAATGTAAATTGCCTCCTCCATAGTGAACAATATGGCTTTACTAGAGGTCGTTCGACTACTGATGCTGGTGTTGCTCTTTTAAAACATATTTTTAATGCATGGGAAAACTCTCAAAACGCAATTGGAGTCTTTTGCGACCTCTCCAAAGCATTTGATTGCGTTCAACATGACACACTTTTACGCAAGTTACGTTATTACGGCGTTCAAAACGGAGCTTTAAACGTCATAGAATCATATTTAAATCATAGATTGCAATGCGTAGACATCAACGGTGTCAAATCTTCAGGCCTACCAGTTCAATTAGGCGTGCCGCAGGGTTCTATTCTAGGTCCTTTCTTATTCTTAGTGTATATAAATGATTTACCATTCCATTTAAAAAATATATGTGATGTAGTATTATTTGCAGATGATACATCTCTCATTTTCAAAGTTGATAGGAATAGGCAGCAGTTTGATGACGTGAACAATGCACTCTCCTTAGTTACGCACTGGTTTACAGCAAATAATTTAGTTCTTAATGCTAAAAAAACCAAATGTGTTAAGTTCACTTTGCCTAATGTAAAACACTTAGGACCTAAGATAATCCTAAATAATGAAGTTCTTGAAACTGTGAAGTCAACAGTGTTTCTGGGAATAACAGTTGATGCAAAGCTACAGTGGGGCTCACATATATCTAGCCTCGCGGGTAGACTTAGTTCTGCTGCCTACGCCGTCAGAAAAGTAAGACAATTCACTGACGTAGACACAGCTCGACTAGTCTATTTTAGTTATTTTCATTGCGTTATGTCCTACGGTATTCTACTGTGGGGCAAAGCTGCAGATATAGAAAACATTTTCGTATTACAGAAACGAGCTGTTCGTGCAATATATAAGTTAGGTAGCAAGCATTCCTTAAGGGAACTTTTTAAAGAAATAGGTATCCTTACTGTGGCATCGCAATTCATCCTTGCTAACATATTATACATTAGGCAGAATATTCATCACTACACCAAGAAAAGTGATGTCCACAGTATCAACACTAGGAACAAGCATAAACTGTGCGTACCCATTCACAGGCTTCACAAGGTACATGGAACATTTATGGGGCTTGGTATTCGATTTTATAATAAACTTCCTCAGTCGTTTTTAGAATTGCCTTTTGATAAATTTAAAGTGCAGGTCAAATCTATTCTGTCGAAGAAAGCTTATTATACAGTTAATGACTACATAAACGATAAAAATAGTTGGTCCTCATGTTAAACACTGGACAGCTTCAAAAGTTATCATTATGAGTTGATGTGATTTATATTATTTTATACGTGACATTTTTTATTTTTATGTATACTGACTAATTACCATCATCGTTCTGTTTTTACGATGAGTTGTTCCTTAATTTTGTAAATGGTCTACTAGCGACTGCGAATCTATTAGTATTAACTGTTTTCTTGTCGTGTAGCTGCAAGTCGTCATGCTCCCTTTGACGGTATTGCTTGCGGTAGCGTCGGTGGTCGGGTTGCCTCCCTCCCTCAAAAATGTGCGAGGGGGGCGATGGCTGATCCTCGCGTTATGCTCGTGAACGGGTGCTGCTTGTGGTACCAGGTCGTCTTGCTGACTACATATTTGTACACCCGTAATATACCTAATGTATATGATTTTGGTTTGAACGGTAGTCCTAGTTCACCGTTTTCATTGTTTATGTTGTTATTTTATTTTTATTTTAATTTTTCATAAAAACTGTTTGACATGTCGGTGGGTGCACCCTAAACTATATCTATCTTCACTGAATGGAGGCTTTATATTTTTTATATTTTTCACTCTTTTTTTTAATAGATTTCTTTTGTAACTGCTTGAGTAATAGGTATGGGTAAGGTGTGTACTAGCCAACATGATTAACTATTTGAATTGATTTTATATACAAATTTATGTACACAATGTTGTATAGTGATATTTAAATATTTGTATACGGTTCTTCAAACCATACAGACAGAATTGTGTTGCTGGGGAGTTTGTTCCACCACTTCTTCTTCCCAGCAAAAACACATAGGAAGTGGTGAAGGGCGGGCGTTTTGGGGGCTGTCTTTTGTATTGACGTTCGAAAAGTGCTGATTTTCAGCCTACTTTGAATAAATGACTTTTGATTTTGATTTTGATTTTGAATTACAGCCCACCCATCAGGACCATTTTATAGGGCATAAAACCGAGAACTACACAACCTATTTTCTTCAACTCAATCCTGTCATACTTACAACCTTTACGACATCTCGGTTTCAAAACTATTAGAAAACCCGAACAGACTTAACAGTCGGCCGGCAGTCAACCCGATGATTGGCAAATTAAAAAAAAATCTTGACTCCAATCATAATTTTCAGTCGGTCTGATACTGGCTAAATACCTGATCTTTGTAATGAGCGTTCTAACATTCATCTTCATACTGATTTATGAGCCCAAACAAACTATCGAGTGACTAAAAGTTTGCAGTCTGCGAAAAGTTAGAGGTCCGACATTTTACGATGTTTCACAATTCCAGCGAGCCTGAAATCACAACCCTTTTGACACTTGAATACGTGATTAAATTATATAATTAACAGAAGAATAGCTAAGGTTAATTTAACAAAGTAAATTTAAACCTTTTGGTAACAAAAATCATTGTATTTATAAGAGTATCGGGACCCTAAATATCGTGAGGGTGCCATGAGCCTAATAGAATTCCGTAGATCGGGTACTAATGAAATAACTCGCTTTAATCACTCGACTATTGTTCGCTTACCCACGATTTAGGCCGAACCATCGGAGATTTATAAGCGAAATGTGGGTTATTCTCATCTTCTTCCATTTAACGAAATACAAACAAAACAAAAAATTGGGTACTTTTTAACAAACTTCAGGTCATCAATTCAAATGTTTGTATTTTAGGTTTTGAATCACAAGTTTACAAGCTGGCAAATGTCACTATTTATTTTTTATTTATCTACTGATTTACATGGCTTTAAAAGCCCATTACATCAATCAAAGAATCTTTACATAAATAAACAAATAAAAAATATATATCACGATTGATATCCTCCTAGCCTGGCCTAGATTATCGGCAACGGTGGCTGTTCTCATATAAGGAGATTAGCCAACTGCGCAGGACATATTATAGTGCACAAGCATTTGCGTAGACACAGGTGCACTCACTATTCCTTCACTCTCATAGCCCGATGGGACGGCAATCCGACACGACCGGAGAGAGATCATGGCCTATACTGAAAATGAGCATTCTAACACCCCAACGCTCACTTTTCGAAGTTTTCGGTCCCATAGATCCTATCTGTTTTACGAGCAATTTCCGGCTTTTATTGATGTTCTTTTGACGGATTTGTTGGAAGGAATAAACTGGTACAGTTAAGAGTGCGCGCACACTACAAACTTTAAGTTCGCCGTCAGTTGGCGCAGTGACTGTATTTTTTTTTGTTTTTAAGGAATAAATATGAATTCAATCAGTTTTTAGTCGATCTGATACCTACTAACCACCTGATCGTTATTATGTGCGTGATACCATTCATTTCCACATTGATGTATGAGCCCACACCAAATATCGGCCGACTAAAAGTTTGCAAAGTGCGCGCGATCTAAGAGCAAAATGCTGACTTTCAAAGAAACAAAGATCAAGTATGTACCCGGTGTCAGACCTACTGAAAACTTTTATTGTAATCAAATTTTCTTTAAAAAAATGACAATCATCGGGTCAACTATCGGCCGATTGTTTAGTCTTCAGTCTGCGGGTAGACGAAGTATACAAAGTTGTTTCAAGGTTTTTTGAAAGGAAAATTCCTGGAAAGAAGAGAAAGATATGTATTTTTCATCTTGTCTTTTTTACTTTTGCTTTAGGATTTTTTCCTTTATTAATATTGTGCTAAGAATTAGATGTGATTATTTAGGCTGGAGCTTTTTTGGTATAGTTTCGTAAAGGTCATTGGACAAGGTTAGTCTAAATTGGGAATACAAGCTGATACCCCAAAACTTTTGTAAGAACGAGTTTTGCCAAAAAACAACATTGTACGCGATAGTATAAAAGGAATATTGAAATAGAATAAACATGTTTTTATTTT
This sequence comes from Helicoverpa zea x Helicoverpa armigera, assembly GCA_033682625.1. Taxonomy (NCBI): domain Eukaryota; kingdom Metazoa; phylum Arthropoda; class Insecta; order Lepidoptera; family Noctuidae; genus Helicoverpa; species Helicoverpa zea x Helicoverpa armigera. Next base: position 3,572,147 of record JAWIIS010000017.1, read on the forward strand.
TCTTTCTTGTATCAATTTTGGGGATAAGATAACGAAGTTTAGTATTGGCTGATTGTTTGAACTTAATATACTTATCTGTTTGTTAAAAACAATAAATGTGTTTCTTGCTTAGGTACATGTTCGATATAAGAAGTAACCTTTATTCAAATCATGTCAAAACCCTCGTTTTTTAATGGAAAGTCATCAAATGGCCCATTCCGCTGGGTGCAGCGTGAGGGAGTATCAGACTCTTACTGACCAAAACCCATCTTGTTCCTTATTAATCCCTTTATGTACCAGGGCCGCGGTAACTCTTTCGAACAATGCTGCAGCCCATGGCAAAACCCTTTGGAAACAATTATATTCAGCAGTATACCAATATGTGGTATCATTGTCTTTATCCCAATGCGCATGTAAATTTATATTATACGGCTCACCCGCTCTCATAAAATAAAACATAGACTACAAAAAAACGATTAACAAAAACAGTTCATTATGGCAATCGCATAGCCAAAATCCAATTACGCGGGATCAATATCAGCTAAAAACATGAACAATTCGAAACAACGAAAGGACCAATTTTAACGCAATTATATCACCTTTCACCAAAAATTGGTGCTTCTAGCCAACATTTTTGAGTTTCTCAAGTACTGTCAAAGTCTTATACATTTACTCGTCCATACTAATATTATAAAGAAGAAAAAGAAATTGTTTGTTTGTTTGTACCCTAAAGGCTCTGAAACTACTGGACCAATTTGAAAAATTCTTACACTGTTGAGAAGCTAAACTATTCCCGAGTAATATAGGCTATATTTTGCCCGGGTATGAGTAGTAGTTTCCCCAGGAATGCGGGTGAAACCGCGGGGATCAGCTAGTCTATAGAATATTGCGAAGTGTCAAATTAAACTTTTTCAATCATCTCGGTGGTTTTGCACCGCCAGACACTGTGGTGAGCGCAGAAATTCATTATTTTATGGAGTTCGGATACTTTTATATAGCTTTTTTATACTTCTGTCGCGAATAAAGGCTTTCTTTGTTGTGAGACACCTTTAAATCGTTTTGTGTGGGTATCACTTAAACTGTTGGCGAAAGAAAAGTTTATTTTGTACAGAAAATAAAACTATTTTTGACTTAAGTTTTACTTATATGCGTGGGTTCTAAATGTTAAAGTTTCAGAGATTTCTGTAGCCTGATGCTTACCATAATAATTTCGTTAATTTTGGTCCTGAAATCCACTTATAGTAAGTCATTAACTAAACAAGTACGACTAACAGTAAGTAAGACTAACAGAACTTGACTATCACCCGAGTGGCTTAACTGTCAAAAGGTCAACAACCCAACGACAACGGCTCTCGGGTAAAATATGCAAATTTAACTAAATACCGAAACAGAGTTAGTGATTTCTACATAGATCAAGTAAATTTGCAGAAGCGCATTGGTGTTATTTTGATAACATAGAAGTACCTTATTATGCCTACTAAACCGCTTGCCTTATGCGGTAATTTAAAACATCGTGATACATAAACTATTTATGTTCAAAAATATAATTCTTAGACATTTATTTTGGAAGCTACATAACTTCAATTTAAATTATTTAACGACGTGTGTGTAATAAATAAAATATAACTAATTTATCTATTACACTGCGGAATTATATCACCAACTTTAGGCACAAACTCACTCGCTATTTGCAACGTCAAATCTGATCTATCGAATCTATGTCCCACAGGATAATGAGGCCAAAATTATGTAGCCCATAATATTAGGTTACAATAATAGGGGACAACCATAATAGCGTGTCTGTGAAATGGTCCACGGCCATAATTGTACTCAATTATGATAATTTGAGTTAATAATCCAATTTTAGCTTTCAGTAGCTGCAGCTAGTTAAATCGTATTAGTCTCATTAGAAGTTAAGCTTTTGAGTGAAGCTTGTTTTTTGTATGTGGGCAATTTTTCGCCAGTTTTCTCAAAGCTAATTAGCAATTTGGAGCTTAAAAATTCTGGTTGCTTCAAGATGTTTTCCTTCCCCTTTTGTGAAAGTTTATTTTTAGGTTCTTGCCAGCTTCAAAATTGCTTTGTAAATACAATAGTACTCATCATTTAAGACCAGCTCTCAATTTTCGACCGCCAAAAATTTCGAGCGCTACCACAAACAACTAACAACTCATACCAACTTCTATCATCCTCCGAGCCTTTTTCCCAATCATGTTGGGGTCGGCTTCCAGTCTAACCGGATTCAGCTGAGTTCCAGTGCTTTACAAGAAGCGACTGCCTATCTGACCTCCTCAACCCAGTTACCCGGGCAACCCGATACCCCTTGGTTAGACTGGTGTCAGGCTTACTGGCCTCTGACTACCCGTAACGACTGCCAAGGATGTTCAATGACAGCCGGGACCTACAGTTTAACGTGCCATCTGAAACACAGCCAATATAATTCCAACTTCTAAACAATCGTAATTAGCCCTTCAACCACTCGACCGTTTAAAATCAAACCTGCAAACCCGAATATGCAAAATAACTCACTTAATGCAAAACAATGCACCAACATTTGAATTTTATGGTATGAATAATTACAGCTCGTGTTAAACACAAATAGCTGGGATTCGCGCATGGCTTGCATATGCTATGCGTGCATGGATAGCATTCGCGCATGGATATGCAAGTATAGGTAATGTCCATCAAACGTGGAGTGAGTACGGCGCATTTGAATTCAGGGATACGGTAAGCCTGTTGCTTAGGGCTGTCACGGACTGGTTAACTGTTTTTTTTTTACAACAGCACGACCAAAGTGAGTGTAAAATGGGCGGTACTATGTTGGTCTCCCATGCGGGTTTTTTTATTTAACAGTTTATGTACACATACAGAATACAGAGAAGAAGAAAAATATAACATTTTATTAAGTATGCTGATTCCTCTATTAAAACTATTTAATTTTAATCTGTAATATTTCATTCATTACTATTCATTTTTGTAGTTCTAATAATTTTAAGAAATAAATCATGTTTTTGTTTTATGATGTGAAAACAAAATAAGATAATTTGCTTGACCCAAGAAAATTTTGGTATTCGGACAAATGCGGCCAAAGGTACTACTCATCGGAGGGCGACCCATGACGTGGACGAGATGTCGCTTAACCCATAAAATGAACTATGTGAAATAATTCCTGACAGCCCTATAGCAAGCGATTCGCCCACCTCCATAATAGGCCGAATAGAACCGATCGGCCGGATAACAATCGGCTCAATTTATACCCGCCGTCGCCTGCGCATACATAATATTTTTATTCCACTGCGTTCATCATATTTGCCTTAAATCCTAGGATTTCATGTAAATGGTTTTTAACTATTGGTTATTGATATTACTAGGCATGACTGTGAATATCTTTAAGCCGAATCATCACTTTATCATTCATCATTTGACTAGCCTTTTCCTAACTATATTTGGGTCAGCTTCCAGTCTAACCAGATGCACCTGAGTACCATTGTTTTAGATGGAGCGCCTGCCTATCCGACCTCCTCAACCCAGTTCGTCGCATGTTCGATTCTTGCCTTATACAAATGTTTACAACATACTGGTCTGAATTTTCATATATTCAATAAGGCTAAGCAATAAAAAAATACATTTAAATTGAAAAAGCTTTTAAGCTTGTTGAATCTAATTTGAAACCTTTATTCAATAAGTAATACATTTATTTGTATATAACTAATACCTATAAAATACCATTATAGTATTCCTAAACCAATTTGGAGAAAAACCCTTTTCGATCTGAATTTTGAAAGGGTTATATCTATTCAATTCGGCATTAAAAAAGTGGGTATACAATAACATCTAAAGAAATCAATTTAAATTAGGGCTAAATACGTATAAAATATAGCTGTTTTACCGCGGTTTCACCCGTGTCATAGCGGTCATAGGGATAAAAATAGCCTACATTACTACATACTCGCTTTGCAGCAGTGAAAGATTTTTTCAAATCATAACAAACAAAAATATTTTTTTTTCCTATTTATGATATTGGTATACAAAGTTTAGGATTCCCTGATGTTGCAAATAAGTTACAGGGGTGCCGACTACCATGGTATGGCCACGTAAAGAGAAAACCATCCCCACACACATCACAGATAGAGCGAAGTGGAGTATAAATTTCAGGAAAGCTGACCCCACAAACATGTGGGATACATAGCATGAAGAGGGAGAGAGATGCTCAATCAATACAAAATAACACATTACCGTCCTTTGTACGCAGTTGGGTAATAAACCTAACACTGTATACGACACAAAATGATTCAATTAGTGGACCAAAGGATCGTATAATAATCCTTTTGTTCGATATTGAATGATAAATCAGGACGTCTGTTTGTCTGTTGAATATTTTTGGTTTTCTGTATTACTTTCACCTTAACATATGTTGAGGTAGAATTTGTATTGTATGTAATGTAATATTTGTATGTACCTATAGCATGATCTATTCTGACAATCAGTCAATATAAAAATAGGTATTTTTTTATTTATTTACTGGAACGTTCTTTGAATTATTTTTGTAGAAACAATTTATAGATAATTAAGTAGTGCTTTTTACTCGATAAATTAGAAACTTATCATATATGTTGCTTTCTTTTTCTAAGTAAATATAATAAAAAAAATATTTATTTTTAGGTCTTGTAAATATGTGTATTACCCTTAATAAAAATAAAAAGTTCGTTCTACCAAAAAAATACACATCCCATCAAACCACCATTTTGAATCACACACCAAAAGTTAGATAAAAACCAATCAGAATCACATAAAAACCTTTCATGTAACAAAACACGTTCACTAAAACCATTAACAAAAGCATAACGGATATCCAAATACCAAACCAATATTGTTATCTATTTTCCAAAAAAAAACATTCGATTGACCACTTTTAAAAGGATTTGGGACCGCGAGTGATGTCGCGGGACCAACACTAACTATGAATTTAATCCTCCAATCAATAAGGGGATTAATGCTATGCTCTCATAATGCGTTTTCAATAAAAATTGCCGTTTCAATTCCATTTGAAAGTATCGCAAACGTATTATCGAGATGGTTGTTTGTTGGTTAAGTTTGTAAAAAGAAATATATGGTCACGGAAGTATGCTCGGATTTGTAATATTGCAAAAAATATGTCAAACTTAAGAAGCATTAAAGTACAATATATTATTTACTGACTTCGCAAAAAGGAGGTTATCAGTATGACCTGTAATTATGTATGTATGTGCGCCATTATCTTACGTTCGGCTAAACCGATTCTTATGCAGTTTCCAGCAAAGTATTTGTCAGACTTAAAGGAGAAAATTATAAGATATTATTGAAGTAAGCTATTTTTGTAAAACCTTTTATTTTTCTTACATTAACTTAAAGAAACACTTTATTATTTGAATCGGTCCGTTTATAATCTGACTTAAAAAACTGAACAGAACATTTATTTCTGACGTTTGTCTTCATCAACGATTAAACAGACAATCGTCGCGTTTTTATTATTTGTTTTATTGTGTAAAAATGGAGGGAACTTTCCGCTTTTAAGATACTTTTTTATCACTCTCAAAGATTTAGTATTTTTGGAACACAATCTAAGTTTAGCTTGTCACAAAATATTTTAGTTGTTCATTCGTATAAATAGGATTGAAATCAGAGGTGTTCAGAAATATTGTTTTTTTGAGCCCACGAAATTATTTATCTATACTACACTACAATTTGTTTGTTTCAAATGTGATAGAAAAGGTATCATTTTAAACGTGAAATATGACCCTTAATTGATACAAAGTTGAATAAGCCAATCAGAGTACATTGGCTAAATCATTCTAACGAACAGTTGCATCAAAATCAAACTACATATTTCACAGCTGACATTTTTCCCATTTTTACATTCTAAATGTTACTTACATGAAGTCAAAACACTTTATAGCTCAAAAGTAGTATTAAAGCAGTTATTACTATATAGGTAGGTAAGTTAACTACCAAAATTCGACTATTTACCTACTCCATAAGTATAACGTCTACACAATCTTGAAAGCAAAGCTCAGTGTCTGAAACGATCTCAAGCAGCACCGTCGATTAACCACATAAATATAGGCTTGTATCCTCTCAGGCTTCCCTAGTCTACCAGTATTACAGCCTTATAGCCCCCGTCGGCCGATTTATTCATGTTAACGTTACAAGGGAAGCCACTCAAACGATTACCAAGCCGTCAAGAGAGGACAACAGCCATTTTTTCCTTCTATATTTACGAGACACAGAGGATGGAAAAATAACGGAGATGTTATAAGGAAGGTAGGTCAGACAAAGTCTTGTAGGTCAATTACGGCGTGATTAGTTACTAGAACTAATGTGGTGTTCGGGTTCCTCTATAAAACAAACCAATCAAACACTGGTCTTGATTGATTGGTGATTTTATTTTGAAAATAATGAGCATGTTCTATAGAAGGCGAAGGTGAAAGGCAGGCGTTTTGGCGGCTGTCTGTTTTGTAAAGACCTTCAAAAAGTGCTGATTTTTAGCCTACTTTAAATAAATTATTTTTTTTTATCATAGAAGGCGTGTAAGGACGAGGCTAGTGACTTTCTTAGTCGCGCTACTTTCTTAGGAGATCTTGCGTTATGACATCTCTGCTAGTCATTCTGTTCTCCATGTGACAGGCTCACTACTCACTCGGCTAATGTGAAGTGCCGCTTATGTTTTTTTTGTTGCTTGAAGAATTGTTTTATGTGACCTTTTTTGGATAATGTGGTGTCAGAAGGACGTGAGGTAATTTGGTCCTGTTAGCCGAATTTAAGATGGAAAGGTTAGCAATTTTGGTCCTCGGATACAAATAAAAAAATGGTCCCTTTAATAGTATATCATGATGCAATTCAGGGTTTTATATTATTTAGAGTACAGATAAAATTTTATAAAGCAACATTCAATATGCCATTTAGCTTAACCCTGCAAATCGAATTGCAATTGAACGGACACGAAAATTTTATTATCAAAGCACAATCCCGGGATGCATTTGGAGGTTATAAAAATAAAAATCCCGACAAATCCCAGATACCGGGATTCAGTCGGAGGTAATGCTTCATATTAGTTTCCTCTCAAAACTGGATCCGACGAAAATTGAACGATCAGAACGGATTGAACAAAAACATTTAGTATTTTTTGGTTAGATGTTATTTTTACCGGGATCCCGGTAAATTACCCCGGGACTCGATGGCGTTTGGATTTCTCTTTGAGAACAGTTTTTAAAATGAATGACGTTGAATTTTAATGCTACTGAAAATTGTGACGAAAGTTCGCGCTGTGTTCAACGTGTGATCAACTTGTCACTGTTTTAATACTCTTTTGTCACAAAACTGGTTTTACTAGGGCTCATACATATATTGTTTTATATTTTGCAGTGACCGATGCAAGTAATTTTTGGTTTTAACATTTTTTATATAAATATTAAGGTATGCTATAGAACAGTGGAAGAGGCAGCTTTCTATGCAAGTTTTTTAATCTGCCTTAACATACGCTTGAACAATCGGTACCTACAATATTTGTTTCGTAAAAACCCGACAGACAGAGTAACTTTCACATTTAATTATCCAGAATAAGACAATACGATACGTTACTAAATCGGTAAAGCTATTTACCCACAAACAACTAATAAAGAAAACATACTCAGAACAAACTTGCAGATTACTGAAAGCGGGGAATTTCCTTAGAATTGAACCCGAGCTCGTGAGCTCAATAAATCAGACACACGTGTTTCTGATGACGGAGTTTCGGTCTGATCGATGTAACACTCATCTACAGCCTTGGGAATGTAAGTACTGCTGTTTTGTGGGTAGGAGATGGTTCATACGTTACGTAAATATAGTGACGATCAACTGATTTTCTGTCATTGGTCGTATGAAGTTTTAAAAACTCATAGTATATAAAACAAAGTCGCTTTTTCTGTCCCTGTATCCCTATGTCCCTTTATACGCTCAAATCTTCAAAACTACGCAACCGATTTTCATGCAGTTTTTTTAATAGATAGAGTAATTAAAGAGGACAATTTATCTGTATAATAACATAGGTACATTAAATAGTGGGGAAATACTGCAGTTGTCCCGGAACTCTATAGTCTCGTGGTCTAGTAGACGTACACAAATGAGTTATAAATTATTTATTGAAAAAATAAAATTATATAAGTAAAACATTCCCTTGGTTTCACCAAAACCCATTTCAATTTCATTGAACTGTACATAAAGGTAGTTAGTTGCAATGAATTTAGCGTTACATCTAGCCAGCTAAATAATCTCCGCAGTGAATCCCTTCGAGACGCAAGGGAGATGACACTACTAAATTGAAACCCTCAGAAACTGGAGACATTTGGCTAAATATTCCATCGAAATCAAGAAACTTGTTATGTATACTTTAAGACTTATTGTAACATCTCAACAGTAATATTATAAAACTAGCCAAGGGGTATCGGGTTGCCTGGGTAACTGGGTTGAGGAGGTCGGATAGGCAGTCGCTTCTTGTAAAGCACTGGTACTTAGCTGAATCCGGTTAGACTGGAAGCCGACCCCAACATATGTAGTTGGGAAAAAGGCTCGGAGGATGATGATGACACTAATATTATAAAACTGAAAATTATGTACTCTCTAGGTTACAATGACAAAATTACTTGAACGCGCTAATCTCAGAAACTACTTATGCGACTAGGAAAATTCTTTTAGTGTTAGATAGCCCATTTATTGAGGAAGGCTGTAGTTCTTTTTATCCGGGTGCTCGAAGTAGTTCCTACTGGATGCGAGTTCAAGTTCTGGAATCTAGAGCTTTATATCAATAATTACATATAAAATCATGTTAGCATATATAACTGATACATAAATAATTATAGCTATAATAAGAATACCCACACAAAGCTACCACTAATGGTTGTCGGTCGCTAATTTCCTGAGAAATATAGTTACATTTAGATACTAAGATTTTTTCGCCTAAGAGCGCTGAAGTACCTACTAAAATCCTTTACCAAGAAAAAAAACTTGAGCCACTAGCAGATTTAGCGCTGCTGTAAATCATTAACTTTTCAGAATTTCCAGATATACTATTTTAAGACCACGTTTTCTAATAAGCTGAAATATGAAAATTTTACGAATTATAGAAAAAACAACGTCACTCCTAATTATTTAGAAGTGTGTAGACAGAAAAAGAAAACTTTCTGCTTATTTTAACATTGTAAAATATCATTTTCCGCTTTCTTAGAAGTGACATTAATATCTATACGGTTTACCTTGAATAAGAGTACCGTCACACTGCAAATTTTTAGTCGGCCAACAATTTTTTTGGGCTCATCAATCAGTATAAAGATGAATGGTTGTACGCACATGACAAAGATCAGGTATTTACCCGGTATCAGAACAACGAAAAACTTTGATTGGTATCAAGATTTTCTTTAAAAAACCGGCCAAGAGTCTCTCGCGCACGAAAGGTTCCGTACCAGAGCAAAAAAATCACGTTTGTTGTATTGCCCCCCAAAATATTTATTTTATTCTAGTTCAGTATTTGTTGTTATAGCGGCAACAGAAATACATCATCTGTGATTTTTTAAAGAAATTTCAACTCTCTATCACGGTTCATGAGATACAGCCTGGTGACAGACGGACGGGCGGACAGAGGAGCGTAAACAATAGGGTTCCGTTTTACCCTTTGGGCACGGAACCCTAAAAATTGCCAACTGTCGGCCGACTGTTTAGTCTGTCAGTGTGCGGATACTCTTAAGGGCTTATTACACTTGACTAAATTCAGTCGTCTAAATGATTCAGTCACTAAATTCAGTCAAATGTAATCGCATTTAGGAAGGTAGGTTTCATTAAATCATTTAGGAACCTAATTAGACAAACCTATTTAGACGACTGAATTTAGTCAAATGTAATAAGCCCTTAACCTTGAATAGGTATCAGTCCCTATTGGGAAAGTAGAATAAGGTAAATTTTCCTTTTTTGTGACAACTTAATAATATCAATGCCTACTTGGAATTTGGATAAAGCTTTTGTGTTCAACAACGGATTTCTACACCTATTTGTATTTTGTGTTAACACATAGTGGATCCTTTTTATGACAGAGCACATTGAAGTTGATAAACAATATAAAAAACTGTTCACAAAAAAAAACTAATTTCAAACAAACTTCTCCTAATTCTGTCAAATTCTGTACTGAAAACCACATCAAAATCAGTTCAGATAAACATTACACAATCGCGCACGAAAACACAAACATACATACCTCTATATACAGGTCAAATTGAGAGCCTCCTTTTTAATTCGGTTAAAAATATAGCAGGTAATACATGCAAATTTGCACGTCAATGATCAGTGCAGAATAAACAATCCTTCCAGTATTTAAATAAGTTCTACATCCATTTATAAAAGAGGGTGAAGAATTTATTGCACTGCAGACATTTTCCAACCAACTAGACTTTGCTACGTAAAAAATTTGCAGCAAGAAATCCAATACAAACGCTCCAAGTTTCTTTGCATCGATTTCACCCCCATCTGTAGTTGCGCAAGAATTTAAAAACGATATAGTATATGAAAAATAGATTGATATTCCGATTTTTAACAAACTATAGTCAGAAAAATATATAATCGTCATTTTATTATTTTAAACATTTTTTTCGTATAAGAAAATTTATTTGACTATTGAATTAAATCACTCAATAACTTCTGTTTATTAAGAGAACCAAACGAATCAATTTGAGTTATGGTAAAAACCTGATACACACCATATGGATCCAAAATTAATTTGTTTGAATTTATATGAAATTAGGAATATAAGTAAAATATAGGTTGCTACAGTTGGTAAATACAAAATAATTGGCAAGCATCTTCAGGCTCCATTTTTACTTATAGGCTTAAAAATATTCATGAAAAACAATCAAAAAGAAAATTTCAGAAACAATATCTCGACCGTACCGTTGGCCCCAATATATGTACACGCCACCGACAGCATTGAATGCTTTTGCCAATTCTCATTGAATCTCAGCGCTGTTTGAACGAGAACTAAAGTAGAACCTTTGCCAAAATATAATTTGGCCGTTTTAGCTCCGTTGATTTTTATCGACTCCATCGCTTTTGTGTTCCGACGCAAACGTGGCTTCATTTCGTTATGTTTTTGTTTATGAAGCAAATGGGAATATAAAGTTAAAGAGAACTTCGTTGTATAAAAGGAAATTTTGAAAATGAATATTTTGTATTGTGCTTTTTGGTCGTGGTGGCCTAGTGGGTAAAGAAACAACTTCTGAAGTATGTGTGCCAGGTCAGGCAGGTACTAATGCAACATGAAAAGTTTTTCTAAGTTTGTATTTTCTTTCTGAATATGTATTTCTTGGACAATGACCTTGTTTTGGCCCAAGCTGTCATTTGAATATCTTTGGCAATCCATCCAGTAAGTCTGTCAACCAGTCTCTTTCAAGGGGAACCTCTCCAGTGAAGAAAATAAATATGATTTAGGTATACAATTTTATTAATGTGATAGGCACGAGAGCACGGCGTATATGACATTTCCTGCTATAAAACAAGAATGAGTCACACGAGTAAACAAATTGTGAATCAATTTCAAATTATTCCTAAGATGTATTAACATCGGCTCAAGGTGGGGGAAAACCTAATGATTAAATTATATCATTAATTCAAACTTACACGTGGTGACATTCGCGCCTTCTACGTTTGAGGAAATCTTTTGATCACCAAGCGTTTGACATTTTAAGAACTTGTAATTGTCTTTTGTATTTATTTAATAGAGATAGTATATCTTGGATACCGATGGCTGATATAGGGATAATTGCATTCACACCCGTGTATCAAAACAGTCTCAAGAAGCTTTCAGAAGGGATGTTAAATTAGTGGATCCCGGCTATCATTTGAACGTCTTTGGTGGTCGTTATGGGTATTCAACAACCTCAAAGTCTTACGGTCAGTCTTATCAAAGGCTTTCAGATAGCCCAGGTAACTGAGTTGAGGTCAGATAGGTAGTCATTCAATGATAAGCACTGGTACTCAGCTACATCAGGTAACTGGAAGCCGAATGTAAGAGAAGTCCTGAACAGCCATGATTAGCTTTTCAACCAGCAAAAGTGTTCTAGAAAAGTTCCAAAAACTCAATTTATAAAACAAAATCATTTGTTCAGTTTTTATATATTTGATACAGAAACGTTCTGTTGCCTCCAGCGTAGCAACTTGCATCCATTTCATATTAAAATGTAGAAAATGTAGGGTCGTGCAAGCATGAATGTCAAATTTTGTCGACGGAAGAAATGTAGACAGCATTGAAAATAGTGATCGACGGATTTCTGAGTGTCTGATATGTTGCTAGGGATGGGAAAGAAGGTTTTAGGTATATTTTTTTGTGTATTAAAATGAAAAAATAGTGTTGAAGTTATTGCCGTCATTTTTTGTTATTTTCAAGGTAATGTTTTGGGTTATTTAATTAAATCTCCTTTGTAATTAACTACGGCTAAATACCTATATTATTTACTTATGATGGTTATTAAAACATTAACTGAAATAAAAGATAATTTTTTATTTAAAGTTTCTTTTATTTTGTAAAATGTCGTTAACTTAATCTTATCTTTCTTGCCTACCTGTCAAAACATTGACTTGTGTAAGAACTTAAAGTATTTTTTTATAAGTAAATAAAATAATTTATAGATTTTTTCACAGTTCTCTGATCTGATAATTTCCAAAGGGAAAACTTTGTCTATTACCCTCTACTTTCAAAAACAGCGAACAATAGAATTTCCTTACACAGCTAGAGTAAAAGTAAAATTTCTACAAAAGAGACTTGTAAAACTTCGGAGCAACCCTATTGAGACATTTCTTACGATTTAGCGCTTTTTCTAGGACAACCCAGTTTGTCCCAAAGCTTAGATTTGTAGTTTTTATTTACTATTCTAAGTTTTATTGCGCTATACGGCTGTCACTGTTGTTTTTAAATTCTGTTTGTGTGCATAAATATTTTTGTATTTGTTTTGGAGTGGTTGAAAATGTGGGTCTGGTGTTTTTGTTAAGAGAAGTGACATGTAAATATAGACGACTTCTTCCATTATTTATTGACTAGCTTTTATCCCACGGTTTCACACAAACTCAGGTACAAAACAAGCCTATAGGTACCAACTGCATAGACTGAAATTGAGACCCTGAGTGGACGAGTAGCAAGGAGACGTCTGTTTATCTGTCGTGTTTTTACGCTGAAGCTACTGAACTGATTTACATGAAGTTTGGTGCACATACAGTCTAAAGTGTAAGACCATACATAGGCTACTTTTTATCCGGTTAAAGTACTCAGAACACGAGTGGAACCGCGAGAAACATCTAGTCTACTAAACCATAAAGTTTGATCACAAACAATAACAAATCAACGCAGCGATCGTTACAATGCAAATTCACAGACAATAATCCTTTGAACTCAATAAATATACACATACATATACATACATATACCTACAAATACATAAACCCACACAAACGTACAAACACATAGAATTTAGGCATGCGCTAACAAATTGCCGCGCCATGGATTAACCAAAATCGAAATTAGGCAAATTGGGATAATACCGCAACGACGAATTAGATTGTATGTCACACCGAATTGTAACAATCGATCTATTCATTTATTCTGGTATTCCGCGATCCTTATTTGTGAAGCTGGAGAGTTTGTTTGGACACGCTAACCTTAGAAACTACTGGATAGATTTGAAAAGTTCTTTCAGTGTTAGACGGTCCACTGACTGGGCAGGCCATGCCTAAGCTACTTTTTATTCAGATTCGGGGAGTAGTTCTCACAGTACGCGGGTGAAATCTATGGCGGAAGCTAGGGCTACATCTCAGAAATTACTAGACAGATTTGAGAAATTCTTCAGTGTTACATAGGCCATTCATCCAGAAGTGATTTAAGGTACTTTTTATCCGAGTGCGCGGAATAGTTCCCACGGGACGCTGGTTCACCTTTCAGGGGTAGATAGTCAACAGCTTGTTAATATTAGAATATTCGTTGTTTGTACTTATTTTAAAGCTGACGGACCAAAGTTATTTAATTCCATTATTTGACACGTAACTGTGTAACAGAGAAACAGAAACTAGTAACACGTAACTCGTCACTCGCAGAATTTATTAACTGAATTGCATTTCGAATCAAACACACTAATATAGGTAACGAACTGACAATAGGATTGTTTTATTTTTTTATAAGGCTTTTTCAGGCAATCTCTACTGGGTCTTTCATGAGAATTCTTTTACCTAATTCATAATTTCTTAGTCAATTTACATAATTTACAAAGGAGCTTTTGCCAAAATCAAATATCGAATGGCAAAACTAAGGATAGATAGGTAATAGAAATCCATTGTTAGTAGTAAACTTTTTACAATAACATTTTCATATAAGTATTCATATCATCATATTATCGTCTCGGTCATCATATCATACCTACATATATTCTTGGTAAATTCAATAATCTTAAATTATAGGCCCACAATGCTTATCTAAACTTCAAAAGTCTACAATAAAAGTATATTATACTTAATAAGGGTCACATACATAACTTGTACATATACTAAAAGAGAATTACACACATTCTTGTCAAAAAGATCCTATCTAAAGTTAAATGTCGGTAATACATTTGTTACGACAAAAAAACTCCGATAATGGAAAAATATTTGATCCCTTAACCCTCTATTGAACAGATAAAAATACCTATAAATATCAGGTTGGACCTTATCTATAACTATACCTGAACCTATCGCATATATTAAAATATTTTTATGCTACTTTACAGATAACCTAACTTTAAAAAAAACTGTATAAAAGACATTCTAGTCCATACCAATAATTAAGAGCAATATTTTTTATTTCTTTGTTTGTACCCTAAATGCTCGGAAAATACTGAAACGATTTGAAAAATTCTTTCACTGTTGGAAAGCTACACTCTTCCGAAGTAACGTAGGCTACATTTTATCCCGGTGCAGGCAGTTCTACGGGATGCGTGAAAGACTTCATATATTGTTTTTGAAAAATATATTTTTGCTACTCTCAAACCTACCACAGATGACCTATCATCAAAAATCTCGTAAAAAAGACACTCTAATTTATAATTTAAAAAAAAAACACAAAACAAAGTTGGAAATTTCAAAGAAAAAGTTTTCTATTGTTGATTAGAATTTGAGATTCATTATTCAAAGTCTTTGAGCAATTATAGCACCTGCAAAGCTTGATAAGACAATGACCAAATTTCTACTAAATAATGTTCGGTGTTTGCAAAGTAAATCCTTAATCTTTTATAGTCTCTTTGTTAAAGGATTACAAAAAGACGGAGTGGAATCTGGAGTCTTTGAACTTTAGGATGATGGTACATTGGTAGCGTAGCGATAAAATATGTGTAGCTAAATATTCAGCACTAATTTTAATGTCATAATTTATATAGTCATTATATTATTGACACCTCTGAAATGAGTGAATTGTATAAGCTTTATTATGTGATACACTTCAATTGTTTGACTATATTGTGACCGCATCGTGGACAGAGGAGTGGTTAAACTACTAATTTAGGTTAGGTTAGTTAGAACCTTAAACACGCCAAATTTGATTTGTACCTAATATTTTTAGTGAATTATTTGACCTTTCTCAGTTGTTTGTTGCTATTACGACCTTGTAGATCAACATAAATAGCTACTGGTTACAATACAGATATTCATTATGTATTTTCAACTTTTATTTAACATAGAACTATTTAGGTAACATATTTTAATCTGTGTGCCATCGCCTTTATATCTAAAATAAAGTTTTGTCGCGTCATGAAATATTTGACAGACATTTTCTTTATTACAAAACTTAAGTTCTTTCATTAAATCAATTATTGACCCGGATAGACGAAATAACTTTATAGCAAATAACTTAAGGATTATTACTGAAATTATTTCACAGGAAGCAGATTTATTCAAAAGATTTTTACTCCTTTTTGTTTGACATATAAAAGAACTCAGTAACAATTCAACTGATAAACTGTCAAATTGACTGAGCATAAAATCTGTAACTAGACAAGCGTAGCTAATTAAGGGTTAAGGAAAACATCTCGAAGAAACCTGGACTATAAAGTCTGAAATCAGCAACCCGCATTGAGCAAGCGTGGTGATTAATGCTCAATCCTTCTCCGTGTGAGAGGAAGCCTGTGCCCAGCAGTTGGACAATAAAAGGGCTGTTGACAACGATATATTTATTACTTCGATCTTTCGAACACAAAACTATCTAAACAAAACGCGGTAAGACGCCATTTTAAAAAACATGTATATAGGTCAGTGTTCTATATTCCAATTTCAAATACAAGAATCCAAATATGAAATTCGAATACATTTTTAAAATTTTCGGAATTTGGAGCGTGCGTTCAGTAACTCAACCACACCTGTTTTAAGTTTGTAAGAGTAAATATAAGAATTCCGCTGGGTTCGCATCTTTGTTAGTTTCCGAACGTCCCTGACGGGTTGCGAAGAGTAATGACATGTTTGTCGGTGTATCCTTGGGTACGAACTGTTTTGGGACAGGAATCTGAGCTTGTTGGATTCTTGCTAGGTCATAGTTTCTTAGAAAGTCTATAAAAAATTCAACAAATCCGAATTGAGACTATACTAGCTTCCGCTTGCAGTTTCACCCGCACCTCGAGAGAACTGCTCTCCTCACCCAGATGAAGATAAAAATCCTATGTCTCTTGGTTCTTAGCTACTTCCCCATCAATTTTCAGCCAAACCAAATTAGCAGTACTTAAGTTACA
Source organism: Helicoverpa zea x Helicoverpa armigera (assembly GCA_033682625.1). Classification (NCBI taxonomy): domain Eukaryota; kingdom Metazoa; phylum Arthropoda; class Insecta; order Lepidoptera; family Noctuidae; genus Helicoverpa; species Helicoverpa zea x Helicoverpa armigera. The sequence goes on from JAWIIS010000017.1 coordinate 3,588,916, forward strand.
AATGGTGTAAATAACACGACTTTCTTTTACATAAAACAAGACAAAATACATACATAAAACTATGTATAATCTTAAGGACATGAATCAATCTGTGAGAAACAGCTAGTATGTACGAGTATTAATATTTCAAATCATCGAACTGAGAAAAATATTATAAACTAGAACAATATACAAGCACCAAAATCTTCAATATTCAGGTCAACGTTCAATATCAATAACTTAAGAACATATTTATTATACTTTTCAACACTTCCCCCGCACCGAAGAGGTTAAGTTAGACTTAAGTTATAGTTAAGTTCAAGTGTTCGTTGTAAACAAATACATTACTTAAGTGTTATGAGACGCTTGGTTGAAAGTTTTAAAGGTATAAAATAACGTCTAAAAGTGATGATACTTATTTAAAATGCGATTATACTGTCACTAGCTGTTTCCCCGCGGTTTTATCCGGGTCTTGGGGTAATGAAAAAGATAAAATATAGCCTTTTTTATTCGAGAATAGGCTAACTTCCAAAAAGTGAAAGAATTTTTCAAATCAGTTCAGTAGTTTCGGAGCCTTCGGAGTATAGTTATCGGCACGGATAACGAGCTCTCGGCGTAAGAGTGGGGATCTTCGCTTGCATAATGCTCCTGTTTTATTTATTCCATTAAAATATGTAAAATCGATGTAAATGAATCTCCTTGCTTAGACTGCATGGAAAAAACTCTTAAAATTATAATCTTGTTATTACATTAACCATTGATGTGTGATTATAAATAGCCTAATTAGCGATGCTCTGAAAACCCCTTATTAAACCTCAATTATTTTCTATAATAATGACATTTTTTTAATAAACATAAGTTAAACATAGTTTTTATGTATAATTATTAATGAGTCCTGTAGCTCAAAATAAATTTTTAAATAAATTAAAATAAATACACGCAAACCAATCAAAGACAGCCTTTGAGGCTCAAGTGAAAAAAAAACTAATGGCCTTACTACAAAAACTTAAACAACTGTTGAACACTTGTCTAAATAAAGTGTGGCTGCAAAATTAACCTTATTTCAACGTCATAATCTGTCATTTTTTTAGAAGTGTTCAACAGACATTTAAAAGATTTTATAGTTAGGCTAAATACCTCCTATAGGTAAACATATACCTACTAAAGTACAAATAAGCACCAAATTCCGCCCCCCACAAAGAGACTAGCAGAAACAAAACGGTATCCGTCCGCACTGCATCAGCTGAAATTAGATTTGCACCACCAACACGTCGTAACGAATGTACTGAATGTTTGAACTACCAACTCTATGGGAAAGAACCTCCTTCGTGAACACTTTATTGTGTTATCTGTGGCTCTTCCGCACCAAAAGCGCGCGAAAGGGATTCGTAATTTACAATGGTTCGTGTAGTCAAAAATGCGTTCTATACTCTATCTAAAGCTGCACGTAATGATCGATTGAAAGGTTAAGAAATGATGGGTGCCTATCTTGTCATGACGAGTTCGTCCGTATTTCGGAAGGCACAATAAACTAGTGGGTCCCGGCTGTCATATGAACATCTTTGGCAGTCGTTACGGGTAGTCAGAAGCCAGAAAGTCGGACAAAGGGTCTTACCAAGGGTATTAGTTTATAATAATAATAATAAATCTTTATTTTTCAAGTAACAAGACTCAAAAAGTGTTAGTAACAATGTTCCTTATCCTATGTTAGTATTCCTATTCTACGTACTAACCTAAATACATATGATATGTGAATCACCACCGCACATCTATCACCGAAGTGGACAGCTTGCAGCAGCGATTCACATATATACAATCGAGCCTGCTCGCCACACATCTCAGAATAAGGTTGGGGCTGCCCCGCACCCTGTGCACCAGAGAGGCACATCTTTTTCTCATCGTTGCATAAAAACAGTCGATCCGAGCTTCAGCAAACATCCCTGATGCACTACAGAAGCGGGGCAGCCCCATCAATATCCTGAACGCATTATTAAATTGAACGCGAAGGACGTTGTACGATTTCTGGGCATAATTCGCCCACAGACTACATGTGTAGAAAGAAGTGCAATATGCACGAAACAAGGTCACCTTAACATCTCGTGAACAGCGTGCAAATCTGCGAGCAATCATATTCGCCCTAACCGACAACGCCCTTCGCTCTCGCTCAATATCGTCATCGTCCTTCATGCCTGCAGTCAAGACATGACCGAGGTATTTGAATTTATAAGTCCTCTTGAGCGGTGTACCATTCAAATAAACCGACGGAATATGCTCAGGACCATGTCCACCGCCGGCACCAAAGACCATGACCTCACTTTTGGAAGCATTATAAACTAAGCCATGCAGCTCGACATAGCTTTCACAAATAGCTACCAACCTTCTCAGACCACAAATCGAGGCGCTCAGCAGAGCCATATCGTCTGCATAACTAATATTATTTAGGCAAACCCCATCAATGTAACAGCCAACTCGCTCTCTGCTGAGCGTCTGAATCAGCTCATCGACGTATAGATTGAATAGCGTAGGTGAGGTCAGACCTCCCTGCCTCACACCGCACTCCAATCCATACGGCTCCGATAAAGTTCCCGCCCATCGAACCTGATTGATCTGGCCTCCATACCAGCACTTCAAAGTGTTTACTATTTCACGCGGTACTCCAGCTTTTTCGAGCTTACTCCAAAGGATAGTGTAGGAGACCAAATCAAATGCCTTGGATAAATCGAGGAAGCACGCATATACGGGTGTTTTTCGGTCAGTATAATACCTGATTGCCCACTTCAGAGACAAGATGGCACTCTCAGTGGACAGCCCGGCTCGAAATCCGAACTGATTGTCATGCAGTATAACGTGATTGTTTAGTTGTCTATTAAGTAGGCTATCAAGCACTTTCGATATTACAGTAGCCAGAGAAATGGGCCTATAGTTATCTACATTTGCGATATCACCTGTTTTGTTCTTAACTATAGGCACTACAATTGTTCTAGTCATCTGGCTCGGCAAATACTCATGACTGACACAACAGCTAAAGAACATTGCCAACACTCTTGGTAAGTGAGGACCCGCATACTTGAGATGCTCAATACTCAGACCATCATGACCCGGAGATTTACCTCTAGACATCCCGGCGATGACATCCTTGATGTCCTTGGCGGTAAATGTAATTTGAAGGTCATTATGGTCTTGAGCATCAGGCACAGACAAGCTGGGTCCCAGTGTTGACTTTACTTGAAACTTATCCTTAAAAAGGTTAGCAATGTCCGCAGGTTCACTTACGCCACCAACCGAGACAGGGAGTCCAGGCCTACCACTCATCCTGTTCGTGTGCCGCCAAAAAGAACGATAATTCCTGTTTGAGTGATGCGAAGCCAAAATATCCATCTTAATCTGCTCTTGGTGCGTTTGACACCACCTCAAGCGAGACTTAAATATCTTTCTGGCCTCGCACATCCCAAAGAATAGCGGACCCGAGTATGGTTTGCCAACTTCCTGCCACATGCTATACTTTAACCTGGCATCCTTGTAAGCATCACCAACATGTCTATTCCAACCTACTACCACTTTCTTTCGCCCGTATCTGGTGCTCCCCCGACTCACCGCAGCTGATTCCGATAAAACGCTTACAATATCATTATACATTATGTCTATACATTTGCGATGACAATGTTGTTTACAAATTTTATCGCAACAGTTTCTGAAGTCTTCAGGGAAATCAATCAATCTAAGTCTGTCATGACATGCCATGGTATAACATTGTATCTGTTCAGAACTTCTTTCCCCCCAAACAACTTTATTCTCTGTGTATTTAACATTACGCTGCTTATGACTAATCTTATCAAATAAACATTCAATAACAAGTGGGTAATGATCCGACCAAAATACGTCATAAATGACCCGCACATTCACGACAGAGTCACGAGCTGCTTTTGTGACCACACAGTGATCTAACCACCTGCGTGTACCATGTGCATCACTAACAAAAGTATAGGTGTTCGAGTTTAACCCTAACAAATCAGTGTCAACGCAATTCCACTCAAACTCTCGACAAAAATCTAACAATTCCGCATAAAAGCGACCTGTCGGATGTGCATTAAAGTCTCCTAGTATATAACAACTTTCTATGTTAGAACTGTCTATAATAGCACTCACCGAACTCAGGCAATCCGTGTATTCCACTAAGTTACATACCTCGTCCGTGGGCATATACGCGTTAAATACTAACACTGACGTCTCTTTAAGCACTATTTCGATAGCACACACGCGCGGATTATTACACGGAATCACTGACACCGCATTAAACGCACTTTTTCTCCAAAGTATGGCCACGCCACCGAAAGGCCGGCCGCGTAGAATCCCCGCTGTTGTATCCACCGCTGATGTTCCCGTACAGGCAAAATCATCACTGATACTATGTAGGTACCCAAGTTCCTCTGGTAGTAGCCAGGTTTCTTGAAGCGCTATTATGTCGTAATTAAAACATAGTTCCCTTATATAATCAATAGATCGCTTTAAACTTTTACAATTAAAGCTCACTAATTTACGTATCTGCTTATCCATTTCTAATTGTCATATGGTCGACGCCAGTTCTTAGGTTACCGGCCGAATCAATCATCTTATAGTGCACGAAAGGTCTAAAGATTATAGCTTTCGGCCACAAATTACCATCCAAAAACATTTCATTTTTAGATTGAGGCACAAAGAACTTATACGATTTGTGGTTTAAAGTATGTTTTTTCGACTGTATTCTTTCCAGCTTTACTGAAACGTTTGTTTTTGCCCATATGTAATCAATTATATCCTTCTCGCTAGTATCAACGCTTATGTTGGATATAAAAATCGGTACTTTTCTCTCTGCTGCTTTGAAATTGCCTACAGACTCGATAGCTAATCCAAATTTGCCTCTTAAACGTTGTTTATTATTTGGTTTTCGATAGGTAACCTTTGTCCATTTTTCAACATTCGACCGCTCATTCAATAAGTCGGAATTGATGGACTCGGTTTGTTTACATTCTTGCGGCGCAGTGGCATCGATCACCTGTTCACTCGCCGCTACCACTCGCTCGTGTACGATCAACTTCTCGCTCGCCATCTCTCTTTCACTCGCAGTCGCTTGCGATATTTGCGATGCGCCATCTTCCTCTAATGTAGGTTGGAGGAAATGTGATGTACCCTCCACATTCTTATTATGAACATGACTACACTTTTTTGGTAAATTTTGAAGTGGTGACGCAATACTTTTACTGGCATCCTCCAGCTGATTAGGCACCTCAAAAAGTGAGACATTCACGCTTTCAAATGCACCTCTTGTCTTGTTAACACTACAATGCACGTTCTCTGATTCACCCATTAAGATAACGTTATTATTCGCATTTTGAATCTCCTTCTTCAAATTTTCCAGCTGTTCGCATGAAGCATATGAGTCTTTGATTTTTTTAACATCATCTTGAAGTATAATCAGCCTTTTTAGTATGTCTGAGACATCGACATGATCAAATGTGATAGGTGGGAGTTTTGACAAATTTCTAGCCACAAACACCGGCAAAAGATCAGGAAATGATTTGAACACACTGATAATATCACTCAAAGCTCGATTCACCTTTCCTTGTCCTTTACGAACTGGTTTTCTTTTGTCAGCCGGTAAAGATTCAAATAGCAATGACTTTGATCTTTCAATTTCATCTCCACTAAACGTCGCAGCACACAGCCTGACTAGGCTTTCTTCATCACATAGCGAAATCTTGTTTTGCATGTAGGCCAGCAATTCATCTATCACTATGTTGCAATTACTACACTTAAGCGTAACGGACATTTTCGACACTTTTTACAAAGTCGTAAGCGATGTGACACACACATTACGCGTCGTGTTGCGATGCGTGCACGCACGAGACTGTTATATATTATTATAAAAAAATACGCCAACAACACGTCGTAACGAATGTACTACCAACTCTATGGGAAAGAACCTCCTTCGTGAACACTTTATTGTGTTATCTGTGGCTCTTCCGCGCCAAAAGCGCGCGAAAGGGATTCGAAATTCGTAATTTACAATGCATCCTGTATGGTACCGAACGTTTTGGCAGTTGACAGCTGTCAATTTTTGAGGGAAAATAGCATTTTTTGTACTGGCTGACAAAATCGAAAACCGCACCAAAAAACCGGTCAAGGTCTAAAATATGGACAATCAATTCTAATATCGATTTTCAGATACATATAGGTAAACTTCGGTTCAAATAACTATACGTTTCGGAAGCTAGGTAGTATAATAGTGTTTACAGTTCGCGCTAGCTAAAAGTAGCGTATTTTTTTTCAATATAATTTTACTAAAGCTTTCATAAAGTATCAGTAACTATATTAAAGAACTATATTATTGGTCTTTCGCGCCAAAGAAATTACGCGCCACGGGAGATTTAAATTTAGAACACGCGTTGTTTTAAGGACGAAAATATTGACTATACCCACGCAATTTTATCAAAAATTTAAAAAGTATCAAGCTTATTTTGTTTTTTTTTTTCACTCTATCTCGTTATTTGCGTTCCAATCTTTGATTAATCTATGCTTTTACGCAACTTCACCAACAAAGGGAAATAAAAAAATACCAATTTCAAAATGGTATGTGAATACCAGGTATGCGGTTTTCGGTTAGTAATATCGCAGTAGCCGGCTCGAAATCCATTTAAAAGCCTCCTCCCATTTTTACACTGTTTTTTTTTTATAAGTGGAGAAATCTCTGTTTTACTGTAATTCTCCTTACCTATCTTTTAGATAAAGCAAAATTATCTAATATAATTTCTAATAAAAAAAAAAAAAATCTGATCTAGATATCATCAAAAAACTGAATAAAAAATTAAGTGCATACAAGTTTTTTTAAGCTCTCAGTTTTGGCCATAAAAGTTGTTACAAATTCTCAGAATTTCAAAAAATGACGGGCACCAATCAACGAGCCGATATGTTGCAATTTTTCATAGCTTCCTACCTCAAAAAGAGTAGTTGCACAAAAATTGACCACCGTTAAAAGTTGCCCGTTTTTTATGTGTCTAGCTTTGAATTTGCTATGGGGAATATTGATTTTTTCATTGTCAAGAACGAAAATATATTTTCTGGTTTTTAACACATTAGAATTATATGATAAACAGTGAGAACCTTATCTTTTTTAGGTATTGCCAAAAAGTTTGCCAAAAAGAAAATAATACGATACGTTCGCTACGATATAAAACAGCATTAAGAAATGTTATATAGAATTTATGAAAATTGAAAACAATTTCAAACCAAGTAATTACACCCTCCAGAATTTTTCTGAACTTATATTTAATTATGTAAACTCAGCTCACTGAACAACATACCTATAGTTCTAGTATATAAAATAAAAGATAATATCATTGTTTGTATTTGTATGATAAAACTATGTCTACACATAAGTGCAAGAAATTAAGGACGTTCAAAAATAAATATGAGGTATACTTAAATCTCCGTACTTTATGAATATAGTTTTGAAACTTAATTAGTTTATCAATCAAAACAAAACAAGTAACTACTCTTTGTCAAAACCACTTTATTGGCCGCCTAATATCTGTACGCACAATATAAACTATTCCTATATACTTCTTAAGGACAAAAACACTTCACAAGCACAACTTTCTTGATTTTCGTACCTGCCCCAACTTTACTGGCCCCGAGTGTATTCTCTTTCTTGTCACATTGTCTTTCCAATATATTGTATACGAGGTTCTCATAATATACTTATCTAGTTGATTTAGTGGTACCAATAATAAATATTTACGAAAGGACTTCGGTATGTATGTGTATCTGATACAAAAATAATATTTGGGATAGCCAAATAATTCTTGGTATTTTATCGGAAATATAGAAGTAATAGTAAGTCTTTTGTAGAGGCCATCTTTAGAACTATGTATTACCAAATATCTATTTATTTACCATTAGTGAATGTTATTAGCTTCTAGTTTATAGTTTCACAATATCAAAGCGTAAAATCCAGACCATGATACCAGCGCACTCCGCCCTCAAAGATACCTACTGATGCTAGTTCATATTCCCAACGGCTCTTAAAGAATAGGGTAATGTGTAAGTAAAGAAAAGTACCCTCAGGAACATATCCTAGAACCAAAAAAAAGGTAAAGTGATTCCCTTATAAATAACACTTACGTGATAATGTCACGTCACAAACTAGTTACATAAATAAATCTTTGTCTATCCAAAGAAACATTTGCAAGCAATAAGGGCTAACAATATCAACGGAATTCCCTTATATTAGCTCCCTAAACTATCGTTTTCCCATACTCATCCATCCGACTTTACTCCCTCTACTAATACCATGAACAATTCATGAAAAATCTAAAATTCCGATGTCCATTACGTGTCCTGTATTCAATCAAGGAAAACAATGGCACACATAACCAGCAATGTACACAAAACAGTAAGTAGATGTCGTTTGAATAGTTTTCCTTGAAAGGATTTCGAGATAGGATTGATTCATGATCACAATTACCTTCGAATGCTGTTGCGAATCTAGTTGGTCCAAACCTATTGACGTCCATTGTAGATTGACCCCCTTATACACAGCAATTGAAAGTAGAAAGAGATCAAGTTGGGTCGGCCAGTGCAACAAGACATGTGAAATGGCCAGTGTAAGTTGAGCTGTGTGTTGGTTACAATTGAATGGTTTTAGAGGTCTTGTTATGTCGGTTGTTGGAAGTAGACATGCGTCCAAGATTCAGGCTCCGCCGTATCGGGGATTTCTTGGGATCGTTCCTCGTTGGTATCAATCGGCCTTTGTTTGGGCTATAAATACATCAAGAGTTTACGTTTTAAGGTTGATGTATTGAAGTTGTTTTCTGCTGTCATTGTGAGACGTCTGTAACTGGTTTTGAGGCAGTCGCCATTTTTGCGAATAATTTATGCGTTTTATTGACGATGGCGCTTATTAGGAGACTGGTATTTTTGATTAGTATCTTGATTTGCTTTATGTGTGAGTTTGTCATACTATTGAATTAGTAATTTATGTGATCGTTGATTTCTTTTCTTATAACACACGTAACTTGACATGACTTTTAAAGACATCTTTGAATAGAAATATACATTGAACTTACATAGCTATTTGTATAGTAATCTGTTGAAAATGAATTTAATGAAAATTCTTGTAAATGAATTTCATGTAGGTACAAATACGTAGGTACACATAAACCTATTCCCACACAAGATACAATATAATATAATACATACATATCTAAACATCCAGCCAAAAATATCCTAACAAACTCGACTACAATCCGACCACTACAAATAGACACTAAACCCGTACATACGAAACGCAATACATCCCTATACGATTCAATACTGCGACAAACTACAAATAAAATGCCAGAAGAACGAAGCACCGAGAAAATTAAGTCCTATTGACTGTACTGAGCAAATACAATCAACGGAGGAAGGATGCCTCCCTACCAAAATACCCAACCTCCCCCCTACATATGGCACAAACGCCTACAATACACATACATTGCGCAGTCAACTCTTAAAGTTCCTCACTGATTTGGACAATACCAGCAATGGATCCCGAAACTAGTCCTGTGAAAAGGTCGTCTATATAGAATAGATTTGAAAAGTAAAGGTGAGGGCAATGTGTGAGAATTCTAAGTGTCGGTGCAGTGTCGTTTGCAGTTTTAAAACGAAGTACGAAGGGGGTAACACGATAAATGGGACGTGATTGGCCTCCTTGAATCCTAACTTTGGCTCCAAAATGTTAGGTCTGCGCTTTTGGGAGACTATGTTCTTTTGTCTGGCATTATTGACAGTTTTGATTTTTGTAGTCTTGCAATTTGTATTGGACTGTACATATTACCAGTTTCCATGATAAGATGATTCGTTTTGCTTACGAATGCTAGTTTTTTTGACATAAACTTCATTGACTAAAAGTCAAAAGAACTCGTTTCTCGTTGAAACGAAGCGTTCGGCATAAGTCCTTTGGTATCCTTATTTATACTAAATAAAATTTTCAATAAATTGCATTATTAAACAATCAATAAATTATATCGCCGTCGGTTCTCACAGAATTTCAGCGTAGGCACAGTCAAATTATAAATTCATTGGGCGAAATTATTCAGTATGTAACGAAAGTTGTTTACTCAGCAGTCATAAATTTTGGCTTTCCTTACATAAACGATAGCTTATATTACATATTCATTTAACAGCATGTATGATATAATAAAATCCTTATATTTATGGATTATTATTGTTCTTATGACGGAACTTGAATACGTAATCACAGTTCTTATGGGTATTTCATTGGGTTTGCTTAGCATTTGATTTTGTACCTTAGGACTAATATTTTAGGGTTCAAATTAACTTTGATTGGATTGGTTAAGATAGAAGTTTTAGTATGTGTTAAAAATATGGGAACATTTAAGGCTGTTATGATATGGGTGAGATAAGAATCTATAACAACTGTCTAGCAGACTTTGTCTGAGAATCGCTAGAAGATGGATTAGCATTCATAATACAATTAATTAATTATTGAAAGTGATATTGTCATAATTTATTGTGATTTTGGTACTTAAAGATAGTAACTTACTAGTTCCCATATTGCTTTCCGTACTGCAAGTAAACAAACACATACCTGAAACAAAATAATGAAATGATTAAAGAAAGAAATACCTACTTTTTTACTATTCAAAATTCTATCCTAAGTTCCCAGTAAAATACCTAAAAAATGTTGAGGCTTTTTATCTATTTGTTTCCTTGAAGTTTTACGAAAAAAAAACTCTTTTATTCTTAGGCAAATAAATAAGTTTTCCTTTTGATATTTTAGCAGGAAAATAGGAACTGATTATAATATTTTTTGCCTGAAAGTTAGTTAGACTTTCTTTTCTTGTAAGTTATAAATATTGTAAAAGTTATTGTTGAAGTTTTTTTTTTACTTTATTATACTGATCTTAGATTGTACAATTCAGTTGTTTTTTTAAGAAAACTAGTTTCTGTCTGTGGTTTCACTGGCGCTATGGATAGGAACTTCTTTCTGCAAATGGATAAAAACTGGCCTATATATTATCCTGGAAGTAAGAGCTGTATGTTATTTATTTTCTCACAGAATACGAGTGAAACCGCTTACAGAAGCTTATATTTGTGTAAAAAATAAAAAGCAACAGTTAGTACAAAGTTTAAAAATTCACAGGTAGACATTTTAGTTGATTCGACAAAGCTGTCGTTTCGCACATACCTACATATGTACATACATAAATAATTTCAGCGTGGTTTTCCGACTTTTACAAACAAATCGGGACGCGTGGAAATGGACGTTAGTGCAAAAAACTTGTATAAAATCGGAGTTTTATCTAACACTCGTGTTTCTGAATATGAAACTCTATGCGATAATTTTGGGTTAAAATATCAAAAATTTTTGGTTACAAAAATCGACATCAGATTCTGCATAATCTGTGGTTATGTTATTGTCATGAATTAGCTTGCATCTAGTACTTAGGAAACATTGATATCAAGATTCTTATTTGTTTATTTACAAGGAACCCTTTAACACTTTTTCAGTTCAAATAGGCAAATACATATAATACTTAATAATACCAGGTAATGTAACAAAATTATCTCTTCTCATGTGACAAGTCATCAATTTTTTTTCTCACTTTTAACGCTTAATAAATAAACTGTTTAGGACATGTTGGATTCTTATATTCTAAAAAATCCATTGATTCATAACGCCAAATTAAACCAGCAACAATTAAACCAAAATCAGGTACTTAGATCCTTACAAAAGAGCCGTTTCAACTACATTCTGAAAGAGCCATCGCGACCGGTTCAGATGTATTTTACTTGTAAATGTAGGCCATGGTTGGCTGACTCTAATGAAACTGTCACCGTTGGAACGGAAAAAAATATGCTTCGTTGGCGCACGTAAGTAGGTACCTATTGGATACTGAAATGTCCATCTGGGAATTTGTCTCTTTTTTTGTATATTTTTGAAGTCGTTGGATAAGTAAATGGTAAATATGGTTATCTATTTGCAAACCTTACTGGTTCGTGCTATTTTTTTGTAGGTTGAATGGTCTTTTAAAGTTATCGGTACGAATCTTGGGCTCTGACCTACATCTGCGCAGAAGTGATTTATTAGCAAAGAACCAATTCCGAGTGACGGCTATGACGCGATGCACTGCGGGCCAATCACCGCTTTAGCCGCCCCCGCGCCTCACTTCATACCACAAAAGGGACCAAATAAATTATTTCTGCGCAGGTGAAGGTCAGAGCTCAAGGTGCGTGCCGATAACTGTACCTAGTCACTTAGCCTAAAAACAGGGGTCAGAAGATGACACATGCTTTTTGAAAGAAAACATACCAATTAAATATTCATTAAAAATCATGGCATCCCAAACCACGGACATGGAAAATAGGGCATAGATTACAAAAAAGTTAAATCCTTGATAGATCTCCTTCCATTGTTTAGAACCTCTCGAGCTTTACAAAGAGGAGCCTTACAAACTTTCAACTAACCAAAACACTATCTCAAACGTCAGATTCACTCTAAAATATACCTTATCTGCCATATAAATCAAAAGTGAACACCCCAGTTCGACGGTAGCGAACAAGAGATCCATCAACACCCAAACGTGAGGCATCGCGTGCCTTATACAGGGTGATTCATTGCTCGTCCCAGGACGAAGTGCCGACAATAAATACTGCCCACACGCATGGCCAGGTTATTTATTTTCTGGATCACCCTGTATCTTAAAATAGAATTATGTTCGTCGGTAATATTGCAAGGATTACGCTTTTGATGTGGGGGCAATTATTTTTTGGGGTCGGAGATTTTCTGAAGATTTTTTTCACCATTTTTTAAACCCCTACTCTTCAATGGTGTAATAAATTATTGTACACATAATAAGCATTGTTGTGGTATATGCCATTATAAGTATTTTCTTTCTTGTCTCACGAAAACTCTTAAAATTTAACCGCACAATAAAATACAACATCAACCTCATATTCTTACATACAGAGAAATATCTCAAAAAAACCGCAAAATAATACTTTAAGATCGCAATACGTAGCGACGGGCGACCGACATTTTACGGGCGGAGTATGGTGCATAAATAAGTCGTTTTGTCGACGCGATCAATTGGGCGTCGTGTTTATATCGCGAACTTGTGAAATGTTTCGGCTTTTGTCCCTGGTGTTAAGGATTTGTACAAATGTGCGACTTTTTTTTGTTTTCTCTGTCTTTTATTTCCACCTATTCACTTTTTTTTTGGTGGGAAATCATCAAATGACGGTCCCGCTGTGGATGCAGCGTGATGGAGTGTCAGACTCTTACTGTCTAAAACCCATCATGTTCCTTCTGGAGCCCTTTGCGTACCAGGGCCGCGGTAATGCTTTCGAACAATCCCGCAGTTTTTATTCACCTTAAATAAATCTATGATAAGAAACATAAGATCACATCTGCCCCTACCCCCAGTTATTGGCCCGTAAGCATATTTAATACTATGTTTTGTCATTCGACTTTATTCGAGAAAAGTCAACTCCACGTAACATCAAAGTAACAAGGCGAAAGCTGACGAAACTCTCCTAAAACAATATGGCGTCATTACACCCACAAGCCACAGTGTCAATGTGAGCTTAAAATTTCACACCATGTGAAAGCAGTTGACATCTATACTACCTATATAAATAAAAGAGGAAAAAAAATATTGTCGGTTTGTTTGTACCCAAAAAACTCCGAAACTACTGAACCGATTTGAAAAATTCTTCCATTATTGAAAAGCTACACTCTTCCCGAGTATTATAGGCTATATTTTATCCCGGTACGGACAGTAGTTCCTGCGGACAGTAGTAGCTGCGGGAAAATGGCTAATAAATCATCCAATTTTAGTAACAAGTAAAGATATTACTAATACAACTTCGCGAATAAATGGACAATTTGATACATAAAATAAGATGCAAGGTCCAAATTTTTTCACCAAGCTGGTCTTTCGCTCTTAAAACATAAACCCTTCAAACTATCAAGAGGACTTTTCGAAGAAATTAATTTCCCATAAAATACTACTTATTCTAACGTTCACAAGATCTTTTCAATAATATTAAGACCAGTCTAGGTAAAAGATATTTTCTTGGAACTAATTATTAAGTGCACGGACAACGGTTGGTATACTTAAGTTACTTATTTCAAGACTGATGAATCCTTAAAAATGGCGGCGATTGTTGCTGAAGAAACTCAAAACTGTTAACCTAGTTTCCTTTAGGAATGATATGAAGAATACTTGTAGTTTTAAGATGTTTTACTGTCAAATACCTACAGTAAAAACAATCCCTACTAATATTATAAATGCGAAAGAAACTCTGTCTGTCTGTCTGTCTGTTACGCTTTCACGTCTTAACCACTGACCTGATTTTAATAAAATTTGGTACAGATATAGAGTTGACCTTGAGAAAGAACATAGAATAGTTTTTATCCCGGACTTTTGAAGAATTCTCTTGGAAACGCGATATAAACGAACTCTACGCGGGCGGAAGCTAGATACATAAAACCAGTAATTTACAAATCTTTTATTTAAAACCAAAAACAAGAATACAAAAGTCGATTTTGTATACACAGCCTAAGTATCAAGACTCGCTTAATAATTCGCACTATATTCGACCATTCGACCAGTTGCGATCGCACATTTGCATACTATTGTCTTGTGGCTTCATTTATTTCCTTTTTTCCTTTTTTTACGCCCTTCTTTGCTTACTTTTTTTAAGTTAAACTGTTTTTATTATTTTTCGGTCTTGCTAGGTCCTTTTTCGGGTTCGATTTAAGAAGGCCGTGAATTTAATACCACGGCTCTTGGAAAGGCATTCTCGAGCCAAATGTTTGGACCCTTTTCTGGATTATTTAATGCAAGTGTTGGGCTTGAATTGGTCGTTATTATCTAGTCTTACTTTAAATAAGATAAGGTAAACCAAGGTACAATAGATTTCTCTTCTACGAGATCACCAGTTTTAATCTTTGAAGAGAACTTTTATACTGTAATTTGCCATCAACGCATCACGAAATTTCTCAACCTTATGATGAAGAAGAAACCAAACAAAGGATTCACTAACCACTTTCCCCAAAACGTTATTGCGAGCCCCATAATCTCGAAAACTGCGGAACACAATCCTTGACAATTTTCGAAAACATCCGACATTCGGTTATAGCAATAACGAGCAATACATAATCCAATAGGGATGATAAATTCCAAAAGGAATTCTTAAGAAAAGGGCTCTTAAGCGTGATGACCCTACGGGACCCTATCGGGCTATCTTTCTGGCTATTTGAGAATAAACATCATTTAATTTTCCACGGCATTGGTCAATCTCTTTATATAATATTTGTGTTATCAAAAAGGAAAAATGTTGGAAAAATTATATGGATAGCTATAAAGATGTTTTTAGTAGGAGCTGTGTTAAGTATTTTCTTAGAGGATAATTTAGTGGACCCAAAATGGGAGATGTTTTATATCAGGTAGTATTTTCAAGTGTTTCGGGGCAGTCCTTATGGGTAGTCAGAAGCCAGTAAGTCTGACACCAGTCTAACCAAGGGGTATTGGGTTGCTAGGGTAACTGGGTTGAGGAGGTCAGATAGGCAGTCGCTTCTTGTAAAGCACTGGTACTCAGCTGAATCCGGTTAGACTGGAAGCCGACCCCAATATAGTTAGGAAAAGGCTCGGAGGATGATGATTTTCAAGTGTTTCAGTTCATGTAGAAGTTAGTGATTAATTTGTAGCAAATATCGTTAACGTGATAGTAAAAGCTTTACCACACAAACTGCTTGTTTGATTCCGATCGAAGGACCAGAATTAATCCTATTCCATTGAGTCGATTACTTAGCAAACAAGTGTGGGTGGAACTACGAGAACAATTTCAAAGTGATTTCTTTCTTCCAAGAATACGACGTCCATTCAATATTTTATAGA